>CM060971.1:23976339-24603839 GCA_030765045.1 Tenodera sinensis
ATGCCATTCTGGCAGGTTGTCACAGTAGCTTAATGGTTAGAGCACCCGCCTGGTAAGCGGAAGGTCTGTGGTTCAAATCCCAGCTGTGGCATTGAATTCTTAAGATCCAGTTCTACCTCTCATGCATTACATTTATTTAAGCCTGGAAGGTTTATTGGGCATGTACTGAACAAAATTACTACATCAATGAAATGGCAACAAGCATTTTGTGTATGGTTGTGAACTCCACAGAACTGTAGTAATGGTTGCAGTAGTTAACAAATTAATTGTGGAGATCACAGATAGCAACATGTTTATCAATTGCAAGTGTTGTCAAACCTCAGTGACTGCAGCAAGAACAGAAAGTGCTTGTAGGTAAATGCTGTCCTTGGAATAGCCATTCCTGTTCCATTTGTTGCCCACAGCTCTAATAACTTTGTGCATCCTTCTCTTTGTAAACAATGAGAAACAGTGATCCTAATAGAGCCATTATTTCAGAAGCAGAAGTGTTTCTGCAATCTCTATCCCTTGTGTAAAAGATGATCTCTTGTTATTTATGTATCTGCTTGCGTTTGCAAAAAGAGAATCACTTATCTCAGGATAAAACAATTTGAAAAAACCTTCAGTTTCTCTTGTATTCCATTTTGGACCAGTCAGAACCTTGAATATATTCTTGCGTGTTTTTTTCCCCCTAGGACTGCTAACAAATGATGCATCCATAAAGTTTCCTGGTTCTTACCAATATAAGAATAGCAGTCATCACTTTAGGCAAAAACATTTTTTGAATAAAGAAAACTGAAATCCAAAATTGTTATTTCTTTCACTTCATTCTTGTCATCACACGATTGAAATTTATTGGAATTATCTCAATTATTTGTGCTTCATCATCAGTATCAAAGAAATCAACATAATCCTCTCTGTCAGACGATTCCAGAAGATGCACATTTCTTCTGGAATCAATCCCTTTCTTTGCGTGAATCTGGAAGACAATTAGGAACATTATAATGCCAAAGTGTTCTTCATGAGTAAATAATCATTCACACAAAGTATAACTTCAGATGTTTAAAACATTGAGTAATGATTAGGTCACATTTACTTACATGATTGGGCACGTGTGGTATGGAGTGCTGCCTCAGTGTAGTTGTCCACTTTACACAAGAGTCACAGCGGATATGATCGGTATAAAAATGTGAAAATTGTGACATTTGGTGCCTCAATAACCCATCAAAGCATATCTAGCACAATGTTGGTATGCTTGGTGCACTAACTTGATATTAAAAGGAAACTAAATTGATGGCACTGTACACCACCACATGCCCACCAATGGGTTAACATACCGAAGGTTTAACAATGAATCACACTCTGAGCATGAGTTTTGTCTATATCCTATATTCACTTCCAAAATAAAAGTTCATTTTCACCACATACAGGGAATTTAAATTTTAGAAATAGTAATGATAAAGTTGGTGCGGTTTTTTAATTAATATCGTTGATGGTGTTGAGCTTTGGACTCTTTTGTTACAATAAATATTTACATAAATACTTTCTTTTCGGGGTCTGACCACATATTCTGTCTCATATACCCCTTGTTTTGTTTTTCAAGTTGTCACATATATTCACAAGCTTGAAACACAATACAACACTTCTCCTTATTCCTTTGATACACTTTCTCACTTTGCACAATCCTTTACAATCTTCTTTACTGTATGTTTTTGTCCTTTGCTTTTGGCATGACACAATAAGCCTTTATAATTTTAACATATTTAGTTATTTCACAACACAATACCATGAATATTCCTAAGTTTTTACATTTCAAATTGACACAAATATTATCTAAGTGTATTATGATTTAATATGTGCCTTTTAACTTATATTCTTTGCTATGAGGAGAGACAAAGAGGACACAAATCTTGAGCTAATGATTATGCTCATACTTATGGCTATTTTATTCAGTCCTTTGCCTTACTTCTTTGTCTTGTAAGCTTATTATGTATCTGCAGGTAGTTGATTCATTTCTTTAATTTTGATGTTACTAATGATATACTTATGATATTGGGTTCTTATTCATTATTGTTTAGTTTGTCAACATTTCTCTAAGCTCAACATTGGCCATATCCATCCTAATCTGTGGGCATTGTTTTTCTCTGACTATGGTTTTCCTCCTGTATTTAATATTATCCCATAGCAATATTATTTTTCTTCTTAATTTGTCCTTGACACCCTTGTGTCAAAAATATATTCTCTTCATCGCCATAATTGATTTCTTCTTATTTTGTCCTTGACATCCTTATGCCAAAAACATATTCTCTTCGTCGCTATAATTAATTTCTTTTATGACAATCAGTATTTTCATCTTTGTTGACAATGCTCACTTTTAGTGGTTATTACAGCCAATGACTATGTTGATTTCCTTTCCTGTTGTAGCTTCCAACCTATATAAATGTATTCTATAAGAAACCCATTTAATCTTTGAGAGGTAGAACTGGAACTTAAAAATTCAATGCCACAGCTGGAATTTGAACCACAGACCCTCTGCATACTGGACCCGCCTAGTATGCGGAGGGTCTGTGGTTCAAATCTCAGCTGTGGCATTGAATTTTTAAATTCCAGTTCTACCTCTCAAACATTGCCCACACATGGTTTGTGTGTTTAAAAACACTAACAGTAAGTTTGTTAGCATAAATAAATAGTAATTACCATTTAATCTTGTTGTTTTTCCTCATTTCCACTGCTACTGCCTCACACATTTGTTAGCAAAGACTAGTTGGTCCTTTCTTTAAATGGTTTTAACTTGTTTTTATGGTATCTTCCTGTCAACTTGCCATTTAAATTCTGTAGCTCATATATATGGATGCCCAGCTGTTTTGTTATAACCAGTGGTCCAGTGTACAGTAGCTCCATTTTTCCAGATCTTTTTTCAGATGCTTTCAATGCTTTGTGTCTTCTTAGGAGCACATTTTCTCCTATTTGTGGAGACCATTTTCTGATGTATCTCTTCACTTTGTTTCTACCTTTTTTCAGCTTTTTGCTGCAGTCTCTGAATGCTAGTTAACACTTCTCCTTTTCTATGAATTCCCTTTGGGCAGCCATCGTGGTGTCTATGTCAGTTGTTAACCACCTAGGTTTTTTGTTGGTCATCAATTCAGTTGGGGCGAACTTAGTTGTGGTAATTTTCCTGGGTGTTGGTGGTGATTGTTGTTTCTGTGTTCTGTGCAGTATCTGCTCTATTTGGCACATTTTCATTTACTTCCCATTGCCTTTGGTTGTCACTGTTTCATTGGTTTCTGCCCTTTTGATGTGAACCCCTATTGTATGACGGTCTTTGGTTGTACAAGTATTCTCGACAGAATCGTATGTGATTTACTTGATGGCTATGGTCTCCTGGTCTCCCACGATCATACATATGTGTTCGGTATCTCAATTGACCCCTTGGTATCGTGTCGTGGTACCGCTGCCTTGTGTTTTCCATTCTCTCGCCATGATTGTGTGATTGCTGTGGGAAACGGTGTGCCCCTCTCCCCCTGTCATGGGTGCCCCTAGTGTTTCTATCTTCCTTCTTGCTTTGGTTATTTGTGGTCATGCTTCTATTTAAGTTCAGTGAGTTCGGGTGACTGTTTCTATGTCTTTGCTTATTAGGTCAACCATTCTGTGTTTCGAAGGCTGTCAGCAGTTCTATCATGTCAGTGAAATCCACTGGCCCCGCAACAATTAACCCGGTTCTCACTGTATCTGGGAAGTATCTCGTAATACTAGTGATTAACTCTGCCTCCGACAGGTTAGGGGTAATAGCTTCCCTTTGTTAGCTATCTTCATAAAATAGTCAACTAGTGATAATCCCTTGGTTGGGTCGTATTTTCCTGTCGCTAACTCTACCCTTGTCTGGTTCTGCTTAGCTGGGCCCCAATACCTTGACAGGAATAGATTCCTAAATGAGCTATACGATTCATGACCAGCTAGTGTCAACCTTAGCCATTCTAATGCTTTGTTCTTAAAGCTTTTCTTCACTATCGACATTCTAAGCTCATTTGGTATCCTTTTCACTTTAAAATATTCCTCCATTTCTTTAACAAATAGGTTCGCATCATCTCCCTTTTCCTCGTCAAATGTGGGTGGTGTAATTTCATGTAGTACGCTATTGGTATAGCATGTGGTGTGTGTTGTGTTATTATGTAATTGTAAACCTCTATCTCTATATGGTGAGTCATTATTTTGTACATTATTCAAGTAACTTTCGTTTTGAACATCACTTATGTCTAAATCACCATTTTGCCTTTGTAGTGCATTCACAACTTCATTTACATTAGCCAAACTTTCTATTCCTCTTCACATTTCTTCACAAATTGACTTTAAATCATTCTTTATTTCTAAATGACTCTGTTTTATTTTATCCATAGCATCTTGTTGTGATTGTACTACATCAGCCACAGTCTTAATTTTAGGAATAACAATTTGTTCTACAGTTTCACTCATAATTCCTTTCTTCACTACTTCAATTTCTTTTCTCAATTCCTCAGTTATTTCTACTTTTACATTGGTAATCTTACAGTCTACATTTGTTTTACACTCTATTATTTCATCTCTATATCTACCAATTTCTCCCTCTAATACAATCTTGTTTTCTTTCATTTCCATTTCTAATTTTCCCATCCTATCTCCTATGGTTTCTATCTTAGCTTCTAAAACTTCCTTTGTTTCATTTATGTTTTTATGTACTAATTTCAAATTACTTTCCATTACTTTCATGTTTTCCTTGCATTCCTGTCTTCCTAATTCTGTTCTCTTTCCCAGATCTAGCTCTAATTCTTTCGTATTGTGTTCTATTTGCTGCTCTATTTCGTGTTTGTTCTGTTCCAAGTCCTGCCTTACTTCCTCCATTTTCTGACCTATATCTTTTTTATCCTGTTCTATTTTCTGACCTAAGCTTTGTTCTAAGTCCTGCCTTAATTCTTTCTTATTCTGTTCCATTTTCTGACCTAAGCTTTGTTCTAATCTTTCAAACATGATCATCAGTAATCTTTGGTCTTTCCTTATCACCTTTACTTCTTCCTCACTTTCTGTTTCTATTTGAAAACTAGGCTTATCTGCCCCTTCCCTTATTCCTATTCCTATCTCCTTTCGTTTTTGCGACATGATTGTTCTTTGATTCGATTTAGTTAGGCTTGAAAGTCCTACTTTCTTACCACTTCTCAACAACATGCAAAAATAAAGTAAATATTGAATAAAAATCTTTGGTCCTACTTTTTTCGTTGGTTTATTTTCTTATGTCGATTCCCTCGGTGGTAGATTTCATGTAGCATCCTTCGATGTTTCCCGCGTAGGTGAATAGGCGTCTCTTGTGGTTTCCAGCTTCAGTGATTTGTTTAATGGCATCTCTTGAAGTTCCCCGCGTATCCATTTTTCATTGTCTTTTATTTCACCCTTATTTGAGCCGTGCATTTGGGCAAACCATTTGGTGCAGTTTTTTAATTAATATTGTTGATGGTGTTGAGCATGGGCATCGCGAAGCGGGGGCAAGGGGGGGCCGCGGCCCCTCCTTGGAAGTTGGTGGACTTAATGTGCAGCCAATTACTGACTATTAAACTATTATTATAATTTTGATGTAAAAAACAATTTTTATTTGGCACAAATTAATACGGTTATTTGCAACAAATATTATTAATTTTGACTATAAAATAATGATTTAATATTATCTGATTGCAAACTTCCAACATGTGACCCCTGCCGGGAAAAAAGTCTGCCGACACTCATGGTGTTGAGCTTTGGGACTCGACTCTTTTGTTATCTCGGGTCATGGTACAGGGGGGTGAAATAATGCAGACACAGGATATAACTTTTTCACAACATTTTATTGCACCTTTTTCATTGACTATTACACACATGACACTTAAGTTAACATTCCTTACACATGAACCGACTTCCTTAACGGTTTCTTCACATTACTTGTTTTAAATCACACTTTTAGCGTCTAAACCTGCACATATCAAAAACAAGTCTTCTCTTCTTAGATGCTAGGATGCTAAGATGCTAAAATCTAGCATTTTCTTTAACAATGCATTTGTATTCATATGCCTATATATCCATTTCCTATGGTGTACCCTATGACGTCATCTTACATGTTAAATAGTTCCCAGAATATTGGTGAAGCAACCTCAATTTATGCTCTCAACACTCTTAACATTAAATATAAAATGATTCTTATAATCATACATATTAAATTTGAACATTAATGACGTTATTAAACAAATATTATTCTCAACAATGAGACAATATTAATACACTCTCAGTACTTAATAAATTCTTAACAACATGAAAAATAATGTATATTTACAATATTTATTTACAATAAATACTTTCTTTTCAGATTCTGACCACATATTCTGTGTCAAAGTTTAATGAACCAATGATTAATCTTGTAACAGATAATTGTACTAATTAAGGAAAAATTCAAGCTATTAACAGTGGTTCAACAGAATCTAAAATAAGAACAAATTAGAATAAGGAAATAAAGAAGCTATTAACAGTGAAGCAACAAGAATCTAAAGTGAGAACAAATTAGAAACTAAAAGCTTCACTTATCTTAGTAATATTGCAAGATCTTATGCAGCCAACATGTTTCAAGTTGACTCAAACTCATTCTCAAAGCTATGGTATTGTGTATCTGGTCTCCAACTCATTTTTAAAGCTATCCAAACAAGTTACCATAGTTACCGATGTTCAATTTAAAAAATCTGTCTGTCACCAACCTCTGAAAACAAAAACCTATAAATACAATCTATTGGTGGTTTTTCAAAATTCATAATGCAGTTCTTGTTTTTTAAAAATGAATATCTTTTCCCAAATCATTAAATCTATAGGTCCACTTAATTGTTTTAATAATTTACCCGCTGGATTAATTTCATGATTAAATAACCAAAAATTATCTGCCACAGCTGATTTATCAGTTGGTTTATGTTTATTATTTCTAAAATGTTCTTTTATTCTGGTTTCTAAATGACGTTTAGTTTTACCAATATAAACCTTATCACAATCCAAACAGCTAAATTGACAAATGCCAGATTTTTTATAATTTGGAATTTTATGCTTTTTAGAAAAATTTAGCAAATTTTGTATATTAAATTCATTTTGAGAGACCAAATTTATTTCATATTCTTTTAAGAATTTTTGTAAATTTTTTATTGGCACACAGATGGTAATTAAAGATTATTAAAAATACAATTATCTTTTATTTTTTTGAGGGTAGAAACCTCTTTAACAGCCTTTTGATACTTAAATTTGTCTCTTTTTATGTATAAAATCTGTATTAAAACCATTAATTACCACAGTGTTAATAATGTGTTTATATTCTATGTTTAATCGCGAAATTAATCCAGAGGTTAAATTATTAAAATAATTCTATGGATCTATGGATTTAATGGTTTGGGAAAAGATATTTATTTTAAAAAACAAGAACTGCATTATGAATTTTGAAATACAACCAATAGATTGTATTTAAAGGTTTTTGTTTTCAGAGATTGGGGACAGACAGATTTTTTTAAATTGAGCATCACTAACTATGGTAAGTTGTTTGTATAGCTTTGAAATTAAGTTGGATACAACTTGAAACATGTCAGCTGTGGAAAATCTTGCATTATTACTAGGATAAGTGAAGCTTTTAGTTTCTAATTTGTTCTTATTCTAGATAATTAATTGATGCTCGTTTCTACCATTGTATACTACTCAACAATGATGGATTGTTTGCAGGTTGAGACTGACGGAGTCTTTGCCCAAGGTTCTGTGGGATGCCCTGCCTTGTGTACAGTTTGCACCCATACTCGAGTCTAAACTGAAGATTGGTACGAGGTACATCTGTCCTCTGTACAAGACGTCAGAGCGTCGTGGAACGCTGTCTACCACAGGACACTCCACCAACTACGTGCTGCCCCTCCTGCTTGACACTGCAGAGCCAGTCTCCCATTGGGTGAAACGTGGCGTGGCTTTGCTGTGTCAACTAGACACCTAACTCATGTAGATTTACAAATAAACGTATACCTACTTCTGTAAATTGTCTCTTAACTTTCAAAGTTCTAACAACAAGAGAGAATACGTATGTTTATCTTATGGTACATGTTGCATTCCTGGCAACATTCAACATCACCACAAATACACATTCACTCTTCCTTCTACATACTTGCAGCAAGTTCAATCCTTGTATTCCACCCAAACATTCAATGCGAGAAATACATGTTTTGGAGTCCCTCAATAAAAAACACATTTTTCCTTTCTCTACTATGTATAGTAACTAGGAGAAGCAAGATTTCACTGTAAATGTGTGTTTTAATGTCCCCTGAATCCAAAAAGAACAGTTTTAGATAAAGGTCTATGTGTGTGTGTGTGTGTGTGTGTGTGTGTGTGTGTTTGTGTGTGTGTGTGTGTGTGTGTGTGTGTGTGTGTGTGTGTGTGTGTGTGTGTATGTGTCTGTCAGTCTGTGGACAGCATAACTCAAAACAAAAAGTCAGTTAAAAAACCAAAGTTGGTATTTAAATTTAATGTCTATCAAAGATGCAACACAAAGATTTTGAACAAAATTTCTCCACCCTGAACTACCCTTTACATGGAAAATTTTTCGAAAATTTTAATTTTCTCAAAAATGGCTCTGACAATTTTGATGAAAATGGCATATGTTTAACCTCTTGAGCACTATGGACGTAAAATCACGTCCATTTAAAATGGGGGATAAGCACTATGGGCGTGTATACACGTCCTGTGCATTTTTGCATTTTATCCTTACTTAACCCTTATCTAACTCATTTTAATTTTCCCTTTATGAAACATTTAAGTAAATTCTATATATTATATATTTATGCCAACAAACTTACAGTTGGTGTTTTTAAATACACTAGCCGTGTGTGGGCAATGTTTGAGAGGTAGACTGGAACTTAAAAATTCAATGCCACAGTTGGGATTTGAACCACAGACCCTCCGCTTACCAGGCGGGTGCTCTAACCATTAAGCTACCGTGACAACCTGCCAGAATGACATTGAATTCTCCGAGTTCATATTTCTCCCAGTAAACCACAAAGACAGTCTCACATCAGAGACAATTACCCCAATGGTGACTTACTATTGCAAGTACTTTATGTCCCAGGATTAAATAACCTTCAGATGGTAATTATTATTTATTTATGCCAACAAACTTACTGTTGGTGTTTTTAAACACACAAGCCTTGTGTGGGCAAAGTTTGAGAGGTAGAACTGGAACTTAAAAATTCAATGCCAACTGGGATTTGAACCACAGACCTTCCGCTTACCGGGCGGCTGCTCTATCACTGAGTTATTGTGACATACTGCCAGAATGGCATTAAATTCTCAAACCAGTTCGTATTTCTCCTGGTAAACCACAAAGGCAGTTTCACATCAGAGACAAATTACCCCAAAGGTGACTTACTATTGTAAGTACTTTATGTCCCAGGATTAAATAACCTTCAGATGGTAATTATTATTTATTTATTTATGCCAACAAACTTACTGTTGGTGTTTTTAAACACACAAGTCGTGTGTAAGTGCAGAGTCCGTGGCTCAGATCCCAGCTGTGGCATTGAGTTTTCAGTTCCAATTCTACCTCTCAATGTTTTGTAGTTTTTAAAAGTGTTATGTACAGCATAAAATTGTGATTGGATGTCCAAAAATGGTGCACAACTGCAGATTTATCCATCTGTTTGTATTTGATGCATCTCATGTGCTGTTTTAGTCTGGTTTCTAAATTCCTTTTAGTTTTTCCTATATAAATTTGGTCACCACCTGGGCACCAGATTTTGAGTTTGTTGGTATTGTGCTCTTAAATCGGTGGTTTAGTAGGTTTCTCAGATTGAATGTGTTATAAGGGGCTAGCTTAATGATATGATCTGATGTTTATCAGATAAAATGTGAGGGTTGCCCAAACATTTACATCAGCCAAACTAAAAGAAAACTTAAAACACAACTGAAGGGGCACATTAGAAACATAACATTCAAACAGATGGACAAATCAGCCGTAGCCCATCACTTCTGGTCAACTCAGCACAACATAGAACAGGATATTAGATGACTGAAACACACAAGAACAACAGCGGAACTGATAATTTGGGACAAATACATATGAAAAATGTTTACATAGCCATGAATTTTGATATACCACAAGCAGACAACATAATGAAATTTATATCCAGGAACTCAGATAGCAGCACAGTCACTACCACAACAGATGTTTCCTCTTCAACTGCCAGCTGAGAATGAAGACACTGGTCTTTGAAATGGGCCTGGACAAAAATAAGTGAAGTGAAACTATAAGTGTCTATAGGTGACTCATTTAGTTTTAAAACATTTGAAAAGTCTCACTGTCTGTATCACTTTGTATACACCCTAAGACAAAAAAAATGAGCACACTCTGGAAGGGTATATTTGTCTAAGTTCATGTTGTTTCCATGGCTAGGTTTACAATGGTGTCATGGAATGTGTGTTGTTAGCATCGTTCTGTTGTCATTTCTCATACTGAGTCTCAACTATTCAATGTGAGCGGATGCCTTAGTGGTTGGACTTACACAAATATTCGCATCCAGAGTCTGCTCATATTTTTGTCTTAGGGTGTATATTAAGTGGAATATAAATGTGTGTTGGTATGCCAATACTAGTTGACTCATCACTTGGGAAAGCATTTCTATGCATTTTTTTTTTATAGATTAACTAAAGCAGAAATTCCCAAAATAGTACACTTCAATCATATACAAAATTCAATTTCACATAAAAATACATATTGTAACAAATAAGAAAACACTAGTTGCTGTTGATCACACTTTATTGCCTTCTAGTAAGTTAGTGTAGTGCTAACGTTACACTTAGGTCACTTTTATACAAACTCAGAGCAACAGAAGAACCGTCAAATCGAATCACAATAAAGAACTGTCAGAAAATAAACTTGCACTGAACTGCACAATTCACAGGAGCTGCCCACTGAACACTTCATAATCGTTTAACTCACTCCCACAGTCCACAACAATAATACTTCACTAAAATGACAACTAGTACAACTTCATTTCTTGCCACGAGCAAGTCCCTTATATGGTGCCTCACACAATGAGAGGACTCTGGAAGTGGAAAGCACAAGAGAGAATAAGGAGGAACAGTCTAGACTGTTAAACAGCAGGCAATGGCTATTGTTTCTCTGTTGTCCTGCCAGAAGATGGGTCATTAAGGCAGGTAAGTGTCTCTGGGTTGTTCTGCCATCGGCAGAGCCCAAACTGTCAATCATCAACTCTCACAAGCAGCACCCAGCTTATGGCCAGTGCAACAATATTTTTGTAATATTTTTATGTAAATAAATATTGAGTGACCTCCACTGTACGTGCTGCCTCACTATCTAACAGCAAAATCCCTTAATTATGATGTGAATGGCTGTTGCAATGTACACAACAGTCTTCAATGTACACAACAGTCTTCTGTATGTAGTCAGCAACAGAAGGAGATGGACGTATCTTGTGGCAACACTCTAAGTTAGAGGAAGAAGGGAACAAGGAACATGGCAGCTGATAATGTGATGAGAGAAT
Organism: Tenodera sinensis; assembly: GCA_030765045.1. Taxonomy (NCBI): domain Eukaryota; kingdom Metazoa; phylum Arthropoda; class Insecta; order Mantodea; family Mantidae; genus Tenodera; species Tenodera sinensis. The sequence continues at coordinate 23,987,877 of CM060971.1, forward strand.
TGATTGAATTGGAAACATTATTAGAAAAAAACACAGCTATAGAAATGGTTGATAGAGAAAAAGAGTTTAATAGAAATGTGGAGGAAGGTAAGAACAAGGTGATGAATATTAGAAGAAGAGTGGAAGAAATGGAAGATAACAGACGCTACAATCTAGAAATTATGGGAATTATTGAGGAAAAAACAGGAAGGGATGCAAGAAGAGAGATACGAGAACTTTTAGGAAGAAGATTAGGGATGTAAGTAAGATGCTACAAAATTTGTGAAGCTTTCAGATTCGGCAACAGAAGAGGAAGAAGAAATATCTGGGTGAAATTCATTAGCACACAATTGGCCTCAGATGTAATAAAAGAAGCCAAAAAACTGAGAGGGACGGTCATCTACATCAACAGGAGTTTAATTCTTAAGCAAAGAGAAGTACTGAGAAGATTACTAGAACAAAGAAGATCGGCACATAAGCAAGGAAAAGTGGCATACATTAGAAATTTGCAGCTATGGATGAATGGAAAAATGACAGAAGGGACATCAGAGCGAAAAAACAATGAGGTGGACAAAAAAACACAATGAGCCAGAAAAACAAAATTGACATGAAGAGCTTGGATGAACAGAATACAACACCAACTGAGGAGGTTATTGATCAGTGTGGTACAAACTGCTCCACAATGACATAATAGAGCTTTTCTTTGAGAACTTCTAATTTACTGTTTTAGTTTTATATTGTTCATCCTTGCAGCCCATACTCCTGCACGATAAATTATTATAGAGGCAAAGATCATGTAAAGATGTCATATTGCCTGCAGGGATATTTTAAATTTTGTTTGAATTAATCTTGTTAACTTAAATATAATATTTTCAGATTTAATTTTTGCATGTTCAAAATTTTTATTAAAATTTAGTTTTTCATCTAAGAAAAGACCTAAATATTTGACTTCTTTAATTCACTTTATATTTTGATTATTAAATTTAAGAGTTGGATTTCTTTTCAAAGTTCCTTGATTTTTGTGGTGCAACACTGATTTTGGACTTCTTACATGAATGGTCCAATTTGTCTAGTAATGTCATAGACTTGTTTTCAAGTTCAAACTTAGAATTGCCTTCAATTAAAAAGATAACATCATCAGCGTAGGCTAAAATATTTTTTTTTAAATTTATTATTATAAAAAAATTGTTGGATCCTGTTCTGCATCTTCCAGTAAAGTTTCCATCACTATATTGCAAAATGTCGGCCCAAGAACAGAACCCTGTGGGCAGCCTTTGACTATCCTCTTAGTAATGAATTTGTCAACTCATTGAATATGAACTTTCTGTTAGAGCGATAACCCTTAAGTATGTTGTATAATGTTCTAGGAAATTTCTGTTGCCTTAATCTTTCAAAGAATAATGGCCATCATAAATTATCAAAGGCTCCGGAGATATTAATAAAAATTCTGATTAAGTATTTATTTGTTGTAGAAAGAAATATCTTCCGGTCTGTTATGCCGTGGTCTGCTGGAGATCTGTCTTCCAGACGTTTCGTCTACAACTGCGGTAGACATCATCAGTGGCGTTGTCGAAGTCTCCTCGTGGAAGGTATCACTGCGACTGATGCGTCGACTGTCTGTGGGGCTCCATTTATACCATGCGCAACGTGCGCTGATTGGCCCGGGGCGTCCAGAGGCGTGGTGGCTGGTGGAGGGGGTTCTATCTCTCTTATGCTGCTGGTCTCTTCTGATTGGCTTACCTTGCTATCCTGCTTCTTATGATGTTCTATGACCGGATGCCAGTTGCTGTTTAATCTTAAGGCCTCCTCCTTCTTATTAAAGTTGTTAGGGTGCTTGTAAATTTCAATAGCCTCTGCTGTAGTCGGGCATGGTAATGTATGGTAGATGCAAGGATGCGCGTATCCTGGAACTTAATACTGTGTTCACCGACTGCATTAATGGCATGTTCAGCAACCGCAGACTTGTCAGTTTGGCCCAGGCGGCAGCTTCTTTTGTGTTCTGTGAGTCTGGTCTTAACACTGCGCTGAGTAGTTCCAATGTAAACTGAGCCACAACCACAAGGAATACTATACACTCCAGCCGATGACAAAGCTTCTCGGGGATCCTTGGGTGATCGTAGTAAACTGCTTAGCTGTCTGGTGGGTTTAAAGATCGTCTTGACGTTATGTCGCTGTAATATGCGATCAATTCGGTCGGTGACATTTTTTAAATACGGTAGGAACACAATGCCCTTACTTTTGGGCTGATCTGGATTCCGGATGACAGGTTGAGTCTTAGGAGGCTGGCAAGCTCTTCTTACTTCTTGGATTGAATAGCCATTGGAAAGTAATACTTGTTCTAAGTGGCCAAGTTCTTGTTTTAAGAAGTGCGGCTCACAGATGCGGGAAGCACGGGTTGCAAGCATCTTGATCATTGCACGCTTCTGTCTGGGATGATGATTGGACTGTTTGTTTAAGTAGCGGTCAGTATGGGTAGGCTTGCAGTAGACCGTGTGTCCAAGTGTCCCGTCGGCCTTCTTGCTAACCAAGATGTCCAGAAACGCTAGTTCTCCATCCTTTTCTTTTTCCATTGTGAACTGAATGCGTCGATTGATGCTGTTCAGATGTTGAAGGAAGTCCTGAAGGGCGTTCTCTCCGTGGGGCCATATGACGAAAGTGTCGTCTACATATCGGAACCAGACCAATGGTTTTTGTGCGGCCGTTTCTAGGGCTAAGGTTTCAAAATACTCCATGTAGAAATTAGCAACCACAGGACTCAGGGGACTGCCCATAGGGACACCATCTAGCTGTTCGTAGAAGGACTGGCTCCACTGGAAATAAGTCGTGGACAGCACATGGTGGAAGAGTGCAAGTATATCATCGGAGAAAATGGGTTTCAACTGCTCAAGGGCTTCATCAACAGGAACCATGGTGAAAAGTGATGTAACGTCGAAGCTGACCAGTTGATGTTGAGGTAGTATGGTTACACTTTGCAGCTTCTGAATGAAGTGGGTCGAATCCTTGATGAAAGAATCCGTCGTGCCAACATGTGGTTGTAATAAACCGGTTAAGTATTTGGCTAAGGCATAGGTAGGAGATCCAATAGCGCTGACAATGGGCCTTAGTGGTATTTCTGGTTTGTGGATTTTAGGTAAGCCGTAGAGACAAGGGGGCTGTGCTTCAGATCTGGTGATTCGGCGTTTGTCTTCTGTTGGCAGGGAAGAGCTCTTAATAAGCAGGTTCGTTTTCCGAAGAATACGTGCTGTGGGATCTCGTTGAATTTTGCGATATGTTTCTGGTTTCAGAAGATCCAAGATTTTCTGCTGGTAGTCACGTTGGTTCATAATTACCGTCACATTCCCCTTGTCCGCAGAGCAGACAACGATGTCCTTGTTGGTGTTGAGCTTTTTTATTGCGCTCCTCTCTTCATGAGTTAAATTATTAGGTGGAGCCTCGGCACGTTGAAGAATCCTAGCAGACTCCCGGCGTATCTCATCAGCTGTTGTTCTCGGAAGGCCTCGTATCCCTGACTCTATGTTAGCAATTATGTCCTTAACTGGTATAGTCGGAGGGACCACTGCGTAGTTGGGTCCTTTGGAAAGCAGGGAAGTATCGGCTGGTGACAATTGATGATCCGACAAATTCACAACGGTACGACTTGTATCCGGTGGAGTAGGTCGTGTGTTGGCAGTCACTTTTCACCATGGTTCCTGTTGATGAAGCCCTTGAGCAGTTGAAACCCATTTTCTCCGATGATATACTTGCACTCTTCCACCATGTGCTGTCCACGACTTATTTCCAGTGGAACCAGTCCTTCTACGAACAGCTAGATGGTGTCCCTATGGGCAGTCCCCTGAGTCCTGTGGTTGCTAATTTCTACATGGAGTATTTTGAAACCTTAGCCCTAGAAACGGCCACACAAAAACCATTGGTCTGGTTCCGATATGTAGACGACACTTTCGTCATATGGCCCCACGGAGAGAACGCCCTTCAGGACTTCCTTCAACATCTGAACAGTATCAATCGACGCATTCAGTTCACAATGGAAAAAGAAAAGGATGGAGAACTAGCGTTTCTGGACGTCTTGGTTAGCAAGAAGGCCGACGGAACACTTGGACACACGGTCTACCGCAAGCCTACCCATACTCACCGCTACTTAAACAAACAGTCCAATCATCATCCCAGACAGAAGCGTGCAATGATCAAGACGCTTGCAACCCGTGCTTCCCGCATCTGTGAGCCGCACTTCTTAAAACAAGAACTTGGCCACTTAGAACAAGTATTACTTTCCAATGGCTATTCAATCCAAGAAGTAAGAAGAGCTTGCCGGCCTCCTAAGACTCAACCTGTCATCCGGAATCCAGATCAGCCCAAAAGTAAGGGCATTGTGTTCCTACCGTATTTAAAAAATGTCACCGACCGAATTGATCGCATATTACAGCGACATAACGTCAAGACGATCTTCAAACCCACCAGACAGCTAAGCAGTTTATTACGATCACCCAAGGATCCTCGAGAAGCTTTGTCATCGGCTGGAGTGTATAGTATTCCTTGTGGTTGTGGCTCAGTATACATTGGAACTATTCAGCGCAGTGTTAAGACCAGACTCACGGAACACAAAAGAAGCTGCCGCCTGGGCCAAACTTACAAGTCTGCGGTTGCTGAACATGCCATTAATGCAGTCGGTGAACACAGTATTAAGTTCCAGGATACGCGCATCCTTGCATCTACTATACATTACCATGCCCGACTACAGCAGAGGCTATTGAAATTTACAAGCACCCTAACAACTTTAATAAGAAGGAAGAGGCCTTAAGATTAAACAGCAACTGGCATCCGGTCATAGAACATCATAAGAAGCAGGATAGCAAGGTAAGCCAATCAGGAGAGACCAGCAGCATAAGAGAGATAGAACCCCCTCCACCAGCCACCACGCCTCTGGACGCCCCGGGCCAATCAGCGCACGTTGCGCATGGTATAAATGGAGCCCCACAGACAGTCGACGCATCAGTCGTAGTGATACCTTCCACGAGGAGACTTCGACAACGCCACTGATGATGTCTACCGCAGTTGTAGACGAAACGTCTGGAAGACAGATCTCCAGCAGACCACGGCATAACAGCCCGGAAGATATTTCTTTCTAGAATTTAGACGCCGGCCGTGAAAGCCTACGTAGCTTTATTTATTTGTTGTTGACTTTAATGTATTAAAAATTTGATTAATTGCATCTTCAGTTGACTTTCCTTTTCTGAAGCCATATTGCTTATCATTTAAGCCAATCATTGGTCTGAATGTTGTTATTTGCCATATTCATATCTTTCTTGGTAAAATCAGGACACCTTGGAACCTTTGTGTTACACTTATTAGTCGGTTCCTCCATTGCACTTCGGATCGGCTGACCCCTGCGATTGCCCCAAATGTGGGTAACTTCGGACACGTAATTTTGTAGAATTTTCATTTGCGATGGTTTCCCTTGACTCATAATGACTTATGATCCCCAAAACATTAGCTAATAGTGTGGTTAAGAACACTAATATCCATTAGATAAGCAAGTTTGTCATATTTAACCACACAAGCTTTGTAAAAGCACAAATTAACTTTTGACAATCGAATCTGACAATAGTGGGTATTTATAACACTGTAGAACACTTAGATTTCTCGTACATTAAAATTGCGAAATAAGACCATTTCACATAAGCACAGTGTAGTTAGGAGTATTTTTGGATGAACAACTATTGTTTAAAGTTCATGTTGAAAAGGTTGTGGCGAAGGCCTTTGTTGTTTTAAATAAAATTCTTTCTGTAATTAAAGGCTTCAATGATACTCCATATGAAGTTGTCTAATTATTTAATAATTCTGTTTTGGTACCTATTGTTTCTTGTGCTGCTAGTGTTTGCGGGGAAAGAATGTTTTTATTAACGGCTCAAAGAATGGTTAGAAGTCTACAAAGGAAAATTTTAGTAAGACTTGTTGGGGCCTTCTCCACTGTTTCTACTCATGGTGAATCCCAACGAGGTTGGTGAAGTCCGCTAGCAGAACACAGGGTGCTAGGACACTACATGTAACAAGTCCACAATTGCGAAGGGCAACAAGGTGGTAAATAAATAGAACTCACACTAAAAGAAAAACCAGGTAAACTCAGGGTAACAGCAACAGCTTTCAGTGGAGCAGTAAGCATGATAGGCTCATAAAAAAACGTTGTCACAAATTAGGAGCATGACACCTTCGTGTGCAGGAGTACCAGATTCCAGAGGGAGGTCAGAGTGCACCTGAATAAACCCAAGAAACACAAAGGACTCCTGCTGGCGAAGCTTGGTCTCCTGCAAGCACCGAATACTGAGAGACAGTAAATAATTACAAGTTGGCCCTATGTGCACGTATGCCATGTGTATTCTAATGAATAATGAACATCCTGGAACAAATGGGATAAGCTGTGGACTAGGTTAACTAGATCGGCAGTTGTCGCTTTAATTTGCCCTTCTGATTTCGCGTGGGGCTAGGGCATTTTGGAGCAGATGGTTCTTGTTCCTGTTCTCTTTAGACGGAAGAGGCTCGTGTCACCACTAACCCAAGACTGAACTTTGTAGCAGTTGCCTGTGGTGAGATCCGTGGCATCCGACTACGCCCTCTGGTGTGCTGAAGTGGCTGGAAGGCACACTTTCCACTGGCAGAGGTCGGAGGGTCTTTGAGGAAGTCATTATGTTTCGGCTCAACTTTAAACTTCCCTATGTCAGTACTAGACTGTGACAGAAACTGTGGCTAGAATACGAGTAGGAGCAAGGGTTACATTACTACATCCCGCTTTGGCAGTTGGGTTGACACTACTGAATTAAAGGTACCAAGTTTGAGCATTGAAGGCTGACGAGTGTGGCCAAAACGTTGGCATTAAAAACACCGGGATATAGTCGGTCTGGGTGGCTCAGCTGGTTAGATGCTGGTTTACTGATCCCAAGGTCGCGGGTTCAAATCTGGCCTAGACCGACGGGTTTTAACAGTGCTTAAACACGACAGCTCCATTTACAGCAGCATGTTAAAGAACTCCTGATTCGGCAATTTACAGCGTCGTTAAACAAAATACATTTTAAAACCGCGGGACATAAGGCCGCAACTTAATGGTCTCGCAGCCTGTCCTTATCTTCGGAGGGAGGAAAAGCGTACGGGTAGGTAGTTACGCTTTATTCGGACACGATAAACAGATGTCAGACAGGCAACCATGAATCTCTTCCAGGCTGCGGTGCTTCTCAACACGGATAGGCCAAACTGCGTGTAGGTATGTATTAGTTTCGATAAGCAGAGAGCCTGTTCCCTCCCAGAATTCAGAAATAAACCCCCACAGGCTCAGATATGCAACCTCCAACCAGCCAGGTCATTCCACGGATCTCCACGCACGACGTACATGTGGGTGATTGACACCACCAAGGGACTCCCATACCTACCTTAGTAGTGGAGAGTGAGGCAATGGCCATATAAGCTTAGTATCGCTGTACTGTGAATATAGGTACTGAATTTAATGTAAAGTACAGTTTACTTAAAATATATACAATATATTTGTGTTGCGATCTGTAATTTTGATTTTATTTACTGTAGCCTTAAAAAACTAATATATTTTCTGACACGTTTATGAAATTCCAAAGGGGCCATCATATTAATAAAAATCTGATGTGTTGCACTCATATGACTTCCTCTACTCTTGTACTAACCATTCTTACAAACTCTTATTCCTTATCTTCTTCGTGTTAGTTGAGATAAACATTTGTACAAATTATTTTATTGCTTATTTCCTTGTAGGTACAAGGGGAATATTAGAATACGGTAGGCTTTGTGCGATAGTCAAATCTTTTAAAGCTTTGAGATTTCGTTCTCTTTGCACACTTAACATAGAAAAAAATTAACAACGATGATCCATTTCACGAAAGTTCTAAGTTTTCTGAAACTCACACACATGACATGCTAATGGCTTCATTGCCAGATGCAAGGCACTAGAAAACAACACACATGACAAGGAATATCTCCAAAATGGTTCACCCTACAAGAAAATTTATTCCGACATAAATTGTGTATTTTAGCAAGACCTACATTTTTTGTATAGTATAATTTGGTCTATCTCTAACGGTTTACCAGTTATGCAAAAGTCATCCAGAGTAAAAACGACTACAGGGGCTATAGCCAGAAAATTCAAAACATACATTTCATTTCCCATAAAAATATCTCAAACATATGACATTTTAATCAAAACCATTAGAGCCATTTTCAAGAAAATACAAATTTTCCAAAAATTTTTCCATCTAAAGGGTAGTTTAGGGTGGGGCTATTTTATTCAAAATCTTCGTGTCGCATCCTTGAAAGACATTAAACTTAAATACCAACTTTGGTTTTTAACCGACTTTTTGGTTTTGATTTATGCTGTCCACAGACACACACACGGACCTTTTCCTAAAAATGCTTTTATTTTTTTGGATGCAGGGGGCCTCAAAACATATATTTGCGGTGAAATATCGACATTGAATTTTTGGGTGGAATGCAATACTTCCCCTACTCACCAGTAGGTGAGTATATATAATTATATGTTTTATTTATCCATTGTGTTAAAAATGCTTAAAATACAGAGAAAAAGCTTACGTATTACAGCCCCATTATGTATAAAAATATGTTAACACTTTTGTCACCAGAATTAACTTGACTACAGTTGTAGCACTAGGATCCATATTAGATTATATTAACAAAGAACTACCAAAGTTAGATAAATGGAATGATGTCTTACGCACAATCATCACAAACATATGCAGAAGCTTTCGTTTCCCAAGCACTGCAAGCTGCATGAGTGCAGTTTGAACACAACTCATTATCCTTTCCAAACTCTCCACACAAAGAGCAAATATTGTTATTTTCAACTACTACATGCGGCACATCAAACTCATCGTAATCATCATCTGTATCTTGGTACAGTTTTTCAATATCTCTTTCTTCCTCCTCTTCTTCTTCTTGAAGTCAAGCCTCCTGTTTGCTCTGTGTCCAGCTGCCTTCTTGGTATTTTCGAAATCTCTCTCTGATGACTGTTTTCTTTCTAGCTGTTTCTTCGTATTTGCACGGTAGTCGCGAAGGGGGGGAGGGGGTGGCAAGGGCGTCTGCGGCCCCCTCCTCCCGGAAGGTGGTCAACTTAAAGTGCAATCAATTACTGACTATTAAACTACTTTTTTAATGTTAATGTGAAGATCAGTTTTTATTTGGCACAAATTAATATGGTTATCTGCAACAAATATTATAAATTTGGACAATAAAACAATGAATTAATATTATCTGATTGCAAATTTCCAACACGTGCCCCCGCCCCTGGGAAAAAGTTTGCCGACGCTCACGCTTATTTGCCTCTTTTCTTTCAAATCTCTCTTTCATAGGCGTAGATGTAAGCACTTCACTGTATTGCGGTCAGGTCCCCGCGATAATAAGCCTAAAGCGATGAAAGAAATTCTGATAAACTGGATAGGTAACCTCCTTTCGGGTATCTCGTATCTAAGATTGTTTATTGTTATCAGCTCTAGAAATGAAAATGTAATCCATAGCATCAGAATACATATGTTATACCTACATAATTACATATAAAGGACTTTTACAAAGTTAGTAATTTATATACATCTACCAACTAACTCGTATTTATAATCTTGCAGCTATGGCTTATGCCCTATTTAGAAATTCTTCTATTGAGTAAAGACTCCCATCTATCTAATACTTTTTCAATTCTACTTTAAATTTAAGTATACATTTTATTTCTTTTATATTTTGTGGTAGTTGATTATATAGCAAACATGCAGCTACTGGTGGTTTGGTTTTGTAAATTTCTACTCTATGGGAATTTATGTGAAAATCTGTGTTAATATTGTATTCATGAATCTGGTTGTTTGGTTGTTCGTTTTACTGCTGTTTTCTGTTCTTTTTGCGAGCAAAATTATCTCAACTATGTGCAATGAATATAATGTCAAAATGTTCAGTTTCTTAAAGTACCTATTCTCTACAGGATTCCTGTCTATTTAATCTTAAAATTATTCATACAGCTCTTTTTTGTGTGCACTGTTGCACTTTGTCCCTATATTGTGATACTGTAAGCAAGATGTGGGTATATTAACCCATAATACATTTTTCGTAGGACGTCTGTGATCTTGGCCCGGTGACGCATTTGCCACTGCAATTTTACACATGGCTACCTTTTTAAGGGTGGTCCTGCTCCTCTTTGTCCTCTGTGCGACTAAGTTTTATCGATCCGTCACGTGCTGCTATATATAGCGTGCTTCCCAAGCGCACCTTCGAGGCTCAACTGCCTGGAAGACTTGCAGAGGTCCCGTCGGCCGATAAACAATTTTGAAGTTTTTAGTAACGGTACACATGAGCCCGAGGATTTAGAATTTTAGATATCGAAATTTCATACTTTTTCGACCTTTCTATAACTCTGTTTTAATTCTGTCTCGGCAACCACAGTGAAATGTGCCTGTGGTAAAGCACGGGGAGGGCCCACGTAAAATATCGGTGTGATGGCACGCGTGGATGATGACGGGGTATCATTTGACTGCAGTTGCATGGATTTTATTTTTCTTATTAAAAAAACACTACGATGTAAACTATAAAAAAATAATTTTGTACAATTCAGAACATCTCAAATACATATGTTTAATTGGTGACGAACAGTATAACAAGAATATAGCAGAAAAAACCGTTAATTGTATTACAAGTAGGCAAAAAATGCCTATGTTCATTAATAATGGACACCGGGACTGAAAGGGTTAACAAATTGTACTTTTTGTAGCGTAGGAATCTTATTGTGCCTGGTTCACATTTTTGCAAATCTTTTCATTCCAGATATCGTTTCTTCATTGCAATCGAAATACAATTATTATTTAAAGAGCAATGCTATCTATTGTTCCGTATCCTTTAAGAGTTGGTACATATGGAACTGCGGTATTTTTCTCACATGTGTTGCCGTATTTATGTGATTTCTTAATAAAGGAATGATGTGAAACGTGTAGTTCGTCGGCCAAAGTTTAGTTTGTCTCTTAATCCGTTCTTTCACGGAGGATAACAAGATTAGGTGTAGGTACACCAGTTTTAAGAAAACTACATGATTTTATTATGTTATATATTGCTGCCCATCGTTTTTACCAATATATTTATAAAACGAGTTAGTTCTGAGGTTATGTTACGTGTTTAAAGGCATTTTAAATAAATCTTTTTATACGTGCAGCCCACTAAGAATTATAAGCGACGCGAACAATGATTTGGGTGCATGCAATTAAGTGCAAAAAACAACACAAGTAACTCTTAAGAATACGGAACATTTACCGCAATGCTATCATCTTGATTGCATTTGGGCCAACGTTCCATTAGGGAGCAGCAGAGATCACTACCACTCTAGCTGAAACTTGTTAAAAACATTAAAATAATTTATGTAAATGTCAAGAAATTAAACTATAATATACTATACTATACCTATATATACTATAACTATAATTAAACTATAGTGTAGATAGTGCGGTTATCCTGCATCCTACTACGTGAAGCGTTAAGCATTGGTAGTTTCAGTCAGCAATATCTTTGAATGTTGGACTTTCTAAGTTTTGCATCTATAGGTTATATTTACGCCTCCTTGTCAAATGTATAAACACTGGTAAGAACTGTGTAGCGATAAGGGTGATAAGGAATGACATTGTTGAAGATGGCTGCTCGCAGTAAGTATTGCTATTATAGTGGTGATGCTTTATCATAGTATAATTCGTTACATAACGTCATTCAATCACAAAATCGTTTCTGTGATACGTATACTCTACTGAGATTGCAAACTTGCCGAGACATATCGGGTAATCTTTGAAAGAAATCAAATTTGTAGATTTATAATGACCATGAAAGGATTTGATTTACTTTCCAGTCACTGTCACGTGTTTTGTGTTATACTTTGAAGGTCAATGATAAACGGTTTAGCGCTTGGAGACGAACCACCCGATCGCTAATACTCGTAAATTTTCGACATTCGCTGAACTTCGTCGGGCAACTTCGGGTGTTATGTCTCCTTGCGCTTGCCCACAGGCTTGCCTTCCAAATTTAAAGCTACCAACATAAAATAACATAAGCTGCAATGCCAAGCCAAGGGGCTCGGAAAGCTTAGCCAATAATAGGCTCCATACCCCAGCAATATGAATGAATGATGTGTTAATTACCAAATTTTGCACACCTTGGGCTAACCCTGAGCTGGGCCCTGGCCCTTTTGCTACTAGAGCAGCCCTTCAGAGTAATTACATTGTACATACACATTACACATGTTTAATTTGTGAATGTTTACTTCCTACCTTTTCACTAATCTTAACCTGCTCCCACCCTCCCCTTTAATGTCTATTTCCTGATTTATTCCATTTCCCATCTTTATCCTCTTTCACTAACTATCCCAATTTCACTACTGCACTATAACCTCACTTTTACTACATATACAAACCCTCTGCTCCCTTGTTTACAGATTACCCAACCATTTTCTTAGCCTTGTTACTCTGCAAAGCATCCTTTTCTTTCTTTCCCTTTCTTTCTACGACTTAGTTCTTCCTTTCCCTTATAAAGTTCTTTGACAAATGGTTCTTATAGTGATTAGACAATGACCTTTTAGTTACTAAAAAGGGAAAAAATTGAGGGAAAACATTGCCATTAAGTTTTCAAGTTTGAACTTGAAATTTGAATATTCAAGGATGCGGTCAGATATTCATGTAAAGGTTAAGTGCATTAAGTGCTCTTCAACAGCTAGATCATTTGGATATTCATGTAGAAAACAAGATTTCCGGAACAATTACTTTATAAATAAAACGAGGTCCAATGAGTTAAGATCATTGTTAAGTTTGCTCAAAGGTAAACATGACAATTTTTCATTTGCAAGTGTTTATAAAATTCCCTGCATTTGTTGCCAGGGTTGCAATACCATTATGCAGAGTGTGATGAGAACAAAAGAACATGAAAGACACAGCAGACTGGGACAAACAGATAAATCCGTGGTGGCAGAACATTTCCTATTATTTGGACATAATGTGCACTACAAAGACATTTCTGCCAGCTACCTGGCCTGATTACATAGGTGATAGAAGTCCCCACAAAGAAGTCCTTTGCCTTGACAAAGCCTGGATACCAGCAATAAAAAAGAAACAAGAAGGCAAGAACAAAAATATTCCTTTGGACAACTTACCAATTGATGCTGACCAATCAGAACACTATATTAGGCAGGCCCCGCCCCGTGGTCATATAAAAAGGTATGTATCCTCCGTCAAAAATTCTTCCTGGGCACTCAATGCCTCAACAGCTGCTGCGGGTGGTGGAGGCTACTGCCCTGGAACACACCTTCACTCCCGTAGTGTCTCTGGACGTTGAAAAGATCTTCTCAACAACCTGGCACACAAGACTCGTATTCCTATCCAACCAGGACTGCCTACACAAGCCCACATCATCTTACATGGGTTCCTCAGACACAGTTGTAGGGAAAACATCCACACTAAGGTCAATTAGAGGCTCTGTGCTCTGTGCCCCCCATGCTAATGGCAGATTGTCCAACACAGCCAATGTGCTGCTGACGTGCTGCTTTTCTGCGCCAACAAACACATCCTCAGAGCCTTCAACCCATGCGACACCTCTGCCTCACCCAAGAGTGGTGCCAGCATTGACGAATATCTGTTAATGTGGACAAGTGTTGCAATCCTCCTCATGAGGCGCCAATCCCTGCAGACTGCCTCACATTCCAATTCTGAGGTCGAAGGATTGAGTGTAAAAACTCCATCACTTACCTAGAAGTTAAGCTGGGCAAGGGTCTAACTTTGCACAAGCACTTCAGAGACCTCTCCGCACGAATGCAGGAGGCAGTTGCCTCACCATACCCCATGCTGAGGCCCGAGATGCCCTTTCGCCCAAAGCTACACCTTTCCCAAGCCGATATAATCCCCCTCATGCTGCACAGCTGCGAAGTTTGGGGTATGGCTGCAGACAGCAAGATCCTATGGGTCCAAAAGGTGCAGAACAGAGTACTTTGGTCTATCTTTCCTGCCCCTCCCCCTATCTTTTGCTGTGAGACTACTTCACGAAGCCTTATCTTTTCCATACGTGGAGAATGAAATTAGTTGCTGGACAGTTGCTGGCCAGTTTACCATCACATCAAAGTGCCCCTATTAGGCCTCTTGGGGACTATGATCCAAGGATATGTTGCTTTAGCTCACATCGGGTTCCCCGCATGGCTTGCTGGCATACCAAATAGTACAGGGGCAATTCCACCAGCAGCTAAAGCTGAGCTCCTAATATAGAGCTGCTCACCTCTCAAAATTTTCCCCAACCAACTACAGCTATTTTTATTTTTACTCTCATCAGGGTGCAGACTTTGCTGTCATCAAGGGCCAACAAGCTTCCTTCTATAAGGCAACCATCTAAAACTCAAAACACACCACCAATAAAACCTTTCCCATAATCTGCAGTTAGCAAAAAATCACTCAGGCTGAATTTCAGCCTGCTAGCAGCTTCATGGGCATGGTCAGAAACTCATTTGAGCTCTGACCAGCCACCAAATCACCTGTGGAAAAGCCAAGTGTAGTCCTTGGTGGAACGTTGGGAACCTGCAAACCCACTAGACCACGGACTAAGCCTGGATAATATGTCTAATGATCAAGATGGTGGCCGAAAGTCTTGGCTAGTACCTACATATATCTTACAGTCTTTGTGGTTACAGAAATCAAGCAAAATCTCAAGGTAATGCCTTTGGGTTGTGTTCTAATGCATTCTTTATTAGCCACCTAATGTTAGAACCATTACTTTGCGTAAATGTTAGTTGAAGTGCTCTCTACATGGTGATATTGTCCTCTCACAGAAGTATTTGACAATTCATAGTGTTCCTGCTCTACTGACTCCAGTTTAATACACTTCTTTTTATGTATAAAGTTACTGTTCTGGAAATCTTTGACTGCATCCTTGAAAACTCGATGACATTGTTTTCCCTGTGTGTATCATGTGTATAGTTTAGTTTAGGTGTTTACAAGCTTGGAACACAATAGTCTTCATGGTATCCCACAGAGGCAGGTCCCCCTCTATCTATCCATCAATGTCAAGATGCAGGCAACCACATGTGGGATTTGTGGTGGACGAAGTGGCGCTGGGACGGATTTCCTCTGGGTTCTCCAGTTTCCCTCGCCATCTCATTCCACTGGTGCTCCGTCTTCATTCCATGTATCATCAATGCCACCGCCTGCGATGCCATAGTAGCAAAAGTGGGCATTAAACACTACAAAAAAAATCTGATATGCTGCAGTCGCATGACTTTCTCTACTCTTGTTCTGACCATTTTTACAAACTCTTATTCCTACATCTTCTTCATGTTGCTAGAGATAAACATTTGCAGAAATTATCTAATTGTTTATCTTCTTTTAGGTACAAGGGGAATATGGGAATACAGTAGGCTTTGAGTGATAGTCAAATCTTTTAAAACTTTCAAATTCCGTTCTCTTTCCACAGTTAACATAACAAAATTAATAACAAATTTCCATTTGACAGAAGTATACTCTCCAAAACTCACACAAATAACAAGGAATATCTCTGAAATGGTTCACTCTACAAAAAAATTTATTTAGACATAGATTGTGTGTTTTAACAATATATACAATTTGTATAGTAAGATTTAGCCTGTCTCTTATGGTTTACAAGTTATGCAAAAGTCATCCAGAGTAAATAAGACTTCATGGGCTATAGCCAGAAAATTCAAGATATACATTTCATTTGTAAAAAAAATATCTCAAACATATGGCATTTTAATCAAAATTGTTAGAGCTATTTTCAGAAAATCAAAAGTTTTTAAAAATGTTGCATGTAAAGAGTAGTTTAGGATGGTTGAATTTGGGTGGAATACAATACTTCCTCTACTTTACTAAACGTAGCAGAGAAGTAAAAACAAACACATGCATATAAGCACAAAAGTATAGCGCGGGTCTACTAGGCCCTGCACGACTAATGGTGTTCTACCAGGGTGCATGCCTAACATGTCAATCAACATCCCCTTATAGTCCAGATCTGGTGGCCCAGTGATAGCCCAAGTCACAATCCCAGCATATGCCATCGTTAAGTTTATATATAGAATCATGTAGTACTCGTACAAATGGTTTGAGAATTATAGTGACAGAAATAATGAATGGGTTATTAATAATAATTGTGGATAGTAATGTTACTTGTATGGCCTGGAGTGGAACCTGAGTTAATTTTGAGTCACATGAATTTTATAAAGGGTTTAATATAAACAAAACTGTATGGTATATAATGGATATTTTGCATTTTTAAGAAGTTGTTATAAATTGTATGTAATTGGATATAATATATAATGGCAAAGAGCTTGGGCTGAATGTGTAGTCAGTCATGTTCATAATTGTAACAACTTAGCACTAATAAATTAGTAAACTAAAGTATCGTCAATGTCTTTTCTATACATACTGTATAATTGGTTTTATTTGTATTAAGTGTGTCTTCTCTTTCTCATTCACTGGAAGTAATTTTATGTAATTTGCACACTTTTTTATGGTATAGTAGAACCCCACTAATCCAAATTAAATGGCGGTGCAGTCTGTTCACATTTGGAAATGTTTTGATTATCCAAAAAAAAAAGTGTATATAAATTGAGGTATAGAATTAGCAGCTACAAGATAAGGTAGTGTAGTAATGTGAGGAAGTGACAACACTGCAGTGCCACGATGTATTCTTCTGACACGTGGACATCGTTTCGGGATGGAATCAAACCAGTTTTAAGAAAGATAGATACTTTATTTTTGTCTAGTACAAATGCATTAGTTTTGTTACAAGGGCGGCCATTTTATGTAACAAACTGTGTTCATTTTATTAGTAACCAACAAAACAAAAGAAAAACTGAAAGCTGCAGTCATATGTTACCAACTGCTACCAAAAGTTGCTAAACTATTTGCATTCACCAACATCCTCCCACCTTGCAATTTAAAACATTAACTTGTAAATTGCAATACACCTTTAAATGTATGACAAATGTAAATCTCCATTACAGTTTACACGTTTTTGTTACAAGTCCAAGCGTTCAGGAACTTTCACCTTCCTACCCAGTCGTGTTGTTCTGACAGCCCTGGCACTGTGGCTGGTGTAACGTCGCACTTACTCAACTCCTTTGTTTCATTGGAGGGAATCTCCAAAGGATACAGTCTTTGAAGAGGCCGGACTCTTTCTCCACTGGCTGTCTTCACTCGAGCCACACTTGATATTCCATCTCCTGGGTATAACTCCAAAATAATTCCTAGGGGCCAGTTGATACGTTTCGTGGAGTCATCTCCAATCAATGCAACATCCCCTACGCTAACAGTATGTTCCTTCCGTTGGCCTCTGTGAATCAGTAAAGCTAGGTATTCCTTTCTATACCTAGTTCTTAAATCTTCCCTCAATTTCTGAAGATATCTCCACTGGAGTTGCAGAGATGAACTATCAATAGCATCCAAGTCTGGAGTTTCACTACAGGGAATTTCCTGAAGGAAAGCAGCTGGCATCAGCGGAATCAGCTCATCTGAATTCTCTAATATATAGGTAAGTGGTCGAGAGTTTATAATGGCTTCACAGTCACACAAGACTGTATATAATTCCTCATATTGCAAACAAGCTTGGCCAAGATTTCGACGCAGGAGCTCCTTCACCATCCTGACCATTCTCTCCCATCATCCACCCCACCATGGAGCTGCAGGTGGATTAAACTTCCACGAGATTTGCTTGATAGAAGAATTGTTCACAATTTCCTTCCAATCCAGTTCTCGTAGTGCTCTATTGGTACCAGTGAAGTTGGTGCCATTATCTGACCAGATACTCGAGACTCTCCCTCTGCGAGCTATAAATCTCCTCAGAGCTTGGATGAACACTCCTGTGGTCATGGACTGGACTAGCTCAAGATGCACAGCTCGGTATACAGCACAAGTAAATAAGACAATCCAGACCTTTTCTCTTGATTTCAAAAACAATGGTCCTGCATAATCTATTCCAATGACCTCAAATGGCTTGGAAGGTCCAATTCTATCCTTTGGTAATGGTGCAAAAGGTACTTGTAATGTAGTAATTCTGTGCCTCTTACAAATTATGCATTTGCTTATAACTCGCCTCACCACTTTCCTCGCACCAATTATCCAGTAGCATTCCCTAAGCAGAGCCAGTAGTATCTGTAAATTAGGGTGCATAGCATGGCGATGTTCTTCTGTTATTAATCTTGTGGTAATCACATGTTTACCTGGTAATAATATGGGTGTTTTGAAGCATTGTGTTTCCTCAGTGAAGTCAAGCTTAGTTTTCACTCTCAGCAGACCAGCTTTATCTCTCAGTTACTGCATACTCTCAGTGACTCTATTTCCTTTTGGGAAACATTCTGACTGCACAATTTTCAGTAATCTAGACTCACCTTCTTGAGTTTCTTCAAAAGACAATTCTCCTTTTCTCTTGCTCTGATGAATGAGATTATAATAAAATCTCATAATCCACGCAATCACAGTCTTGGTGTATTGCAAAAAATAAAGTAGTTGATGGACAAAGTTCCCATCTTTAGAAGTGACTGATGCTCCAACAATACCTTTCCTTTTCTCTGAATTCACTTCTTCTGAAACGATGTATTCTTCCTGAGGCCAATCTGTTGCTGAGCATCTGAGCCAGTGGGGTCCCTCCCACCAACGACCGTCAAGAATGCATCCTCTTGATGGCAAATCAGCTGGATTGATGTTACCAGGTACATGATGCCAATCATTTGGGTTGCTGAGGTAACATATTTCCTTACATCTGTTGCCGACAAATGTATTCCAGTTTTCATTTCTTTTGATCCAGGCCAATACAACTGCAGAATCCATGCAATAAATAACCTTCAGGTTTTAAATTTGCAAAGCTTCCTTGATCTGAATACTCATGCGAGTTCCTATCACTGCAGCCAAAAGTTCTAGACGAGGTATGGTCACTGGATGGATAGGTGCAATCCTAGTTTTGGCTTGTACTAATCTTACTGACACTTCTGCAGCTGTTCCAGATCTTAAGAAACCACATGTTGCACAAGCATGTTTGCTTGCATCACAAAATATATGCAATTGTATGTCCCCTGCACTTGAGATGTTTGGTGAAAGTGTTCTGGGAATACTACACTGTTTCAGCCAATATATTTGTTTTGTCCACAACATGAACTCTTCTGTTATGTGATCTGGTAATTCGTCATCCCATCGATACTTCTCCTTCCATATCTTTTGTAGCAACAGTTTGGGAAATAATGTTTTGGGCATAAATACCCTATGGGATCGAATATCCTCTGAGAAGCTGATAGTAACCTCCTCTTTGTAATCGGGCATGACAACACTGACATTACATCAGTATCACAGGAAAGGTTGTCTGATTCTGGGTCCCAAAGTAATCCTAGTACTTGAACCTCTCTTCTCTCCACAAGCTTTTCTCTGGAGTAATTATCAGGACCACTGATCCATCCACGTAATTTAAAGCCTCCAGATGACTTCAGTTCCACTGCTTCTTTCACAAACTGATTCAGCTGTTCTTCATTCTCGACACAGACGTAGCCAGTCACATGCAATAGTGCTGGCACATAAATAGTTTAGTTTGTTTCACTATTCTACAGTAATTTGTGCTTTTTGCTCATAAATTAATACAGAACAGGCGCTTGTTTGTGTTATACCAAGCACTATGATGTGAACCAATCATTTGCCAGCATACCATCACATCTTCAGGCATGTTTAGTTCTTTATGACAGAAGAATATTACCAATTTTCAAGTTAAGTGAAAATTACTGCTTCATAAACATGTGATAGTTACCTAAGTAAATGTGAAAATGTTTAACAATGACTAAAACTGGCACAAATGGGGAGAACTGACAGAATGTGTAATTTCCCCATAATTGCACTTTTAGCCCTGCCCACACTGCTACACATGGTTAGCTACCTGGCCATGCCCCCTGCTGCTATCTACCTCAGAGAAGCGGCCAGTCCCTCAAATCGTGTCAGTGGTGGAATCATGTCACATAACAAGCGAATGGGAACATAAGTACTTTTGTGTTTGCTGTGCCAAAAGAAAATGTAGATAACACAATCTCAATCATGTAATTAGAAAAGCAATAATTAATGTTTCTATTCACTTCCCTCACTGTATGCCTTGAAAGCTACGTTGTTTCCAAAGATGTGTGTATCCATAAACGAGTAGAACCGGAAAAGACAGGCAGCCTGCATTTGGTGATGGGGTGAGTGGAGAGGGAAAATACTCAATTGCATTCCGTTTTGTTTATTTTATAGTGTTTAACACCACTGCATATGGCACCGCAGGCGGTGACATTGATGATACATGGCATGAAGATGGAGCACCGGTGGAATGAGCTGGCAGGGGAAACCTGGAGAACCCCAAGGAAACCCGCCACAGCGCCACTTTGTCCACAATAAAAATTACATTCCTGTCACCCCTTTCTCCCATACCTAATCTATAGCAAACTTCGGCAAAACATTTTTGTGCAATAAACATTTCATTCCAATGTATGTAGTTTCAATAATTAATTTGTCAGTTCTATGTTGAAAATGCTTTCTCTACACTACAAATAAGGTTTTTATTGTTTTTAAATTATGGATTTTATGTTTGGATTATCCAGAATTTTGGATTTGTGGGTTTCTACTCTATTATAAATTAGTTTTGTGAATTTTTCATTTATGCTGAATGAGGCTTTGTAATGAGTGTAGTCCAATAGATTGTAGCTTGAGTATGTAAATGAAGCCTGTCACAATGTAGGAGGCGTGTTTTTAAAGTAAGTACCGTTTAACTATTTTGCCACTGTAGCGCTACAGTCAAAATTTTGAGCATGAGCAGCCCTTCCTCCATTCATTAGGAAGTCAGAAGCAGTTGTGAGCGACCATCATTTTGTCTTTTTCCTATTGTTTGAGCATTTTGAAATGTTCAAAACAATGGAACGACCTGCTGACTGTGAAGTCGGATCTGTGATTCGTTGTTTGAATACGAGAAATGTTATATTGTGTGAGGATTATCGGGAACAATGAGTGACAATGCCCGGCTTCACAAAGCGTAAGCTCAAGATCTGGTTGGGGAAAACCCTCTCTATAGCTTGGTTTAGCACCAAGGGATTTTCATCTGAAGAAATTCCGTGGTGAAAGCAATTCAACCATGACGATGTTAAAAAAGGAAGTGCAGACCTGATTTTTATCATAGGCAGCATCATTCTTTGACAAAGGCTTACAATAACTGGTTTCCCATTATGATAAGTGGGTACATAAGGTCAGTAACTAAGTGCAGAAGTAGTGAAACATTATGAATGATAATAAAGTATTTGGAGAATAACATTCTTATTTTTTTAAAACATATCAGTACTTACTTTAAAAATACGCCTTGTAGTGTCCATGCTGTTAAACCTCTGCTTATTTAAAATGACTTGATTTTGTTCCCACCAGAGTTCAGGATTGGTCTTATTCAGATGGCAGTTACAGAGAATAAAAAGCAGAACATAGCAAAAGCAGTTAATTACATTAAAGAAGCAAAAGAAAATGGTGCAGATATAATTGCCCTTCCTGAATGTTTCAATTCTCCTTATGGAACAAGTAAGTAAACAAATTCATCTTTCTCATACTCACAATTGCATTGTTTCATTCTAAACTAGGAGGTTCAACATAACGTAAGCATGGGGATGATTTTTAAAAGTTGTCATTTTGATTACAAAAGTGTCAAATAGTGACAATTAACAGGGTATAGATATAGCTCTTTGAACTTGTATGGTGTCCTTACAAGTTGTATACTCCAAGTGCACAAGTCCTGCCTGACTAAGCAGTGTATATCTTATATATTTAAACGAGCAATTGTTGTATATAAATGTATTCAGCGCAACTTGGAAATGGCTCCAATGATTACGATCAAATTTTGTATTCCGATAGGGTTTTGCTTATTAAGTTTATCTATATAGGTGTCATTCCTGAAAAAACATGATTTTATGCATGACAGTCAAAATTACTCTAAATCTTATTTTGGCCATAATTTCTCTGCTAATGAGCCAATTTCAACAAACAAGCCAGGATATTAAAGGCCTTGTCAAAAGCTTTCAGAAATCCTAAATGAAGTTGACTTGCTATCTTAGTCTATGCATAACAGTCAGAATCAGTCTAAACCTTATTTCAGCCATAATTTCTCTGTTAATCAATCGATTTCAGCAAACAAGCTAGCATTTTAAAGTCCTCTTCCAGGGCTATCAGAATACAGTAAGAAAGTTGATCTAACTATGTAAGTTTATGTGTTACAACTCGTCCTGTCTATATGTTTGAAATAGAAATACAACATATTACATTTTACAGCTGAAATGATGGTGTTAATGAAATATTTATATGTATCTCGGAAATAACTTAACAATTGCGACAAAAATTGTTATTACTTTCTCTACTGGTAATGCATTTTTTAGGTTGAAGGGGTCTAAAACATATTTCCGGTGAAATCTAGACATTGAATGTTTGGGTGGCATACAATATTTGCTCTACTTACCAGTAGAGAAGGTAGAAACATATCAGTGATATGCAGAAATGAATATTGGTTGTAAAATGGAGAGCAGAATATACTAAACAAAGTGCATGGTTTTACTATGGTAGATTGATATATTTGGATAAATACTAAAAAAGGCAGATCTTGTATATTAGTAGCAAATGAATTGATCAGGCAAACAAAGAACCAAAATGAACTAAAGTCCCTAAATGAAGATAATGTATTTGAACTTTCTGTTACTGAGCCTAGAGTTGTTTCAATCATGGTCCCATGTCACTGCACACTGAAACCATTTCTACATAAACTACACTTTCTGTTAAATAGACTACAAAATGGAAGAAAAAAAAGAAGTGCCATATAGACCTTCTAAGTTCTTACACAATAAATGTAAATAATGCAAAGGAAAGTAGTTACACAAAATATACAGGTGGAAGTGAAATGATCGCTTTAACAGCGAATTTCTCATGTTGTGAAAAACAAGAAAGTCTAATACCAAAATGTTGAAAAGTTTATAGCTTCCTAGCAAAAAATATTTTTATGAAGAAAATTTATCATCACCTGGCTGAATGATTATTGATTGAAGGTTCTTGATTTATGGCAATATTCATAGAAAATTGAATAAACGACAACTTTTTCCTTTGGCGTATTTCAATAGATTCAATGGTTTTTGTGTAAATTAAATTTTAAAAAATCCACAATTTGCTGCAACACATGAGATTAAGTTAGTAACATTTATTTCAGAATATTTCCCTCAGTATGCAGAAGCAGTGCCTGACGGTGAAACAGGCAAAGCCTTGTGTCAAGCAGCGAAGGAACATAGTGTCCATCTCATAGGGGGCTCATTCCCTGAGAAAGAAGGTGACAACTACTACAACACTTGCACCTTATGGAGTCCTGATGGAAAGCTTGTCAATAAACATCAGAAGGTAAGCAAACAGTATCTACTGTGTTCACTCTTGTTGCTGTTGTGTAAAGCCTTCATTAATATCATAAAAACTGTATTCAAAAGCAAATTAAAACAGTTTCTACTGAATAAATGCAGATATATTGTATTTACTTGAAAATCAGATCTTTTTACTCTCTGTACTATGTATAGTAGAGGAAGTATTGTATTCCACCCAAAAACTTGATGTTGAGATTTCACCGGAACCTAATCACAGACTGCACTTCACAAGTGGCAGGATTTTGTATTGCAGCACACATTTTGACAACTCACAGAAAGCAAACTAAGGAAGGCACAGTCCTCGCATTACCACAGCTGGAATGTAGAAACGTTCTGACGCCAAAATGGCAGCTCTAGACCTACTCCTCCCCACGATAGGCTGAAACATCTGGGACTTTCTGGATTGCCCTCATATAACATCCATTATGTTGGTTCAGTTGGAGTGATCAGCTACCAACTTAACCTGCCGTATATAGGCTTTGTAAATCATCAAACAGTCTTTGAAGTCTTGGGTATGAAAATATACAATACCTTACCATCACAATTAACAAACAGTAGATTTAAGTGTAAATTGTATGAACGGTTAGTTTCTGAACCATACTATTGAGTACATGAATATTTTCAAAATCTTATATATTTAAACGAGCAATTCTTGTATATATATTCCGCACAACTTGGAAACGGTTCTAACGATTTCGATCAAATTTTGTATTCAGACAGGGTTTTGCTTATTAACTTTATCTATATAGGTGTCATTCCTGAAAAAAAACCATGATTTTATGCAAACCTTATTTTGGCCATAATTTCTGTGTTAATGGGCCAATTTTAACAAACAAGCCAGGATATTAAAGGTCTCATCACGGAAACGGCTCCAACTATTAGGATGAAAATGTATATTTAGTTAACATTTTGCTTTTCAAGTTTATCTAAATAAATATATTCTCCCAAAAAAACATGATTAAAAAAAGGAAAAGAAAAGAAAAGCTGAGTGATGCTCAGTCGCACAGGTACTAATAGATAATATGGTTTATAAAACATGATATATCGTTTCTTACAATAACATGTATGTTATTCTTTATTCACATATGTATTTGTTTATAAACTTTTTATCTATTTTATTAGTTAGATTGTTATTGTAATTTCCTCACTTATAGTTTGTCTAAAACATCGTGGCACTCCTCTGTATGCGTGAGTGAGGAGAAATTCGGAGAAGTGGTGGGGGGAGTAAGTGACTAGAAGGTTATCAGAACTTGGAGGCAGTCACGTGAACTTATCACTCTCACAACATTTGGAAGACTGACCCCCACTTCTCGTCTATGCAAATGGACTGCCCAGTGCTATTACGCATCTTTGATTCAGGATTGGGGGAATGCCAGGATGTTTTGGACAAGCTGCACATGAATGCTAAATGTAAAAGATTGTAGTGTTCTGTGTGTTTGTTTTACTGTACTATTGTTTTAGTCTTTGTACATATTACCTGGTGTTGTCTATTGCTGTAATAAACTTAAGTACCTGGGTGACTGAGCTTTGTTTGGCGTTTTTCCCCCCTTTTTGTGAAATCTTGTTTTTTGGGAGAAGATACTTATTGAGATAAACTTGAAAAGCAAAACATTAATTAAATAAAAATTTTTGTCGTAATTGTTAAGTCATGTCCGAGATATAAAGATACATATAAATATTTCATAAGCACCATCATTTCAGCTGCAAAATATAATACATTGTATTTCTATGTCAAACAAATAGATGGGACGAGCTGTAACACATAAACTAATACAGCTAGGCCAACTTTCTTACTGTATTCTGATAGCCCTGGAAGAGGACTTTAAAATGCTAGCTCATTTGCTGAAATCGATTGACAGAGAAATTATGGCTGAAATGAGGTTTAGAGTAATTGTGACTTATGCGTAAAATCATGTTTTTTCAGGAATGACACCTATATAGATAAACTTAATAAGCAAAACCCTATCTGAATAAAAATTTGGTTGAAATCGTTAGAGCTGTTTCCAAGTTCTGCGGGATATATTTATATATATATATATACAAGAATTGCTTGTTTAAATATATAAGATGATTATAACATATTATTTATTTATTTATTTAATTTTTATTTAGCAAGTGTAAAATATTATTGGTCAGCTACAAAGATGTCCGCTTTGTTGTCAATATAGTGATAGATGCGCATTGCATTTTTTGTTTCTCTTTGTGACAAACGCATGTTGTTTTAGGTACACTTGTTCGATATTGACATTCCTGGAGGTGTGCGTTTTATGGAATCAGAGACACTAAGTCCTGGAAACAATTTAACTGTGTTTGAAACACCATTTTGTAAGATTGGAATTGGAATATGTTATGACATGAGATTTAGTGAAATGGCTCAACTCTACAGGAAGAAAGGTTGGTACACTTGTGTATGTTTCCTTATGGATAAAGGATATAATGTTGGTATTTATTCACTGAATAGTATACAAGGGTCATTCAGATAAAGGATTATTCTAAATGGTTGTATGGGTTTTGTGATTTATTTTTAGAGACAATGGAAAACGTACAATTATTATTGTTCAAGTGATGGATAGACGACTGTCAAAAGTTTTTTTCTGTATTGGTTTTAGTTACCTCAGTTACATTTAGATGGCAGTGATAGCAGTGTTTACAAAATGGTGGTCAGTGGTAAGGAGACAGTTACTAACGGGTGATCTAAAAGACTCTGAACCAGCTGCACTGTTTCCCCTGTTCACATCTCGGCCTCGTCGCCGACTGTCGCTGTCATACAACAACACGGATGAAACCATACAACATTTTTAAAACTACTTTTAAAGGTTTTACTTACCAATGTTAATAACGGAGATGCTGAAACTGGCCACCGTCATTGTCCATACATTTTTGGCACCTCTTTAGGAAACTATCCATCACTTGCCATAGTTCACATTGAGAAATGCTGGCAATTTCCTAATGATATTTTGTTTTAATTCTTCCAGAGTGTGTGAGTTTGTCTTGTACACTTTATGCTATAAGTTACCCCAGAGATAGAAATCGCAGATCACCTGGAAATCTTTCTGCAAATCACACTTTTACTTGGTGAGCTGACTGAGTTAACACATAAGAATCATTAATAAATACATACTGTGTAGTAGAAAACAAATGCTGAGCCACAATACACTTTGTGACTAAGTAAAAGACAAAATAATTAAGCACACAGGTAATAATGCAGCTGCACTATATTATGTCAGCTCAATACTGCACTTTCACAGCATAGAAAACCAAGTCAACCGCATGACCTTGTGTACAGCAGCTGTGTTATCATGTTTCTGTGTGTGCAGTGGGAAAACACTGCATAGCAGTTGGGATGATTTTGAGTCTCTGAATATCCCTTCATTTAGCAATCCAATTAGAAAATGTCTCACATGTAGATATGGTGGTGTATTGTCAGTTTCATATTGCCCTCTAATAATGAAGATATGATCCATCGTACTCAAAGGTCTGAAGACCTCTTTGCAAATCATGCAGACAGATTCAAAGGACAATAGTGTAAATGTCGCAGTCGCTAGGGGTCAGCTCCAAGAGACAAATACTGCACCTGACACCAACCATCCATTGTTAGATGGCACAAAGCAGAAGTGCATTTCTAGGTCACCATAGACTCACTTCAAAGAGTGACGTACTAATAAAAACATCACAATACGGTCAACAGTCACTATTACTTGTGGAAACTTCAATTTTGCCATCCTTATTAAGATGTATATTTGTCCCATAATTGCATCTGTTTAAAATTATTTGTACCTCCATGTAACATAACCATTTTGCTATTTTTCTCACTGTTTTCACTGATACTATGATTTTGTACATTTTACACATTTGCTGTGCATGTATTTTAGTATACATATTAGGTTGTCTCATAAGTAATATTGGTTTTTTGATTTTGGTGTTTTGGAACATTTATTGGGTTTCTTTGGTTTGACAATGCTATTTACAGGATGCCATGGCTAGTGTCGAGCATGTATCAGTCTTCAGTTGTTAATAAACAGCCACAAAATGGAGATAACAAAGTTTGAACTTAGAGTCCTTCTAAAGCACTACTGGAAACAAGATTATAAAGCCGCTGCCACAGCTCGAAGAATATGTGAAGTGGAAGGAGAAGGTGTCGTTAGTGTGTGGCACAACGATGGTTCCAATGTTTCATCAATGGAGATGAAAACACTAAAGATTTACCACATTCTGGAAGACCTAAGGTATGGAATATTGAGGATACATGCCAAGTTTTGCGAGAAAATCCACAAAAAGTCCACATGGGCTTTCAGAAGAACTTGTTGATACAGAAATTCATTTGACACTGGTGGTCGACGCACAGTCATTTGACTTCAGTAGTCTGACGTGTCTTGGCCAACGGCTTCTTTTAAACTTACTTGGCAGTTGGCTCGAGGGAAGACCAGGTGAACAATTAGTGTGTGCTGCGTAAAAGCCAAAGTTTCTGAGTTAACCAACAGTCAGCATACCTCCATTGATGTCATTGAGTTATATAAGTATTAAAACTCATAAAATCGTTAGCTCCTGTGTCTTTTTCTTACCAGCCCATGCATATGCTGAGAATAAAGCTCATTAGCTCTCCATTTTAGCCATGCTAAAGATGCAGAAAGAACTTCAATTGTCAACCAACGCAGGAAAACAGAGCAGAGTTTTCAAGAAATGTCAAAGAAAATAGCAGCATCAAATAGGCATCAAATTGGCGACACAAGGGACTATTTAATTCTGTGTCATGGTGCATCAAAAGATACCATACATCGCCACATTAAGGCACTTGGAAAATCTTACAGAAGCTGTGGATCTGTACCTCATGAACAACAGGCTCAACGTAGAGTGGATATCTGTCGTCAGCTTATCCGTAATCCCTTGTAGGCTTTAGGAAGAACTTGGTGCACCAAAAGATACCATACATCGCCACATTAAGGCACTTGGAAAATCATACAGAAGCTGTAGATCTGTACCTCATGAACAACAGGCTCAACATAGAGTGGATATCTGTCGTCAGCTTATCCGTAATCCCTTGTAGGCTTTAGGAAGAACTTGGTGCATCAAAAGATACCATACATCGCCACATTAAGGCACTTGGAAAATCATACAGAAGCTGCAGATCTGTGCCTCATGAACAGACACTTCAACAGACTCAACATAGAGTGGATATCTGTCGTCAGCTTATCCGTAATCCCTTGTAGGCTTTAGGAAGAACTTGGTGCACCAAAAGATACCATACATCGCCACATTAAGGCACTTGGAAAATCATACAGAAGCTGTAGATCTGTACCTCATGAACTGACACTTCAACAGGCTCAGCATAGAGTGTTGTTTCTGTCGTCGCTTATCCGTAATCCCATGGATGATAAATTTGTCAGGAGAATTGTCACTTGTGATGAAAAATGGGAATATTACCAAAACCCTGATGCCTCGAAATAGTGGCTTGATCTCCGCCAACCTGCCAAAGTTATTGTAAAAAAAATTGGTTCAGTCCCAAAGTAATGGGATTTTGAAGGTGTGACTCACTGGGAGTTTGTTCCAAACGGGTGAGCGATTGATTCAGATCTTTATTCTCAACAACTGGAACGAGTTCATGAAATTTTGAGACGGAGATACCCAGCATTAGTTAACCGAAATAGAGTTCTATTGCAACAGGACAATGCAAGACCCCATACTGCATGAATAGCCATGGAAAAAATTCAGGAATTGGGAGGAATCGAACTGCTACCACACCCAGCATCCAGCCCTGATCTTGCACCAGCAGATTACCATCTCTTTTGATACATGGTTTATTTTCTACATGGAAAAAATTTTGACAACATTGAAGCAGTGCAAGTGGGTGTCACCGAACTCTTCGCACCAAAAACCAGAGACTGGTACCATCATGGGATAATAAACCTCACTGAAAGATGGCTCAAGACCATAGAATCCAATGGTCTGTACTCTGAAGATTAGTTAATTGCTTGTCAGAACACAATTCAAATAATTGTTTTTCTTAAAAAATGATGTTACTTATGAGACAGTATCTGAAATAAGCAATCACTATTGCTGTAGTTTCCCTGGATCATGTTTGGAGGTTAGGTCACTGCCACATATATTTGGAGTTTCATCCAGAGGTACTTATTGAAGAATCTCCTAGTTTGTCTTCCAAATCTGCCATCAAGAGGCAGTGTGCCAGTGTGCTCCTTGTAGTTATGAACTCTTCTTTTTTGTATAATGAGTCATATTTACCCCTTTTTTGCACACGGCCATTCACCAGTTTTGATTTTCCTGTTTTTCTTCTCATCAGTTTCACTTGGAATTTCAATTGCTCATTTAACTTCTCCAACATCCATAGTAATTAGAGCAAGAATTGTATTCCCCTAAAATTTGATGCTGCATTATCACTAAGAATGTGTACCTTCAAGTCCAGTGAAAGAATGCCTAACATAAGTCACCTGAAGGTAGTTTACTCTGGAGCAGCACATGTGTGACAATATAAACAGGCTATCAATTGTAGAAAAAAGTGTATAAGATATATATCATGTGACTGCCTCTGTAGCACAGTGGTAGCGTGTCTGCCTCTGGCGTGGAGTACCTGGTTCAATCCCCAGTACCAGCATGGGGATTTTCCCCCACTGGGAGACATATTACGGGGTGCACTCAGCCTCGTTAGGTTCTTGAAGGGCCAATTGAGCTACTTGATTGTGAAGTAGCAGCCCCTGGTCAAGAACACCACATAACCGACTGGGAGGGACCAGGGCACTGACCACGTCCCACCTCCACTACTGCACCCCACTCATGACACAGGCCATAGCCCGGATGGGCTGTTGTGCCATGGGGGTTATATAACATGTAAATAATAGGGAATCTTAGAGGGATATTTTTGTAAAAGCTAAAATATTGTCTGTTGTGTCAATGTGTATAATAATTATCTAAAGCAATAATGTTTGTAGTAGATAAGAAATACGTATTAAAGATAAAATAAAACCATAAGTATGACATCAGAACACAAAATAACTACTATAGAGAAAACCTAAATAACAAATATCCCTTCACAATGGAAAAAATCCTGTATAACAAACTGCCAATGAAATCAAACCTTTAAGACAACTAAGAACTTTCTTAGTGGAAAAGAGCTTACAGAGACTGGCAAGTTGGAAACATTTTTGCAAATAGCTATTTATAATTTCAACAGAGCTTAAAATCTGCTGAAGTCCATAAGCATCATCATTATGTGATGCAGAGAAAGTAGCAGAAAATGCATCACTATTGTCATCAACAAGACTGAGGTTATGTATGTATATAATAACTTAAATATTCTCTTAGGATCTAAAATAAAAACAACTTAGGAACTTAAACACTTCACGTATCTTAGTAATGTTGCAAGTTCTTGAAAACTCTAAACATGTTTCATGGTAAGTCCACCACATTCTCAATGGTCTATGTAAAACAGTAACCATAACTACAGACGCTCGACTACTAATATTTCTATGTGTCGCCAACCTCTGAAACTAAAAACCTATAAGTATAATCTATTGCAGGTATTTCAAAATGCATCACACAATCCATGAATATCTTTTCCCAAACCATTAAATCTATAGGTCCATTGTTTTAACAATTTAACCTCTGAATTTATTTCATGTTTAAATGACCAAAAATGATCTGCCACAGCTGATTTATCAATCTGCTTATATTTAATATAAGCTTCAATGCTTTTAATTAATAATTTAATTAATTAATTTAATATAAGCCTCTTGTGGACTTCGAAACCAAAAAACAAAGCTACAGAACTAGAAAAAACCATGCAACAATCCTTAAACAACCTACTAAGGTGGACCAAAGAAAATTTGATGACTGTTAATACAACAAAATCAAACTACCAAATCTTTTCACTAAGAAAAAAACCACTAAAAATAAAACTAAATTTTGAGGGTCAACAATTACCAGAAACAAAGGAAGCAAAGTATTTAGGAGTTACATTTGATACCAAACTTACATGGACCAAACAAATAGAATAAGCCCTGCCTGGACAATAGCCATCAAACACATCCCTTTTTTTTTTTTTTTTGTGGTGGGGAAAAAGGCTACTTACACCCTAACTGCATGCGTGCATGCGAGTGTAAGACTCCTACCCTGGCTTTGAACCCGGGCAGCCTACTCACTAAAAAACCCCACCGGAAGACATTTCATTGCAGAGCTGTATTAGGGCTTCTGCACGTTCAATGGTGATGGATGAGAGCTGCCTGCCTGGGGCAGTAACAGCTGGTAATTACAGAAGAAATGCCCTGTCTTGCAGGGGAGAATTTGATGAGTGATTGTGGGTATGATAGTCGGGTCCCGCATTTGCACCCTGGTCAGTGACGTAAAGTTTCATGCTGGCATGCAGTGCATGCGAGCGCGTCAACAATGAAAAAACACATCCACAACAGCAACTACAGTGATTCGTGACCAAGTACTGACCCGCAAGAAAACACTGTGGCCGGTGACAAACATAGCCCGAAACAGCAGGCCCAATCACAAATCACCACCCACTCATTGGCCAGGGCAACGCAACCCCCTCGCACCTAGCATTGCATATATATGGGGAGCGGAAAGCTAATGGTCATTTTTCATTCTGACGAAGGCCATAGAGTCTACAATGGCCAAAAGCTCAGTGTTTTTAAACCTCACACGGCTGATCACCCGTGAAGCTGTAATAAATAACGCACGCCGTGAAAGCTTTAAATCTTACATGGTAATGATATTCTGAAAAGTAATGTTGCATGAAAAGAGAAACATTAACAGCCAAACATACATTATTGTCTAACATCACAAGACAAGCAGATAATTTCAGTTGATTACATAGTGCATAGTCAGTAAGCATTTTTGTTGTCAGATGGTGTTTTGGATGAACATTGTTGTTCTGTTGCTTGCTGAGTAGTAAATTGAAGCAACCAGTTCCTGATAAGTCGTGAATGTCGGTGGTGCTTATCTAGGTTGTGAGATGATCGTGTACCCAGGGGCCTTCAACATGACGACAGGCCCACTGCATTGGGAGTTGCTGCAGAGGGCCCGAGCAGTCGACCAGCAAGTGTTTGTGGCTAGCATTGCCCCGGCGCAGGATAAATCTGCAGGATACGTGTCTTATGGACACTCACAGGTTGTCAATCCTTGGGGAAAAGTTATTGCTGGCTGCAACTTTGATGAAAGTGTTGTCTACGCAGATATAGGTGAGTGCTGCCATCTTATTCACACTCAACTGCTATCACATGTTGGATACTTAAGCATATACATTTTGGGCTGCCTTTGAACTTGGGCCCAAGCTCTTCTGTCATTGTACAGCCCTATGAAATTCCTTACATATGGTTTTGATGCGTGCTGCTGTTTACTTTTTAACTAATGTTTATAACTTTTTTCAAATTTATCTTCTCTTTTACTTTCGTGTTTTCAATCACTTTTCTCACGAGCTTCCTTTATAATCTCTGTTTTCCTAATTTCTTTACTATTTTTAAAGTACCTATTTCACTCTAAAATTCATATTTTTACTTACGCTATTGCATATAGTAATTAGAAGTATTCTGTTTGACCCAAATTTTCATGTTGAGATTTCACCAGAAATATATGTTTTGAGGCTCCCTGAATACAAAAAAAGCATTTTTAGAAAAATGCCAGTACGTCTGCGTATGTGTGTGTGCGCCTGTGTAAACAGCATTACAGAAACAAAAAGTCAGTTTAACGTCTTTCAAGGATGTAACACGAAGATTTTTAAAGAAACTTCCTGCACCCTAAACCACCCTTTACATGAAACATTTTTCAAAGATTTTGATTTTCTCAAAAGTGCCTAAAGATTTTGATTAAAATGCCATTATTTTAAGATATCCTTATGGCAGTGAAATGTATATTTTGAATTTTCTGGCTATAGTCCATTTAGTTGTGTTTACTCTTGATGACTTTTGCATAACTGGTAAACAGTAAGAGATAGACCAAATCTCACTGCAAGCAAAGTGCAAATCTCGCTAAAACACACAAGTTATGCCCAAAGGCATTCTTTTGTAGAGTGAATAATTTCAGAGATATTCCTTTTTATTTGTGTAAGTTTTGCAATACTTAAACTTTTCCTAAATGGAAGGTTGTTATTCACTTTTTTATCTCTTGGTTGTGCGGAGAGCACAGAATTTCAAAGCCTTTTGTATTCCCCTTGCACCTACAAGAAAATTACCAATAGGATAATTTATATAAATGTTTATCTGTATTAATATATCAAATTGATATAAATTAGGAATAGGATGGTCCCAAAATGGATCCCTGTGGAATGCCAGATTCTATAGCAGCAGGATTTGAACAAGCATCTTCTAATTCAACCATTTGATACCTATTTTCCAGATAAGAAGCGAATCATTTGTTGTCTAGTCCTCTAACACCATAAGCATCTAACTTCTTTAAAAGAATGATCTGATTAACTGTATCAAATGCTTTAGTTAAATCTAAGAATAAGGCTGCTACTTGTTCTCTTTTGTCTTTTGTTCCTAAGATATATTCTATTCTATAAATGAAAAAATTGCACTATCAATTGATTTTCTTTTTATGAAGCAAATGTTTATCTCAACTAACACAAGGAAGATATAAGAATAAGAGTTTGTAAGAATGGTTAGTACAAGAGTAGAGAAAGTCATATAAGTGCAACACATCAGATTTTTTAGAATTATAATAATCTTTTATTCTCTTGAGGGTAGAAACTTCTTTTACAACCTTTTGATATTTGTATTTCTCTATTTTTAATGCATAAAATCTGTATTAAAACCATTGATCAGTGCACTGTTAATTATTTGTTTGTACTCTGTGTTAAATTCTTCCTTATTAAGGGGTATATTTATTAACCTATATATTAAACTATTAAAAACAGCAAATTCATGTGAAGAAGATCAGAAGTTTTATTTTTTATGCAATTATCAACATGAGTTGGTTTTCCATAACTGCTTAAATTCATCACTTATTGGCCAAGGTTCAAGGCTCAGGTTCGTACCAAGCATTTGGAGAGATAACTAGTGCTTTTGCTCATTGTAAACACCAGAAGCACTATTGACTGATAATGACAATCTTCTGGAAGTTTCCCTTCTCCCTTCTTCTAGAACATTGTAGAATGTTCTGTGGAACTTTATATAAGAAAGCATTATCATGTCAGAAAGTGAGTTGGTGTTCATATGCAGTTGTACAAGTGAGTTTATATTATTCAAGATGTTCTCGGGCTTCTAGCAAGGTGTAGTGATGAAGAGCCATCGACGTTTCGGGAGTGTACATCTCTCCCAACATCAGGATGATGAATGACTAGCAAGAGCGAAGGGACTAGTATATGTACTGTCCGCTAGTATGTACCGAGTAGAAAACACCCAGTCTAATGTGGAGGTGGTTCACCTCCGTTGGAATCTGTTTTCTGAGTCGGTCGATTTCCAACTTTAAGGCTGGTTTCCAGGAGGGACTAAACTGCAATCCAGCGTCCCGGTTCAGTGTGTTCTTCTCGGAGGAGATGGACAGAGCCTCCTTAACCCTCCGTTCCCATAAACCGCTACATTTTGTCACAATAGTCGTTTCTTTGAAGTTAGCTCTGTGGCCTTCTTCAAAGCAGTGCTCCGTCAGCCCTGACTGAGTTTATATTAATGTGTAGGACATTGCTGGGGGAACTGTTCAGAACAGGCTACATTGTTTATGCTGCTGTGTCATGAAGAAAAGTGAACTAGATCACGTTAGTCAAGTGACAGCAAAAACTAAATGAAGTGACTGGAATGTCACTGTATGTAAATAAAAGACTATGTATGAGAAACCACTGCAGTTAAAGTATATGGTGGGAATGGCTGGCCTCAGGAATCTCACAGTACCCTGACCATCTCACTAGCGAGACTGACACTGTGAGTGCATGTTTTGCGACAATATGGCGACCGGAGGTGTTGTAACGCGTTCAAGCAGTCATAATTTACGCTCAAATATAAATGGTAAGGACAGTGAAACCCAATTAGAAGTGTTTTATAAGTCAGGAAACGTGATATCAACAAGTGCAAATGAAGGCAATTCAATCCAAGACGCAAGTGATAAAAGTTTTAGTCCTGAAAATATGCAAATGCAACCGTCCACTTCACACCCGGCACGTGATGCGGAAACAATAGTGTCGCTTCATATGGTAATAAATATTCTGCATAGATATTTATTGAAAGCTCAAAAGGAAATAGATTCACTGAAAGTGGAGAATGAAGAACTGAAAAAGAAGATTAACTGTGACCGTAATACACCAAATTTTGCGACGGTTACAAGGAATCATTTCAAAATGGTGGCAGATCGTTTATCAATGGAACACAACAAAGAAAACCTCGCAGATCACAACAGGTTTGAAGTGCTGGACAAAATAGAAGAAACAAATGTTGACGAGGAGTTAAATGTGAATCTGCGCAACTTAGATGACACTACAAGTAAAAAGAAAGTGCTAGTCATAGGGGATTCGATTCTCAAATTTTCAGGTGAGGCATGTAGGGGAAAAGGTTATCAAGTGCGATGCTACCCAGGCATAAAGCTGGATGAACTACAAGGAAAGGTGGAAAAAATGAACTTGAAGGACGAAAATCCCGAGATAGTCCTGATACATGCAGGAACAAATTATATAAGACCGGGGATAAGAGCAGAAGAGCAGAGCAGAACTGGACTGGATGTGTGCTGTGAAAAACTGCCTAATGGTTGACAGAAATTACAGGGTATATAATAGTGATTTTGCTAGGGACGGAGTGCATTTAAACAGGAAGGGATCATTTAACTTTGGTAACTTATTGAATAATGCAATATATTCACTGATAAAGAAAAACTAGTAAGTAAGGAGGTGGATGCTGTCTCACTTGTTACAGGTGATGAAAATTGTAATTACTCCACTGATCATGAGAAACAAATAAATTATGTGGAAATAGGGTCATTAGGTACTTATAAATTAGTTGGGGAAAGAAATTTTAAACATGGTACAAATGTAGTGAATAGAAACTATGTTAATCTTTTTAATAGCAACAATGATGGTAAACGCACAATGCATAAGGTTGTAAATCAGTATGATGCAAACACTCTTCAAGTATTTCATTTGAACATACAATACTTAAGTAACAAAACAGCTGCTAAATGAAGTAAAGCCAGAGCTAGCTGTTGTAACAGAGCATGGGTTAAACAAAGAGCAGATCAACTTACGTAAAATAAATGGTTACAAAATTGTTAGTAGCTTTACTAGAACTACATACAAGGGTGGAGGAGTTTTAATCTTGACCACAAATGAAATAGATATATCAGAGGTTGTTGTAAATACATATCAGTTGGAAATGCGTTTTGAAGTGGCAGCTGCAAAAATAAATATAAAACAGAAATCTATTTTATTACTGGAGATATACAGATCACCAAGTACTCCTTCAGAGCGCTTTGTTGATTATCTTGAAGAATTTTTAGCTCAAGTTTGCATTAAATATAATCAGGTAATCCTGATGGGTGATTTGAATATAAATTTAGACCATACAAAAGGGGAGTATAAGAAACTTTACAACTTATTTAACACTTATGGAATAAGGGATTTGATACGAGCCTACAAGGGTAACACATTCATCATCTGTTACTGATCATATTGCTACAAATCTGAATTTTGAGGTAGTAAAAGCATGCAATATAAACACACACATTTCTGACCATTATGCTCAGTAAGTGAAATTTAAGGGCTTAAATTACAGTAAAGAAAGCAATTATGAAATCAAAACTTTTCGTGATCTGAATGCGAAATGTATTGGTCATTTGGTAGAATCCATAACAGACGAAAATTGGGACACAGTATATAATGCCAAAACTGTAGATGAAAAATGGAACCAGTTTTATGATGTATTTAGCACTCACCTAAATGCATGCTGCCCTATGAAAACCAAAAAGGTATATAAGAATAGTTATGGCCGTGTTAAACTTACCCCAGAAATAATAAAACTAAAATATGAAATGAAGCATTTGTATAAATTGTATAAATCTAGTGGTAGTGCTACTTATAAATCAAAGTACAATATCATAAAAAAGAAATATCTCAAAGGCTTGAAAGACTTAAAAGTAAATGACTATAAAGAAAAGTTAAGTAAATTAGGAAATATTAGTAAAACTGCATGGGGCTTTGTAAATGCAGCTAGATCGGAAACAAAAGCACACAAAAATTTAGAACTCAGTATTGGTGATGTAACTGTAAAAGAACCAAACCTTGTATGTAATTTAATAAGCAATTATTTTCTTAGTGTAGGAGAGAATTCTGCTGGCAGGAATACACAACAGTCATTTAAAAACACTGTAAAGTCATCATTCTTTATTTATCCAGTATCTACAACAGAGATTACAAATACAATAACTAAACTACCAAAAAAAGTCACAAGTGGATGGGATGAAATCAGTAAGAAAAGTGCAATCAAAATTTCAACGTGTTATGCATGGTGTACCACAAGGATCAGTGTTGGGACCACTATTATTTATTTTATATGTAAGTGACATACCAATCTCAAAAAATACAAATATAATAGCTTATGCAGATGATACAGCTGCAGTATGTCAAGGGGCAAATGTTGATATATTAAAGGAGAACTTACTGCAATCCATTGACTCAGTTATTAACTACTTTAAACATAATCACTTCACATGCAACATGACAAAAACAACCTTAATTCATTTCTCACAGAGTAATATAAACACCACAAATTTCTCCTTACCAGTAAATAATAACAGTATTCATGACGTAAGCGAATATAACTTTCTAGGAATAATACTTGATAGAAAATTAACATGGGCTGGACATATAAATCATATTTGCGACAAAATTAGTAAATCTGTGTATCTCATACGTCATTTTAAAAATATCTTAGATGAGAAGGGGCTCAAAATGATTTATTATGGAGTTATATACCCATATTTACTGTATGCGATAGAAATTTGGGGCTGTGCTGCTGCAACCCATATGGAGAGGTTATTTAGATTGCAAAAACGGGCAGTCAGATTGATTTTCAATATGAACTCTCGTGAATCATGTAGGGGAATATTTAAGGATAAGCAGATATTAACATTGTATTTTCTGTATGTCTATAAAGTTGTAACCTATGCAGTTCAGAAACAAAACCTAAAAAATAGCAATATCCATAGTCACTACACCCGACACAATGATTATTTTCAGCACAGATTTAGTAAACATATTTCAAAAAAGGATCCAAATATCATGGGTTTAATGCTTCATGCAAAACTACCTGCATATTTAAAATGTTCTAAAGGTAAACAATTTGAGAGTGCTCTGAAGAAGTATTTGATAACAAAGACATTGTACAGTATCAATGAACTATAATAATGTCCATATTGAAATTACAGTCCCTCTGTGTAAATCACAAATGATAGGTAGCTATAGTAATATGTGTAACCATTAGGGTGTCCATCTTTGTAATACAAATTATAAATATCAATTTGTGACAATGTCAGAAACTGTATTGCAGTCTATTGACAATAAAGAATTGAATTTAATTTGTGTGTTTCAGATCTGAAGATGGTGGATGAGATACGTGAGCAGATTCCAACATTCAAGCAGCGCAGACTTGACCTTTATGATACAGTGTCAGTAAAATAACCAATGCAGGTCTTACTATCACTACAAGGGTTGTTTGGAAAGTTCTTGGACTCGATAACAGAGGCCACTACTAGTGCAATCCAGATCTGACATAATAACTATTCCTATTTGTTGAATAAACACTTGGCATATCAGCTGATGCCTCTGTATTGTTACTGTGTAGTGATTTTTAAAAATGGAAAAACAAAGATCCAAGCAGTAACAAAGTTCTTTGTAAATATTGTGAATAAAATTCATACCAATTTTCAGAACACATTGGGGGACTCTGCTTCTTTATATTCAACTATTGCCAAGGAGTTAAATTTAGTCAGGACAGCTTCCACTAGGTGAGCTACCAAACGACTGAAGTTGTGCACGGTTTGTCTTTAGAGCAGACGGGCAGAACCGGTTCCCCATACTGTGCCATCACATACACCACAAACATGCATAACTTGATTCCTCTTTAATGTAGCTGGCCTCTAAGCCTAATGATAACATAGTAGTCGGCCAAGTAAAAACACCAACAGTAAGTTTGTTGGCTTGTGTGTTTAAAAACACCAACAGTAAGTTTGTTGGCTTGTGTGTTTAAAAACACCAACAGTAAGTTTGTTGGCATAAATAAATAATAATTACCATGTGAAGGTTATTTAATCCTGGGATATAAAGTACTTGCAATAGTAAGTCACCATTGGGGTAATTGTCTCTGATGTGAGACTGCCTTTGTGGTTTACCAGGAGAAATACCAACTGGTTTGAGAATTTAATGCCATTCTGGCAGTTTGTCACAATAGCTCAGTGGTTAGAGCGTCCGCCCGGCAAGCGGAAGGTCTGTGGTTCAAATCCCAGTTGTGGCATTGAATTTTTAAGTTCCAGTTCTACCTCTCATATTAAGGTAAGCCAATAAAGTATGTAGACCTTACTAAAATGTTTCATAAAGGGAAAATTATAATAAGTTGAGTTGGATAAGGGATAAATAAGGGTTAAATGCTTAAACGCACAGGACGCCCATATCGCTCATCCGTCATTTTAAATTGACGTGATTTCATGTCGATATCCCTCAAGAGGTTAACTCACTAACAAAAAGTCAGTTAAAAACCAAAGTTGGTATTTAAGTTTAACAACTTCTAAAGATGCAACACAATTTTGAACAAAATTCCCCCACCCTAAATTACCCTTTATGTGGAAACTTTTTAAAAAATTATTTTCTCGAAAATGCCCCTAATAATTTTGACTAAAATGCCACATGGTTAAGATATTTTTAGGACGAATGAAATGTATATTTTGAATTTTCTGACTACAGCTCATGTAGTCCTGTTTACTCTGGATGGCTTTTGCATAACTGGTAAACGTAAGAGATAGACCAAATCTATACAAAAAATGGAGATCTTGTTAAAACAGACAAGTTATACCCAATATATTTTTTTGTGGAGTGAACCATTTTCGAGATGTTCCTTGTTATTTGTATGAGTTTTGCAATACTTCAACTTTTCTCAAATGTAAGGTCATTATTCACATTTTTATTTCTTACCTGTGCAAAGAGGACAGAATTTCAAGGCTTTAAAAGAATTCACTATCACTCAAAGCCTACTGCATTCCCATATTCCCCTTGTATCTACAAGGAAATAAGCAATGAGATAATTTCTGCAAGTGTTTATCTCAACTAACACGAAGAAGATATAGAAGTAAGAGTTTGTAAGAATAGTAAAGAGTAGAGAAAGTCATGTGAGTGCAACACATACTGTTTGTGTTGGTATGAGACGGGGGTCCACTACTGTACCCCAAAGACAAAGCAGTGGAAAATGCTAATTCTCCATCATCAATGAAACACTGTCATGACATCAGATTGTGGAATTCTGTTGATAGATTATCTTCTCCATGGTCAAACAATTACACGAGAATCCTAACTTCCTGGATCAATTTACAGCAGAAAGATTCTCTTCAAATGAACAACTCATAGCAATAGTAGACAGCTATTTTGCAGACCTGTAAGAATCTCATTTTGAAGTAATGCTTTAGTGTATAGGGAGACTGCATTGACATTTAGTGACATTCCAAGAACTTTTCAAATAACTCTTATAGATCAAGTTATTTTATACAAGATATGCTATAGAACGTTAATTAATTGAGCCTGGGTTCATATGTATCAGGGATGTGACAATACAATTATTTTGAGGTTATGTTATAACTCACATACCATACCTTAATTGTTACATATAATGTTTATGAGTACTACTTGGCAAAGCAATGGGGCTTATTGACCCCTGGTTAAGAGGGGAATTGAGTGAAAAATTCAATGCCATAGCCGGGATTTGAACCACGGATCTAGCACTTATCATGCAACTGCTCTAAGCACTTAGCTACCATGGCCAAATTGCCAGTATGACATTAAGTTCCCCAGCTGATTCATATTTGAGTACACATAGCTTGTGTGTTTTAAAAACACCAGCAGTAAGTTTGTTGGCATAAATAAATTATGACCTTGGTTGTTTAACGCTGTGATCGCTTCTTATCTTGTTTACTACAACAGCAAAGTATCAGTAATTTAGTGTAAGTCACTAATGCAATGCAAATTAATGATATCTTACACCTGCCAATATGAGATGTGCTGAAGATACGATGTTGGTCTGGGTGGCTCAGTTGTTAGATGATCCCACGGTTGCTGGTTCAAATCTCGCTCAGACTGATGGAGTAGTGTGCTTAAATACGACAGCTCCATATCAGTAGATTTCTGCATGTAAAAGAACTCCTGTGGGACAAAATTCCGGCACACCAACAATGCTAATGTGATCCTAGCAATTGACAGCATCGTTAAACAACAAAATAAGTTTTTAAGTTACGCTGAAGATATGATTGCATCTGAACAGAGTATACATAGACAGTCTTGCCAAAGAAGTGGCACTGGGGCGGGTTTCCTGCAGATTCTCCGGTTTCCCCCGCCATCTCATTCCACCGGTGCTCCATCAGTGTCACCACCTGCGGTGGGTGCCATAGTAGTAAAAGCGGGCGTGAAACACTATAAAAAAGAAAAGTCTTGCCATGTATATGTGATAAGCTCATGTAAACAACTTGGTGGTTTTACATTCTTTCCGACATGCCTCATGGCTTTGCCAAGTAGTAACTATGTTTCAGTATGAAAATGTCAATGTTATCTACAATAAAGTTTAACTGTGTCTACACTTTGATTATTATGATAGTTTAGTCAACTTGCTACACATATACAGGGTGTCCCAAAATTAGACCGACAAACTTTGGGAGCTGATAGATAACATTATTTTAAACACCTAATTACCATTCTGAAGGTTATTTAATCCCGGGACATAAAGTACTTGCAATAGTAAGTCACCATTGGGGTAATTGTCTCTGAAGTGAGACTGCTTTTGTGGTTTACCAGGAGAAATACGAACTGGTTTGAGAATTCAATGCCATTCTGGCAGTTTGTCACAATAGCTCAGTGGTTAGAGCGTCCGCCCGGCAAGCGGAAGGTCTGTGGTTCAGGTCCCAGCTGTGGCATTGAATTTTTAAGTTCCAGTTCTACCTCTCAGGCTAAATTATATTGACACCACCTATTTCAAGGTAATAGAGAGTTACCTTAGAGAACTTACACCATGGCGGTAGAACATGACGACTATCACTGAAAACTGCTTTATTGTTTATCGAGAGACTCTGCTTTGTGATCTAAACAGATCTGCATGGTTTGAACCATTTTTTCCAATCTGCTTGAGACACTTCCAAACATTTATTTATTCATCCACTGATCATTTTACATGACATGGGATATATCATATATAGCAACACACAATAGACAATAGTACAACCTTGTATCATTTATGTAGTTTACAATGCCATTGGTTATTACAAGATAAATCATTAAATACTTATATCTAAATACAACATTCATTACAGTTCAGCAATATTATACAAACATTTATCTATTAGAAATGATTTTAGAGTAGCTTTAAATTTTGAGTCTGTCCTATTTTTAACTGCTAATGGCAATTTATTATATAATATAGCTGCTATTTTATATGGGTCCTTATTGGTTTGACTTTTATTCGTGCTCACTCTATGGTAATCATTTGCACTATGATACTCATATAATATAAGAATCTGTATTCTGACATCGTCAGTCAGTCGCTGTAGGGATTATACTGTTTATCATTTCCAACTATCTCTCACTCACTGATTTAGAAGATCTAGTTTCCCAGTTACCAACACCAGTTTGGTGTGTGCTTGGTTGGGCTAATACATGTTCCTAGATGGCGCTTGGACCATGCCAATTGGAACCTTTACACCCAGTTGGCTGTTTACTTATGAGCACAACTCAGTAAATAATTTGGGCCAGCATCTCACCAAGAGGATGATTCTTTCTGCTGCTGACCAATCTATTCCTGATTCACTTTTCACTCCTGTCGATTTCCCATCCCTTGGTGGATGGATGAACCATTCGCTTGAAGGCGTGCTCTTAGGGCTTTTCAGTGTCACCCTACGTTGGATAACATAATCCAATACAAGAAAAGGCATGCCAGGTCCAGACAAGTCATTAAGGATAGCAAAAAGACATCATTTAACCAACATGCAGCTTCCTGAGTTGTATGGGATAAGTTAAGGCACGTAGCCGGTAAATCAACCCATTACCCAATTATGGGTGCTTTCGCTCAGCTGTCTAGCTCATACAACTACTCCCCTGAGTTCCTTCCAATTAAAGCTCACGCGGAATTTCAAGGTTTCACATTTGGTTCTAGATTCATAGAAAATTATAATCGCCTTTTCACCATGGCAGAGTTACAGCATTCTCTTTCATCTTCACGATTATCAGCACCAGGACCAGATGGCATTCACGTGCAAATGTTACAACAGCTCTCTCCTGAAGGTAAGGCATTCCTGCTCGAGGTCTATAATCGTGTTTGGGTTGATAGTATAATTTCAGAGAACTAGCTGGAAAGGATTGTAATCTTCCCTCCAGCTACCATCGTATTTTCCTCATCAGTTGCATTTGCAAGGTGACGGAACACATGAACAATGGACGGTTGGTATAGTGGTTAGCAGCTTGCAACCCACTGACTAACATCCAGTGTGGTTTTTGAAGATACCATTCAACTGTGGACCACCTTATGTCAATATCGACACATATAATGAATGGACTTATGAAGAACTGTCAAACTGTTGACATATTTTTCAACCTCGAGAAGGCTTATGGTACATATTGGTGAGCAAGCATACTTTGCTTCCTGCACATCTGGAACATACATCTACGCCTACCACTTTTCATTCAGGAGTTTATGAAGGACTATGTTTTCTGAGTAAGGGTCAGCTCAATTTGTTCTAATCCTTTTTCTTCAGGAGAACGGAGTACCTCAGGGTTCAGTACTGTCATATTGTTTGCTATAGCAATTAGTTCCACCTGGAGTTTTGTCATGCCTATTCATAGATGTGTATTCCATTCCTCAACACACCATTTTTGGAACAGTGGCTGCAGCAATATTTAGACAATCTTCAAGAATAGAGCTTAAAAATGGCTTTTGTTTCTCAACTGCAAAGTCAATCTACGTTACTTTCTGGTGCCATAGGAGATGGATCCACCTTCACTGCATTTTGGTCCAGATTTACTTCCCTTCACAGATGAGCCACGTTTCCTGGGGTTGATCTTGGATGGAAGCTTAGTTGGTCATCGCAAATAGCACAGCTAAGACCCCAATGTGACCATTCCCTGAATATCTTAGGGTACTAAATGGCAAGTTATGGAGAGCACATTGGATAGTTTTACTGCAAATGTATCGCACATTGGTCCGATCCAAACTAGGTTATG
Source organism: Tenodera sinensis (assembly GCA_030765045.1). NCBI lineage: Eukaryota > Metazoa > Arthropoda > Insecta > Mantodea > Mantidae > Tenodera > Tenodera sinensis. The sequence goes on from CM060971.1 coordinate 24,032,708, forward strand.
GGTATATCGGTTATTCTTCAGCATGACCATCTGTGCTGAGAAGATTAGACACAGTCCATATCGGGGCATTTGCATAGCAATAGGAGCTTTTCCAACAAGTCCAGTTAATAGCCTTTACACCAAATCAGCAGAATCTCTTCTGCAATATCAGCATGACATCCTCTTCGGAAATTATGGTTGTGGACTTAAAAGTATGCCTAGGCACCCAACGTTACTTTTCTTTTTCAATACCATGCTAAACAAACAACATGAAAAGTGCTCCCTTGGTCCTAAGCCAGCGGGTTTTTCATTTCTGGAAGCTTCTTAAGAAGCTCACTATTGAAGTTTTGCCAGGCTATGCTGACCAACATTTGATCTACTCTGATGAATCTTTCGGCACTAGAGATCTTGGATGTGCTTATGTTTAAGGAACCGAACCACATACATTCATATTTCATAATGACACTACACTTCCATTTATAATGCCGAGCTTTATGAAATATACCGAGCCATCATAAATTGGACGACTGCCTGATTTTGAGTGATTCTCTTAGTGCACTTCAGAGCTTCATGAACTGTACAACATATCCATGTTGCTTTCCATGTTTTACATGCTTCTGGCATTAACGTGGTGTGTGCATCGATTTCTGATCACGTAGGTTTGCCAGGGAATGAAATGGCAGAGGGGATAAAATCCTCATGCTGGTACCTGGTCCTCCATGCCAGAGGCAAGATGGTAATTATTATTATTAACTTATTTATGCCAATAAACATACATTGGAGAATTCAGTGTCATTCTGGCAGATTGTCACGGTAGCTTAATGGTTAGAGCAACCACCTGGTAAACGGAGAGTCTGTGGTTCAAATCCCAGCTGTGTCATTGAATTTTTCAGTTCCGATTCTGCCCCTCAAACATTGCCCACACATAGCTTGTGTGTTTAAAAACACCAACAGTAAGTTTGTTGGCATAAATAAATAATAATTACCATCTAAAAATTATTTAATCCTGGGATATAAAGTACTTGCAATAGTAAGTCACCATTGGGGTCTTTGTCTCTGATGTGAGACTGCCTTTGTGGTTTATTGAGAGAAATACAAATCAGTTGGAGAACTCAGTATCATTCTGGCAGGTTGTCACAATAGCTTAATGGTTAGAGCACCTGCCTGGTAAGCGGAGGGTCTTTGGTTCAATTCCCAGCTGTGGCATTGAATTTTTCAGTTCCGATTTTACCTCTCGTGAATTTGAGGATTTAAAAGTTTAGATATTCAAATTTTATACTTTTTGTACATTTTATAACTGTGTTAAGCGTGGCTTTTGCCTCTTTGTTTGGTATATTTATCTATATTTGTTTTCTTTTTACTAGTTCTTTTATTGTATATTGAAATTTATCTTTGGCTTTGCCATGATCTGTTTTTAAGGACCATTTACCAATTCGAATGGTGCATATTGCATTCACACACATACATTCTGCGTGGCAGAAAGCCAAAGAGATACACTCTAGTGATCACAGTTACGAGGGCCAGCTTGGCAGTTCATTGTGACATGGACATGGAACCATGTGCACTCTGATTTACCATTCTCACTGTGGTTATTGTGTATAAGTGGTCTAGGGTAAGGTGTTCCTGATCATGTGTTTGGCCATCTCTTAATTCCCTTTATCACGCCATTTGTGTAAGTTCTCTCATGGCTCTGTGGTATTGTGATCCTATCATAACGGACATCTTTAAGTGTTCATAGAAAAGCTTTAACAGACCAGTGCAATTAATTGTTCTTCCACACAGTGGGGCAAGGTTAGAAAGGGTGAGATTGAAAATTCAATGATATAGCCAGGATTTGAACAGTTCAACTTGTTACTTTGGCCACTTGGCAGCGCCATCAGAGTTTGAAATAAAATAGCCCTTGTAGTTATGAAATCAAGTGTTCAACAGATCATTTATTGAAACAATACTTTATTGCTGGTTGCTATGCACCTTAAGCCTGTGATCGCAGAGATATTTACGGCATACAAATGTTCTGTCACATTCAGTACATTTGTAGGGTGTGTCGCCAGTGTGCGTGCGGACATGGCGTACTCTAGAAGAGCTGGCCGTGAACCTCTTGTTACAGTACTGGCACTCGTACTTCTTCTCACCTGTATGAGTGATCTTGTGTCTTGTCAGCAGACTTTTGTATGAGTAAGTGTTGTCACACTCTGTACATTTAAAGGGCTTCTCACCTGTTCAACAGAAGAAACACGCATCAGTCATAACCCTCGCAAATTTTACACACTTTCATAACTTAAGAATAATGCAAACACAACTAATATTAACTTACTTTTTATATAACCTCCACATGTTGTTTAACATTTAAAATAAAAACTTTACAAACACGAATAAAAATTTTCAGGATTGCTTCACTGGGTGTATTGTTATTTCAAACATTAGAATACCAACTTTGTGCCTCTATGTTTACTTTCTCTAATAAGTACAGGAAGTATTGTATTCCACCTAAAAATTTGATGTCGAGATTTCACCGGAAATATATGTTTTGAAGTCCCCTAAATAAAAGAAAGCATTTTTAGAAAAAGGTCTGTGTGTCTGTCAGTCTGTGAGCAGCATAATTCAAAAATGAAGTCGGTTAAAAACCAAAGTTGGTATTTAAGTTTAATGTCTTTCACGGATGTGACACAAAGATTTTGAAGAAAATTCCACCACCCTAAACTACCCTTTACATGGAAAATATTTGAAAATTTTGATTTTCCTGACAATGGCTCTAACAATTTTGATTAAAATGTCATATGTTTGAGATACTTTTATGAGAAATGAATTGTATATCTTGAATTTTCTCACTACAGCCTATGTAGTCCTGTTTACTCTGGATGACTTTTTAATAACTCGTAAACCATAAGAGATAGACAAAATCATACTGTACAAAAAATGTATATCTCGCTAAAACATACAATCTATGTCTAAATAAATTTTTTTGTAGAGTGAGTCATTTCAGAAATATTCCTTGTTATTTGTGTCAGTTTCGGAAAACTTAAACTTTTGTCAAATGCAGCATTGTTAATTTTTTATGTGTTAACCATGCAAAGAGAACAGAATCTTAAAGCTTTAAAACATTTGACTATCGCACAAAGCCTACTGTATTCCCAAATTCTCCTTGTACCTACAAGGAAATAAGTAATAAGATAATTTGTACAAATGTTTATCTCAACTAACACAAAGAAGATATAGGAATAAGAGTTTGTAAGAATGGTTACTACAAGAGTAGAGAAAGTCATGTGAGTGCAACACATCAGATTTTTACCATTGCTTTATGTGGAACTTTGGAACATGGTGTTAAGTATCTAATCCAGTTTGGCTTATGTGTTTAAAAACACCAACAGTAAGTTTGTTGGCATAAATAAATAATAATTACCATCTAATCCAGTGTTTACATAGAGTACTGAGGGAAACCATGAAACAATCCTGTTAAGATTGGTCGGCCCGTGTATTTGAACCTGAGATTTGTAAATGCAGACCACAGATGTCACTACCTGAGTATCCCACTTGTTAACCAGATAAAGAGTATTTAAACTAGTAATATTACATACCTGAGTGTATCATAATGTGGATTTTGAATGAAGATCTGCTGATGTATGTTTTTGAACACAGTTTACACTGATATAGTTTTTTATTTTCGTTGTGTTGAGACCTGTGTTTTATTAATGCAGTTGTATCTCTGAAAAGCCATCCACACTTCTCACAGATGACCTGCTTCTCTCCCGTGTGTATTAGACGATGACTCTCCAGAATACGTTTGCTTGAGTAGAGTTTCTTGCAGATGGGGCACTGGTAAGGTCCATGAAGCCTCTTGTGTTGCACGTACAAGTGGTACTCTGTCAAAGTCAGGCCACATGTTTCACAAAGGACACCTTCTGGTGTGTCAGCTCTATGTTTTACACGGTGCACCTTCAGTTCCTGTATTGTCGCAAGCTGCAAACCACAATATTCACAACTGAAGGTTTTATGGGTCCGTCTGTGTTTATACCATGTGGATTTGTTGTTCAACTTCTTCCCACAATCCTCACATGTATATTGTGGCACTGGCCACCTACCCTTAGTTCTATCTGACCCATTAGAAACTTCACCACAAGCTGGTCCATTTGACCCATTGGAAACATCACTAGAGATTGGTCTATTTGACCCATTAGAAACTTCACCAGAAGCTGGTCCATTTGACCCATTGGAAACATCACTAGAGATTGGTCTATCCGACCCATTAGAAACTTCACCAGAAGCTGGTCCATTTGACCAATTGGAAACATCACTAGAGATTGGTCTATCTGACCCATTAGAAACTTCACCAGAAGCTGGTCCATTTGACCCATTGGAAACATCACTAGAGATTGGTCTATCTGACCCACTGTAAACTTCACCAGACACTGGTCCATCTGAACTATCAGAAACTTCATCAGGTACTAGTCCATCTGACCCACTGGAAACATCACTAGAGATTGGTCTATCTGACCCACTGTAAACTTCACCAGACACTGGTCTATCTGACCCACTGCAAGTGGGTAATTTTAAATTCAAGCCCTTACCTTGCTCTAGCAGCTTAACTGGTATGAAACACTTCCATTTGGAATATGTGTAAATCTTTGACTTTTGTGTCTGTGTACTGCTCAGTGTGAGATTTTGTTTCTTCTGCTGCAAGACTGACTTTGTAGTGACAACACTGCTCTCGTTAACTCTGTTACCGAGTTGCTCCTTCTTGACGACAGAAATGTCTGAAGACACATTGGTTTTGTTCTCCTTTAAGACCATTACTAAAGGTGCAGTGGCCAGACTACTCAACTGCACTCCAGTGTTATATTCCTGGGACTTCGTGTCACTACTGTTGGATGCGACACTGTTCTTGCCCAGTTGTAACATCACCGGATGGGTGGCAACACTGCAACTATTTGGAATAGGATTCTGTTTAATACAACTGTTCAATGTCAATGGTTTTTTATCACACAAAGTTACTGCACTTCCATTTTGGTTCCGTAAACTTATAGAATTCTGTAAAGGGGAACCACTTTTAATCTCCGCTACATTCTGTTGAGTGGCAACACTGCCAATATTGGCTTCCTCTAACTTTACAGCGTTTTGTAAGTGTGAGCTCTCTTTGACCTGCAGAGAAATTACCTGGGGCGTGCCAATATTGTGTTCCTGTAACCTTGTTGGCGTACCAATATTGTGTTCCTGTAACCTTGTTGGCGTGCCAATATTGTGTTCCTGTAACCTTGTTGGCGTGTGTGTACTTGACCTCTTCTTGATCTGCAGCAATGTGCTGCCAACCTGAGGGGAATTACACAGTTTCATTAACTTCACAGGACATTTATTGATTGTTGCTTCACATTTATGTTTCACTCCACAAGTACGTGTATTCTGTGTTTCTGTAATGGGCTTGCGCAATTTGGAGCAGCTTTCCAAATTAGACATTTTTAAACTAAATGTGGGAGATGACCTTAGGGTTGAACAGCTTTTGTTAGTGTCGAGTCCGTGATTAGATTCCCATTGTTTCACATCTGCAGTACAGACCAATCCTCTGTTTGCACAAATTACCTGCAAATTACAAAAAAGAATATTAAAACTTGAAATCAGGTCTATGTGTCAGAACAGTAGGGTTGCCAGATCTTACGTTTTTCCCATTAAGTTGTATGTTTTTTGGGTTAATCTTACATTTTATGTTTTTTCTCTCCCGTAAGACAGTTTCTTCTGTTTTTCTACTTTTCGGGGATAAAAATCAATTTTTGACCGCTAAATGCAATTAGCAATGTTCTGTGTAACCACATACTTATCTTGAGAAAGTTGCTAGCAGCAATAAAATACACTTGGCGATATTCAAGATGCTCTCGGGCTTCGAGCCAGGTGTAGTGATGAAAAGACTTTGACGTTTCGGGAGTGTACATCTCTCCCATCTTCAGGATGAATGACTAGCAAGAGTGAAGGGACCAGTACTGTCAGCCAGTACGTACTGAGTAGAAAACACCCAGTCTAGTGTGGAGGTGGTTCACCGCTCCGTTGGAATCTGTGTTTCCTGAAGATGGGAGAGATGTACACTCCCGAAACGTTGATGTCTTTTCATCACTACACCTGGCTCGAAGCCCGAGAGCATCTTGAATATGTTCGTCGCCAGGAAAGCTTCAAATCATATTTTACACTTGGCTAGTTTGTACAGCAACAATGCATATGCGGCATCATTGTTCAGTGTTACACTCTCGTCTTTACATTTGTTTAATATAGCTGGACGATGGACGTGTTTGTTTACAGCATAGACCATAGAACCAAGCAAACCCCTAACTGAAGAATAAACTACATTTCTAATATATGCAAGGTTAAGGTAAGTTAACAAGTTATTTATGTCAACAAACTTAATGCTGGTGTTTTTAAACACACAAGCCTTGTATGGGCAATGTTTAAGAGTTGGAATCAGGACTGAAATATTCAATGCAATTGCCAGGATTTGAACCAGAGATCTTCCGCTTATCGAGTGATGCTCTGACCATTAAGCTACTATGGCCAACTTGCCAGTATGACATTAAATTCTCCAACCGATTCATACTTTCTTGGTTAGACCACAAGGGAATCTCACGTCAGGGATAAATATCCCAAGGGTGACTTAAATAGTAAGTACTTTATGTCCTGGGTTTCAGTAACCTCTAGATTTTAATTATTATAATGGTTAGAGCAGCTGCTCGATAAGCGGAAGATCCATGGTTCAAATCCCGGCTATGGCATTGAATTTTTCAGTCCTGATTCCACCTCTTAAGTAATAAGTACTTGCTTAGAACAGAAGTGCTGTATTGGGTACTAAAGTTATTAAATGTTTACAAATAAATTTTCTTCTTCTTTACCTGATTATCATCCCCTTATGTAGGACTTACAACACAGTGTCTAGAGTCAGATGTCTGTCGGGGAGCACAGGAACCTATGTATAATATGTCTCAACCTAGTTTCATCCTGCTGTAAACATCTGGGGGGGAAGAGAGACAGAGATATTGGGACAGAAAATGCTTAAGCTGTTGATTGGTTTAGCGAAGTTAATGGGCGTTTTCTTTTATTTACATACGTACGATAAACCCCTCCTTTAAGTACAGTACTGCAAGTAGCTTTCTGATCACTGCTCTGCGCGAGCTAATTTCGGAGAGAGAAAAGTATACAAATGTTTCGATTCTTATAAACATAAATAGCCCCACATTTTATCTTTCTGCTTCACATACCACATATGTGTGTTCTGGGCTCGTGAGTTCTGAAAGAAATATATACATAATAGTATACTATATACAGATTAGACAGAAGACAGGTGAAATTATACACACTATTAGCTTATTATGTTAAATTAAGCTGCATTTTACTTACAATTACTACAGGACACTGCTATTATACAATATTTTTGCATTCCTATACCACGCAGCTTTCTCGCAATGAGATCTATATCGAGTTGAATGCTGATTAAGATGTTATTGTTTATAGTGTGGAGTTGCTTCTGATATTTAACACTGTATTTCCTACATCTAGCGTACCTCACAAGGCCAAGGACACTTATGTATATGAAATTTAAAATCAGTAAGCTTTTCATCATAAAGGAATATGTAATGCCAAAAATGTTAAAGAGATAGATTAAAATTGCTTTCTTAGCATTTTTGGGATTATATGCAGTATGCAGAAAATTACGTTACAAAAGAAGTGCATCTGCAGATTGTTACTTGTGTGCATAACTCAAAAGATGCGGCAATATCAATCTTTCTCTTTGCCAATAACATTGGTAGAGCATAGACGCATTTTATATGCGCACATCCAAAATCAGTATTAACTAAGTACTTAAAGAAAAATGAGTAATACATCGATTAACTTCAAGAAATTAATTAGTTGAAGTGTACAATTTAGTGAAGGAATATAGGATCGACAAAGTATAAAGTGATGGAAAACGCGTTTGGCAAAATATCGCTAAATCTTCAAACATGAAATCTTGATGATGCTAAGAAAGTCGATCCAGTGAAATAAAAGATTTGTTACTGTGATGCGATTTAAAAGCAAATAAAATAATACACAAAGGTAGACCCTGAGTCCACTATTCATTTCACCCTGTACCACGACACGAGATAGCAAAGATTCAAAGGCTCAGAGACCCAATGAACTACGCATTCTTTTTAAAACCATACCAATATTATAAAATATTATTTGTGTTTACATCGTTATACAATAGGTAACATAACTGTAATTTGAACATTGAAAATACATAACTATGAAATGTATACACCATACTTTAGTACTCCAATAAAATAGCAAGTTTATTTGAGAGAATCCAGTGCTTGCTCTTACACAAACCTTCAGTTATACTCCACATTAATGGCCAATGTTTCACATCAGTTTATATACCCAGAGGATAATAAAGTACGATACTTTGAATACAAACTTGGCAGATGTTAATAAATGACGTTACCTGTCTGTTGAGGTACTTTCTCAAGGTGCTATCTGACACCTCGCACTGTGTTACGAAGTGGTAGGAAGCATCTACCTGTTGCACACATTCCTGGCAAACTTGCGATGGCAAACCATCTTGTGCACATATCTGTTACAGAAACAGACTATCAGTATGTGAGCTTAGGCTGCAGAAAAATGAATATAGTCAGAAAGAAATAATCAGGGCACCACATCCAAAGAGACAATGCAACCGCGATGAGAGTACAAAACAACATAGAGCATTTCTACCATATATAGAGAAGGTCACAGATCATATTGGTAAACTACTAGAAAAGGCCAATATCAAAACAATTTTCATACCGACCATTAAAATAAAACAAACACTTAACTCAGCTAAGGACAAATGGGACCCGCTATCGTCACAAGGAGTCTACCGTATACCGTGCAGCTGTGGACAAGTATACATTGGAACCACCAAGAGGAGTATAAACACCAGAATAAAAGAACACAAGAGCAACTGCCGCTTGGGACACATGGAAAAATCAGCAGTAACCGAACATGCCTTATTAAGAGCCACGACATCAGATTCATTGAAACCACACTCTCGACACCACAGCACACTTCCATGGCAGGATGTACCGCAGGGACATGAGGTTTTTAAACGTACTAATAACTTCAATAGAAAAGAGGAAGCAGCACGCATTCACAAAGCATGGATACCAGTACTGGCCGACATGTGTACAAAGTCATACGGCCCAGCCAGACATAAAACTTGATGCAGGCCACGATTGGCTGGGTGCAGCCAATGGGAGATAGGGGGCAGTCTCATCCCATCATATATAAGACGGACGCTCCTGACCTGCGCCACTTCACAAGTCACCTTCCTCTGATAATGTTCATCGGAATGGCAGGTGGAACTTCAGGTGTTCACACATTGACTCAACCATGGCCAATAAGCTCAAAAACATTATTTTACTGAACAAACTATAAGTGTTCAGATTCCTGCCTCACTTACACAGTAACTGTGCTTCATAATATTTGTAAGGCTGGTTCACAGTAACACAACAATGACAAGCAAAACATGACACATTCTGATCCACTAAACACCTGCAATAAAAAGGAGAATGTGACTGTTGGTTTCCCTGTCACTTCACTAATGTGATTAGTTTACTTTTCCTTGTTGCTTTACTGGTATGATCTGGTTCAATTTTCCTTGCTACTTCTTCAGAATGAACTAGTTCAATTTTAATATCACTTCACTATTGTGGACTAGTTCAGTTTCCATTGTCGCTTCACTAACGTGATTAGTTCACTGTTCCTTGTTGCTTCACTAGTGTGATCTAGTTCAATTTTCCATCACTTCATTAATGTGGTCTAGTTCAGTTTCCATTGTCGCTTCACTAACGTGATTAGTTCACTTTTCCTTGTTGCTTTACTGGTATGATCTGGTTCAATTTTCCTTGCTACTTCTTCAGAATGAACTAGTTCAATTTTAATATCACTTCACTATTGTGGACTAGTTCAGTTTCCATTGTCGCTTCACTAACGTGATTAGTTCACTTTTCCTTGTTGCTTCACTAGTGTGATCTAGTTCAATTTTCCATCACTTCATTAATGTGGTCTAGTTCAGTTTCCATTGTCGCTTCACTAACGTGATTAGTTCACTTTTCCTTGTTGCTTCACTAGTGTGATCTAGTTCAATTTTCCATCACTTCATTAATGTGGACTAGTTCAGTTTCCATTGTCGCTTCACTAACGTGATTAGTTCACTTTTCCTTGTTGCTTCACTAGTGTGATCTAGTTCAATTTTCCATCACTTCATTAATGTGGACTAGTTCAGTTTCCATTGTCGCTTCACTAACGTGATTAGTTCACTTTTCCTTGTTGCTTCACTGGTGTGATCTAGTTCAATTGTCCATCACTTCATTAATGTGGTCTAGTTCAGTTTCCATTGTTGCTTCACTAATGTGATTAGTTCACTTTTCCTTGTTGCTTCACTGGTGTGATCTAGTTCAATTGTCCATCACTTCATTAATGTGGACTAGTTCAGTTTCCATTGTCGCTTCACTAATGTGATTAGTTCACTTTTCCTTGTTGCTTCAATAGTGTGATCTAGTTCAATTGTCCATCACTTCATTAATGTGGACTAGTTCAGTTTCCATTGCCGCTTCACTAATGTGATTAGTTCACTTTTCCTTGTTGCTTCACTGGTGTGATCTAGTTCAATTTTCATGGTGGTTTACTTTTCTTCACAATAAGTGACAATGAAATACGCATGAAGCATCATTTCTTCAGTCTGCTTCACTCATCACAGCAGCGTTCAACAAAGACATCTCTAATCTCTCACTGTACATATGTTGCATCATGAACACATTCACTAACTACCTCACTGAGAGGTTCTGCAGGTGGGGGAAAGAAGGTTGTTTCTCATAGTGCTTCTGGAGTTTATGTTGGGTAACTATGGTGAGGCCCACTTGGATTTTAATTTATGGGGAATATTAAAGAATAGAGTGTAAACATGAAATTTGCACACATTACAAGAACTGAAGAACAAAATCATAAGAAAAATACAGGCAATCAGTCAACATGAACTTTTGTAAGTAAACCAGAATAGTTCTTGGATATATAGGGGATGTATTCACGTTGAAGGTCATCTATTTCAACATCTGTTGTGATGCAATAAGTCTAATGTAAGTTAGTGTTCTGTACTCATTACTTCTAATCTAATCTAATCTAATCAAGAAACTGACTTGCAAAACATGTTTAACTCACAAACCTGTACATGTTTTGCATGTTTTTTATGCATTTAATTGTAAATGCTTTTGACATGTTCTATGTTCAAGGTCTGCCTGGCCATTATTGAACCTACAGAACGCAATCTAATCTAATCTAATCTAATCTTCTGGTCATTTACGTGTCACTGTGGCAGACAGTGTGATGGTACTGGCTCAGTCTAGTGCCGCTGTGAGGCAGTCCGGTCGAGCTATCAATTCACTATAATTACTAGAGCTTCTTCCAACTTGTGACTACAGACCACAGTTTCATGTCATATCCATGTTGAATAACTCCACAGTGAAGAATCTCATATGCCATTCTTGGGAATGACGGAGTTACAATCTGATCACATCTTCCTTCCCATTCACAGAAAAGCTTCCCATTGATTGTGAGAACTCCCATTATAATATGTGTACTTTAAGTTCGCTGTTCCTATTCTGGTTACTTTCTCAGTTACTGTGAACCAACTCTAACTTTGCAGATTTTTAATTATTCTGTGTTGAATTTTTTAAATGCGATGGGCATCTCAAAAGTAAGTTACACTATTTTTTTTAAATGTGCACGATGGGCAAGAAAAGTCCGAAAGCCCCAGGGAATACAGGTATGGATGTAGTAGCCTGGCACTATAGCCCATGGAGAGCCAAGCCTTACCGCCCAGCTGCTGCATCCCCCTCCTCGGCCCACTACAAGTGTCATTGGTGAAGTGGGTGTAGGGAGTTTACTGCTTGTACATTAAAACAGCAGTAACAATGGACACTCCACTCACTCCTACCACCAACTGCAAAGTTTGTGCTATAATACATTTTTTTATGGGAAAAAATAAATGTACGACAAAAATGTATCACAAGTGCAGTGTTTATGGTAAAGATGTTATGTCAAGACCAATAGTTTCTCATTGGCCAATCATTCATTAAAGGGAGAACAACATTACACAATGAGCAAAAAAGCAGCCAACCCTCCACTTCCAGCAGGAAAAACTTGAGGAGAAGCGAAAAAAATGGTAAAAAACAGAGTCCCTGGTGATGTTTTGACACTGGATTAAAAAGAGTTGTTATCAGGTACCAAAAAATGTATTGAGATTCAAGGAAATTATGTAGAAAAATAGTTACTGAATGTAGCTTTCAAAATATACCCTTTTTAAAATATTTAAACGTTTTGTTATTTTTTAACAAATAGTGTAAGTTACTTTTGAGATACCCCTCGTATAAAGGCCAAGTTTCATAAGACATGTTTAAGATATTGAGACAGAACATTGGAAGACCCCAAAAGAAAATCGTTTATGTGAATATTTGTTAAAAGTGTAATTTGTTTTTTGATGTTGGTATGAGTTGGTTAAATGACGAAAACGTGTTGCAAATGTTCATTGTTACGAACAACTAAGTTAGTTTGAAGACGTCATAAATATTTCCATATTTGATTTTAATATATATGTATAAATATTAGAATTATATGTGTTCCATAATAAAAGTAAGGGAGGATGGTTAGGGATCGCTTCCCTAACAAGAAAGAACTATTTGATGGACGCATACGCGGATGTATACGAAAAAGGCGGTGTCACGTGAGGTGACACCATAATCTTCCCACTAGCATGTGTGTGTACTCAAGGTGTAAAGATGCGTTGAGATAACGTGTGAACATTGTAAAACATTAATCAGACTTTCATTAAGCTTTCGTTCCACTTTAAATAAAAAAGTGGAAAGATTAAATCATTTAAAACGGTGTTAAGAGGATTTATTTTAATGTAAAATATAGAAAAAGTGTTAATAAAATAATACATTGTGGTGAAGAAACATCGTGTGATTTTTCATTCCATCTGTGAACACGCCCTGAGATCACAAAGATTTCAATAGCTCAAAGACCCAACGAAGCTTAATAATTATAAAAACTACACCAATATAAACTACTATATTTCTTAAGAGGTAGAACTGGAACTTAAAAATTCAATGCCACAACTGGGATTTGAACCACAGACCTTCCACTTGCCGGGCGGACGCTCTAACCACTGAGCTATTGTGACAAACTGCCAGAATGGCATTAAATTCTCAAACCAGTTCGTATTTCTCCTGGTAAACCACAAAGGCAGTCTCACATCAGAAACAATTACCCCAATGGTGACTTACTATTGCAAGTACTTTATATCCCAGGATTAAATAAGCTTCAGATGATTATTTCTTATTTCTTTATGCCTACAAACATACTGTTGGTGTTTTTAAACACACAAGCCGTGTGTGGGCAAAGTTTGAGAGGTAGAATCAGAACTGAAAAATTCAATGCCACAGCTGGGATTTGAACTACAGACCCTCTGCTTACCAGGTAGGTGCTCTAACCATTAAGCTACTGTGACAACTTGCCAGAATTACATTGGATTCTCCAACCGATTTATATTTCTGTGGCATTAAATTTTTCAGTCCCAATTCTCCCTCTCAAACATTTACCACATACAGCTTGTGTGTTTAAAAACACCAACAGTACATTTGTTGGCAAATAAATAATAATTTGGAGCTTTGTTTGTAGGGGAATATAATTTATTTTCCATATAGGATGCAGTTGGATAGAAGTTATATTTGCTTTCCTAATTCTGCTAGATACATCATCGGCTCCTGTGGGATGTTATTCCGGCACACTGGTGACACTGATGTAATCCTGGCATTTGACTGCATCATTAAACAACAAAATAAGTTAATTTAATCCGCTCCTCCAGTTTTTGTCACAGTGCTTCCAAGATATGTAAAACTTCCAACATTCTCTATATTTTTTCCACTTGATTGGACATTTGTCAGTTGCTGTATTTAGTCGTAGAGATTTGGTCTTTCCAATATTTATAGTTAATCCAGTCCTTCCTGAACATCTTGTGAGAGGAGACACACATAATCAGCAAAATCTACATCCTCTGATTGGTATATAACACTGAACTTATTTCTCTTCCTGGGTACAGGGTGGATGATTAAATACCTCCCAGCCAAGCTTCTGTAGGAGAGTGTGTAGCCAAGCATTATCGTGCAGCAAGACAACGCTGGTACTAAGCATTCTGTGCCTTTGTTCCAAATAACACTATGATGTGTAACTTTATCTTCAGCCTGCTGCTGTAGCAACTCCAGACATTCTGCAAGCATATGCACCATTACTCTCTACTATGTAAATACAGATGCTGCACAATAGATGGTTTGTTAGTTATGGAACAAGTGGCAAACTTACTTTATGGACATGCCTCATACTAGGGCAAGTCAGTGAAGCCTGAGAGTTATCTTTTTTACCGCACACAACAAAGACACATTGTGGAAACAATTTTGCATGATGCCAATGGATCAGCTCTGATTGGTGGTCAAAGCACACGCTCACTTGTGCATGCATCTGTACGCAAGGGACAAGCGAAGTAGGTCTCATCACCAGCCACCTACAGAGGAAATGGAGGTGTTATCTGATGAACATACACTGCATTGAAGTTTTGCTTTCGTTTGCAGAAATCTGACATGGAAGCTTACAGAATGTTGCAGGAGTCATATGGTGATGATGTTCTGCCACAGTTCACAGCACTTCGATGGTCCAAGGAATTTAAGGACGGCCATGTTTCAATAAGAAAACAAGGTGGACCAGGTGCTCCAGCAACAGAAATAAACGAAACTATGATTAACACAGCTACCGTCATTGTTCGTGAAGACCGACGAATAACAACTGACAGGCTTGCAGACATGTTGCAGATTTCCCATGGCAGTGATTTCTTAATTCTCATAATCATTTAAACACGAGATGCGTTTGTGTGAGGTGAGTGCCGAGATATTGACTCCTGAACAGAGATGATGCAAGTGGAAGGATGTACAAGAAACAGACCTCCTCAATATGAAATCACCTGATTCTCTGATGCCAAAGAAAGTGGAGATTGTTACATAAGCAGGAAAAGTGATGGTCACTTCATTCGTCGGCTGTCATGGAATGGTGTACCAACATCAAGTCCCTTCTCATATGATGTTAATAGCAAGAATTACAAATCTATTTTGCATGTCCTTGTTAAACAATCCAACAAAAATGACCAAAACTGCAAACTTCTGGTTGGCACCTGCACCATAAGAATGCCCACCCTCATGTGAGCAGCATTGTTACCCAGTATCTGGCCTGCACAAACACTGATGTGTTCCCCATCCTCACTGTACTCTCCAGACTCTCTTTCCCTGTGGAGCATTTAAAATTTAGTGATTCTTTTGGATCTTTTGCATGTTCAATATTTGTTTTGTGGGTTTGTAGATGGCATGGACATAGTGTTTTTTGAGAACTTTCCCAATGCGATCAGTAATACCTTTGATGTATGGCAGATATGCTTTATTCTTCTCTTTAGTGTTTCCAAAATTTGCCCATGTAATGCATAACTAGATTGTTACAGATTCCTTTCCCCTTTATTTCCATAAACACAGAGTATCCAGATTGTCCTGTGTAATTGTAACTCATAGTACACTGTGTAAGGTTTAAAGCATATCCGCAAATGATACACATACCTCAAGCTTTGGTAAAATGTGAGACAGTTTAATTGACAGGCGGTTATTTGATGTAAATATGTGACACATTGAGTTTCCTTGTTTCATGCACAAGCGACAGATTCCTTCAAACTCCATCCCTGTATATGAGAAAGTAAACATTGTCAAACTTACAATATATTCATTTCAAACCGTGGATGTCCAAGCAGTTAACAACCTTTTAACATTTGAAAGGTAGAACTGGAACTTAAAAATTCAATGCCACAACTGGGATTTGAACCACAGACCTTCCGCTTACCGGGCGGACGCTCTAACCACTGAGCTATTGTTTACCAGGTGAAATACGAACTGGTTTGAGAATTTAATGCCATTCTGGCAGTCTGTCTCAATAGCTCAGTGGTTAGAGCGTCCGCCCGGTAAGCGGAAGGTCTGTGGTTCAAATCCCAGTTGTGGCATTGAATTTTTAAGTTCCAGTTCTACCTCTCAAACTTTGCCCACACATGGCTTGTGTGTTTAAAAACACCAACAGTAAGTTTGTTGGCATAAATAAATAATAACCTTTTAACATGTTTCAAATTGGATGTAGCTGTGCACAAAGTAATCAATGCCAAGATTACAATGAACTTCACTTAACGTGATGGGACGTAAGAAACTAGAAGTTCTATTAGGATGCACTTAATGTAACGGGAATGATTCTGATTGGTTATTCTTTCACTCGGCAGACATGGCAGATATTCAAAGCAGCTCTCTTTTTCTACTGAGACGTTATGTTTTCCAAAATGAAAAGAAAGAGAATACAAAAATTTGGAGTAAGAAACATCTTTAAACAGCAAATAAAGTATGGGCAATTCACTTTAGGAGCAAAACAAAAGAAACAGAAAGAGTTTTGATGCAAATAGTTGCATATTGAAGCACAATGCATTCCGGCATGGCAGTACTTGCTGATTGGTTCAGATTAGTCACGTGTGCTCCAACTTGACATAATGTGAAGGAAAAGCTTGCAACTGCCAAACCCTTACATTATGGCACATTAACTTGACGCTAAATAACTCCATTCATATAATGTGATACACTTTCCCATTACATCCCATCATGTTCAGTCAAATTATCTTAAGTTCATCGTAATCCCGGCACAATAATACTTCATTTTTACAAAACGTAAACAATGGGGATTTATCTCAAGACTTCATTAAAGGTAATGAATTAGAATCAAGCAGTAACCTTCTTATGGTCTTTCAGAATTGTAATTACATATAGCCTTATAAAAACAAGTCCCAACGTTTGGAGTGAAAGTAAAACACATTAAAACCAAAAATTCCACAACCTTTGTCGTACGCCATAACACCTTCTATTGTTATCTTTTTGGGATGAAAAACTTAAGATATATATTTGCTTGTCACTACATATTACTGACCTCTTACCAGGAGGAATGCAAGTCATTACATTAAACCAGAGGTACGAGGGTAATTGTTGTATATCACGGAGGAAAGCAGTTCAGAGCGGGGCAGTGGAGTGGGGGGTTGAAGGTTGGTGTGTTAGGGAGGGGAAGTAGCTTTGTTGGCTGCTTCACTAGGTTCTGGCATCAGTACAGCCATGAGTGAGCAAGAGGTTCCTTCATCTGTTGCACAACGCATTATCAAGTTTTTAACCAATGAAGGGGATAAACCTTCAGAGATTTTAACTCATTTAAGGGCACAGTTTGGGGACACTACACTGTCACAGAATCGAGAGTTTACTTGGGCCAGGCAATTTAAGGGTGGCCGAGAATTTGTGGAAAACAAAAGTCATGCTCGACGCCCAAGGTCAAATTTCACAGATGGCAACATCCGTGCCGTTCGAGAGCATATTGAAATGTGATCACTGCTTCACTGTTGAGAAATCGCATCAGAAGTTGGTTGATTTTCTTCATGATCAGCGTACAGTGACTGCAGCTTACTATTGCCAATTGTTAAGGTCTGTAAAAGCAACCTACTGAAGCAAAAGACGTCGTATGCCCATCAGAGATGTCATCCTTCTCCAAGACAATGCTACGCCTCACACCGCCAATTTGACAATGGACACAATGGTGGCCATGCACTGGGAAACCCTTGAACACCCTCCCTATAGTCCAGACTTATCCCTCCCAGACTATTTTTTGTTTGCACCCATGAAAGAATCGCTTGGAGGGAAACATTTTGAAAGCAACGACGACATTGATGAGCATGTGCACAATTGGTTAGTGGCCGGGCATATTTGAAGGTGGTCTCGATCCATTTCCTCTTGCAGATCACATAGAGGACAGAGTGGTGAAGAATATATCCCAATTCTGTTTAAATGTTTTGCCAGACAATCATGTCCTGTAATCAACCTGAAGGTTGCAACTGCTGTTTTTCGAGGATACTCAGGAATCACTGTTTGAATGTTTGGTAGTTCCCATCTTTTATTCTTTGATTTTTCATAGTAATATTTTGCAACAATTTTTTTGAATTCAGAGTTGACTAATCTTTTAGCTGCATAAAATGGTAGATTAACTATAGATTTTTGTACACCGCTGGTACCCTTTTTTGCAAGAAAATCAGCTTTCTCATTACCACTCAGTCCACAGTGAGCCGGTATCCATTGGAAGACTAGGTGTTTTTGAAGTGCTGTTAGATGGCTAAGCATCTTCCAACATTCTATAATAGTTTGGTTTTTTGGTGACAACTTGGAAGTAATTGCTATAATTGCTGCCCTGGAATCTGAGAGAATAACTGCTTGCTGAAAATGTGAAATTCTGTACAAAAGATTTTGTAGGGCCACTTCTAATGCCCCATCCATCAGTGAAAAATATTGGAG
Organism: Tenodera sinensis; assembly: GCA_030765045.1. Classification (NCBI taxonomy): domain Eukaryota; kingdom Metazoa; phylum Arthropoda; class Insecta; order Mantodea; family Mantidae; genus Tenodera; species Tenodera sinensis. Next base: position 24,051,175 of record CM060971.1, read on the forward strand.
AGCAAGAGGATTAATGACTTCATTGTCAGAAATCCAGCATTAGCTAACAACAACAACAATTGGTTAGTGAGGTGGGTGCCCTCAAACTTTTTTTGGAGAAGGAATGTTCAAGCTTCCAAAACGTTGGTAAAAATGTGTACAGTGTGAAAGAAGCTATATAGAGAAATGTTGATGTAGTCACTTGTGTAGATATTTAATCAATAAATATTTTTAACAAAATTACCGTTTATATTTGAATCACCCTCGTAGATCTCAGTATTTGGAACACATTTTGTATCTTACGTGTTTGTCTCTGGCCATTTCCTTTACAGATATTTTAATTTTGTCAAAAACAAATTGGCAACACTGCAGATTGTGTGGGTGTCACTTTCACTAGCTCAGTAATTAAACAGACTTCCTACGGTGCATCTTGAGAACATAAACACACACCGTGCGTTGTCCTTCCGTGTTTACTGTGCGAGTGTAGACCACGAAAGCGGAAGTGGCAGATCTGTTTACATCTACAAACCAGGTCAATTCCCTGACCAACCTCAACACAGCGTTGTTCACCTACTTCATGTCTCAAAAAGCTGCTTGGAGTATTCCTTCACATCTTTTAAGTGAATAATTATTTGGAAACCCTGTGTGGTGTCCCATAATTACTACTGAAGCTATGTCAGAAATGTTACTTTACGCATCTCACAAGTAACAAACTGTTATCTTCGTACATTCCTGTGGAATTATGCATCCAGCTTGGAACAAAAAACCATTTATTTTTTTGAAATCGGCTGATCAAAGAACAAAATGCAATTAGACATTTTTGTTTGTAATGCTTCTATGAAGCACATATTAGAAGGAATATAATGACTTCCCTTCCACCCTGTATACCTTTGTGTTTGTACCAGAGTACTGTGCAAGAATAAGTTACCTCCATGTGGATGTAACCAATATTTGTCTTTTGTATGAGCAATAAGTTGTTTACGAGGGCGGTTCCTGAATGATTGTTTAAATTAGATAATTAGGGTTTTGGTGGAGTTTTATTGACCTTCTGCAATCAACCTAAATGTTGAAATCAGTCACACATTCTCATGCACAATTCTTATCGGAAATATTAGTACTGCAAATTTCAGTATCAAATTTGCTGGCACTTTAAAGGTTATCGTTAAATCATGTAGGACTAACGGTTGGTAAAACTACTTCCAAAAACTTCTGCATCATGTTATATACATTCCTTTTTTCTAGAACAGTAATTAAATGTATATGTTGGAATGAAGCACATAAGTTCCATTTTTAAATAGATATATTAAATAGAATCTTACATGGCCAAAACAGTAAAAAACTGCATATGTTTGTTTGACTACACTGCAAAGGAGTGTAAATTTACATAAATTATGCTTTTCTAAAGATTTAGCAATTATTAGTACCATTGTTAAGGTGGCATTAACCTGCATTACACATGAAATTTGTAACCTTTTTTATTTGTGAATCAGGTAACCAAAATATTGGTAAATCATGTAAAAGTTGCTTTATTCTGATATCTTCATTATATTTTAAGCTATAGGCTGTTGAATTTACATTTCTGAAGTGAGTGTGTTGATTTAAATGCCATTTTACTGTGCACTTCAATATTATCATTTTTCTACATGAAACAGGTTTCAAATCTGCCTCCTAAAGTACTGCAAAGTTCAGCGTTTGTATGCTAGATGGCATAATGTGGCAATAGAAAAACTAGAATGTCTAGGTCATGTTGGGAAGTTATGATGATGATCACAACAATAATAATAAAAATAATAACACAAAATTTCAAACAAATTGAATCTATCTACCTAGAGATATGATTTTTTCTGTCAACGGAGGAATAAACACAATTTGCAAGCTAATGCCATCTTAAGTTCCATGTTGGTCTGGGTGGCTCAGTTCGTTAGACGCTAACCTACAGATCCCAAGGTCACAGGTTCAAGTCCAGCCCAGACCAATGGTTTTTAAGTGTGCTTAAAAGCGACAGCTCCATGTCGGTAGATTTACTGGCATGTAAATCTGGGATAAATACAGCAGCTCAGACAGTACACACCTAAGACGCCATGTTAAGTTCTCCGAGGAGACTGCAACTGCGCCACTGAAGATGTCTGCCGCAGCTGTGAGCGAAACATCTGAGTACTCCACCAGACCATTGAATAACAGCCCAGAAATAACTCCTAGTTATATGTCTCCAGACTGTTTGCAAGATTTGCGGCTGCTGGCTTACTTACGACAGATTCAAGAAAAGGTGAATTTTGAGAAAAATCCATGCTATGTCATTCTGGCCAATATAAGCAAGTGGACTGAGAGTAGGACTTGTTTTTGTAATGGAAACGTGAGTGTTGAACAAGACAGGTGTGAGAAAGAGAGAGAGAGTGTGTGTGTGTGTGTGTGTGTGTGTACAGTTGAGAGAACTGGGTGTCACAACAGAGACAGTTTGGGACATTGTTATGACAATTTGCTATTGGACACCACAGAGAGTAGATGCAGAGAAATGGCTGTGCCATGGTTGAATGCTTAGACCATTCAACTCTCACCAAAGCAGCTCGCATGTGGGATTTGGCACAGGGACAGGTTTCCAATCTACCCAACCATATCATTCCACTGGTGCTCCATCTTCATACCATGTATCATGTAATAAAAGTGGGCATTAAACACTGCAAAGAAAAAAAAAACACAGAGAGTTGAACGCTTTGCAGCTTCGTCCTGACTGACAGTTATATTCGAAATCCTGACTGGCGGCATCAATCTCCACCCTGGTTGGCTCGCTACACCATCTTACTGTGCTTTCTGTTTCTTTCTGGAAGCTGAAATAGAAGCTCTGTCAATCAGCTATCCTCGCCGAGCTTCATCCACAACAGTAGCGGTTGATCAACAAGGTCATAGATGACGTCCTTGGACTGAATTAAAAAGGTACATCCCTAGGGTGTCCAGCCCGCTGTTGGTTAAGCTTCCTAGCGCCTGCTGCTGTAGGTAAGATGTCAGCCCAGTTTTTCTTGTAAGCATTGCACTTTCAGGCAAAATACCCACCCACAAGCCCTTTACCACCCCACCATCACACAAACCCCATCCTGAGAGGCTCAGGATGCAGAAGTACAGCACCAATACTGGTGCTTACATCCCGCCAACTGTGAGACCTGCTCCAGAAGGCAACAACCGGCATCACTAAAAACACCACCAGGGTAGTAATAGTAATGCCAAACACTCAACCAACCAGGGCAGTTCCTGCCACAGATAGACCAAATTCAAGAGTCCAAAGACTCTGATTTTTCACGTGTCAATTCTGAGGCAGAGTTTACAGCTCCAGATGGAATTCTGATCTCATCTCATCATGATGGATGATGTGACTAGCTCATCGGATATCTCTATGGAGGTAGATGTTACATTCGATGAAGTGGTCCATTGCCGGAGAAACAAAGCTGTTGATGGAAGGCACTCCCACCCAACAGCAGCAGCTAGCCAGGTGGCATACTCTGCCAGTGATTGTTGACAACTTTTGCAGCTTGATGTACTTTCCTAAGGAGATCATGCTGACTGTGACGGGGTTGTGCACCATCACTAGATATAAGAGCAGCTTCGTCTTCCAGGCGAGGTATATTGAGGACTATAAGCTCCTACTATCAGCCCTGTCAACCAAGAACATACCTCACTTCACCTTCATCCTTGACAAGGCCAGAGACATACGATGAATCATCTGTGGGCTACCTCTGAACACACTCGTGAGTGACATTGACCAATGACCCAGAGACCGAGACCAAGGCCAAGATTGATGGAGTCACAATCCTATGCTGCCTCCGGGTGAAGGTTTAGGCAGACAGGAGCTGTGATGGGCCCCCTCAATGCTACCGTTGTCTGGGGTTAATCACTCTGTCACTTTTGTCGGCAATATGGTGACTCTCACCCCAAAGTCTGTCCCCATGCCCGTATGTGCAAATGGCAAGGGCAAACACATGATCTGTTATGGCAGATGTCCAATCAGAAAGGCAGTAGTTGCCTCCAGGTATCCACAGGCATTTCAGAGGGTAGCTCGGACCACCAGGGCCACCTTCCTCCAACACCTGGAACAGCAGTGACATCAGCAGGCTGCAATAGCAGAGAAAACATTAGCCCAGCAGTGCAAAAGCTCCCCCCCCCCTCCCCTGGAGTGCTCCAAGAATGTCTCTAACCCCAAAACAACCATGCCACAACAAACAACATGGGTCCCAGATGACCAAAACAGCCACCTAACCAGCTCCTATGCCGCAGAGGTGCAGGAAAGCCTGGGAGACTAACTTGACACCTGCTGCAGTGGAAATGCTCAGAGCTCCCACATCTCAACGCCAGCCGGGGGACGAAAGGGATGCCGGCAGACCAGCCGAATCTTGGTCCTCTCAACCACCACACCCGCTCCAACCCCTAACTTCGACTTTGTGGAGTTGCTAAGGGCAGCAATTGCTAAAAATTGGTAAAATGCTGATTGTTAAGGAGGGAATCACATTCTTAACCTCTGATGTCCCATGAACCCAGGATGGCTGATTGAACTAGGTGTTGTACCTCGTTTCGGTTTGTGTTTTGGAACGTGGCTGGGCTGGGAGGTCAGGGCAAGCCAATTAGTCTGCCCACTCATATGCCCTAGATGTGATCTTAGTCGGTGAAACACACCTACTGTCCAATTACCCATTTCATTTACCGGACTATGTCTTCCACAGAAGTGATTGTCAAGGTCACTCTGGTGGCAGAACAGTGGTACTCGTGAGGTAGTGTGTGGTCCATCCCCCAAACCTTACAGGCCATGGCAGCTTGTTTAGACCTCGACAGCACGGAAGTTATGGTAACCTCCATGTATCTTCCTGGAAGGCAGTTCATGAGCAACGAATATCTTTCTATCCTTGCCCTACAACCCAGTGGCATCATAGCCAACGACTTACATGCCAAACACAAACATTGTCATTGTGGCCGACAGGCACATGCAATCATCCGCCTCATTGACGTGGGCCCTGAACTTCGAGTGCAGGGTCCCTGCCAACTTACACACCATCAGCATCAAGCATTTACCATTTCATTTTACCACGCACAACCAGGAAGGTGTGCGCAATTGTCTCCGACTTCCATCCCGCCCAACCACAAAATCACAAACATCCCCACCCTGGAGGCGGCGGTCTCATCCTTCACTTCTGTAGTGACAAGGATTGCCCATAACCTGAGAGTTTATGCCATTCCGCCCCTACACCTGATCTGCCCTTGGATCTAATCCTAATTCATTCGTCGTTGATGGGCGGCAAGGAAACTACCAGCGGCACTACACGCCCCACAATCGAGCTGGTCCGAGACCAACTACGCGAACACCAGGTGCAAGCCTGGGAGGACAAGATGACCAGCTGGACGTCGATAGTGGCGATGTGTGGAGGATAGCAGAAAACCTTCGCAACCGTCGAGATCAGTATACCGAGGCGTTGCTTATGAACCCCAAGCCTAAGCAAACGTGTTCGCCGACTATCTGGAACGCACTCTATGCCCAATAGATGACTCCGAAGATGATCTTTTCTCCGAATGCGTTGGTAGCGGGGTATGTCGACATTTTCTACGCCGCCCAGACGACGCGAAACGGCTCTCTATCATCCGATCAAGTGAACTCCAAGGCGTCTCAAACCCAAAAATGCAACGGGACCAGACGGACTGACGCCCCTCATACTCCGTAACCTCCGCTTCAACGCCGTGTTCTTTTTGACGGTGTTTTTAACATGTGCCTCATCTCAGGCCATTTTCCGCGAGGGTGGGGAGCAGCCCTCATCTTGAAGTCTGGGAAAGACCCGGTGCACCCTTGCAGCTATTGGTCAAACAGTCTCCTTTCGAACCTCTCGAAAGTTTTCGAGAAGATGATTTTAAACCGCTTATCCGCAGTACTGGGGAACATTCAAGCCATCCCAGAACAGGATAGGTTTCGTCCTGGACAATCAACTTGCCAGCAGTTACTGCGTCGACCTGGGGTTCCACTGCTACGCTGTCTCTGGATGAACATACCTCTTTAACAAGCTGACATGTGGGGTCTCCTTTACAAATTCATCCAACTGCGACAACCTACCAAGCTCTCGTCTTACACAGCTTCTTCACATACCGCACTGTCAAAGCCACAGTCGCGGGTAAAACGTGCACACTAAAGCCAATAAAAGTCGGTGTCCCCGAAGGCTCGGTGCTATCCCCCACGATCTTCTGCGTCTATATGGCAGACTTCCAACTCAGCCATCCAAATGCTGACCACGTGCTGCTCTTCTGCATCAACAAACACATTTTGGAAGCCTTCAACTCCTTATAGTGATACTTTCGTTTCGTCCAAAAGTGGTGCCGGCGAATGTCCGTTAACCCGCCATTCTACTAACGAGGCGCCACACCTCCGCAGACTGCCCCACATTCCATTTCCGAGGCCGAAGGATTGAGTGAAAAAACTCCGGACAAGAGTCTAACTTTCCGCAAGTACCTACACCAGAGACCGAAGCAAGGTGAAAATGTCTCACTGTACCTCATGCTAAGGTTCAAGACGCCCGTTCGCCTAAAGTTACACCTTTTCCAAGCCCTTATAATCCCCCTCATGCTACACGCCTGCGAAGTCTGGGGCAGAACAGAGTCATGGTCTATCTGTTCTATCCTCCTCCCTTTTCCTATGAGACTACTTCGCGAAGTCTCACCTCTCCCATACGTGGAGGATGAAATTAGGCGCACAGCAGCAACATTCTACGCCAGTTTACCATCACAACAAACCGTCCTGATTAGGTCTCTTGGGGACTATGATCCACGGATACGTCGCTTCAGATCACATCAGGTTCCTCGCATGGCTTGCTGGCATACCAGATAGTGCAGGAGCAATTCCACCCGCAGCTAAGCTGAGCTTCATATTTAGTCCCATTCAAGGGCTGTTCGGCTCCCAAAATTATTCAAAAGAAAATTAAAATTTAATATTTAAATAGTTCAACATATGCCACAGTCTAGATACTGCTGTATCCTTTGAGATAAATGTCAAGGAGAAATAAGCTTCTTTCTTAAACCCACACCTACCTAAAGTAAAACAAGCCTTGTAACCGTTCCAGTAATGTCATATACGCGGTTAAACCGAAGGTGCGGAGCAAAAAGATTCAGGCTGAACTGTAGCCTGCCACAAGCATCACGGTCACGGACATTAATAGTTTAATACGTCGCGTCAGAGTTGTGAGAAGCAGCTTTAGTGAGTAATTGAATGTTGTATATACAGGTTATAGCTTGTCAATTCTTACGTTCGGAAAATCCTACTTAACTCTCATCACATGACATATCAAACTACACAACTTCTCCACCCTGCTAGATACTTTCACATGTATTGATTTATACAGTCACACCCACGTCACACCACAGAACACCTAGTAGTCACACTAGCAGTGATCTCAGGTATACCAACCTACGGAAACTAATATTGATGTTGGTGTTCTGTGGTTCAACAGAAGTAGGAAAAATTTAAAGCTGAAAGATTGTAATCTATTAGCAAATGCAAGTGAAGTAATTTACACTGTTCATAGAGCTTAACCAATTCGAGTTGGAGTTACATACTGTAAGTTTTATAAATTCAAAGCATTTTGTGAATTGGTAGGTCTCTTGCTCATTCTAAAGAATTTTGCCGTTTCATTATACAAGTCTTATTTTCCAAACGCAATAACCCGCCTACTCTTGCCAAAAAAAGAGAACGGGAGGCAGAAAATAAAATAAATGCGCTTAATGAAGTTCATTCAGGCTGCAACTAGTGATATTTACTCTCCAGTTAGTATTGGGTTAACATTTGAATTCGGTACTTGACTGTAATAACGAGTTTCAAGTGCTACGCTCCATATATTTAATATTTGTGGATGTTAGAGTCACAAAACCAACATGCATTGTGGACCTTATAACGTTAACAGAAACTTGCTCTTAAAAAGCATCATTAGATAATTTTTAAGTGTCAATTGTTTTTTTAAGGCAGTTGTAAAACAGTACAATGTACAATCAAGATAGGTTTGAGAAAAGCCTTTTTTTCTAATTATTTAATCAGTAAATGTATACAGACGTGTGATTCTTTTTCTAGTGGTATAAGTGATTGCCAAGAAGATTGCGTTATCTTGTGCAATAGCGACTAGTTTTGCGTGTCATCTGCTACGAGCGGCGAGGGTGTTCCCAACTGTGCAGCTCTGAATCCGCAGAGGCATCTAAACATTGCCAACTAGAGGAAATATGAATAGTGTCCACATTTTGTGTTCATTACCTGGGCGATCGAGCTTCGCTCGGCCATTCTTTTCTTTTCCTTTTTCTAATCGTGTTTTTTTTGGGGGGGGGGGGGCTGAGGAGATCCTTATTTAGATAAATTTGAAAAGCAAAATCTTAACTACATATAAATTTTCATCCTAATTGTTGGACCTGACTGTTAGGCGGCCCGGGTTCGATCCCAGGGACCCGCATGTGGTATTTGTGGTGGACGAAGCGGCGTCAGGGCGGGTTTTCTCCGGGTACTCCGGTTTCCCCCGCCATCTCATTCCACCGGTGCTCCATCTTCATGTATCATCAGTGTCACCGCCTGCGGTGCCGTAGTAGTAAAAGCGGGCGTTAAACACTACAATAACTAAATTAGGACCTGACTGTTGCGCGTAGACTAAGATAGCTAAGTCAACTTTCTTTAGGTTTTCTGAAAGCTCTTGACAAGACCTTTAATATCCTGACCTGTTGAAATTCGCCCATTAACAGAGAACTTATGACCAAAATAAGGTTTAGAGTAATTGTGACTGTTACGCATAAAATCGTGTTTTCTCAGGAATGATACCATATAGATAAACTTAATAAGCGAAACCTTGTCTTAATACAAAATTTGATCGAAATCGTTAGAGCCATATTTAAGTTGCGCGGAATATATTTATATACAAGAATTGCTCGTTTAAATATATAAGATTAAACATGCACAATTTGCATTTATTCTAAGATTTAAAGCATCTTCTCACCACAAATATATCCATTGTACATTTTCAGTTTACTGAATAAATGAATTATTTGTTGCAGAAAGGTAAACATAAAAAACCATTGCGAAAGGCACAGAACCCAAGAACAAAACAAAAAATCTAATGTAGTACTCACATGACTTTCTCTACTCTTGTACTAACCATTCTTACAAACTCTTATTCCTATATCTTCTTTGTGTTAGTTAAGATAAACATTTGTACAAATTACCTTATTGCTTATTTCCTTGTAGGTACAAGGGGAATATGGTAACACAAGTAGGCTTTGGGCAATGGTAAAATATTTTAAAGCTTTGAAGTTCCGTTCTCTTTGCACAGCCAAGAGATAAAAAAGTTAATAACTTTCCACTTGAGAAAAGTTTAAATATTGCAAAATTCATATAAATAACAAGGAATATCTCCAAAATGGTTCACTCAAAAAAAAAAAATGGTCATAAATTGTGTGTTTCAAGGAGTTCTACGTTTTTTCTATAGTAAGATTTGGTATATTTCTTACAGTTTACCAATTATCAAAGGTCAAGAGTAAACAGGGCTACATGTGCTATAGACAGAAAATTCAAAATGTACATTTAATTTGTCATTAAAATATCTTTATCATATGGCATTTCCATTAAAATCATTAAAGGCATTTTTGAGAAAATCAAAGTTTTTGGAAAATGTTACACTTAAGGGGGAGTTCAGGGTGGAGGAATTTTCTTCAAAATCTTTGTGTTACATCCTTGAACTTAAATACCAATTTTTATTTTTTACCTGTGTTTTCGTTTTTGAGTTATGCTGTACACACACAGACACGCACACGCATACGCAAACACACACACAGACACACATTTTTCTAAAAATGCTTATTTTTTTACTCAGGGGACCTCAAAAGATATATTTCCAGTGTAATGGACATCAAATTTTTGGATGGAATACAATGCTTCCTCTACTTACTATACATAGTAGAGAAGGTAAAACTGGGTGAAACTAAAGTTTGGCTTCATTCACCCTTGTGTTTGTCTTCAGCTTTTAACCATATGAAACAAGCAAAGTAAACATATACGTACTTAACTTTTGTTGTGCAGCTAATTGCTATAGTGGGAATATATTGTGCATTTGAGTATTGTCATTTTGGTGATATTTCAGCATGTGCATATTTGTTTAGTTGGCAATGCTCCAGTCATGTAGGCCATGCCCTCATCGCTCGCAGTAGAAGCAACATAAAACCTGGCTGATATTCTGTGGGATAACTGGTTGTCTGAGGTGTTGCTTTTGCATGAGTAATGTCTAGAAATAATACTTGGAGTTAATGTTTTGAAATTCCACATATTTATTAGAAAATTGGTATAATGTTCTTTTCAAGTTTCTGAGCATAATGCCCTCTGAAATATTTTTATTTATAAGTCCTTATCACTGTCTGTCCCAAAGTTCACTATCACTTTCCGTGTTATCAATAGGTTTTCATTTATCTTTATCAACTCCTGATAAATGAATCTTTTGCATCACAAACATGATCAGAAGTTGTTTTTATATATTTATCTCTAAAATGCCATTATTACCCACACAGAATGAATGGGAAAGTGTAGTGGTAAATAAACATGAGGTACCTGTTTGGTAACAGGAGCTCCAGATCTGGTGGGTTAACTCCTAGATATACTTTGACGTATCCTGAATTACAGGTTGGACAGCTTAACAAGGAACCTGCAGGTCCTCATTATATTGTTTTACTGCAAATAGAAAGTAATTATTGATGTTTAATTTGTTGCAGGGTAAAGAAGTAATCCAATGCAATGGGGGTAAGTAGACCAACTGCACAGTAGATTACAGCTTTGCTTGGCCCGAGATAATCTCTGTCCACCATCTTCTATGTTTTTGCTACTCACTGACTAGGGTTTCAGACGTCCGCAAGTTCTCAGATATGCCCCACATTTTAATAATATGTCTGGGCAAATTTTTTAAAAGTCTCTAAATGTCCTACATTTTCAGAAACAAGGAGTGATCATTAGAAAATGAACCGGAAACTGGGAAAATAGAAATTAATAATTGGTAATGAAACCGTATATACAGGATGTCCCAAAATTAGACCAACAAACTTTGGGAGCTGATGGATAACATTATTTTGAACACTTTTTATTAAGGGAAGCTTTTTGCTGCAATGCTTTGTTTAAGCACTAGACGAGTTAATGCCATAACCTACTGCCTCCCAATCAGTTTAAGTATTTACAACAAACTCAACAATACAAATTAGTATTACATTTATTTTAGTAAGGCACACAATGTTAATCCAAGAAACAAACACAGAACACAAAAGCAAAGCGCAAACATATTCCCTATTTAAAAATTTTTGTAAGTAAACTTTTTAAAAATACAATTATATTTTATTTTTTTGAGGGTAGAAACCTGTAATAGCCTTTTGATATTTACATTTTTCTATCTTTTTATGTATAAAATCTGTATTAAAACCAATAATTACCACAGTGTTAATATGTGTATATTTGTGTTAAATTCTTCCTTATGAAGGGGTATATTAACTCATAAATTGAACTATTGAAAACAGCAAATTTGTGTGAAAAAAGATTAAAATTTGTATTTTTTATGTAATTATCAGTGTGAGTAGATTTTCTATAAATACCAAAATTCAATTTCCTATGTTTTTTATTTTTTAAGTCTAGGAACAAAGGCATCCATTATTTTCAGTTTCCAAAGTGAATTGTATGGCTTTATCCCATAAATTTAAAAGCTTTAAAGCTTCATTTGTCTGTTTCTCAGGGAATTGGGTAAAATTGTATTCATTGAACCAAAGTCATTAATTGTGAAATATTAGTTGTTTAGACAAATATGACTGTTCATGATCACGTTTAACATTGTATGTTTCAAGATGTTTAGAAAATATACATGTATATCCCCGTGGGTATATAAATATTATTTAAACTATAACTTTACATTATTTTTGGATGGACAAACAATGTCCTACATAATGTGGTAACTCTATCAGTGACACAGCTGCCAAAGTCGGACTAACAAACCCTGCCATACTTATGTGAACAACAAGTCATTGAGGACTCAAGCCAAGCCAAGCCAAGCGCTCGAGGGCCTAAGGTACAAAGCATAGCTGAAAGTTGGTTGTACCTACTCCAGTGGGAAAAGACAAAATAAATAATGGATAATGCCACTGAGCTAGCCAGGTTGGCACTCTCGTCCCTACATACCGTATTGTCATGATGGTATGAAAACCTTGTAGTTAAGGCAGGTGTGTTGGTTACAGCATTCCAAAGTGATAACTTCAGGGAGAATGTTTCACAACACATTCCAGTCACTTAAGTTGGCTTCGCTTTTCCAAGCTCTTTTTCTTTTTAAGTTTACTTAATGTTGAAGCAGAATTATCATGGACCAGCCTTAGACTGGGTCTGCATGTCAACATGGAGCTCTTGGAGGAGTGAAAATACCATGTTGCATGCATTATCACCAGAGAGGTATTTATGGAGATCGTAATAATCACGACATGTAGGATATGCTACCGTTTCTTACAAATATCCATGAATTAGAGATCTCTAAAGCTAATTTATGAATAAAATAATCACGGTAAATCAAGAATTGGGACTGTAATAGCAAACTGTTAACAAATTCATGAATTATCGCAATTTGTTCATTTTATAACAAACTTCATAGCATACAATAGTAAATAATCATCATTAATCAACGTCAATTATTTATTTCTTAGCAGTTCAGTTTTTACAAGCAAATTCTAAGAATTCCAAGAATTGAGAGTGCTGACTTTGTCCGCTACTGCCTGTGGTCCATTTTGTTATGTAAGTGAGGATGAAAGGGATGTTTCCAACCAAAAGTGATACAGTGTGATGAACCTGACTGGTTGTATTGTTATGTGAGTGGGGATGAAAGGGATGTTTCCAACGAAAAGCGATACAGTGTGTTTGATGGACCCAACTGTTGTATTGTTTGAGACGCACAAGTGCACATCCATTCAAGTGTCCTAAATCACGTGCAGAACAATACAGCAATGAAGGGTTTTATTGTAGCGATGGAGTACTATTTGGCAACATTAGAATGGATTACAAGTGCAGTGACATCTGTTCTTCTCGTAAGTGTGTTTTCCGCACACTCTGTAGCAAGCAAGAATGCTTTTACTGATTCACCTTCTGAAGGAGCTAATGGTACAACAATGACATTGTCAATAAATCGACCCATAAGATCAGTGGAACTCATCAACTGAAATACAGATCTCTGTACCTTTTAGTTACTCTTTAATAATGTTTAAAATAATGTAAATTTATGCTTTACATGGTAATCTTTTCATAGCGTTGTAAAGATATTAATAATTTCAATTTAGCCATTAAAAAGATATCAGTATAGTAATACAAATACAAAAATAATTCATTTTACTACAATCTCCATCAAAAGCATAAAACAATCTCCGCTTTCACCAATATTAAAAAACACAAGTGAGAAAATTAATCTCCATAAGTACCTGTCGCTAATTATCACTTATTCAACATATTCAAATAATTAGTAGGGTTTATTGTTTATTTATTGTCACATGATGGTCGGTAGTTCACGGTTGTGTTGTTTACTGCAATGAAGCGATGTTCTGGAGCCCATTGTGTCATTAACTCACGTGCAGACATGCAGCCATTAAAGTCAGTGTAAATAATTCTGACTCAATATTAAGTAAATACAAAAACATCACAGTTTCTAGCTTCTTTTTATATTCAGTGCGTTTGTAGATCAGCTGGACAGCTCCGCAGCGGTGCCAAACTGAGCGAAGGCTAGCACACCCTTCACCAGAATTGTATGTAAATGACCGGCAAGTCATGAGTACAAAACACTAACTTACATTAGTCTTACCTACACAACAGATGTTAAAATTGATGACCTTCAACATGAACACATTCCCCATATCTACAAAAACAATTCTTATTTATTGAAAATGCACATATTATTAATGAAGTTCTTCAACATGTTGCACAGCAAGTGTATGTAGAATTATTGGTCCCATATTTTATGACACAACAGTTGATTCACAAGTTTATATAAGTTTGTTATATGGTGACTATTACTATTCTTTCTCCTGTTGTGCAAATAAATTTTGTGGGTGCAAATGATATTTTTCATTGGCTTTACAGCGTGTTGAACTAAGGCATGGCAAGCCTATGATTGAATTTAGTATTGAGCCACTTGCCATCAAATTTTGCGACAGCTATAGTTGTTTTCCCCCCAACTAACAAGAAATGAAAGATTGTGTTGCTGGTTTCTGCAGGATTCAGCTATAGCACACACTACAGGTATGAATTGGGAAGTGTGTATGGTGACAGAATAATTAGTCAAGGATTGTGGCCACCTCATTCCCCTGACCTATCTCCATGTGAGTTTTATTTATGGAGAATATTAAAGAATAAAGTGTACACATCAAATCTGCACACGTTATAGGAATTGAAGGACAATATCATGAGAGAAATACACGCAATCAGTCAACAAGAGCTTTTGTGAGCAAACGAGAATTGTTTTTGGACATATAGGGAATGTGTTGACGTTGAAGGTCATCAATTTCAACATCTGTTGTTATGCATAACAACTTTTGAATGTTATTTTTCAGAAAATTGGATTGCAAGTTAAAGCAACTTTGGAGTGCGTGGAAAAGATTTCCACCAATCAGCCAGAGTTCCAGTGGTTCTTGAAAGTAAGTATTACTTCCCTAATTAGTTGACACTTTAATGGGTTGCAGGGCAAGAGCTGCCAACATTTGAGCAATAAACACTGTTAGAGAGGAAAACACTGGATGAATATGATTAATATTAAAAAATGTCATTAAAAAAGAAAAAAAAAGGGGAACTTGGAGAAAGTAGAAACACAAGTATGAGGCTGTTTAGCCATATTGAGTTGCAATAAATCGACATGGTCTTCTGGTTACGAGTCTTACACAAGGTTAGACCAAGCTTAGCATGCATGTGTATGAGTTGGTTTCAAATAATCTGTATTATATTAGAAATTGCACACTAAAAGAGACAAGGATAAACACAGGCACTTGATTCATAGAAATTAGCTTGTATAAAATGGGGTTAGGAAAAGAACTAAAATTACCGCTATTTTTACAGTTTATGCTACTATACTTGGGCTAGCACTTTCTTCTGCACATGCACAATGAAGTGCTTTGTTTGCCATTTAGTGATGAATTTCACACATAACAAGCGATGGTTCGTGGACTACACTGTCCACATCTCTTCTTACAATGTACAAATGTTTATCTCAACTAACATGAAGATACAGGAATAAGAGTTTGTTAGAATGGTTAGTACAAGAGTAGAGAAAGTCATGTGAGTGCAACACATCAGATTTTTTAATGTGCCTATCACCATGAATGTTGCCCAAGTGCAGGCAATGTTGCATATGTCTTCCTAAGCGTTGACTCATCCAGGATTGTATGTTGAGTATATTCCTGAAGGAATTCCCTGAAGATCTCATTTTTCAGTTTGTAGAGAGGAATGTTAGCAGAGACGAGAGCACGGCACAACTTGATGTTGAACTCGGACCTTGCGTTCAATGTTGTTGGTTCTGTTAAAAACAACTGTCTCTGCTTGGAGTTTCGTTGTTTGTTAGACTGATGGTTACTAGTTTGAATATGTTGTTGCATCAGGAACTTTTGAGTAGAAGGTACTGCACACTGACAGAAATTACAAAATAATATTTTATTGTCTGTTGATAAACCATCTTTAAATTCTGAAATGTAACTTTTTAATTTTGGAGTGACTGGATGTGATACTTTTGACATGTTTACCGTCTTTATAGAATTAACTTCACCAATGTGTATTGACTTTGTAGGTTCGTAGAATTAAAAGTCCAATTTGCACCCCTGGCAGCAAGATGACGTAACTTAACAGCTGCAGGCACACGAATCAGTTCCAATTCGACTCTCCCTCACTGGCGATTCGTGGCTTCTTTTATAGCTCCGCTCACTGTTTGAGAAATTACCGGTATTTTCGTGTAACAAACAAGACGGCACTAGAACCTTCCAGTTATCTATCTTTATCTGTTTCAGCAAGCCTTTTATCTCTGCACTGCACTATGTCTCCTTGTGCACATCGGCCGCCAGTCGCAACAATGGGTTCACGACAGTATTCTGACACGTAATACAGTGTGACTTTCTTTCCTATTGTTGAGGTTGTTGAGGACTGCTAATTTTCAAATAGCTCTGATTTGAAAGGAATGTTTAAAACTTCATTGTTGAAATGTATTTTAATGGATGTTTGTTTTATTTTATTGTTAAGATAGGCTGTTTTATATGAAATATGGAAAATATATGGAAATTAATTAAAATATGTACTAAATTGTAAAATATGGAGAAATATGGAAAATAAAAATAGCATTTTTCAACTCTACACATTGTGAAACATATTGGCAATGCAAAATATAAATGATATTAGCTTTATAAGCAAATATGTATTTACATATAAATCCTTTCTTTGGTAATTAATCTTGACCGGTTTAAAGAGCTTAACTTGCTCCCATCATCAGAATTGCCCAACTGATTCCTGTAGATGTTGTTTGATGTATGGTTGATTGGGGTGACATCTAGCGGTGGGCTGATGAACTTCCATAAAGAGTTTGGTGGCGGCAAATCAAACTGTCCAGAGCCTGTCTGTGCGACGTGCAAGGTTCCACTCTCCATTGCACATGT
Organism: Tenodera sinensis; assembly: GCA_030765045.1. Lineage (NCBI taxonomy): Eukaryota > Metazoa > Arthropoda > Insecta > Mantodea > Mantidae > Tenodera > Tenodera sinensis. The sequence continues at coordinate 24,067,822 of CM060971.1, forward strand.
CCTTGATATGCTCGTGAGTGCCAGTCCCTTGGCCTGGTTCTTACACTATGCTCCGTTTTAGGCAACACCCAGTAGCTGTAAATACAGCATTGTGGTTTGTTGCCAAGATGGGTTTTGGCAAGCAAGTGTAAGGTGTTTTTTACCTTGGCAGATTTAGAATTTTTGGATGTTTTACTTTTGGCATTTTTATCCCTTTAATAGTCTTATCAGCTTAAGTTTTTAGTAAATTACGTTGTTACTTGTTTTAACTTTTAGACATTTTAACAGACGTTTTAGTGCTTATAACTTTATTTTTAGTTATTTTAACTTTTATTTTTTAACTTTTTAGGGGTGAGCTTTTAATTGGATGAGCTTGTTTTTAATTTTGGACTTTGGGCCCTAATGACCTAGTTGTCGATGGGTCCTTAAACACAACTCACTCACTCATTCACTCGACAAGAACCAGTGTGACAATTCTGATGGTGGGAGCAAGTTGAGCTCTTGAAACCAGATGTAAGTGATATGTATGTGTTTCAGTCCAACTCACATCACTATTACTAGCTTATTCAAATCTACGTAAATTTCAATGTGTTAGTGCTTATAATGTTTGAGCAAATGCATTGTTGTAGATATAGTCTGGTGAACTTCCCTTGAAAACTTAGACAAGGTAAAAGGTAAAATGTATGTTGTATTGCAGTTGAAATGCACGGCTTGTGGTGAAGTGTCAGACAAATGGCATGACGTGAGTCTGTCTGAGACAGTGGCAGACAAAACGGGGCACTCTGACTTCCATTTCTGCGCCAAGTGCAAACTCTGTGGCAAGGAAAACACTCTTAGTAAGTCTACATTTTACTGTCATCAAATTAACAACATAAACAAGACTAATGAAAGATTTGTTTGGATCAAAATTTCTTTAGTTTTAATGGTAATTTTTTTCAACAAACTTCTGCCTTGGCTATGGGGAGTCCACTTTCGCCATTTCTTGCTAATCTTTTTATGAGCTTTTTTGAAATTCAAATTACAAAATCACTTCCTCTAATTTTTAAAATATGGTATAGATATGCGGATGACATTTTTTTTGCTATTGTCCCTGAAAAATAGATAAATGATGCTTTAAAACTTTTAAATTTACAGGATAAAGCCATACAATTCACTTTGGAAACAGAAAATAATGGATGTCTTCCATTCCTAGACTTAAAAATTAAAAACATAACAATACATTGAATTTTGGTATTTATAGAAAATCTACTCACACTGATAATTACATAAAAAATAAAAGCTTTAATCTTTAACTGATCGTCCATGTAATAGTGGTGAGAAGGCAGCCAATCACGTTGTGCAATTTTCCACATTCTATCTATCACCTGTCAGTCCATCAGAGGTTTATAAAAAGGACAGCTCTTGTATGAGAGGTTTTATGTTAGTGTTATGTGTGTTGCAGCAATACTAGAGAACACCATCAAAGACTACACAAAGGACGACAGTGACAGACTCAAGACCATCGTGGTGTTTGAGTGTAGAGGTCTGGAACCTGTCGACTTCGACTTCAGAGTAAGTCACATTCCACACAAAGAACTAAAACAAAAATACAATGTATGCACACTGTGTTGACACAAACAGAAAATGATGAGCACGATCATGTTAGACTTTCACGGTTACAACAGTTGCTCAAAATGCCCACTATTGGCGTCGATATGCTGCCAGTGTGGCTTGTATACAACACCCTTAAGAGTTCCCCATAGGTAGAAGTCCACTGGAATTAGCTTCAGAGAACCGTGGAAACTCTTGGTCGTACCCAGTGCTCTGGAAGATTGTCATCAAGGTACGCACGTACATCGTGGTGGTGCACCATCCTGTGGGAAGTAAAATTCCTCATTTCCATAGAGTGTATAAATGACAGATGCACGTAGTATGTTCAGGTACCCTTGGACAGTACTGTTCCATCAAAAAGAATGGTTCGGATGACAACTCACACCGAACATTAATTCCAGATAAATTAACAGCCTTTTCTACAAAAATATATGGACTGTTTGCACACTAGTAGACACAGTTAACAGTTCCGTTCAACTGAAATCTTACCTTTCCCTATGAAGGTCTCATCCTATCGCTCCATGTTCCAAAACCACCCACAGTACTGACTTCTACGATCAGGGTTATTGTCATTTAATACGTCCAACAGTCTTGGAGTAAAAACTTTCAACTTGCTAGATGTGCATACAGAACATCATACTACACATTACTGTTGTTTTTCAATCCAACTTTGAAATATACTATGACGGCTGTTCAATAAAGAATGGTTACAATTTTTTTGACAACGTACCTTTACTCATCTTCATAATTTTGATGGTCCTTCTCAAAATAGTCTCCCATGAATGTGATGCACTTGTCCCAGCATTTCTGCCAGTCTTCAAAGACATGCTGGAAACCATTTTTTGAGAGATCCTTCAAAATCGCCTCTGCAGCCTTCACCACTGCTTCTGATGATGGATAATGCCTCCCACAAAGGCATTTCTTCAAGTTAGGGAATAGAAAAAAGTCACATGGGGCTAAATCCGGACTATAGGGAGGGTGAGGGATGCACTTCACGTTGATTTTTGCAAGATATTCAGCAACAACATTGGCAATATGCGGCCGCACATTATCATGGTACAGCATCCAGCCTGCTTCATGGAAATGTGGTCTTTTGCGCCTGATATGGACTTGCAATGTTTTCAGACATCCCTGTAGTATTGTCTAGTTACTGATGTCTGTGCAGGTACAACATGCTGATAAACCATTCCATGAATATCAAATAATGAGATGACCATAACTTTCCCAGCAGAAGCAACCACTTCTGCTTTTTTGGAGGTTGGTGATGGAGATTTCCACCCTGAGCTTTGCTGTTTGCTCTCAGAGCCAAGTTTCATCAGCAGTGATTACGTTTGAAAGAAACTCCGGATCTTCCTCTAACATCAACTTTAACTGCATGCGAATGTCCTTTTGTTCGGGAATCAACAATCTAGGAACCCATCGCGCACAAACACGTCTCATGTTTAATGTTTTATTCACCAACATGTGTGTGGCACCCAATGAAATGTTCTGTAATTCGGAAAGTGATCTTAAGGTAATTCATCAATCCTCTCTCACAATGGCAGCAGCAGTGTTGATGTTTTCTTCCGTAAGAGCAGTAACTGGAGCACCGGGTCCACCTTCCTTTGAAATTGATTGTCTCCCCTCTTTAAACATTTTAAACCACCTTCTAGCTGTGCTGTAGGGAAGAACAGACTCTCCATAGGCCTCGTGTAACATTGTATATGCCTGAGCTGAAGATTTATTGAGACGAAAGCAGAGTTTCAAAGCCGCATATTGTTCCTCGTGTGTTACCTCCATTGCAGCAGTAGGCGATACTGAAAATGTCTGAATTGCCTGGTTCTCACAGGCGGAACCAGGAGTACCAACAATGAAACTACTACGGCATGTTTGTTTCACATTAAGCTAACCGAATATAATAAGATTGAATTTTAGTGCAAAAAATTATGACCATAAAAAAGTTATGATCATTCTTTATTGAACAGCCCTTGTAGATATCTCGTGTGTGCGTACATTTTTTTGGCACCCTCTATCCACTTCATTTTAACTGAGATTGACCATTTCAAAAATACCTACATTACATATTTTGTTTTGGATAAAAAGGGAATAGTGACAGTCAAATGTTAAAAAGCTAGCAATATACGAGAATCACCACAAAAACTTTGAGATGTGAGAAAATAAAACTTGAAGAGGTGGAATCAGGACTGAAAAGTTCAATGCCATAGCCGGGATTTGAACCATGAATCCTCCGCTTATCAAGCAGTTACTCTAACCACTAAGCTACCATGGCCAACTTGCCAGTATGACATTAAATTTCTCAGCTGATTCGTACTTTCCTGGTTAGACCACAAGGGAATCTCACGTCAGAGATAAATACCACAAGGGCGACTTACAATTGTAAGTACTTTATGTCCTGGGTTTAAGTAACCTTAATTATTATTTATCCAAAACACCAGCAGTAAGTTTGTTAGCATAAATAAATAGTAATTACTATCTAAAGGTTACTTAATCCTGGGACATAAAGTACCTACGTTTGTAAGTATTGGGATATTTATCTCTGATGTGAGATTCCCTTGTGGTCTAACTGGGAAAGTACGAATCAGTTGTGGAATTTAATGTCGTACTGGCAAGTTGGCCATGGCAGCTTAGTGGTTAGAGCAGCCCCTCGAAAAGCAGAGGATCTATGGTGTGGCAGTTGTGTTGTGTTTTGTTTGTATGGTGGTGGTTGTGGTGGAGTGGCATGATGGTCGTGGTGGTGTGGTGGTAGTGTAGAGTTGGTGTGACATGGTGATGGTGATCATGCTGGTTATGGTGGAGGTGATGGGGCGCAGAGGAGCTGCAATGTTAGTGCCGTGGTAGTGTTGTCGTGGCTGGTGCTTTGGTGGTGGTGGATGTGTGTGTGTGCGAGTGTGTGTATGTGTATGTGTGCGGGTGTGTGTATGTGTGCGCATGAGTGTGAGTGTATGTGTGTGTGTATGTATGTATGTGAGTGTGTGTGGGCGAGTTTGAGTGTATGTGTGTGTGAGTGTGCGTGTTTGTGTGATTGTGAGTATGAGTGAGTGTACAAGGGTGTGTGTGAGTGTGTGCGTGTGTGTGCGCATGAGTGTGAGTGTATGAGTGTGTATGTATGTAAGTGTATGTGCGTGTGTGCGTATGCATGTGTCAGTGCATGAGTGTGTGTGCACATGTGCACGCATGTGTGTGTGTGTGCACATGTGTTTGTGTGATTGTGTGTATGAGTGGGTGTGTGTATGTGTGTGGGTGGGTGAGTGTGTGAGTATGTTTGTGGGTGTGTGTCAGTGCATGTTCATAGGCAGCATAGCTTAAGGAAACTCTGGTACCAAATGGACTTTCTTCCCTAATTAACCAATTTTAATGAAATTTCTACATTAAGTTGCATCTGCCATGATATACTATTGCTATATATTAAATAGTTTTAAAACTAAAAATTGTTTATGTTTTTTGGAAAGAATTGAATAGTAATAAAAGGTATACTTTTTGCAGTTTAGAATTAAATTAGAGGCCTGAAATTTGGTATGTTAGTTTTTTCTATGCCTATGCAATAAAACTGTGCATTAATTTTCCAAAATATTAATATTTATGAGAAATATGAATTTTTTTTCTATTTAGAATATAAAAAGAAATATTACTAATAATTACAAAGAAAAACAGTATATACTTTTATGTATGAGTGTGATCAACAAACCAATGCACAGTTTTCTTTAACAAGTTATATTCTACATATCCTGAAAATTTCAACTTTATCCATCAATATTTACTGCCAAAAAGTTTACCCCAAAGCACAAAAATTGTTATATGGAGAAAAAGCTATTTAAGTTGTGGAACAAACTTACTGGAAATATTGCAAGAGTCTAAATAAATTTGAAATACACCAATTTCCAGGTGGATTTGACAGAGAATATTTAATGGCCATATTCTGGACATGTTTTCTGAATTTTTGGCCATTTTGGTACCAGAGTGTCCCCTTAAAAAAACAAAGTCTGTAAGAAACCAAAGTTAGTATTTAAATTTAACGTCTTTTAAGGATGCATCACGAAGATGGTAAACAAAATTCCTCCACCCTAAACTACCCTTTACATGAAACATTTTTTTGAAAATTTTGATTTTTACGGAAATGGCCCTAATGATTTTGATTAGAATGCCATATGTTTATTTCAAATGAAATGTATGTTTTGAATTTTCTGGCTATAGCCCATGTAGTCCTGTTTACTCTGGATGACTTTTGCATAACGGGTAAACCGTAAGAGATAGAACAAATCTTACTATACAGAAATATGTAGATGTTGCTAAATCACACAATTTATGTCCAAGTAAACTTTTTGTAGAGTGAACCATTTGGAGCTATCTCTCGTTATTTGTGCGAGTTTTGGAATACTTAAACTTTCATTAAATGTAACATCGTTATTCTGTTTTTTTAAATGTTAACCATGCAGAGAGAACGGAATCTCAAAGCTTTAAATGATTTGACTATCGCCCAAAGCCTACTATATTCATATTCCCCTTATACCTACAAGGAAATAAGCAATAAGGTAGTTTGTACAAATATTTATCTCAACTAACACGAAGAAGATATAGGAATAAGAGTTTTGTACATTTAGCTTATGCAACATAGATACAGGCAAAGCCTTTCTATTCTAACTGTGCTGTATCTATTTGCTTTATTGTGCATGCCATACTGGTTCATATGTTTAAGAAATAGTTATATATTGCAGGGAGGTTGGACTGCCGTGGCTGAAGAAAGTGGACAGCTTTTCCCAGACATTGATCTTCAGGAACATGAGTGGGTCGACTATGATGAGAAGATGCAACAATCTGTAGGAATTTATGAAACAGAACATGCATTTGTTCGTATCAAGTGATGAAGACAGCTGTTCAATGAAAGTTTATTTCTTCTGTAATATACTGCAAAGCAATAAAGTTTATCTTGTATATCTTCGGAAGTTGCTTTTTGGACACATCAAAGAATTATGTTCCCAAAAGTACCTTAACCCTCTTAGTGCTGCGAGCAAACCTGCTGGTAATTGTTGTGTTTGAGAGATGAAATCAGGAGTGTAAAACAGATATAGTTGCAGTTGTAAGTTGCCTTTGGGGTACTTATCTCAGATTAGATTCCCTCTGTGTTGTACTGGGAAAGTTGCCATGGTAGCTCAATGGTTAGAGCAGCCACAAGCGAAGTGGAAGATCCGTGGTTCAAATCACAGTTGTGTCATTGAATTTTTCAGTCCTGGTTCCACCTCTCAAACATTGCTCACACACGCTGCTTATATATTTAAAAACACCAGCAATACGTTAGCAGGCATAAATAATAATGACGACTTAAAGGTTACTTGAACCCGGGACATGAAGTACTTAGAGTTGTAGCATATTTAGTAATATGCACTGCTTGGGAGCATCTCTCACTTCATCATCTTATGAGTAAGGCCACAATTTTTGGTACCGCTTTGTGTTTAGGACTGTCGGTTATATCGTGAGTGTATTTACCCAGCAGCACTGAACGAAACAGCCCCATACACACAGTAAGGTGACGAAGAACTGTGGTATCATAAGGGGTGAGGGATGATAACTAACCAAATACAGTTACAATACAGTGCAAGAGACATGACACTGTAATGAAGACAAGCAATGGTGATGGTGGCCAAAAAGAGCCGAAACTTAAATACATCTGGCCTCATAAAAAAGCAGTGTTTTCATTTTCTTTAGATTTATCTCCAAATTATTAATGCCCATTATGGATGAACCAGTCAAGATAAACATACGAGACGAAGGACAGGTGAAGAGAAACGTAGGAAGACCAAGGCAAAGATGGGCACAAGATTTCAGAACAATAATAGGAACTTGGTGGACAAGAGAAGTGTGTGATAGAGTAAAGGGAAGGACAACTAACTTAAGGCAGAAATAGGAACACAGTGGACATGAAAATTTAGTGTTAATATGCAGACGTTAGAAGAGACGGAGCTCCCAGGGACTAGCTAATCTGTGCCGTGGTAGGAGACCCTTGCTCTAAAGGGATTTAATGGCTTTATTTCATTTATTATGGAAAAGATTGCAAATGTTGCTTGAAACAAGCAGAATTTATTTAGTTAAACGATTCTGTGTTATAAGAAAATCTTTAACTTTGTCCTTAGAATCATAAATACATGTAAAACTTTACAGTAAACACAATGAAGTGCTATATTGAAAAATATAAAGATGTTTAATCCTTCTATAAATTCTCCCTATATTTATACTGAAATTAAAATTTGTATCAAAATAGCTTTAAACATATTTGTGTGTTATGTTAAATTATAATGTAGTTTGTTTTCAAATGCAAGGTTTTCTTCTCATATACAGGGTGCTTCAAAAGGTTACTGAAAAGCTTAAGGAACAGAAAGAGTAGACAGAATAATTAAGTGGCATTAAGCCTGGGGAACAGGGTGGCCATGCAAGTGGTCCTCCTCTTCCACTCCAATGATCAGGATATTTGCTACTTAGTAAGCACCTACGTTGACATCAAAATGTGGTGGCACTCTTTAGGGGGCATATCAGGAACCCTAGTAGCCAGAATAGTTGTGGCATCTGGCAAACTTTAGCACATGCCTGGGGTATTCAAGCGAGAGTGCCAACACTTTGTTCAACAGTGCAATGCCTGGTATCTGAACATCTTTTGTAATCTATTACACTGAACCCTGTGCATAATAAAGTGTATTACGGCTTAACAGAATATCATTGGTACTGACTTGGGATTGTCTTTGGGAACATGGGTTCATAGTTGAAATTTACTCTATTCTGTCTACTCTTTCTTTTCCTTAAGTTTTTCAGTAACCTTTTGAAGCACCTGTATATGCAATAAACCATCTTTCTTGGTTGTTATTAAAGTGTTATTACATTTCTGTGAATTTGCTGTTTCTGAAATTTGTTGAACTAGGTTACCAACTTGCCATAGACCAGTAATCTGGCCTCGTGTAGTTTCTGACGTATGCAATATGCTGTCAACTAACAATTTACTGACAGTGAGAAATAATCAATACTTCACTTTCATGTCGATGTGTCATTGGTTATAACCATGTCCAGCCAGTAACATGAATACTGCTGTCATTGGACAGGGGTAAAGAGAGGAAAAGCTACCAAGGCCTCGTTAAATAATCATGATACCCTTGTATTTTCATAAATTTGCTTTGTATACAACAGAACTTAATTACGCACGAAAGGTCCACTATGCCAGCACTCGATTGGCTCTCATATAGTGTGACTAAATATTTTCTTTTTGAACTTCAGCAATTACTTATATGCAGTTGTTGAGACTATTCCACTCATATGTGACTTGGTTGAAATCAACCAATCATGTGCATAACAGTTTCAAATTTCAACCAATGACATCTTTCACTTGCAAAAAATGTATACAATTTAATTATCACCTCCTCTGAATTTTAATTACAGTTGAATCTGCTTTATACATAACCCAGTTCTGTGTAATTTACATTTATATGTAAATTTTCTTAGGTCCCAGCAAAATGTAATTTAGAAACGTGTTAATAAAACCTTATTTATACGTAATTCGCAGTTATACATATTAAACTTCAGTGAAGTACATCTGACTTTTACAAAATTATGAGCATACATTATCTTAAAAAAAGCTTGAGTTGTATTTTCCTTATCTCTATTGACAAAGACCCAACCTGAGCGGGAGCCTTTCGGCGTGACAGTGTTTTAGCAACAAACGAGAAGTAAACATACACATTTTAGGTATCAGGTCTTCACTGGTCTTTCAGTTCTCAGTTGCTTTAAACCAGCCATGGAGAACAGAAAAGGCAAATGTTACACTCTAGATCACAAAGTAAAATTCATACAAAAGGTGGAATTTAAACAACACGAAAACCAAAATTACTCAGACTTACGAGTTCTTTATATCACATTACGTAAAATCATAATTAACAAAACAAGGTGTATATACTTAATGCAAGAAAAGTGAAACAAGTCAAATTAACTGATTTTTTTAAACGATGACAAAGTTCAAAATAATTTTTTCTTCATACATAGCTTTGTTTTTGTAAAACGTTACACATGTAGGCACACTGTATTGCTTTCTTTAAAAAGATATGATGTATTATCTAAATGTCAGTTGTAAGTAATTCTGAGTTACAAGTAATTTTCCGTTCCCCTTGATAAACGCATAAATCAGTTTCAACTGTTTCATCTCCTTTGCTTTTCCTTTATTGTAATTAGGTTAGAGTATGGAGCTGCACAACTTACATCATTTGACACAACTAAGCCACTACGTTTAAATGTAAAAAATGGCTGACTCTCACTTCACTGAAGCATCTAATGCTGAAATAGATGAGATAATTCAAAAGTGAAACTTCAGAATATAGAATACAACAGGAAATATGTTTAATATAAACCATGAGCAGCAGGAAACTGGATCAGTGATATTTAATCTTGTAGCTTGTGCCAATGGACACTTAGGTATGCGTTCATTTTTTACTTTCTCTACTACGCACGTCAAGTAGAGGAAGTATTGTATTCTGCCCAAAAATTTAATGTCAAGATTTCACCAGAAATATATCTTTTGAGGTCCCCTGAATCTAAGAAAAGCATTTTTAGAAAATGGTCCATGTGTGTGTGTCTGTCAGTCTGTGGACAGCATAACTCAAAAACGAAAGTCGGTTAAAAACCAAAGTTTGTATTTAAGTTTAATGTTTTTCAAGGATGTGACATGAAGATTTTAAAGAAAATTGCTTCACCCTGAACTACACTTTACATGCAAAATTTTTCAAAAATTTTGGTTTTCTTGAAAATGGCTCTAACAATTTTTATTAAAATACCATATATTTGAAATATTTTTATGACAAATAAAATGTATATCTTGAATTTTCTGCATAACTTTTGCATAACTGGTAAACCGTAAGGGACAGACCAAATCTTATTATACAAAAAATGTAGATCTTGCTAAAATACCATTTCTGAGATATTCCTTGTTATTTGTGTAAGTTTTGGAGAACTTACACTTCTGTCAAATATAACATCGTTATTCATTTGTTTATATGTTAACTGTGCAAAGAGAACAGAATCTCAAAGCTTTAAAAGATTTGACTATCGCTCAAAGCCTACTGTATTCCCATATTCCCCTTGTACCTACAAGGAAATAAGCAAAGAAAGTAAGCAATAAGATAATTTCTGCAAATGTTTATCTCAACTAACATGAAGATATAGAAATTACAGTTTGTAAGAATGGTTAGTACAAGAGGAGAGAAAGTCATGTGAGTGCAACATCAGATTTTTGTTTTAAGAGGTTAGTAATTTACAATACAGTATTTGAATAATGTAGTAACAAAATGGCAAAATCAGTCTGATTATTTTTCTGTCACTTTATTGTCTTCTAAAATGTTATCACAAATACAGTTTTCTTCTCGCCATTAACACAGTCTACAATCTTTCATGCTGTGATAACTCACAACTTTTACTTCTGTAACCTTGACTCGGTCCTTTCAGCATCTTTCTTCATTCGTCTTTCATACACTAACTACGATGATCCAATCATTCAAAACCTGTTACAGTCTTCTTCACGACAACCAACATATCTTCTGTGACAACAGTACCATACATGCACAGCTGTCTCACACTCACTGACTCATGTCTGTAACTGTAAACTCTAAAATACATTGGTCTGCTCTTCTCTGGTCTCCCTATATACTGAGGATGATGTCACATGGAACTTTAAGTTGCACACGTGCACAAGAAATGATGCAGCCAGAAGTCTCTCAAACGTTCTTGAAATCCCCTTTGTTTCTGCCACCTCGATTGTTGATAGTCACACAAGGCAGCCCGGCAATGAATGTCTTTGCCCACTCACTGGCACAGCAAGTGGTGTGGAGTAACTTGGCCTCGTCTGTCCTTTGTATCCTGAGACCGACGTCACATATTCCATAGGCTATATAATCCTTTAATTCATTAAATACTTTTAATAAATGCAACTCGCGATAGTCAAATTCTCTAGATAAACTGACAATCACTTGTGGCATTACTTGTGATAAATGGTGCCAATGTAATCCCTCTGGTCACACATTACCAGCATCATCCACTAACTGTTGAAACAAATTAAAAAACCTCTTATCACTTTTTGTATGGAAAGCTTTGGTTATCGTGTATATAGATGGAGAGCCTTTGTAAGCAATTTTCTCCATTTCATGTGTACATTTCTTTGCAGTAGGAAATCCCTGTCACAAAATGGAATAATTTGTTTGATGTCTCTTTCCAGGAGATGTCTTTCAGCAGCAGAAGGTTTTGTTTCTGCACAAATGTGTTGTACTGTACACCAACTTGATATGCCGAAAACTCTTGCAGGCAATTTCTATGGCTGCTCCTACTTTGGTGACCATACTTCCTGCTTATGTATTACTGATTGGCTTTCGCTTCTTGGACCTTGTTCACTGACATTTTTATTAAACTAAGTACCAATAACCTAACACAATCAATGTGTGTTAGGGAACTGAAATTTCCACAGTTAACATGAGACCTTTTCCATCCTTATCAGTGTATCTATTGTCTGCTTTGAGTCACATACTGACACAATAAACAAAAGAGTCATGAGGAAGTTGGACAGAGAAGTTGAAAGTTTCTACAGTTCTAACTTTTAAAATATGATACTGACAGGCATCAAGCAAGGCGGGTAAAGGGTAAGAGGGGAAGGCCGTTACAATGGAAACACAAACAAAGGTTGTCACTTCAGTCACACTGATAAATAATTTACTCCTCAGGTCAGTTATCGCTAGTTGTGTGCAGGGAACTGAGATTGTTTGGACCTTCAGTTACATAGTTTGTTGTTATCCTACATTGTTAAAACTTTTATAGAGCCAAAAACATCCGAACCACTGCATGGCGTTTTCCCACAGCACACACAGAAACACAATAATGCAGCTGCTGCACACAAGATCATGCGGTTGACTTGTTCTTCTCTGCTCTGAAAGTGCAGTATTGAGCTGACATGTGGTTGAGCTATTACGAGTGCTTTATTATTTTGTACTGTACTTGGTCACAAAGTGTATTACAGCTCAGCATTTGTTCTCTACTGCACAGCGTGTATTTATTTATGATTCATGAGTGTTAACTCAGTCAGCTCGCCAAGTGAAAGTGTGATTTGCACAAAGATTTCCAGGTGATCTGTAATTTCTGTCACAAAGTGTACAAGACAAACCTACACACTCTGGAAGAATCAAAACAAAATATCCACAAGGAAATTGCCAGCATTTCTCATTGTGAACTACGGCAAGTGGTGGATTGTTTCCTAAGGAGGTGCCAAAAATGTATGGACAATGACAGTGGCCAGTTTCAGCATCTGCTTTAATAACATTGGTAGGTCAAGCCTTTAAAAGTAGTTTTAGAAATGTATCAGTCGCGCTGTTCTGACAGCAGCAGTTGGTGACAAGTGCCAAAGATCCGTACAAGCAAAACAATGCAGCCGGTTCGGAGTATTTTGGATCACCTGTTTTTAAAAGACCTAGTTATGGAAGTAAGAGTTGGTGGACATGGAGGTAGACCGAGGATGCATGGCCAAAGAGAAGGATCAACTTCTGTTCGGGGTGTTACACTGCACATCCAGGCTAGGGAATAAGTGTTCCCTTATTGAGAACAACAAGTAGACATGTGCATGCTTTTGCTGCCATGTGATAGACCCCCACCCTCGGGTATTGAGGGTTATCTGCTTGACAACACTGCAGCTCTCCACGTGGAGCAACTGACATCTGTCACATACTTTCTTTTAAAGATCAGACTTTAAGCAGAAACACCTGTCAAAAGTGAAACTCAATGTACAGTTATACAGGATGTACTCAAATGATTTCAGTGGTTTCGTAACTTTTTTATAGTCATATTATTAAATATATGATGATGGTATTTAATGTTGTAAGTTAGCTATCTCTCCAAGTTTGGTTCTTCCTTCCACCACAAGAGTGCAGTTGTGCCTCATGCTTCCTCATACGGCCACGAGCTCCAACAGTCATAAGATGGCGACCAACAGTGAACAAGCATTTGCTGCTCTTGAGTTTCATCTACCTGGATATGTTGGAGAATTGGCTCCTGCCACAGTTGGAAATTGATACAAACATCTACCAGCAGGATGGTGCTCCACCTCATTAAAACCGTGATGATCTTGACTTCCTCAACACCAGACTTCGAGGTCGAGGGAATGAAGGTAACACACTCATGTCATGACCTCCACACTCTCCCGACCTCACCCCTTGTGACTTTTTCGTACGGAGTTATGGGAAAGATGCAGTTTACCTGCTGATCTACGAGAACTACGGGTCTGCATCATCAACACATTTGGTGAAATTAACAGGGACATGCTACATCGAGTGTGGGCCGAACTTGATTATCGAGTTGGTATTTGTAAAGTCACTCATGGAGCACATATTGAGCACCTGTAAGCTATCAAAAAAACCTTACGAGTTACTATATCTGAGTATACAGTGTTTGTAGTGTTCAGTCAAATAATATTGCTATAATAAAGTTTTGAAACCGCTCAGATCATTTGTGCGCTCCCTTTATCTCTGCAACCATTTAATGTAGGAAGTTGGTTTTTAGACTGCAAGCTTCAAAATAAAATCTTCATCACGAACAGGTTTTTCTCTTTATCTTCTTTCTTGGAAGTTTGACAACAGTGTAATAATCAATTTAAACAAAAAAGGTGAGTCAATTATCTGGTTGATAATGGAGGAAAGTCAAGCTTCCGAAACATGTTCCAGGAAATTATAAGTAAGTGTTGTGTAGTGTTATTAATTGACTCACATTTTTTGTTTAAATTAGGTTGTTCTCTTTCCTAAAATGCAATTAAATTTTGTAGGCACAAATGATATTTACACCATTAGCTTTACAGTGTGATTTCATACCATGCTTAACTGTAATACATGGCAGAGTGTGACATTGGGTGCTGCATTGACCTCCTCGTTTAAATGTTGCATTTGTACTAATAGCATTCAACACTCATAAGTTTGGTGCGGTTGTCACACCATAAAACTCATTATGGTTTGAGAGGTAGAACTGGAACTTAAAAATTCAACCACAATAGCTCAGTGGTTAGAGCGTCCGCCCGGTAAGCGGAAGGTCTGTGGTTCAAATCCCAGTTGTGGCATTGAATTTTTAAGTTCCAGTTCTACCTCTCAAACTTTGCCCACACACGGCTTGTGTGTTTAAAAACACCAACAGTAAGTTTGTTGGCATAAATAAATAATAATTACCTCATTATGGTTTGTACTGTTTCAAATGAAGTCATCTGTTTGTTTCTTCCACAAAACTCTGAAAAATATTTAATTCACAATAATAAACTTAATTTAATAACACACAGTAATAAATATTTATTTTTGTTAATTACTAAGTTCAAGAATAAATTTAAAAATTTGATTTCTTCATGAAGATGTGAGAAAGTTGAAATAATCTATTTTATTATTTTCTCTACCACTTATAGTAAGTAGGGGAAGTACCTACTGTATTTGACCCAAAATTTCAATGTCGAGATTTGACTGGAAATACATGTTTTGAGGTCCCCTTAATCCCAAAAAAGGATTGTTAGAATGTGTGCATGCAGGTGTGTGTGGTCTGTGGCGTGTTGTGTGTTGCACTGCGTGTGTGTGAAAACTCGGTTAAAAACCAAAGTTGCTATTGAAGTTTAACATATTTTCGAGGATGTGCCATGAAGATTCTAAAGAAAATTCCTGTACTACCCTTTACATGGAAAATTCTTCAACAATTTTGATTTTCTCAAAAATGGCTCAAATGATTTTAATCTTCCTTTCATAGAAGTATGATAACAGTGTTGTTATAATCAATTTAATTTAAAAAGGTGAGTCAATTAATAACACTGAACAACACTTACGTTTATAATTTTCTGGAACACGTTTTAAATTAAAATACCATATGTTTAAGACATTTTTATGGCAAATTGGCTATAGCCCATGTAGTCCTGTTTACCCCTGATGACCTTTGTATAACTGGTAAACCATAAGACATGCACCAAATCTTACTATACAAAAAATGTAGATCTTGCTAAAACACACAAGTTATGCCCAAATGCATTTTTTGTGAAGTGAACCATTTTGGAGATATTCCTTGTTATTTGTGTGAGTTTTGCAATACTTACACTTTTCTCAATGTAGGGTCATTATTCACTTTTGTATCTCGTTGCCATGTAAAGAGAATGGAATTTCAAAGCTTTCATATAGCAACCAGCTTTAAAACACTTGACTATCGCTCAAAGCCTACTGTATTCCTCTTGCACCTACAAGAAAATAAGCAATAAGATGATTTCTGCAACTGTTTATCTCAACTAACACGAAGAAGATATAGGAATAAGAGTTTGTAACGATGGTTAGTACAAGAGTAGAGAAATTCATGCGCGTGCAACACATCAAATTCTTTTTTATGCATCTTTTAAAGCTTTTAGAGCATATTTACCACATTCTAAGTGCATAGATGTATGCATATATTCATAGTTTATACTGCATATACTACTATGTCAAGAAAACACCGGGAATTAGTCAATGAAATACAAAATATGTATTATTCATCCAATTTTATTTCATCACCTTCAAAGTAGACCTCTTCTGAAATTACACATTCACTGTACGCCTTCTGTCACATTTTCAGCGATTCGGCACACCAATACCATTTGCAATTCAAAATTTGAGACAGATTCTTTGTTCAATATTTTTATCCACCTTAAAATTGCAAAACACCTTTGACATGAACTAGCAAAATGGTGCAATGTAAACTAGATGACAGATGCTGATCAAACTCCGGTTGGGTATAGAGGAATGTTGTACCAACTTAGCGACAACAATAATTTCGAATCCCCCTTTAAGTGGGATTTTTAAATGATCAATTCCTGGTACTTTCTTGACACAAACGCAAATCCAAGCTCTAGTCATCAGATTCTCATCATAATGCCATTTCTGATAGATGACACTAATCTCCGTTGTTTGCATTACTTTCTTATGCATTTCTCCTTGAAAGAAAATCAATTATAAACATTTTCCCTGTGACAATTGAAGAGCTCTATCTAATCGTATACCACTACCAATTACAATTTTAAAGTGATACCCACTGACCCTGCAGGAATTTTCTACAATGATGAAATCAAGTTCAACTGAAAATTCACATGCGCTTTGCTCATAAATATATTTATTTCCCAAAATAAATTACAATTCCAGGTGGCCATGTTCCAGGTTCAGTGTTTATGGCATAGCACTACTAAATTCTGAAACCAAGTTGGAGAACTTCAATGTTGAGACACTGTTCTTTGAGTGAAACTGCAGTTCTGTTTTGTAGAAGCATACGTCCACCTTCAGCATGAAGCGTAAACTCTCGGAGATGAGTCAATGGATTGGCAACAAGCAGACCTTCGACAAACTCACACACAGCATCCTTTCGTTGTGATGTCTCCGTCCACGTCCAGTCGCTGATAACCTGCAACAAGATGCATCCCACACTCAACTACCCTTAAGCTAAACAGACGGTCTTTCATAAAAGCAAGGCACTAACCTCAATTTTCTCAATACTGTGGCAGCCCAAGAGAACGTTGAGTGAGTTGACTGGATATTTGCCTTTGAGACGGAACTCTCTGAGAACAGGAAATGTTGGGAACTTGGGTCCTTCCCAAGGTCTTTCCGTGTGTTGACATTCACGCACTGTCAGTCGTTGTAATGAGGGGCACTGTTCTGCCAGTCTCCAAATATCAATTCTGTAAACCACATCAAAACAACATCTCAAGCATCTATAAGAATACCGTGAAGGAAGTAAGGTATCTTAATCAGCACAGCATAGTAATCACCTGTGCAATGTAATTAGTAATTCTACCGACCGAACAAATAACTTATGAACAAGCTGTATGGTGTTTTGCCTATGCAAATTCCTTGGCACACTTCTCCATCTGCTGCTGTCAGATGAAGCCATACAGCATCTTTAGAACTACCTTTAAAGGCTTTACTGAGATGCTCAAACTGGCCACCACTGCTTATTGAAGCTCTAAGAAACCTTCCTCTGCTAATGGCGCAAAGTACACATATGTTTTTATCACGAAGGAGTACTTCAAGAACAATATTAGGTTCTGAGTTATAGTCAACAGAAGACATCCAACATAGGTTAATACAATTTTTCCCCCTTTTTTAGAGAGTTAACAAATAAGGAGAATGATTTTGCCTTTTTTCAATTAGACCCTGCAACACGTCATATGGCCAATCTTTCAATGAGAACAATTGAAAGTGTGTTTCAGGACAGGGTTACTAGTAGAGATTTGCCCCCTCAGTCCCCCGACCTAGCCCCCGGTGATTTCTATCTCTGGGGTAACTTTAAACAAATTCTACAAGACAAACCCACACACCCTGGAAGAATTAAAGCAATATATCCACCAGGAAATTGCCAGCATTTCTCAACGTGAACTACGGTGAGTTATGGATAGTTTCCTAAAGAGGTGCCAAAAATGTATGGACAATTTCAGCAGCTTCTTTCATCAATTTTTTTTAGTAAAGTCTTTAAAAGTAGTTTTAAGAATGTTGTACGGTTTCATCCATGCAGCAGATGGCAACGAGTGCTGAGGATGCATACATTGCACAATCAGTTTGTACAGTTTTTCTTCTCCCAATATCTACCTTTTTAGACATTTTAAAATTACAAGAATATAAGGCTATTAAAAATAATTTATTAATGAGACAAAGTCAGATTTAATTATGGGTGCAGCTGGAAAAAGTCACTCGATCAATTATTAACTTAAAAGAAATGCATAAGAATAGTATTTAATATAAAACTAAAGGAATCATCTAGACAAACATTCATTAATTTAAAAAATGTTTACCATTTATTCCCTGAATATTTATAAAAGAGTAATTTGCTAATCGATATACATACAGAACACTGTGTGTCATATACCTTAACTACTTTTCTTTTCAACACACTTCTCTTTCACTTGAAGGCATCATTAAGAACTTATCAACTGGTGTGGTGCGCGTGCGCGCGCGTGTGTGTGTGTGCGTGCGCGTGCGTGCGTGTGTGTCTGTGTGTGTGTGCGTGCGCGCGCGGGGGCGGGGGCGGGTGTGGTGGGTGTGTGTGCGTGTGCGGGGGTGGGGGTGTGGGTGGGTGGGTGTGGGTGTGGGTGTGCGTGCTCGCGCGCGCGTGGGTGGGTGCGTGTGTGTGTCTGTGTGTGTGTGTGCGCGTGCGTGAGCGTGCGTGCGCGTGCGTGTGTCTGTGTGTGTGTGTGCGCGTGCGTGAGCGTGCGTGCGCGTGTCTGTGTGTGTGTGTGCGTGTGCGCGCGCGTTGACGGCGATATGATGTGGTTCAGTTATTACGAGCAATTAATTATTTTGTCCCGTACTTAGCCATAAAGTGTATTATGGCTCAGCATGTTTTCTACTCCACATACGATTTGTATGTGTTAACTCAGTCAGCTTGCCAAGTCAAAGTACAATTTCCAGGTGTAAAAGTTTCAGGCTTTACAACAATCCATGAACTCTACAATAAATTTCAAGCCCCAGGAAGTGTTTAGGTTAATGAAATTAAAAGACAGTATTCTTACCAAAGAAACATTAGAACATGTCAGTCATCGTTTGGAGAACTCCCCCCAAAATCACCTAGGCATCTTTCACAACAGGCAGGCATTTCTTATGGCTCTTTGCAAAGAGCTACTAAATTGCTGAAGTTAAAACCATATAAAATAACTGTGACACATGCTCTTCAATCAGGTGATCCTGTAATTAGACGCACATTTTGTGAGTGGACTCTCAATAGTATATACAATGACGAAACTGACCCACATTTAGTTTTTCACAGACGAGGCTTGGTTCCACCTTCATGGATAAGTGTGTAAAATAATCGTCATTGGAGCTCTGGGAAACCTAATATTGTTCATAAAGTACTCCTTCATGACGAAAAAATTGGTGTATGGTGTGCTATTGGCAGAGAAACAGTAATAATTATCTTCCTTTCATACAAGTTTGAAAACAGTGTTGTTGTAATTAATTTAATTCAAAATGTGAGTTAATTAATAACACTGAACAACACTTACAAAATATTTTTCCGGAACGCATTTCAAAGGTAGATGACATATTTGCAATAGTTCCAAAAAGACACATCAGTGACGCATTAAAACTTCTAAACATACAGGACAAAAGTATAAATTTCACAGTGGAAGTAGAAAAAGATAATAAGTTACCATTTTTAGATCTAAAATTAATCAAAAACAAGGATAGAATAAATTTCGGTATTCACAGAAAACCAACGCAGACAGACAACTACATAAAAGCTAATAGTTACAATCCAAGAAGTCACAAACAAGCAATTTTCAATAGTTTAACACATAGATTGGTGAACATCCCTCTTTCAGCAGAAGAATATAAAACAGAATATTACAAAATAATTGAAATAGCACAAAAAAACGGCTTTCACAAAGAATTAGTAGATAAAAAGGTAAAACAAGCAGAAAAGAAAAAATTATTAAAAGAAACTACAACTCTGACAGCAGCAAAAACAAAAATGATATTCAAAAAATTCACATATCACCCATGGGCCTTTGATAAATTTAAAAAGGTGTTCAAGGAATACAACATTGAGCTAGCAGCAGTAAACCATTACTCCATAAAAAACCTACTACTTTCAAACATCAAAGATGCTATTCCACCTAACAAAAAGTCTGGCATATATAAAATTGAATGCAGTGATTGTAATGAAATATACATAGGAAAAACCAAAAGAAATTTAGAAATTAGATCCAAGGAACACGTTAGAAACATTAAGAGTAAATAATTAGAAAAATCAGCAGTTGCATTTCACTTTTGGACAAAATATCATGACATAAAGCTAGAACCGAAACTTCTCAAACACATAACCGGAAAACAAGAACTGTCCACGTGGGAACAAATCTTTATTTTAAAAAATAGAAACCGAGTATTTAATTTCGACATTCCTCAGAGAGACATTTTCAGTAAGTTCATTGAACTGCCACCAGAAGAAACACCAGAAGAAGCATCACCATCCGCACCACGAAACACCATGGAAACCCAGTTATTGTCCGGTTGATAATGGAGGAAAGTTAACCTTCGAAACGCATCCCGGAAAAATATTTTGTAAGTATTGTTCAGTGTTATTAATTAACTCACATTTTAAATTAAACAGTAATAAGCCCAAATTTTTTCTCAGTTAAGAGTTGCTGCCTGTACGTAATGAAACAATTCTGCCCCCCTTTTTTTTAGAGAATTAAAAACACAAGGGAGCGTGATTTTGCCTTTTTTAAACAATACTCTGCAATAGTTCACACAGCCAATCTTTTGATGAGAACAACTGAAAATATGTTTCAAGACAGAATTATTAATAAATTTGTGGGCCCCTCGGACCCCCGACCTAACCCCCTGCAATTTATATCTCTGGGGTAACTTAAAGCATAAAATGTACAAGACAAACCCTCACACCCTGGAAGAATTAAAACAAAATATTCACCAGGAAATTGCCAGCATTTCTCAATGTGAACTACGGCGAGTGATGGATAGATTCCTTAAGAGGTGCCAAAAATGTATGGACAACGACAGTGCCCAGTTTCAGCATTTCCTTTCATAAAGTTGGTAAGTAAGGCTTTTAAAAGAAGTTTTAAAAATGCTGTATGGTTTCATCTGGCCTTTCTATGATAGTGTCAGATGGCGACGAGTGCATAGAACGCAGACAGGCAAAACAACATGCAGTCAGTTCAGAGGTTTTCGACTCTCTCCTCAATAGTATTATTGCTATTGTGATTGTGGTTGCTCTGGTTACTGTTGTGACAAACTTTTTATGAGATTGTTAGCTGTCTTCAAGATACAAGCAGTTGGGTCTTTCTGAAGTTTTTTATAGGTATTAGGGTCAACCTCAAACCACCATCCACGACAAAAATTAGGAATAATTAGGACTCTCACTGGATGAGCTACAAAGATCTGTGGGCCAGGTCAACTGGATAAAGAAATCTGACATCTAAACAGGGCCCTCAGTAGTAATGGCTACACATACAAAGAGATTAAAAGAGCTTGTCATCTGAGGTACTCATCAGCTCAAAAATGCAGGGGGGAACAAACGATTGCCACCGTATATCTGCCCTATACCTACAAAGTTACACACTGTATCGGAAAACTTCTACAGTCACACCATATAAAGACAGTTTATAGACCAACAAGGAAAATAAAGCATTTACTTAACTCGACTAAAGACAAACCCATCCACACGCACAGCCCAGCTGGTGTGTACAAAGTATACATAGGTACCACCATGCGGAGCATCAACATGCGACTCAAGGAACGTGAACGACACAGCCGGTTAGGACAGACAGAAAAGTCAGCAGTGGCAGAACATTCCCTACTCTTTGGCACGACATCAGCTACAAGAACACTGTTGTACTCGCAAGGATGGCTCACTACCAGGCTAGATTGACACGGGAAGCTATTGAAATATTTAAACATGACAACGCCTTCAACCGTAAGGAAGAGAGGCAGCAGATAAATAAATCTTGGATCCCGGTCCTGAGGATCATTAGTTCAAAACCACATCAGAGGGGAGTTTCCCCTCTTACACCAGAATCGGAGCCAATACACCGACCGATGACAGCCAATAGGCAACCTTGCCCCGCCCTCCTCCCTCGCAAGGCAATGAATAGAATGCTACCGGACAGAACGATCCAGTCTTGTTTTGGATGCCGGAGCCTGTATTTCACAGCTTTGACTTCCCTGAAGATGCCAAACAAAGTTTTTGGCAAAATGGAAAATAAAACTACTGGACCATGGCCTACAAGCCCGGAAAGAATGCATAATGGAATTAGCAACGCCGGCCGTGAAAGCCTTAGCATTTATATAATTCTATTTTCATTTTCATCATGCAGCTGTGATGTGCTGGAAACGAATTAGGAAGTTGTCTGATTCACACAGGCACACAGAGTCAAGAGTCCCCTACTCCTGCCTACTGCTACATGATATACATCCTTTCCAAAAATACTTGGTGCGTTAGGTCAGGTAGTGGTGCCAGTGTTATTTCACAGATGTAGCTACTTGTGTTTGTGTTAAGAGGAACAAATTATCATGCAAAGTTCTGCACAGCCAAACTCACAAGGTTATAAATAACGTAATGGAATTTATGGAAAAGGAAAGTGAAGCTGGCACATTTATTAAACACGTTAAAAAGTGAGGGAACGAGTGTCTGTGGCAGTAACAGTTTGTAAAATGACATTAACACAGATCCATCGTGAAGTGAAGAGAACAAGATATTTGTGAACCATTGTCTGAAACTCCCAATAAAAAAAGAAGCAGGAAAAAACAAAAATGGGTCTTGATTATTTTGATAAAGGGGTAATAAGGAGGGTGATAAACAATTTCTGCCTAACAGAAAAATGTCTTCCAACAATACCAAAACTGGTTGGTGCAAGCAGATGACAATAATTACATCAAATGAACTTTTTATTGAAAGATGTTTTTCTTTATTGTCCATTGTAAAGTGCAACAAAGAGAAATACCTTTCTGCAACGTTATTGTCTCACCATTAGGAGGTATATCGTATGAGATTATGTTCAGTCAAGTACGTGACGGATTCAGTAAATTTATAAAATTTTTAAACAACAGAAAACAAAACTTTGTTCCTTGTGGTCAGTCATCTCATTAATCTTCAAAGTGTTGAAACAGGAATGCTAACAACAAAGCACCACAAACAAATCACATAACTCACACTGACACCAGCTTACTAACAGATGCAGGAGACCCCAAACTAACACTATCTAGCAGCACAACTTGTAACTACAAAGTATGCGCATGCAACAGTTCACTTCTGTTTATTTTTGGGTCCTCCCTTGTATGCAGGAATTTCTTTCAGTTTCATTTCCCCAGCTTGTGACTAGAGGCTGTTCCATATTACAAGTGCCTTGATAAATCTCTACTACGAGTCTATAGTAAGTCATACCCAGGAACAAGAACAAGAAAGTTAAAACTTGACCAGCTCCCAAGACCTGGGAAAGCTGCTGAACACTCATCACATTATAATACATATAGTTCAACTTTGTTGTTCTCATTCTCAGTTACAGTGATGCCAATATATAGATGATGCAGTACCTACGTGTACACCCTATGGAGTTTGAGTTCTTGCAACTGATGTCCGATGTTGACAAAGAGATCCCTGGAGCTCCAGGAGTATGACAGACTCAGGGAATGCAGGAGGGGCAGTCCACTCTCTTCCAGAGGCTTGTTGGCTGTAAGTTTACGGAATGACGCCTCCCTCAGTTGCAGCAGAACAAGTTTATTTACATCTGACGTCTTGAGACAGCTGCAGCGTAACTTTCTCAGCGATGTGATGCCTGACAACGGAAGAAAGTCAGAGTTCTCTAAAGTTGTATCCATGACGTCCAACTCTTCCAAGTGCTGTAGCCTCTGAAGTGCTTCCATGCTGCGCGACGTAACACCAATGCTATCAGAAATGTCCAGACTGCGTATCCGAGATCCACATAAAAGCTGTTCTTGTAGAAAGCGATCTGTGCACTCAAAACGATATGTCAGGCTTTCCAACTGCTGAAGTTTGCCTATTGTTGGTACCACTGCTAGAGATGCCGTGTAAACGAATGGGGCCAGCTCCAATTCCTGGTACACAAAAGTTACGTTAGCAACACTGTAGATGCTAGCACTGACACAATGATAAGAGCTTCTTGGACTACCAGCCATTTGCTAACATTACCCACCATTTTAAAACCTTTTTCTTGTGGCAAGTGATGTTGACTAATTTTGGGTCACTAAACATGAATCTGTCATCTGTTTCTACGCATCACATCATATTTTCTCACAGTACTCCAAAATAAGAGATACAAGAATAAAAAGTACTGAACAAGTGAAGATAAGTTGGAAATATTACAGAGAAAAAGATGTTATTTTGTAAGCAGTCCACCACATATCCATTGCGCTAGTTTTTATGAGAGGGAACCAAATACACAAGTGCCAAAACCCAGGGTTGAACCAGAATCTCTTAGTTCACGTACTGCTGAAACACACATGTTCATCATTTCCATGCTCTAGCAAGTAAGTGTGAGCAGAAGGCAACATATACCACCAGAAGATGTTATTAGAGGAAACAGTTTAGTCTCTTTCAATGTGAACAGTCCTGTCCTTCCTCTTTTACGTAGGTACGCCATGCATCAGTGTTGGATGTGCTTATGTTTATGCAACCGAACCAGCTACGTTCCGTTTTCATAATGGCATGGAAAGTTTTTCCATGATTTTGATTTTCTTAAAAATGGATTTTGATTAAAGTGACATGTTTAAGATATTTTCATGACAAATGAAATGTATATTTTGAATTTTCTGGCTATAGACCCTGTAGTCTTATTTACTTTGGATGACTTGTGAATAACTTGTAAACTGTAAGGGATAGACAAAATCTTACTATACAAAACAATGTAGATTTCGCTAAAACACACAATTTATGTCCAAATAAATTTTTTTGTAGAGTGAACCGTTTCAGAGATATTTCTTGTTATTTGTGTCAGTTTTGGAGAACTTACAAACTTTTGTCAAATGCAACATCATTTTTCATTTTTTATATGTTAGCTATGCAAAGAGAATGGAATTTGAAAGCTTTAAAAGATTTGACTATCGCAGAAAGCCAACTGTATTCCCATATTCCCCTTGTACCTACAAGGAAATAAGCAATAAGATAATTTGTACAAATGTTTATCTCAACTAACAGGAAGACAATGTAGGAATAAAAGTTTGTAAGAATGGTTAGTACAAGAGTAGAGAAAGTCATGTGATTGTAACACATCAATTTCTTTGAAATTTCTCTCTCGCTTTTGCCATGATCCATTTTATTAAGGTGGTGAAGATCCTGTAGTTGAACGCCCTTAACCTCTTGAGCGATGGCCATTTAAAACGTCCGCGAGCCAAGAACTGCTAGCATTTAAATTGTTAAATGCACTTCGTATATACACAGCTGTATTTTGTGTAAATATTAAGTTATTTTAATGAAACAAAAACTGGTATAAAAGTCGTTATTTGCAGTATAAATATACGTCATCAGCAAAGTTGATTTGTATTTACAAAATGTTGAAATGGCACAATTTTGTTTCACTGTGGTGAAAAGTCAACTTTGCTCTGTCGAACGCATCTAATATAAGTTCTCGGAAAGATACAGTAAAGAAACACCCATTGTATGTGTGGCTTATGCGTCAGCATACCGTGTAATAAATCGCTACTGCATGCGTGGTCTCTTGAGTCATCAGAATAGATCAACATTGCAACTTTTGCTTACGCGAGTTTCGTAACTGAGTAGAGTCCGTGTCTTTCTTTGTTGAAATACATACGTATTCTTTCCTGCTTGTAGCTGAAGGGAGAAGTGGTATAAAAAGGTGTTTTTGCACCAACTGGATATAACCATATACAATTGTTTGGGGATTTGGACAGCTCTCTAAACCCACACAGGACAATGACCGACCTTGACTACCGACTATAAATAGCTCGCAGCCTAATTGAACAATACCACGTTGGGGGTTGAAAATCCAAAACCCCTGCACCCCTCAGACTTCAAGGAAAACATTATCCTAAAAGGATACCACCAACAGCAAAGAAGTCCCGCCCATTTCGAAAGTGTTTCATGTGCTGCAAGAAGGGAATTCGCGAATGTGGAGATGTACGTACCCTTGTGTGTTTATCCCTGTTTTGAGGTAAATCACTGCAGAACGAACATATTAAGGTAAGCCAATAAAGTATATAGACCTTACTAAAATGTTTCATAAAGGGAAAATTATAATAAGTTGAGTTGGATAAGGGATAAATAAGGGTTAAATGCTTAAACGCACAGGATGTGTATACACGCCCATATCGCTCATCCATCATTTTAAATGGACGTGATTTCATGTTGATATCCCTCAAGAGGTTAAACCCAAATCTCCTCCACTCCTTTGAATGGCGGCTTGTCTACCCAGCATCTGGCCACTGCAAAAGTCGGCCATCACTGACACACCCCACCTCTCCTGGTATCTTCTTTCTGCCTCCTTCATGTCTCCTCCATTACCTTGCTAACAGCCCCATGGTTTTCAACAAATGAAGAAAGTGCAGCTTCAGGCTCATTCTATCCCCAACTCTTTCCTGTGATCCAACATCCTTTTCACTCTTTTGTCATGACGTCTCTCATACAGCAAGTTCCACAACATTTATTGTCAGTTCAGTTTTGGTCTTTCAGTAGCTTTGTTTGTGGCCCACCAAAACTGCCTTTAACCTTGCTTGCAACATACCGAAAACAGGGGCTACTTCTGTCCAAGGCCTTTAACAAACTGCTTCACGATTCCCAGTTTGGTGTGTAGAGGTGGCAAAATAACTTTCTGTGGATCAACTATGGCAGCATTTGTCAACAATTGTTGCTTGCACCAGGTGCAGGGTCAGCTTCAAATGTTTTCCGACTCACACGCTCCTTGCCGTGGGGAGGGGCATAAGGTGTTTGTAAGTCCAAAGAGAATATCACTCCAACATTTCTCTTACACTTGTTCATGAGAAAGTGATCTCAATGAAAAGAATACAACTTTAATGTTATAAATCCAGAATGAACTCATAGCGAGGATGAAACTAAATATTCGGCATTACAAGTGTCAAATTTGCTGTAAAATTTGCAAGTTGGTCTTATTCAGAGAACATGAAATTGTGTCTTTCATCTGAAATTTCACATCGAAGTTGAAAACACTGAATGGCTGTTTGTTTTTATCATCATCATCACCATCACCATCACCACCACCACCACAACCACCACCACCACCACCACCACCATCACCACCACCACCATCATCATCACCATCATCATCACTATCATCATCATCATCACCATCACCATCACCATCACCATCACCATCACCATCACCACCATCATCATCACCATCATTTTTCCAACCTCTCCATTTCTCTATAAAATCTTAACCCCAACATGCTGACCTGTCATGGCATGTAATACGTCCTCTGATTGGTAATCAGAGGATATGGTCGGTGAATTTATTTTGATAATTCTCCCGGTCAGGTTGGTGAGACCCGTAAACCAATGACACGTGTGGTCTTCCAGACATTCTGGGGATTGTGAGAGAGCGATGTAACCGCCAAAACATAAAAATATAGTGCTCTCTAAAAAGCAGTTACTATTACTGCTAAGTCTCTTCAATACTAAATATGTTGTTGTTGTTGTTTTCTAGTGCCTTGCATCTGGCAATGAAGCCATTAGCATTCGTGCTTTCCAATACTTTTGAACTGTAGTTTCTTCTGATCTTAATGCTTCACAGGTCTTCAAGTGTTCTTCATTCATTTCTGCTGGATCGTTACACAGGACACATATCGGTGAGGCTGAGATACCTATTCTGTAGAGATGACTTGCCAAGCAGTCATGATTTGTCAATAGTCGGAAGGCTGCATACTAAATATGTAGATATCGTTAAAACACACAATTTATGTGAAATTATATTTTTTGTGGCGTGAACCATTTCAGAGACATTCTTTGTAATTTGTACGAGTTTTTCAATACTTAGACTTTTCTTAAATGGTGGGTCATTATTCACTTTTTTATCTCTTGGCCATGCAAAGAGAGCGGAATTTCAAAACCCTCATATAATGACCAGGTTTAAAGATTTGACTACCGCTTGAAGCCTACTGTATTCCCCGTGGCTAGCAAGATAGGCTATGGCACGAACTTCATAGACATAATCATCCCAGTCCAATGAAGTAAAACCACAATCGTCTAATCCATACTCTGCTGTTGTTGTTAGCTAATGCTGGATTTCTGACAATGAAGTCATTAATCCTCTTGCTCTTCAATGTTTTTCACTGATGGATGGGGAGGGCGCTAGAAGTGGCCGGGCATATTTGAAGGTGGTCTCGATCCATTTTCTCTTACAGATCACATAGAGGACAGAGTGGTGAAGAATATATCCCAATTCTGTTCAAATGTTTTGCAGTCATGTCCTGTAATCAACCTGTAGGTTGCAACTGCTGTTTTTCAAGAATATTGAGGAGTTACTGTTTGAATGTCTTTGCGAGAGTATGAGAGAATAGGGCACGTCGATGTACTCTTTGTGTTAATCGCAATGGGCGTTTGTTCCAACATTTACTTTTAATAGTAAAGCTGTGATTAACTGTAAACAATGAGATGTTTGTGTTTTGTTTATGTGCTCTGTGTTTGTTTCTTGGATTAATATTGTGTGCCTTACAGATAAATGCAATACTAATTTGCATTGTTGATTATGTTATAAATACTTAAACTGGGTGGGAGGCACTTGCTAATGACATTAACTCGTCTAGCGCTTAAACGCAGCACCACAGCAAAAAACTTTCCTTAACAAAAAGTGTTTAAAATAATGTTATCTATCAGCTTCCAAAGTTTGTTGACCTAATTCTGGAACACCAATATATGTAGCTAAATGACAAGAGGGTGCACTGCGATGTAGGCTACTTCTGAGTTTGAAATCACACATTTTTGTTACCAGAAATCAGTAGTTCTGGGAAATACTTCAAATCTAAGGATTATACCAATTACTAAAAAGATTTTATCATGGCAATACATGTGATATAACCCTTATTATGAACAATCTAACACCTATTTTCTTAATCTATAAGATCTGACCTCAACTTTTCATTTTTTCTCAGACCATATAAATAGAACTTCTGTTCCTCAATCTGCCATTCAATTCTGGTAAACACTGGGGTCTTGAAAAGAAACAGATAGTATAAACATAATTTTAAGTTGAACCAATATTCTTGGCTCCATTTATTACGGGATTTACCTAGAACGTGTATTAGTTTGACTCAAAATTAATTTTGTGCTTCATTATCTCACTGTCCATGCAAAAATAAGGAAAGTGATACTCCTTTGCTACAAACCTGTGGTTGGTTGGTATTACAGTGCTACAAATCATGTATTGCAAAGCAGTTTCTTCTTAAAACAAATGGCGGTGGCGTAGCCGAGTGGTTGCGGTGGGTTTCCTCCGGGTTCTGTGGTTTCCCCCACCATCTCATTCCACCGGTGCTCCATCTTCATTCCATGTACCATCAGTGTCACTGCCTGCGGTGCCATAGTAGTAAACGCGGGCGTTAAAACACTACAACACACACACATCCTCTTAAAAGACAAATATTGATAACCAAACACACTTTTCTTTTAATTTCAGTAACACTTGGCTTACATCTTATTGAGTTTATTTTTATAGAAAATGCAGAAATATTATTTGAACTGATATTATATTATGATGATGCACGAGTGTCGACAACTCCACTATTTACTCGTGAACAAGTATATATCAAGAGTGCCCGAGTATGACCTCGGAATCTAACATAGAAGTGTTTTAAGAGAAATTCAAGGGTAGTTTTTGAAAATCAAGATAAATTCCATGTTTTCAAGGTGCAATTTTAAATTCAAATTGATTTTCAGGGTGCTAGACACCATGTACATAAATACCATTCACTCCATAGCCTATCTTGTTAGCTACAGTATTCCCCTTGCACCTACAATAAAATTAACAATAAGATTTCTGCAAATGTTTATCTCAACTAACACGAAGAAGATAGAGCAATAAGTGTTTGTTACAATAGTTAGTAGAGTAGAGACAGTCATGTGAGTGCAACACATCAGATTTTTATATAATAATTTGCAAATATCAATATATCATGTGAGACAGAATATTTGAAGACCCCAAAAGAAAATCGTTTATGTGAATATTTGTTAAAAGTGTAGTTTGTTTTTTGATGTTGGTATGAGTTGGTTAAATGATGAAAACGTGTTGCAAATGTTCATTGTTACGAACAACTAAGTTAGTTTAAAGACGTCATAAATATTTCCATATTTGATTTTAATATATATGTATAAATATTAGAATTATATATGTTCCATAATAAAAGTAAGGGAGGATGGTTAGGGATCGCTTCCCTAACAAGAAAGAACTATTTGATGGATGCATATGAAAAAGGCAGTGTCACGTGAGGTGATGCCATAATCTTCCCACTAGCGTGTGTGTAATCAAGGCGTAAGGACGTATTGATGTAACGTGTGAACATTGTAAAACATTTATCAGACTTTCATCAAACATTTGTTCCATTTTTTAAAAAAAAGTGGAAAGATTAAATCATTTAAAACGGTGCTAAGAGGATTTATTTTAATGTAAAATATAGAAAAAGTGTTAATAAAATAATACATTGTGGTGAAGAAACATTGTGTGATTTTTCATTCCATCCGTTACCACGCCCTGAGATCACAAAGATTTCAATAGCTCAAAGACCCAACGAAGCTTAATAATTACAAAAACTGCACCACATGTTTGATAATGACCAGGACTTAGTTGCCACTGGAATATGAGATTCCGCAGTGATCTACCAGGAAGTGCCAATCTGTTGGAGAATTTAATGCCATGCCGGTATATTGCTATGGTAGCTCAGTCGCATGAAGAGCAGAAGATCCATGGTTCAAATCCTGGCTATGGCATTGAATTTTTCATTTGCGATTTTACCTTTCAAAGTTTGTGTCTGTTAGAATGATCAGTTGTCACTGATGTGCTCATATATGAGTAGAGTTTTGCGATTGGGTGTGGTATAAAGTTAATTATAGAATAGTTTTATTTTCGTGGCATGTGAATACAACATTTGTTAAAAGGTGTGAGAGAACTGTGCATATAATTTATAACATCTTGAATGACAAAGGTATGTGGTTATATGGACAGTTGTTTCCGATCTCTGATAACAAATTGCTAATGTGATTGCAAGTGTTTGTGAGACAAGCAAACCATTTACCGTGCTGACTTCATAGCAGCAGGATGTGCGTGGTTCTCATTATACCTAAGCAAATTGAACTCTATTGCGAAGACTACATTACCGCCCTTTGCAATGTGCAATTTTGCTATTGTTGACATGCAAGAAGCAACATTTTGTTGTGTCAAGGTATGGGATTAGCTCAGTGTTGAACCAAAAGGGAAAGAGTGGCATGGGATTAATTCCAGAAGGAAGAAAACAGACAAACCCACGACCTGCTACTATACTGTCTCCAGAGATAAGGAAGATCACGGCCATCATCTCTGGCAGTAATCCAGCCACACAATGGACCACTGAAAACAAATTGGGAATATCCCTCTAAGACAGTATTTGTACATGCATCCCCTATAGTGAACAATTTAAATGTGAACTTGACTTCAGTTTAATGTATGTTTCACTCTGTTTGTCTAGAACCATTCTTTTATCACCAGCAAGATTGTCAATTAGTGATAATAATTGTTGTAAACAGTATATTTTAATTGTATTTATGTAACTGAGAGTTGTATTTGGTCAAAAATGTTAAAAGAGACAAATTATAATGGTTCTCTTAGCGAGTTTGAGACTTAATAATTCTTAAAATATGATGACATGGAATGATGTCACAAGTAAGCGCAGAAAAGTGTAATATTATACGAATGCAGTACCCTAGCGATACAGGGATGTTGATTTCTCTCTTGGTCTGGCGACTTCAGCAAATGTAGACGTGGAATTTATGTGCCGCTATACTAAAAGGATTATTAGTTGTTTTAAATACTCCCGGACCAAGATTTTATTGCAAAGAAGTAATTCTTTTAGTCATTCTTTGAAGGTTAAGATAATATTATTGAAAGAGGCAAGAAAAAGAAGATAGTTTGTGTATTGTGTGAAAACTCGATAAAAAGTTTAAGTATTTCACTAAAAATGAGCAATTGTGAGTTTCCATATGAATGTATAAAGTATAATGACTGAATTAAAGCATCAGATTCAGAATTGAATTTGCCTTATTTCTGTACCACGCCCGAGATAAGAAACGAGTGCTCATCACTCGCTCCTGCCAACTGACGCTAACTCGTCCTATCAACGCAAAAACAATCATCTCTTACCAAAGACTGTCACACCTCAAAACTTGTAATATCATTATAAACCAAGATTCAAAAATGGAGAAACACCACAAAGGTCAAGTTCATAAGTTGCTGCCACGTCGCACCATCAGCAGGAAGTTGTATGAGAAACACCTGGCAGGAGAAAAATGGCAATTTGTGGTCACATAAGTGCTTCTTAGTGACTCAACAAACCCCATGCAATTTACTACCAACTAAGGGGTGGAAAACATTTTGAGAAATGGAATGCAGAATGCAGAGGAAGTTTCTCAAAGGGATTTACGGCCATCACTGCTTACCGCTACAATGGGAAACTGATAATTCATAGAGTTACCAAAAAGGCTGTGATCAATTCAAGTATTATCAGAATGAAGATTTCACCCAAGTTTACCATACTAAACTCCTCGCTCTCTATGGGAGAGACCAAAACAAAGTCTGGGTGCACCAAGATAAGACATCGAGTCACACTTCTGTTTCAACTCTCGCAATCTTGCAAAGAATGGAGCAGGAAACTGAATACACACAACATCCCAGTGAAATCTCCTGATGCATGTTTGTGCCTTTAAACTCTCAGGGCACGAGGAAGTAGGTGCCGTCACACAATTGACAGTCTTTGGAAAGCCTGGAACTTCTGGACATGACTGCACTTGCAAGAGCCTGCTCCAGTGAAAACTGAGGTACAGAGCAGGGACAACAAACAGAGACATGGTTTTTTGTAACGTACGAACAAAGTCAAACTTGTTATCAAAGATAGGAAACAACTCTTCGTAATTACATGAGAGATTTATGAGCATGATTTAAAGGTACTATAAATATCCAATTACACCGCAAACAGCATGCTTCCTGGTCATGCATACAAACAAAGGCTTTGTGCCATTAGTACACATTGTTGGTGATTCATATCTGTCACAACTCATTATTACCCATTCTAGAAACTTTCAGTCACCAAGTACAAGGTGTGTTCAATAAGTAATGCAACATTTGTTTTCCTTAAAGCAGGTTGGTTTTATTCAGGATTCAAATACATAATATTATTCCCCAATCTTTTAGCTACAAAACCCTATTTTTCAACATTATCTACATTAAATTTTACGTTACGTCATCTTAATGAGAGGACCTGTATGCCTGAATGGTACCACTCTAATGGTCAATGTCATAGCCAATGTCTTGAAGCTTTCCCTTTGTGGACGTCATGTTTCTCTTGGAAAGCATCCTTTATTGGGCCAAATAGATGGACGTCAGAAGGTGCAAGATCCAGGCTGTAGAGTGGATGAGGAACAACAGTCCATTAAAGCTTCATGAGCTCCTCCAGGGGGTGCAGACTTGTAGGATTTACATTATCATGGGGAAGGAAAAGTTTGCATGAACACGCTGAAGACATTTCGTCAATTTCCTTAGAGTATTACAACACTCCTGCCATCTGGGGCAGACAGACAAGTCAGAGGTCACTGAACATGCAACATGGGCTGACAGAGAACACATAATTCAGTACAAGGAGAAAACTGTTCTTTCATCTATGCCGTACTACTATGCCAGACTACAACGCAAAGCCATAGAAATTTACAAACACCCCAATAATTTTAACAGAAAGGAAGAAGCTCTAAAACTGAACAAAACCTGATACTTGAGATGCACTTGAACATAAAAAAGCACAAATGCAGAGAAATCGCGTAAACCATTCAGCAATCAGAGCAGAGAAGCTCTGCCCACTTAGCACACACCTCCCGCTCAAGCCCAGTCAATCCCCTGTGAGCGGCCCAGATATAAATACAGCACCTCCAGCCATAGATTCTGTTGTAACTGAACCTTCGCCGAGAAAACTCAGACCACGCCACCGATGATGTCCACCGCAGGTGTGGACAAAACGTCTGGACCACTAAACTCCAGCAGACCATGGCTTTTAAGCCCGGAAGAAATCTCTAGCTTTAATTATTACAATACAATTGGTCACCTCCTTAGCACAGTGGTAGCGCTACTGCTTAAGAAGCAGGAGACCTGGGTTCAATTCCCCATACCAACGTGGGAATTTTCTCCCACTGGGACACTTTGTCCAGGGTGCACTGAGCCTTGTTAGGTCTTTGAGGGGCCAACTGAGGAGCTACTTGATGGTCGAGAAGGCAACATAATGGCCAGGAGGAACCATGGCACTGACCATGTCCTGCCTCCAGTACGGTACCCCACTCATGATGTCTGTGGTGGCCAGGCCGTAGGCCTCATTCCACCATGAGGGAAAACATCAAACAGCAAAACCCCTTCAGTATTCCAGCCGGCATGCAGTAAATAGGGCAGGTTGTGATGATAACAGATGCCTCGCCCAATGACTCACCATGCTTTTGTCCACTGTCAGGTTTCCATAGACATTCTGCAAGCATCTATGAATATCTGTGATGATCTGGTTTTCCATCAAAAGAAACTCAATAACTGCTATCCGTTTGGAATGCCCTCAGTTGCAGACGCCATTTTGAAGGCTAGTTATAGTGCTGCCACCTATCAGAAATTAATGAAACTATATGAGATGAAGCTGGAAAATTTAAAAATCTCCCGAACAAAATTGCAAATTTTTTCAACTGAAACTGACAGAAAATGTGTGGTATTATTTACTGAACACCCCTCGTACAAACTGTGAATTACCCTTATTTAATCATTTGAATTAACAAATCATTACTTTTAGACTGAATTTCTCACTTATTGCATATGAGGCTTTCTAAACTCAGTGATCATTCAATTACTCTTAGCTCCCTTACTAATACGGCTGGTACACAATAACAAAGTTAAAACACCTGCATCTTATCATCTTATCTTACTCTCAGTGTTCACATTAACAAAAAGACCTGTTCAAATTTTGACTTTCTTGTTCTTGTTCCCAGGCTTACAATATTGTAATGTCGGACTTGACACTTGATGGAGGACACATGGGGTGGAGTTGCTCTGCGCAACTGCTGTGTATATGTGACCGTAACAATCAAAATGGCAGAAACAAAAGGGGTTTTTGGAACATTCTCAAGACTTCTAGCTGTGTCATTTCCAGTGTGTGTATGTAGAAGTCCAGAAAGGTCCATGCAACATCATCCCCACTATATGTAGAGGCCCGAGGACAGTTGGCAGTGATTTTAGAGTTACAGTTACAGACATGAGCTGGTTGGTGTCAGTGAATGCAAGACACTGTGCATTATAAGCAGTGCAAGTGATTATATCATTGAAATTAGTGCATGAGAGACAGAGGAGGTGAAGAAAGACACTAAAAGAACTGAGCAAGTTTATGAGAAGTAAAAAATTGTGAATGTAGTTTCTGGGCTTGTAGGCCATGGTCCAGTCGAGGAATATGTATCTGACTTTTTGTCCAAGACTCCATGGGGCAACTTCAGAGAGAGTGACTCATGGCTTGTTAACAACTAGAGGGCATTTGATGGAGTCACACACTCACTCCACGGCACTACAGTCCTCTGAGGACCTTGGCCTCCTTAATCACAGACTTCCAGTCAGCACGCCTACGTCACCTCCTCACTCCCACTGCTCTCAGCTCGACTCCTACATCTTCCAGTCATCTCTATTACTATTCCAAATAAATATTGGAACAAACGCCCATTGCGATTAACACAAAGAGTACATCGACATGCCCTATTCTCTCATACTCTTGCAAAAATACTAGCCATTTCTCTGGTTTAAAAGTTTGTCAGTCTAATTTAATAGTAAAGCTGTGACTAACTGTGAACAATTAGATGTTTGTGTTTTGTTTATATGTTCAGTGTTTGTTTCTTGTTGATGCGAAAATTATGCTGTTGGTTCACGTTGTGTCGCCCTTTGATGTGGTTCGCTCCGGCTGAGTTCAGCATGAGATCTCTTTCATCCCAGGTATGCGTAGGTATGTTATAGATTACCCCAGAAGAACTTTTGTATATTATTTATTTTTTTTTACTCTCTTACACTTTCGGGAGTTATGCCGACTTTCGATACGCAGAGGAATCGCACTCACGTGTGTACACCACAACGTCCAGTACCAGTCTGGGGCGAGTGCTGACGCTTTCTGGCGTCCCCACGCTAAGAAAAACGTTCTCTCCAATTTTAAATGTCATGACGTCATCCAAAAGAAAGCCTCGTATCCAAAATGCTATTTCATTCCTTTTCCCAATTTATAAATGTCCCTTTCTATTATAACATGTTCTTTTTTGAATTCCGAATATCTAGTTACCTTTTTATGATTAAACGATGTTTTCTTTATATTTTATTAAATATATCGCGCGACTTTTAAGGTTGGCAGACCTGAATTTTGACTGATTTCAAACTATATGGTATGACGTCATGACTCGTTAATTTCAAACCAATAATGCGTTTATACTACAAATTTAACGACTATTATTTACTCATATCTTGCTCACCTTACAACACTTCCTACTGTATTATCTATTTATGTTATTACTCAAAAATTATCGCAAATCTCATATCCGGCAATTAAATTAAAACGTGTCTTTATCAAGCCCATTCGATTTGAAATCTAAATTTCGGTATCAAATGCCCCCATTTATATTATTTTATTATTTCATAATAAAATAATGTAAATGTCTTGCCCGAAAGAAAAATTAAAAATTACTCCTGTATTTTGAATAATCGGCAACACTCCCATTATATACAATTTTCAATTACACTGTTTTGAAATTGGTTA
Source organism: Tenodera sinensis (assembly GCA_030765045.1). Taxonomy (NCBI): domain Eukaryota; kingdom Metazoa; phylum Arthropoda; class Insecta; order Mantodea; family Mantidae; genus Tenodera; species Tenodera sinensis. Next base: position 24,104,898 of record CM060971.1, read on the forward strand.
TTAACATATCTTATTAATCTTTATAACATGACAAACAATTATACACTTGACTTAACATTAATCCTTAAATACTAATTACAATATGTTATGGTTTCTTCTGTGAAGCTTTTATATAAAGGTTAAATTTCAAGAGTCTTTCTTTATACTTCCTTCTTTTAGTTCATGTTTGCTCACTTCGCTCTCACTATCACTTGCACTGTGATTTTGCACTTTTGTTATTGTAACACATATCTTTACTAGATCCTTTAAGCACTAAAATGTACATATATTTATATAAATCCATTACACTCTTCAGACAAGTTCTTTCTTTGTCTTGTTGTGATAACTATCTATACATCTAAATATTTTAACAAATGTTTACAAATTAAATATTCGGTTTTCTCTCTATGCGGAGATGAACATTTTAACAATCTTTCTAAAGCTGTTATTGTAAGCTCTATACAATATATTCTTAAGCTCTTTGTAGTATATAGCAATTCACATTCTGCATTTTTCATGAATACATAAGTATCTGACCAATATATGGTTTTCAAGTAAGCTAACATTTAAATTTTATCTCAAAGCTGATTGGGCGCCAATAGAACAAATGACACTTCGTATTTTTACATGAAATCAAGGTTCCAAGGTACCACACGGTTTCTTGTATGGTCGAAGGAGTTGTTTATGCCACCTTCCCAGACATTTTTCATTTTTAACATCTTTTACTTCATAGGTATGATAACCAAATTTTGATATAATTTCTGCAGGACCTTTATATAACAATTCCATCCTTCTGTTCCTACCTCGCAAGGCACTTGATAACTTATGGTCTTTAACTAAAGCGCGTCTCACCCTTAAAAGACAGTACACGTTAAATGGAGCGCAGTGTTGCAACATGTACTAGTTGCGAATCTTTCTCCGCGAACGACTCGAGGTGGCCTGAGTCCTGTACTTAGTCCTTCAATTGCTGCTTGACGAGACGGACACTTTTAACTTTGGTATCCCTCCACGCCTTTGTTACTGTATGACCTAAATTTACAAATGACTCGTCTGTATAAACAATTGATTTCCCCTGGTCCCTAAACCTTTTACGTCTTTTAGATATTTATGTCGCCATCTGATGATATCGATATCGTCTCTTTCTATTAATATGCACTTGTTACCCTTTCTTTCATATTCGAACCCCAAATCAGAGTGGCCCTTGAGAAATTTGATAGGGTCTCATCACTGTTGAACTGTGAATAAATTATATTCAGCAAGGGTGGAATATTTGCAAACTGTAAAGAATGAACAATTCGCCGCAGTCCACCTTGCACTATTCAATCATATTGCGTTAACCTAGCGTTTTGTGTAGTCCCGCCCCTTTTGCTTTCTTTTTCGATGGCGTTCTTAGAGGTCCTTCCATTAGTTCCTTTGTAATCATACACACTACTGCTTCTGAACACCCGATAGCCTTAGCTGTTTCTTTTACTGCCTTTACTGCCAAGCATTTTGCTTCAAAAATAATCTAACACATTCATAATTATTTGGCGTTCCTTACTTCTTAATTTACCAACATATCGTCTCTTCCTAGCTTCCCCCTCCATAACTACAAATATTTACAAAAATATTAAACAAATAACGCAATAACAGCTCACAGTTACACACACGGCTTCTTTCGAGCTAATGCTAGTGCTGCTCCTTATACTATCTTCTGTGTCAGGCCTGACGCTGAATAGATGAATACCTTTTGTTTGCCTTATTGGATAAAAGAAAGAGGTTACTGCCTTTTGGTTTATTTTAAAAACTTTCTCCAACCTTCCTCAACATTTGTTCTCGCTGGTTCCCTGATGTAAACTCAATAACAAAAAAGTTTCACACTGCGTAACTTTTGCAGTGCACAGATATAAAATTTTCCGAAAACATTTAATTTAAAAAATTATAACCCTTAACTGGGTAAACATAGAGAATTCAAAGTAGGCAGGTAGTAGCACTATAGTTTACTCTACCTAAGAAAAAAATATAGATGCATTCTAGCAGTTAGTTTGTTAGTTAGTGCGTGATGAGTGTAGAAACAGCAAATATCGGACTTCTATTGAAAAAAACGTTTTCTGAAGAAATTTGGACCTATAGAAATGTATAATGACTCTGAAAAGGATATAACCTGATAGAGAAAAAAATTCTGCATAGGATAATGTGTTCAAACCTGAAATTTATAACAAATGAATATTTATACCATGCTATTAGGAATGTGGCAACAGAGTGAGGGTAGAAAAGGACGCGGCTAATGGCAACTTGTATGCGCTAGATAGAGACAGAGATGTCCCATTTAACTCCATACTGTCTTCTAAGAGTGAAACGCTATATAGTACCCAATCGCCTATCTTAGGTTCCCATTTATGTTTTCTACTCTTTTTCTTTAATTTTCGCTTCTCTGCCTTTTTCTTGATTCGTTCAAAAGCAATTTTCGCTCTTTCTTCTTCACTTAACTGAATGTCATTAATTTTGAGTATTTTTGGTACCCCGATCAATATTGGTTCTGGTTCAATTCCTAACATTAATTTTATTGGGGCAAACCCAGTAGTTACATTAATGGTGTGATTGATAATCTTTTCTATCAATGGACAATATTTCACCCAATCCTTGTGATTATGATGTGTAAGTACACGTAAATAAATTCCTATATCTCGGAGGACACGTTCTGTTGGATTCCCTGATGGAAAGTATGAGGAACAATGATTTAGTTTTCTCGCGTCTAATGTCACCCTAATCTTTCCATTGGCCTTATTTACAATACATAGGGGATTCACAAATTCTGAATTCGAAATCTCAATAACCTCATCTTCTAACATTGACTTTATAACTGCATCTACCTCTTCTCTTATTGTACTAGGGATAGCTCTCGCTTTATGTGTAAAAGGTTTGATGGGTATCATCTCAAACGAATGAGTATAAATATTACATTTACCAGGTTTCTCAGAGAATACTTCTTTATTTCGGATTAATATCTTAAACAGTTTATCCCTCTGTTGTTCATTTAGTTGATCAGCCTGAGTTACCTTTTCCCGCAATAATTCTTCTAAGTCTTCACTACTCTCCCTATCATAGTACCTAGTTGCGTCAGAAAACCTCAAATTGTCTATGAAATCATTTTTATCCCATTCTACATTTTCTTTATTATCGACACTGTACTCTTTGACATTTACTTCAGTTAATTCCATAGCTCCTACTTTAACATATTCTACAAAGAATGTATCCCCTTGGATTTCTTCTTCCTCTTTTTCTCTTACAATAGTTTCTGAACTACTATCTTCCACAAAAGGCACTATAATGGTCTCATCTTCAACTTTCATTTCTACAATCATGTTTTTAAAATTCACCACAGCTTCCCAGGCATAAAGACAATCACAACCTATTATAATATCTGTCACAAGTCTTCCTACAATCAGAAATAAAATTCCTAGTATTCTCCCATTTATTTCAATATTTATCATTGCTTGAAATTTTACTCTCTCTTTTCGTTTTCCCACAGCTAGCGAGCAATATATCCCATTAACTGGTAAAGACATTATTTTAAAACCACTACTTTGTAAATTATCATAAAAATTTTGTGAGCATACTGTGCTATTTGATCCCATATCTATAATTGCATTGTATTGTTTTCCATTTACTCCAATTTTGATTTTAGGTGGATCTCCTACTTTTTCGTTTTTGTCGATTCTATTTTTCCATTCTCTTTTCTTTTGTATCATCATTTGCCTTCCAGGACTATTTATTTCCGAGTACTTATCACAATCATTACTAGGATACCCAGTTCTCACTGAAGGCGCGTTTGACCGGGTCTGGCGTTTCCCTGATTTTTAGGTATGGCTCCTGTACTATTTCCCGCATAGTTATTTCTACTCAACGCAGTATCAACACAAGACTCACCGAACATAAAAGAAGCTGCCGCCTGGCCCAAACTGATAAGTCCGCAGTTGCCCAACACGCCATTGAAGCGGAGGGAGAACACATAATTAAGTTCCAGGACACAAACATCCTTTCATCCACAACACACTACCATGCCCGGTTACAGCGCGAAGCCATTGAAATATATAAACATCCCAACAATTTCAACAAGAAAGAAGAAGTTTTGAAACTAAACAGCAACTGGTATCCTGTCATTGAAGGCAAGAAACGACACAAAACAGCAGAAACTGAAGTGATCCAATCAGGAGGCAACACCTTGAGCGAAGCCTGCCCCCTCCCACCGGCCGTGCGCCGCCCGAGCCAATCAGCGGAGGCCACTAGAAGGATAAATACCGCAGCTCTGACAGTCCACACCTCAGACGCTACGCTAACTTCTCCGAGGAGATTACGACCGCGCCACTGAAGATGTCCGCCGCAGATGTGGACGAAACGTCTGGGTTCTTCAACTCCAGCAGACCACGGCATAACAGCCCGGAAATAACTCCTAGTTATACTGACTCCGGCCGTGAAAGCCTTCGCTCTCTCATAGTTATTTCTGTTTTCCTGCATTAAATCGGGGTTACTTCCTACCATGTTTTTGACCGTTTTAATGGCCTCAACCATTTCCGCATTTTCAGGGGAATTTCATCCATTATAACACCTTTCTCCCTGTCTTGGTGACCTCGGTCTAAACTCATTATCTCTGTTTGTCCAATACCCATCATTTTGAGACAGAATATTGATCAATAGAAAATTGTTCATGTAAATATTTTTGTAAGAGTGTGTAAATTTCTAATTCTTTTAATTTGGGTGTATCAGGGACTTATTTTTTTCAATATTCAAGATAGACAACGTTTTCTCGTCACTTTGAGTTCAACCAATGAGAACTGTTGCGCGGATGAATACATAATAATGGCGGTGTTGCGTCATAGAGACGCCTGGGACTCTTTTTTTTTATTAGCGTCTGTATGCTCAAGGTGAAAGGATGTATATTTGCTGATGGCGTGTGAACATGTAAATTACACCCAAACTTTTAACCAGTGTAGATTCTATCGAATTTTGAAAGTTGTTAACTAATGAACATAGTGATAGAAGTGTAAATTAACGAATAAATATGTTGTGATAAAGGAACGTTGATTTGTGCATTCCATTCTGTTACCACGACCCTGCAGATAATCGCGTCTGATATCAATCAAACTTCCCATCTTTCAGTAAAAACATTATTCCTGCTGCTATATTCCCGCTGCTAGGTAAAGACCCATTTATAAAAACTGCACCAATTTGAATTTCTACTATGTCCAAAATAACGTCCCCGTCTACCTCGATCAAATCTATTTGTATTCATATAATTCACCCTTATATTTCTTCCCCTTAGATTACCATTTCTGTTTTGGTGATGCCCTTCCTGGTTACATCTACCTTGATTTTCCCACTGGAACGATTCCATCCTTGGTACTGGTCCTTTATATCTTTCCCTAATCTCACTTCTATTCTGATAATACTGTGCCCGTTGCCCGAAAGAATTTACAGTTTCTTTTTCTTCATATTTATTTCCAAATGCGTGTTTTGGCTTCTTGACTTCTAAGGCTGATAATAATTCGATCATAGCTGCAATGCTACCGGGTCGGGCTATGATTAGGTAGTGTTGAAGCGTTTCCGGAAAATGTGGAGTAACTATATTTATTAGATCTTTTTCATCTAAGGGAGGATCCAACATCTTCGATTTTCTCGCTATTCTCATAAAATAGTTGACCATCGATTCCTCCGATCTAGGATTAAACTTTCCATTGCTTAATTCGACTCTAATATTAGCCTGCCTACTAGCCCCCCAATATCTGGTTAAAAAGATGTTCCTAAAGGTCCCGTAATCATTATTGTTACCCATAGAAAGGCCTAGCCAATTGGCAGCATTACCCTTTAGGCATTTTCTTACTATCACCATCTTGTACTCCTCCGGTATACGTTTCACCGTGAAGTACTCTTGTAACCCTTCTATAAAGGCTTTTGGATCATCTGAATCTTCATTTTCAAAAACTGGAGGTGTCATTTCATTTAAGACATGGTTAGGCCAGTGTAAATTTGAATTGTCACTTGTCCCTGAACTATTTCTGAGATCAGAATGGGAATTACTGTTACCTCTATTTTGCATCGAAATGTCAGCTGATACACCTGGTATTGCCTCGTTTCTTGCAACTTCATTACTAAGATTGTTGTGATTACTTGCATTTTCATTTAATTTCAAATTTTCTAAGGCCTCTTTTACCTGAGTAATTTCTGTTACTACCCCTTTTATTTGGTCTGTAACATCCTCCAAATTTCTAGCCTGCCTTTCACTTTCTACATCAGATCTTTCCATTCTAACTTTACACCCCTGTAACTCTTCTCTAATTTCTTCCCTGTCTTTATCTAACCTTTGTACTACCTCTTCCCTTTGTTTGTCTAATTTATATGGTATTCTTTCCCTTTCTTTATCTAATTTTTCATTCACTTGTTGACCTAATTTCTTCTCAGAATTCTTTACTTCTTGCCTTATTGTCTCTAATTCTCCCTTAACCTGTTCTCTATTTTCTTTGACTTCACTACTAACTTTATTAATTTCCTCCCTAACTTCTTCCCTAAAGGTTTCTAAAGCTCTCTTCTGATTTTCCAATTGCATTCCCAATTCCTGTTGTCCCTTCTCTAATTTCTGTCTTAACTCAGTTCTTAATTCTTTACTAGTTTCATCTATCTTTTCCATTATCTTTTGAAACATATTCTCTATTCCTGACATAATTGCTGGCCTTTCTGAATTACTACTAAACACTTCTGAGCTACCTCTAGGTGTTTCTCTAACGTTCTGATCTTCTACTTCTTGGCATATTCTGCTACCGATTATATTTTGATTATATTCTTCCATCCTAACTACACTTTTCTCAATTTCCGGACTCTCAAAACCTAGAAAAACGCTATCACTGTCTTCCATTTCTAAACTATTTACATGTGTTTTTCTACTCACCAATATTTCACAATTTTCACTATTATGATCTTTTTTTTTTTTTTAACTGCACTTAAACTTGTTCACTACACGTTTCACAGATGTTGACACGCTGGGCACCTTCTTGTTTGCTGGTTCGATGCTGGCTTGGTCGTCTTGGGGTTGGTCTATTCTCTCGACGCCACACGTTGGGTCGCCATTTGATGCGAAAATTATGCTGTTGGTTCACGTTGTGTCGCCCTTTGATGTGGTTCGCTCCGGCTGAGTTCAGCATGAGATCTCTTTCATCCCGGGTATGCGTAGGTATGTTATAGATTACCCCAGAAGAACTTTTGTATATTATTTATTTTTTTTACTCTCTTACACTTTCGGGAGTTATGCCGACTTTCGATACGCAGAGGAATCACACTCACGTGTGTACACCACAACGTCCAGCACCAGTCTGGGGCGAGTGCTGACGCTTTCTGGCGTCCCCACGCTAAGAAAAACGTTCTCTCCAATTTTAAATGTCATGACGTCATCCAAAAGAAAGCCTCTTATCCAAAATGCTATTTCATTCCTTTTCCCAATTTATAAATGTCCCTTTCTATTATAACATGTTCTTTTTTGAATTCCGAATATCTAGTTACCTTTTTATGATTAAATGATGTTTTCTTTATATTTTATTAAATATATCGCGTGACTTTTAAGGTTGGCAGACCTGAATTTTGACTGATTTCAAACTATATGGTATGACGTCATGACTCGTTAATTTCAAACCAATAATGCGTTTATACTACAAATTTAACGACTATTATTTACTCATATCTTGCTCACCTTACAACACTTGCTACTCTATTATCTATGTATGTTATTACTTAACACTTATCGCAAATCTCATATCCGGCAATTAAATTAAAACGTGTCTTTATCAAGCCCATTCGATTTGAAATCTAAATTTCGGTATCATTGTATTAAGATTGTATCCCTTATTATGATAAGTGCAATTCTAATCTGTATTGTTGATTTTGCCGTAAATACTTAAACTGGGTGGGAGGCAGTAATCTATGAAATTAACTCGTCTAGTACTTAAACGAAGCACCGTAGGAAAAGACTTTCCCTAACAAAAAGTGTTTAAAATAATGTTATCTATCAGCTACCAAAGTTTGTTGGTCTAATTTTGGGACACCCTGTATATAGGTCGGGTGCTCCATCAAATGCCCTCAAGTTGTTAACAACCCAGGACGCGCAATGAAGTCTTGGGCAAAACATCACATGCTTATTCATTGACTGGACCACGGCCTACACACCCGGAAATTATGTTTCATTGCATTAACGCCGGCCGTTACATTCTAAGCTTGTATAAAAAGTCGTGAACTGTGATAACCCAAAAGATTGTAGACTACGTTATTGACGAGAAGAAAACTGTATATTTGTGATACAATTTTAGAAGATAAAGTGATAGAAAAGTAAGGGGACTGATTTTGTCATTTTTTCACAATAATATAGTTAGTGTACTTAGTTGATTGATGTTTGCTGGTCAGGTGTTGTAAACTGAACCAGCGAGGAGGCTTCGGGTTAATACATCCCTCTGGTCTCACAGCAACATATGATGGCACCAATTAGGAGCACGTTGTTTCCAAACCATTTCCTTAGCAACAAAAGGCACACACAAACTGGAGGTTTCTAGAAGTGACATTGAATATCGCATGTTTTTCCATTTAGTAGGGCAAATAAAGTCCTTTCCAGGAATCTCTTACTCATGCTAATATGAGGTTGTATCCAAAATATTCAGGACTGGTGCTGCCATCTTGACAGCAGTTGCAATAGACTTTTGGATAATGTTCACGAATAAAGGCTTCTTGATGCACAATGTCGCTAAACTTGACATGAAGAAATACACTACTGGACAAAGAGGGGCTTCTTGATGTGCAATGTCACTACACCATGCCAACTTGACATGAAGAAATACACTACTGGACAAAGAAGGGCTTCTTGATGTACAATGTCACTAAACCATGCCAACTTGACATGAAGATATACACTACTGGACAAAGAGGGGCTTCTTGATGTGCAATGTCACTACACCATGCCAACTTGACATGAAGAAATACACTACTGGACAAAGAGGGGCTTCTTGATGTGCAATGTCACTAAACCATGCCAACTTGACATGAAGAAATACACTACTGGACAAAGAGGGGCTTCTTGATGTGCAATGTCACTAAACCATGCCAACTTGACATGGAGAAATACACTACTGGACAAAGAGGGACTTCTTGATGTGCAATGTCACTAAACCATGCCAACTTGACATGCAGAAATACACTACTGGACAAAGAGGGGCTTCCTGATGTGCAATGTCACTAAACCATGCCAACTTGACATGAAGAAATACACTACTGGACAAAGAGGGGCTTCTTGATGTGCAATGTCACTACACCATGCCAACTTGACATGAAGAAATACACTACTGGACAAAGAGGGGCTTCTTGATGTGCAATGTCACTACACCATGCCAACTTGACATGAAGAAATACACTACTGGACAAAGAGGGGCTTCTTGATGTGCAATGTCACTAAACCATGCCAACTTGACATGAAGAAATACACTACTGGACAAAGAGGGGCTTCTTGATGTGCAATGTCACTAAACCATGCCAACTTGACATGGAGAAATACACTACTGGACAAAGAGGGACTTCTTGATGTGCAATGTCACTAAACCATGCCAACTTGACATGAAGAAATACACTACTGGACAAAGAAGGGCTTCTTGATGTACAATGTCACTAAACCATGCCAACTTGACATGAAGATATACACTACTGGACAAAGAGGGGCTTCTTGATGTGCAATGTCACTACACCATGCCAACTTGACATGAAGAAATACACTACTGGACAAAGAGGGGCTTCTTGATGTGCAATGTCACTAAACCATGCCAACTTGACATGAAGAAATACACTACTGGACAAAGAGGGGCTTCTTGATGTGCAATGTCACTAAACCATGCCAACTTGACATGGAGAAATACACTACTGGACAAAGAGGGACTTCTTGATGTGCAATGTCACTAAACCATGCCAACTTGACATGCAGAAATACACTACTGGACAAAGAGGGGCTTCCTGATGTGCAATGTCACTAAACCATGCCAACTTGACATGAAGAAATACACTACTGGACAAAGAGGGGCTTCTTGATGTGCAATGTCACTACACCATGCCAACTTGACATGAAGAAATACACTACTGGACAAAGAGGGGCTTCTTGATGTGCAATGTCACTAAACCATGCCAACTTGACATGAAGAAATACACTACTGGACAAAGAGGGGCTTCTTGATGTGCAATGTCACTAAACCATGCCAACTTGACATGGAGAAATACACTACTGGACAAAGAGGGACTTCTTGATGTGCAATGTCACTGAACCATGCCAACTTGACATGAAGAAATACACTACTGGACAAAGAGGGGCTTCTTGATGTGCAATGTCACTGAACCATGCCAACTTGACATGAAGAAATACACTACTGGACAAAGAGGGGCTTCTTGATGTGCAATGTCACTGAACCATGCCAACTTGACATGAAGAAATACACTACTGGACAAAGAGGGGCTTCCTGATGTGCAATGTCACTAAACCATGCCAACTTGACATGAAGAAATACACTACTGGACAAAGAGGGGCTTCTTGATGTGCAATGTCACTAAACCATGCCAACTTGACATGAAGAAATACACTACTGGACAAAGAGGGGCTTCTTGATGTGCAATGTCACTGAACCATGCCAACTTGACATGAAGAAATACACTACTGGACAAAGAGGGGCTTCCTGATGTGCAATGTCACTAAACCATGCCAACTTGACATGAAGAAATACACTACTGGACAAAGAGGGGCTTCTTGATGTGCAATGTCACTAAACCATGCCAACTTGACATGAAGAAATACACTACTGGACAAAGAGGGGCTTCTTGATGTGCAATGTCACTACACCATGCCAACTTGACATGAAGAAATACACTACTGGACAAAGAGGGGCTTCTTGATGTGCAATGTCACTAAACCATGCCAACTTGACATGGAGAAATACAGTAGTGGACAAAGAGGGGCTTCTTGATGTGCAATGTCACTAAACCATGCCAACTTGACATGCAGAAATACACTACTGGACAAAGAGGGAATTCTTGATGAGCAATGTCACTAAACCACGCCAACTTGACATGGAGAAATACACTACTGGACAAAGAGGGGCTTCTTGATGTGCAATGTCACTAAACCATGCCAACTTGACATGCAGAAATACACTACTGGACAAAGAGGGACTTCTTGATGTGCAATGTCACTAAACCATGCCAACTTTACATGAAGAAATACACTACTGGACAAAGAGGGGCTTCTTGATGTGCAATGTCACTACACCATGCCAACTTGACATGAAGAAATACACTACTGGACAAAGAGGGGCTTCTTGATGTGCAATGTCACTGAACCATGCCAACTTGACATGAAGAAATACACTACTGGACAAAGAGGGGCTTCCTGATGTGCAATGTCACTAAACCATGCCAACTTGACATGAAGAAATACACTACTGGACAAAGAGGGGCTTCTTGATGTGCAATGTCACTAAACCATGCCAACTTGACATGAAGAAATACACTACTGGACAAAGAAGGGCTTCTTGATGTGCAGTGGTACTAAACCATGCCAACTTGACATGAAGAAATACACTACTGGACAAAGAGGGGCTTCTTGATGTGCAATGTCACTAAACCATGCCAACTTGACATGGAGAAATACACTACTGGACAAAGAGGGACTTCTTGATGTGCAATGTCACTGAACCATGCCAACTTGACATGAAGAAATACTACTGGACAAAGAGGGGCTTCTTGATGTGCAATGTCACTAAACCATGCCAACTTGACATGAAGAAATACACTACTGGACAAAGAGGGACTTCTTGATGTGCAATGTCACTGAACCATGCCAACTTGACATGAAGAAATACACTACTGGACAAAGAGGGGCTTCTTGATGTGCAATGTCACTAAACCATGCCAACTTGACATGAAGAAATACACTACTGGACAAAGAGGGGCTTCTTGATGTGCAATGTCAGTAAACCATGCCAACTTGACATGAAGAAATACACTACTGGACAAAGAGGGACTTCTTGATGTGCAATGTCACTAAACCATGCCAACTTGACATGCAGAAATACACTACTGGACAAAGAGGGGCTTCTTGATGTGCAATGTCACTAAACCATGCCAACTTGACATGCAGAAATACACTACTGGACAAAGAGGGGCTTCTTGATGTGCAATGTCACTAAACCATGCCAACTTGACATGGAGAAATACACTACCGGATAAAGAGGGGCTTCTGGATGTGCAATGTCACTAAACCATGCCAACTTGACATGAAGAAACACAATATTGGACAAAGAGGGGCTTCTTGATGTGCAATGTCACTAAACCATGCCAACTTGACATGAAGAAATACACTACTGGACAAAGAGAGACTTCTCGATGTGCAATGTCACTAAACCATGTGAACTTGACATGAAGAAACACACTACTGGACAAAGAGGGGCTTCTTGATGTGCAATGTCACTAAACCATGCCAACTTTACATGAAGAAATACACTACTGGACAAAGAGAGACTTCTTGATGTGTAACGTCACTAAACCATGCCAACTTGACATGAAGAAATACACTACTGGACAAAGAGGTTGGTAACTACAAATCACAGAGGAACACGGGTATTGGAACGGAAGCGTGATCTAAAAGTGAAACAATGGAATAGAAGTGCATACTAAATAGTGGAATAATGTAGCTAAAGGAGACGTAACAATAGCACAAAGTGAAGCTTTCCTTCTTCCTCAAACACCTTTAGCTGTAATTACACTGCACAACACTGAAATTTGCACCTGACAAATAATAAGCAATTCTAACAGATTTTTAAGCACGAATTTCAGAACTGAAATCCGTTTTTTGATATCACCTAACATTTTTAGATATTGGTCTTTTTGTGATTTGCAAAAATCTGCCACTCTCACCGCCGCAACCTTTATCGGTCGGTTCACCCTCTCAACATCTGTTGTCATTCAAGGCTGGCAAGAGTTTTATTGCAGGCGAAGTAACTTCAGCATTTTGACAAGGGACTCAAATATGACTTCTTGAAACATCTTCTTTGTTAATGGGCTCATGGAACAATTGAGTGACAATTACAAGCCATTCAAATGGCGTCTTTTCATTGATTCATCGAAGTTAAGTTTAAAGGCAGTTTTATTACATAATGGTAACTCTTATCCTTCCGTCCCTATAGCTCATGCTGTCCAGATGAAAGAAACATATGAGAATTTGAAGATAGTTTTAAAAGCTATAAACTATGCAAAGTATGAATGGCAAATCTGTGGAGATTTAAAGGTCATAGGGTTACTCCTGGGAATGAAGAGTGGTTTCACCATGTTTTGTTGTTTTATATGTGAGTGGGGCAGTCGGGCTACAGAAACACATTATGAAGTAACTGCGTGGCCTGTAAGGATTGCTTTAATACCGGGTGAAAACAGTGTTAAGCATGAAGCATTAGTTAACCAAGACAAAATTTTGTTACTGCCGCTTCACATTAAGTTAGGCTTAATGAAAAATTTTGTAAAGGCTTTGAAGAGAGACAGTAGGGGTTTTTGGTATTTGAAAAAAAAGTTTCCAAGAATAAGCGAAGTAAAATTAAAAGAAGGTGTTTTTATTGGCCCACAAATACGCAAATTCATGGAAGATAGGCATTTTGAAGAACTACTTTACGAAAACAAGAAAGGAGCAAGGATGGGATTCAAGACAGTGTGCAAAAATGTCCTGGGAAATACAAAAGCTGACAACTACAAGGAAATTATTGAGAACATGCTAAAAATTTAGGGTACAATATGTCCTTAAAAATACATTTTCTACACTTGCACTTGGATTTCTTTCCTCCCAACCTGATATCAGTGAGTGATGAGCACAGAGAACGGTTTCATCAGGATATAAGTGCCATGGAGAAGCGATACAGCGGAAAGTGGTCACCTAATATGTTAGCTGACTATTGTTGGCAGCTCGTAAGGGAGGTTCCTCATGTCAGCTACAAGTAGAAGTCTTCTTGAAAGTCTTTTTAAAAAAGTGAGTAAAATTAATAATATTTTTAAGTTTTTGCATGACAATTACCTACATATTAATTTTTAGCTCACTTTGACTGTAATTTATGGATTGTGCATAACTTTTTTGTTATAATGTTGAGCTATATGAAATTATTTCGCCTCAGTATTGATTACAATATTTTAATTGCATCTATGGTATGCGTTATTTTTTGAAACATTGAAACCGATTTCTCCAAAAAACAGTTTGTGATAGAGAATTTTGGACTTCCGATTTGAGTTCAGCATATCTAATATGTACAGTCACCTATTCGTTTGAGTGCAAGAACAAAAGTTGAAATTTGTTGCTCAGGGTTCTTAATGGAAATCCACATTTCAAATAATGTTGAAATCACCAGTAGACACAAGCTGGCAAAATGATACTGTAAAAACTTCCAACAAATGTGTGTCCTGACTCTCAAATCCAGAGAGCTCTAGCAGCTGTTGTATATAAACAAACTACAGATGTCACTTTCACTACAAGAACCAACACTCAATGGATCTGAGAGAGCATTGAGAATTCAATGCCATTCTGGCAGGTTGTCACAGTAGCTCAATGGTTAGAGCACCCACCTGGTAAGCAGAAGGTCTGTGGTTCAAATGCCAACTGTGGCATTGAATTTTTAAGTTCCAGTTCTACCTCTCAAACTTTGCCCACACATGGCTTGTGTGTTTAAAAACACCAACAGTAAGTTTGTTGGCATAAATAAATAATAAAAACTACAGATATCACTTTCACTAGAAGAACAAACACTTAATGGATGAAGAATAGTTTCCACAGTAAAGAGCATAGTATGCAAAATATCAATCTAATATGCCATGCCCAGGTACAAGAGTGAGAACGAGAAAGTTAAAATTTGACGAAATCTCCCTTCCCTTTTCCACGAATCTGGGAAATCTTCCAGTTTATTGTAAATGTGCACATTCTAAATCATGTATTTTAGTTTGTTCTCGTTTTGATTACTGTGGAGCAGCATTTAGCATGAAACAGATTCCTAAAATAGAGTGGACGTACCTTAATCTTTGTCAGCGTTGGCAGAACATGAAAGAAGACATACTCCATCAGCTGCACTGTGAGAGGGTATAAGCTCAGTCTTGTAACACAAGGATGAAACACGGCCCTTGCAATCCGCATGCACTTGGCCTCCTCGTCCTCGATCCCTGGAGCTGTGCCTCGGAACACATGTCTGCCGAGATTTTCCAGCAGACAGTGAGTGACAGGATCTGCCAGTCGGGGAGGAACATTGCAACGTATCAACTCCTGCAGACAGTTGCAGGCTTCCTCCATACGCCTCTGCTCACTCTCTGTGTGCCCAGGCAGTTTCAGTACTTGATAACAAAGTTGGCAGAGGACGTCTGACACTGATAACAAGGCGAGAGTCTGCAAGTGCTTGGGCACTGACTCCTCAAACATCATCTGCAACACTGTCAATCATTATTCAGACCAACATATCAGCAGCAGCCTTCAAATTCAAGAGTAAAAAAGGAAAAAACAATAAAGTTTGCTACGTAAATAAGTTGCATCTGGACTGAGGTAAGAAAACTAAGCATAAATCTCTATATGAACACTTTCTCTAACATATCCTCTATCCTCTAACCTCTAGGTTACATCAGTTTTGAAGCTCGCTCTCTGTCAGTATGGGGAAGAGGCTGGCTTGTATTAGTTTAGCACCATAACAAAACTTACAATTTTTTTTCCTTTCTTGCCTTGCAATGAAAATGTATAACTCCACAATAAAATTACATATGCACAAGTATATGAAATATTGTATGTATTATACCTCAAATCATGTAAAAATATGTGATTTAAAACTTTGAAATTCATATCCTTTCGGTGTAATTTATCAACATTTTAGCTTTTCTTATAAGTGTATATGAGTCGTCTAGTATCAAGTCACAAAATATGTTTTTTTCAGTATTCATTACAAACTTCTGCAGACAAACCAATGAAAGTTAGTAATATTTTTGTTTAACTTTTATTAGGCTCCATATGAAGGGTTCATGTTGTATTAATATGGAAAATCACACTAGAGATTTACTATATTTTTACAAAATTTTAAGTTTTGACTTGGCTGGTTTTGCTGCAGACATTTTTTTAATTCTAAATCTTTTGAATAAGAAACACTTTATTTCAATCAGTACCCAACATCAATAAAATACATAATTTATTCATTAATTATAAAAAAATGCAGTATAATATTAAAGTAGAACAAAAATTAGTAAGAATATTACAAAAAGAAAAAAACAGTATTTTTTTCCTTTTACTTTATGCTTTGGTATGAAAAATAATACAAATTCTCTATTAAAACAACAGCATTTTGATATTTATCACGTCACTGCTTATGGGTTAAAACTAAAATCAATTCTCTTTCATTCTTGGGTCTGACAAGATATTAAGGGTCCTAAGCATAGCTGAAACATCAGTGTAGCCAAAACACAATGATCGCCAACTTCTCATTAACTCAACAATACTATGTAGTACCCTATATTCGCTAACACAAATCTTTCTGTCCGCCATACGGAACAGGAACCAATTGCTTAAGGTGAATGAAGAATGACATGCATTTACAAATACATTCAATGCTTTATATTATTGTTTAAGACTGCATAACCAGAGCATAAATCATTGTCAATTAGCTGCATTATAAGTTGTGCAACAAACGAGTACAATATAACACTACATGTGCGTAATAAGCCATCGTGAGTGTTTTAGCTGATACGCAATTTCACCATATTATTTTAAAGCGGTTGCACTGAGTGTAAATTATATGTCATGTAACGAAGAAAATACAAAAACTGAACCACAATTATGCAATCCCCATACATAGAGTATTAGGCCGCTATTATACAGGATAACCAAGGTTGGATCCAACCTATAGATTTGTTGACAATAATGCTAACATTGACAGGGACCAATTCACAAATGATCAGATATTAACATTAGCACCTTGTATCACTGGGATGTTTAATGTTTAATTTAAACACCAAAGCCGTCTGGAAAGTACTTACACTGAAGTAACAGTTGCTGATTGAGGTTATGTATAGCGTGAAGATATGTGTATTCGGATTGTAACACAATTCAGAAGAACAAATTAACGAGTAGATGGTAAGATGCCACAACACAAAACAACCATATTAATAATATTTGCTAATTTTCCAATGTCATCACCGGATTCAGTGATAATTCCGAACTGATTTTTTGTTGGTAGGTTTCATGACTTGTTTAATATGAAATAACCACGAAATAACGCTCATAAATCACAGAGTAATACTCAATATTGCCAACGTCAATAATAAAATTAGCAACTGACTACATTGTCAGCGGAAATAGTGGCGCAAAATTAATATATAGCAGAAAAGGCTGGACGAATATTTTATGTTTATACACAACAGGACTGAAAGCAGAGTGGCTAAGAAGAAGCCAGAAGCAACTAAAGCTTCCGTGACCGGATGTTGCCGGCAGGCTGCGGTCCAGGCTGAATCTGTTTGCTGCGTGCCCATTACAATTGGTGATTGGGCTTAATCACATGGGACATTTCTGGAAAGGTAGTTTAGGGTGGGTTGTTTTAATTTAGATGGGTGTGGGTTTACGAAGAAAGCTTAAAGCTCCTTGACAGTGTCTCACAGAATACAGCAGTGGCTGCACTCTGACGTATGTAAAAAAAAAATGTTTAATTTTGATTGGGACAATTTTGAGAGCCGAACAGCTCTTGAATGGGACTAAATATGAAGTCCAGCTTTAGCTGCCGGTGGATTTACTCCTGAACTATCTGTTTTTAACGTCCTCCGACGTAACGTCATAACGGACGGTGAATCACTGAAATGGATGAAATGATGCTCAAATGAGACCGAGGTCCATAGAGCTTTAGGTTACCTGACATTCGTCTTCTCAGGATAAGTGAAAACCTTGGAAAAAGCCTTATCTGAATAACTTACCCTAAACGAGATTCGAACTCGCGACCTCCAGGTATGCCAGCAAGCCATGCGGGAAACCTGATATGATCTAAAGCGACATTTTCTTGGGTCATAGTTCCCAAGAGACGTAGTCAGGGCGCTTTGATGTGATCGTAAACTGGCGTAGAATTTTGTTGCCCGGCTCCACGTATGGAAGGATACTCCTTCGTGAAGTAGTCTCACGGGAAAAGGGAGGGGTTAGAAAAGATAGACCGAAGTAGGTACTCTGTTGTGCGCCTTTAGCACCCATAGGATCTAGACGTCTGCGGCCATTCCCTAGACTTCGCAGGCGTGTAGCATGAGGGATTTGGCTTGGAAAAGTAAAGTTGTAGCTTTAGGCGAACGGGCATCTCGGACCTCAGCATGGCGTACAGCGTGGCCATTGCCCCTTGCTTCCGTACGATGAGGTCTCTGATGTATTCACGAAGTTAGACCCTTGTGAAGCTTAACTTCTAGATAGGTGATCCTTCGGCTCCGGAACTGCAATGTGGGGTGGTTTGCGGGTGTCTGGCGCCTCGTTAGGAGGATTGCGACACTTGTTGCCAACGCCGGCACCACTCTTGGACGAGGCAGAGGTGCCTATGGGTTGAAGGCTCTGAGGATGTATTTGTTGGTACAGAACAGCAGCACGTCGTCAGCATATTGGCTATGCTGACTTGCGGTTGAGTTGGGAAGCCTGACCTATAAACGCTGAATAGCTTGGGGGATCGTACAGAGCGTACGAATACTCTTCGTTCTAATGGTGTATAGTAAGGCAGTATATTGACTGTTATGTTGGTAGTCACTCGCAGGTGAAGACACTTTTGCCGTAGACCTAACATGGAACTCTGAACCAGAACCAGAATTGCACGACAGCATCCCTTCAGACGAGCCTGAAAACATTTCAACAGCTAGTTGAGTACCAGTACCCCCTGTGTAGTTTAACCTGTCTCTGGCCTATAAAAAGAGAAAGAAATAAGTTGTTATGTGAAGGTGGGAGAAAATTTGGCAGCTTCTATCCAATAAATGTTAGACTGAAGAAGTAAGTATAGGCTTTGGAAGTTTCTGCACGCAAAACATTTTTCTACTCCCTGTCCCTAACTAGCATGATAGAAGAGATCTTCCAGTTTTGTGGTCCTAGAAACAAGTTAAACTATCGGAGGTATCGTTTTAATTTTCCAACCAAAATCCTGCATGTGGCATTCTTGAAAGGTACTTTACTTAAATACAAAGTTTGCTATTTGACCGACCTGTCGTTTTTTAGCTATCCCGTTAACAGACGATATCTAGGGCCTCAAAAGATGTATTTTCGGTGTAATCTTGAGATTGATTTTTTGGGTGTTATACTAGACTTTCCCTACTTACTGTATATGTATAGTAGAGGTACTGAAATAAAAATTAACCTTTATTCTTAAACATGACATAGCTGTTCGCAAATGGTATAAACCGGTTGTAAACATTTATTATAGTTTCTTTAGTGTTTCACTTATATGCCACCTTTAACATTTAAGGTCATATTCACAGCTTTTATCTTTGGAAGAACTGCTAAGAGCAATACTGTTCACTTGCTTTGCAGTAGTTTTATTCGCTGGGATGATATTACTTTGGGTAATACCCACATTGACACTCCCATGCAGACTCTAGGAAGGCAGGGTAACAATTATGGCTAAAGAAACATTCCTACCCTCCAGCTCGGAATCGAAACCAGGACCTCTATAGCACGCTAACCATCGGATCACAGAAGCATTCTACATACATTTGTTTTGTTGTTTGTGGGCAACCTGGGCAACTGTAGCCTAGGCCACAGTTATTATGTATCAAATAATATTTAGCAAGATGTTAACGAAAGAGTGTTAAAAGATTGCTAGGAAGCGTTTGAAAACTTACACCAACATGTCTATCTCGTCTATCTCTAGCAGCAGCACAAGGGTGAGATCCAGCGTATTCAGAAGAAAGAGGAAGCAATACACTAATGACAGTCGTCTGATTGAATTTTTGAACGAGAACTGCCCGGACTTGGACTGGGAAGAAGCCCTGGAGAAAGATGTGAAATACATGGCAATGTTGCAGATAGCTGGAGAGATAACACGTGATAAACTTGGATCACGAACATCCAAATTCCATTATCTTGCTCATTGCGCTTACCTCGCCATAGTCAAGATTATTAACTTGTACTTTTTTGCTTTAGACCCAGGTATAGTATTTTGGACTTCTTATTAAGCTGAAATTTGGCAAAAAGTGTGAGCAGTTTCGTTTTCAATTTTTGCAGTTTTATTATACATAACCTATGTTTTCATGCTACATATACATACATACGCGCACGCGCGTGTGGTTTTTAATATCAACAATTTTAAAGCAGTAACTAAAACATTAAATAGTTGAAATGTGTTATTTTAAATAACCTGTATTGAAAAATGTTATAACAATCATTGAACTAAACTTAGTGCTAGGGACGGAATCAAGATTATGATAAAAGTGATTAATTGATCTTAGGAATGCTGTTTGAAGTTGGTCCCCTCTAGAGCCTGGAACCACCCATCGAACCTTTTTTGACGTTTTCTTTTATAGCAAAATTATGGAATAAGGACCACAGAATTTGTGATCTTCCGTCTACTGCACTTGCGCAGTGCGGTTTGACAAACATCCAGACCTTGTATCCCTCCGCGATATCTTGGTATTGTGTCAGCTGCGACCAACACAAACGCCACGTGGACTCATGCCTCGTGTTTATGATGCAACAGAACGATATTTACTCGGGAGTTTCAGGAATAACGCTGCTATCAAGTTACATTCAAGTACTCTTTATCAGGGTTATCATACATCTTGAAAACACACAGATAATAGCCGGTACATAAGGTACTATATTTTATGGTGTGCTTTGGTTTCGGTGTATTGCGGATTAGTTGTTGACGGATTGTGTTTACATCAAGTGCGGATCTCAGGGTGGAGCGATTATAAATGAATTGTTATCGATCTTATTCGCTTTCGCTTATATAGAGGTACAGTCTGAACGGAAAGTTTCATACACTGTTAATCCTTTAACGAAAATCAATATTCTGAAGAACATTTAAAGGACATAGCGACATTTATTTGATTAGGAGATAATAACATCGATAAGATTCTATTTACTACAAGAAAAAAGTTACAAACAAAATGTACTTCTGTAAAAATAGCTAATTTGTGAATTTTTCAGGCACAATTCTCCCTAGTCGCCTAAAATTAGTGTCCTAAAATCGAGCATGGG
The DNA here is from genome assembly GCA_030765045.1 of Tenodera sinensis. NCBI lineage: Eukaryota > Metazoa > Arthropoda > Insecta > Mantodea > Mantidae > Tenodera > Tenodera sinensis. Next base: position 24,126,121 of record CM060971.1, read on the forward strand.
TGGATGATTACTATTAGTTCCTCAGAAATGTGCAGTTTAGCTTTATTTTTTACAGAAGTGACAATTTGTTTATAAATTACTTTTGTTTTCCTATATAAAATCAAATCAAACTGCAGCTGCCATCTCTTGATCATGTAAATGTCGTTTTATCTTTTGAATATTCTTCATAAAACAGTGCAGTATACGAATACTCTTCGTTCTGATGGTGTATAGATAACTGACTGTTATGTTGGTGCTCACTCGCAGGTGAAGACAACCTTGCCGCAGACCCAACATGGAACTCTGAACCAGAACCGCCGCCTGCAGAGGTAGATACCTTGGTGGGGTGGTCTGTTCCAGTACTGAAGGATGTTGTTCCAGTTTTGAAAGAGCCAAGACCACTTCTGTCCCATTCTTCCTTATTACCACGATCTGATCGTCTTCCTGTGTCACTAGACGACGTCCCGCCATTCGGCTTCAAAGAACCAGGTAACAACTTCTAAGAATACAACGTAATTGTGTCGCCTAGCTTACCTTGAGCGTCCCTTTGATGTGCGGCCGATATTACAATACGTGAGAAACTGACTTTAGAATAGCGTGAGAAAGTGCGCATTATTTTATTTTTCGCTATGAGCCTGCTCTTCCTGGTTCTTTGCACTAAGTGACAGTGTATAGAAACAACTGAAAGAAAAATAACATAAAATAACAAAGATACTAAACGTTATATGAGAGAAAGTTGTTAGCAGTTTCAAACAGAACATTTTGAAAGAATAGAAAGTTAAATTTCAATTTTTAAACTAGACAATTTAGCAGTTGCTGTATAGTTTCAATTAGTATCATGCAACCATGATCACTACGTCACAGTTCAGGAATACATTCTTGGCACGTTTGGGAACGCTATCGCAATCTGCATAACTCCATTTGGAACAGGAAAGACATTCCAGTCATTTTTGAGTCATTAAATAAGAAGCAGCAATAGATGCAGGAAACATGTCATTAACGGGGTCAAGTCCTCTTCATCTGATGCTGAAGTCAATAACCAAACGTCGCTTTGCACCAACTCTACCTGATCTGCACATTTGGTGTTCAAGGACATTTTTTATTACCTTCGACACTTATTTGTTTCCTCGAAATACTCATATGTGAAATTGTTGGCTTTCGTGATAGTTCTTCTAACAAAGAATCGGCGTCTCTCCTAGAGAACTGTTTCTGGCCTGGTTTAATTCTAGGTTATTGTGGTGGAAGTTGGTTGGAGATCTGGATTTCTGCTTCAGTTACTTCACTGTAACTGTACATTTCAAAAATCCATTGCTCTCCACCGGGTTTGAATGGGCGATCTCTGGAACCAGAGGCTAGCATCTTAGCCTTGTGCTGTTTGGGGGTACATGTGCTATGGAAATATATCGGGCATTCAGTGGGAAATGTACAGACTGTCTGTGCAAAGTCAAACACTGCATTTTTTCAGAGTTGCAAGTAAGCTTCGCTTCACCGAAGACTTTTTCTTACGTGATAGATATATACTGTTCAACAGGGTTTTTCTTACCACCTTCCTTATCTCTGGATTGTAACATTTTCTGTATAGTGGAGAAAACATTGGAAATCAAGATGCCCGAACCGATTATTGCAGTGAACTTACCAGTTCAACAGTCCGGATGATTTAATGGTTGCTATTGCCATCCAGGATAAAAAGTAGCTTGTCATCAGCAGTAGGTTCAGCTGGCGTGTTCCATATGCTTTCATAAATTAAATTATTTTGTTGTTTCACGACGCTGTCAATTGCCGGTGGTGCGGTTTTTTAATTATGTATCGCCGATGGTGCTGAGCTTTAGACTCTTTTGTTATCTCGGGTCGTGGTACAGGGTGAAATAATGCGGACACAGGATATAACTTTTTAACATTTTATTTGCACTTTTTTCGTTGAATATTCCAGGGTGACACTTTAGTTAGCATTCCTTACACATACACCGACATCCTCAACCGTTTCTTCGCATTACTTGTCATTTTAAATCACACCTTTTGCGTCTAGATCTGCACATATCAAAAAACATGACACTCTGACGCCAAGAAAAATCTATCATTTTCTTTCACAATGCGTTTCTATTCATACGCGTATGTCAGTCTCCTATGGCGCACCCTATCACGTCATCTTACACGTTAAATATGAGACAGAATATATGGTTAGACCCGGAAAGGAAGCGTTTATGTAAATATTTGTTGTAAATATAGTTTATTTTTCATGTTGGTAAGAATTTGAAAATGTATCACCATGGTCTCAATTGTTATAAGAAATAATTGTTTATAGATGTCATAAATATTAAGTAACATGTTCAAATTTAATATGTATAAATATAAGAACCATATATATTTAATATTAAAAGTGTAGGGAGGATAGATAAAGATCGCTTCCCTAGCATTACAGGAACTATTTAGTGTAGGATGATTTGAAAGTGTACGAATACAAAACATCGCAATAAAAAGACAGCACCAAAAGGCTAGCCCAAACGGCCTTTGTGGTTTAGGAGGAGAAATACGAACTGTCACAGTAGCTCAATGGTTAGAGCACCCGCCTGGTAAGCGGAAGTCCCAGTTGTGGCATTGAATTTTTAAGTTCCAGTTCTACCTCTCAAACTTTGCCCACATACAGCCTGTGTGTTTAGAAACACCAATAGTAAGTTTGTTGGCATAAATAAATAATAATTACCATTAAATCTTATTGGTTTTCCTCATTTCTACTGTTCCTGCCTCACATATTTGTTGGCAAAGACTAGCTGGTCCTATGTTTATATGGTTTTAATTTGTTGTTATGGTATATTCCAGTCAACTTGCCATTTAAATTCTGTAGCTCATATGTGTGATCGCCCAGCTGTTTCGTCATAAGCAGCGGTCCAGTGTACAGTAGCTCCATTTTTTCAGATGCCTTGGATGCTTTGTGCCTTCTTAGGAGCACATTTTCTCCGATTTGTGGGGACCATTTTCTGATGCACCTTTTCACCTTATTTCTTCCTCTTTCAGCTTTTTGCTGCAGTCTCCAGTTCTCCTTTTCTGTTAATTCCCTTTGGGCAGTCATTGTGGTGTCGATGTCAATTTTAAACCGCTTAGGTTTTGTGTTGGTCATCAATTCAATTGGGGCAAACTTAGTCGTGGTAATTTCCCTGGGTGTTGGTGGTTATTGTTGTTTCTGTGTTCTTTGCAGCATCCGCTCTATTTGGTATGTTTTAACTTAGTTCCCACTGTCTTTTGTTGTCAGTATTCCATTGGTTTCTGCCCCTTTGGTGTGAACCCCTGTTGTATGACGGTCTTAAGCTGTTCAGGTACCTATTCCTGACAGAATCGTTTGTGATTTACTTGATGGGTACGGTCTCCTGGTCTCCCACGATCATACCTAGATGTTGGGTATCTCGATTCTCCCCTTGTTATCGTGTCGTGGTACCGCTGCCTCGTGTTCTCCATCCTTTCGCCATGATTGTGTGGTTGTGGGAAATGGTGTGCCCCTCTTCCCCTGTCATGGGTGCTCCTAGTGTTTCTATCTTTCCTCTCGTTCTGGTTGTTTGTGTCCGTGCTTCTGTTTAAGATCGGTGAATTTGGGTGACTGTTTCTATGTCTTTGCTCATTAGGTCAACCATTTTGTGTTTCGAAGGCTGTTAGCAGTTCTATCATGTCATAAAAATCTACTGGTCTCGCAACAATTAACCCTGTTCTCACTGTGTCTGGGAAGTGTCTTGTTATGCTGGTGATTAACTCTGCTTCCGACAGCTTTCCCATTGAAAGTAAATGTCGGAACGCATGCCCATTGCAATTAACACAAAGAGTGCATCAATGTGCCTTATTCTGCCATACTCTCGCAAATCCACCTGTTATTTCTCTGGTTTAAAAGTTTATTGTTCTATTTTGGAATAGTAGATAAGTGAAACTTAGTCTCTAAATATTTATTATATTTTTTGAGCACTTACCAATTTAAAAGACTGCATAACAATTAAAAATGTAAATTTTAGTAACTTAAGCAACTCAAAGTGTTAAGTGAGAAACAACGTTAGGGTTTGCTTTTTGTTTAAGAAGATGAACCAGAGGAGGAATGTCTTTGTTATTTGGAAGACGTCGAACCTGAGAGTCCTAGTCGTTTGTCAGAAACGTCATTCTTTGCGAAGGACATGGTATATGCCACCCTATCTGAGATCCTGAAGGGACCGATGTTTCATAAGCGTAAGGGTGTACACAAACACAAAACTTTACGTCGAAAACTGTCACAGCAGAGCAGAACGGTAAGTATTTCCATTCAGTAAGTAGTGCAAAACCTACATCCACATTGCAGAACTTTATTTGCAACAGTTAAGCATTTATCTTCAATGTTTATCAATGTTTCGAGTAAATGCCTTCTATAAATTCTATGGCCATATTGCCATTTTCTAGCCGTACTCTATGCAAAATATCCTCGTGCATATGCGATCGAGGAAGGGAACCAAGAGGTCAATATAATTGTGAATAATGAGCAAATTTGATTTGGATGTGCAGTTATAACACTCGTCATTAATTCATACGTATATCCTACTGTTGGTCACTTTTTAATAAGTTCAGAGCTTGACACGCACTGTGAAAAGTGGCATGTGTGTCGCCGTCAAAAATGTTCAATTCCTAGAAAGATCTAGGACCAGGCACATTAACCAACAGCATGCGAAGATAGAAACATTAATCTTGATTAGGATGCACTGTATGAGGTCTACCAATTGTATGTTCTCTGAAAATGCCAGGTTGACCGTTGACTGGTTCTACCTCTCAAACATAACCTCTCAATAAATAAATAATAATTACCATCTGAAGGTTATTTAATCCCAGGACATAAAGTACTTACAATAGTAAGTCACCATTGGGGTAATTGTCTCTGATGTGAGACTGCCTTTGTGGTTTACCAGGGAAAAATACGAACTGGTTTGAGAATTTAATGCCATTCTGGCAGTTTGTCACAGTAGCTTAATGGTTAGAGCACCCGCCTAGTAAGTGGTGAGTCTGTGGTTCGAGTCCCAGCTGCAGTATTGAATTTTTAAGTTCCAGTTCTACCTCTCAAACCTTCGATCCTTGTTGTTGTTAGCTAATGCTGGATTTCTGACGATGAAGTCATTAATCCTCTTGCTCTCCAATATTTTTCACTGATGGATGGGGCACTAGAAGTGGCCGGGCATATTTGAAGGTGGTCTCGGTCCATTTCCTCTTGCAGATCACATAGAGGACAGAGTGGTGAAGAATATATCCCTATTCTGTTCAAATGCTTTACCAGACAATTGTTTCCTGTAATCAACCTGAAGGTTGCAACTGCCGTTTTTCAAGAATATTCAGGAATTACTGTTTGAATGTTTGGTAGTTCCCATCTTTTACTTTTTGATTTTTTATAGTAATCTTTTGTATTAATTTTTTTTTAAAATTCAGAGTTGACTAATCTTTTAGCTGCATAAAACAGTAGATTAACTATAACTATGGCAAATCGTGGGGAGCGGATCGGACAATTTTGTTGCGAATCTATCGCGCGCACTCATCCGATCCAAGCTAGACTATGAGTGTAGTGTTTATTCGTCAGCACGACCATCTGTGCTGAGAAGATTAGACGCGGTCCATAATAGGGGCATCCGCATTGCAATAGCTTTTCCAACAAGCCCAGTGGTGAGCCTTTACGCCGAGTCCGCAGAACCTCCTCTGCACTATCGGCGTGAGATTCTCTTGGCAAATTATGGTTGTGCACTTAGATGTATGCCTAAGCACCCAACGTTCGCTTCTTTTTTCACCACCACGCTAAGAGAACGATATAGGAATAGCACCCTTAGTCCTAAGCCTGCGGGGTTCCGTTTCCAAGATCTTCTAATGAAGCTTGCAGTGGAACTGCCTAGGATGTTCGCCAAGGGCGAGAAGCTCTACCCTCCTTGGCTATCTGGTACGCCCCATGTAGATCTTGGGATGGCCGTACACCAGAAGTCCACGATGCCTATTTCAAGTATCCGCACGTGTTTCTTAGAATTTTTGTCAGGCTACACTGACCGTCGATATATTTACACCGATGGGTCAAAGAGCACCAACGGTGTTGGATGTGCTTATGTTTATGGAACCGAACCATATACATTCGGTTTTCCAAATAGCACCTCCATTTTTACTGCAGAGCTTTATGCAATTTAGCGAGCCGTTTTGTATGTGCGCCGTCGTAAATTAGGAGACTGCCTGATTTTGAGCGATTCCCTTAGTGCACTGCAGAGCCTTTGTCAGTTGTACAACCCCCACCCTATTGTACAACGTATCCAGGATTCCCTCCATGTTTTACACGCTTCTGGCGTTGACGTGGTGTGTGCATGGATTCCTGGTCACGTAGGTTTGCCGGGGAATGAAATGGCAGATTTCGCAGCAAAGACGGCAACTACAGAACCCAGTATTACCATCTCACGTGTTACTTCGGAAGACTTCAGGCTTGAAGTTCGGAGAGCGGTGCTGTCGTCCTGGTACGACGAGTGGTCAGCTCTCCGCGGTAATAAGCTTAGAGAAGTGAAAGAACTTCGGATAAACTGGTCAACTTCCTGTCGCACATCTGGCCGCGAGGAGGTTAGTTTGGCTTGATTAAGAATAGGGCACTGCAATTTTTTGCATGGTTACCTATTTAGAAGGGACCCTGCGCCTCTATGTCCGCTGTGTGACAACGTTTTGTCGGTTCGCCACGTGCTGCTAGAGTGTTGCTCTCTAGTGCACCTTCGGAATTCTCTGCAGCTGCCTGCCAGACTTGCAGAGGTCCTAGCGGACGACAAAACAGCGGTTGATAGAGTTTTTAAGTTTTTAGCGGAGTGCAATATCAATTTGAGGATTTAAAAATTTAGTTATCTGTTTATGCTTTTGGACATATTTATCACGTTTCATATCTGGCTATTGCCACTGTTTTTTATTTTTGGTGTATATTTTTCTTGTTGGTAGTATTTTTATTTTGAGTAAAATTTATATCTGGCTACTGCCATGAATTTTTTAAGGGCGCTGATGACCTTGAAGTTGAGCACCCTTAAACCAAAGCAACCAACCAATTAATCCAAGAAACAAACACAGAACACAAAAACAAAACACTAACATCTCATTGTTTATGGTCATGGTTAATCACAGCTTTACTATTTAAAGTAAATGTTCGAACGCATGCCCATTGCGATTAACACAAAGAGTGCATCGATGTGCCTTATTGTGCTGTACTCTTGCAAAGACGCCAGCCATTTCTCTGGTTTAAAAGTTGTCAATTTAATTTTGAATAGTGAAGCTGTGATTAACTGTAAACAATGAGATGTTTGTGTTTTGTTTATGTGTTCTGTGTTTGTTTCTTGGATTAAGATTGTGTGCCTTACTAAGATAAATGCAATACTAATTTGCATTCTTGATTTTGCCATACATACTTAAACTGGTTGGGAGGCAGTAGCTAATGACATTAACTCGTCTAATGCTTAAACGAAGCACCATAGCAAAAAACTTTCCTTAACAAAAAGTGCTCCCAAAGTTTGTCGGTCTTATTTTGGGGCATCCTATATATGTAAATATTAGTATCCCATAAAAACTCTTGTAAAACATATAGTATTACCATGTAATGGGGCATGCTGTTTTGAATAACGCTAAAAAAAAAGGACACACACACAGTAATATACTCAGGCATGCAAATGTACACGGACACATGAGAAACACATGCACGCATGCATGCACATATACACACACACACACTATCATAGTAACATACACAGGCACACAGACATGTCTATTTCTGCACAATATTAATGATGAAATAAGAATGTACTACTATTTCAGGTACTGAGACAGATAGAGGTCAAATTGAAGTACCTGAATCCTGCGTTGTATCCTGCCCCACGAGTGCCTGTTACATATGTTGTTACTCCTGTGGATATTGAGAAAGACGACAAACAGGGAAAACATTCGCCCAGAAAGTGATTACAGTTGTTGTTCATATGCTATGTAAATGTTCAAGTGTTGCAATTAAATGTTTCTACCATTCATCAAATGCTAATGTTGTTTTATTGCCTTTATAATAGTTGTTTGCTGCAGATGTTTTACCCAATGTCACCTCATCTTGAGCTTGCATTGAACTGCCTTCACTTTCACATTCTTTCTCTGCATGTTTACAGACCTTAACCAACATTGCACTGTTATTTTTTAAATTCAATAATGAATTAATTAATTTCAGTTACCTCCTCTGTTCGTTAAAAAATTAAACTTGCTAACAGTGAAAATGTAACTAAGATAAATAAATGTTTAAACCAAAAAGGTGAGTTGATTAATAACACTACACAACACTTAACTTATAATTTACTGGAACATGTTTCAAAGGCTTGACTTTCCTTCACTATCACCCGGACATCTACTGGTTCTCCCTGGTGTGGATGGTGATGTTTCCTCTGGTGGTGGTTCAAGGAACTTGCTGAAGATATCTTACTCAGGGATGTCAAAATTGAATACTCTGTTTCTATTTTTCAAAATGATTTGTTCCCACATGGACAGCTCTTGTTTTCCTGTTATGTGTTTGAGGAGCTTCAATCCTCAATAGCCTAACACATAGACATCCTCCTTCCAACAGAAGAATACAAAGCAGAATATTGCTAAATAATTGAAATATCACCAAAAAATGGCTTCCCCAAATCATTAGTGGACAAAAAACTGAAATGAGCAGAAACAAAATAGTTGCTGGAAGAAACTACAACACTCACAGCAGCAGAAACAAAAATGACATTAAAAAAATTCACATCCCATCCTTGGGCCTTTGGAAAATTCAAAAAAGTTTACGAAGAACAGAACATTCAGCTAGCACCAGTGAACCACTACTCCATAAAAATCTACTGAACTCAAATATCAAAGATGCCGTTCCACCCAATAAAGAATCTGGCATGTACCAAATTGAATGCAGTGGCTGTAATAGTGTATGTAGAAAAAACCAAAAGAAATTTACAAATAAGATCCAAGGAACACCTTAGAAATGTAAAAAACAAACAGAAAAATCAGCAGTTGCCACTCATTTTTGGACAGAAAACCACAACATAAAGCCAGAATCGAAACTCCTCAAACACATAACGGGAAAACAAGAGCTGTCCAAGTGGGAACAAATCTTCATTTTGAAAAATAGAAACAGAGTATTCAATTTTGACATCCCCGAGAAAGATATCTTCAGCAATTTCCTTGAACTACCACCAGAGGAGACCTCAGAGGGAACATCACAATCCACACCAGGGAGAAACAGTCAATGCCCAGTTGATAATGAAGGAAAGTCAAGCTTTCAAAACATGATCCGATAAAATATAAGTAAGCGTTGTGTAGTGTTATTAATCGACTCACCTTTGTGGTTTAAGCTGATTATTACAACACTGTTTTCAAACTTCCAAGAAAGAAGTTAAATTCTAATTTGTTCTTATTTTAGTATCTTGTTGCTTCACTGTTAATAGCTTCAATTTCCTTAATTAAGGTAAATAAATGTTTGTTAACCATATCTACCATGCTGATAATGAAAACAACAATAAAAAACTTGAATTAGCTCTCATTTCATAGTTAAAGAGGTGCATTTAATTATATTTATAGCATTCATTGTCAATTCCTTCCCATATAGGCTTCAGAGTGCCGCTTATGGTAGACAGAGTGATGAAGCTCCAGGCAACAAGAGCTGTGTGTATTTTGTTGCTATTTTTAGCCTGGGCTCATAGCAATAAGGGGAAGGGGAAAAGAAAGGGAGGAGTGGCACATATTTCATTTAAGTGTATTTTCAATGTTACAAGCTGTGTTCTTGGCATGTTCTGGCAGAAAGAAAATAATGGCCTCAGAGTCTATCACTTGAACCAGGATTTCACAATGTTATGCATGAAGCACTTGTCAAATCCAAGAATAAAATCTCCCTGCTCTTCACAGGCATAATAATAAGGCAGAAATAATGCATTTTTGAGTTGTTGCAATGTTATACCAGGGGTGTGATATCAAGGTTCTAAGTTAATTATTCAGGTGTACAGAATGTGACAGTAAAGTTATTTTTAAATGTCATCCGATTATTTTATATATTTCGAATTTCAATAAAATGTTACGTATGAATGCACAGTACTGTCTGGATCAAATCTCCTGCATATAGCCATAGCCAATAGGACTGCACCGCAACGTAGCCATGTTTTATCCTTGTGCACGAGAATAAGATAGTAACACAGCACAGCACAGCACAGCAATAGGAATAGCATTTCGCTGTATGTTTCCGAGAGTTGTTAAATATGTTAAACTCTAAATAAACTTTGGCTATTCAGTAAAACTAAATAAATGGCAACAGAAATGAACATATTTGATTATTCTCTAGGGATGGCCAGGGGCTCGTCACTTGTTGCACTGCTTTCATCCTCTCAGTTATTTGTTTAAATTTGTCCTAATTGCATATAAAATTTCTTCTCTACATATTTATTTAATAAAATCTCTTTTCTATAGTTCTTCTGCATGTTTAACACAGGACCTTTGTTCCCTTGTCAAGTTTTTCATTGATATATTTTAAATGTATTGCTTCTGAGAACAAATTAACAGTCCACTTGAGTACACACAAGCTCAATCAGATTGTACTAGCACTGAAAAGAGAAGTAATTGTGTTATTTAATACTCCCTTTCATTAGCAAGTTCATCCAGCTCATACACACAAAATGCACGTAAAATATAATTGTGTATAAATACTGAATGGCTGAAGCTAATATAGTCTTTTTACTTTCTCTACTGGTAAGTAGAGGAAGTATTGTACTCCACCCAAAAATTCAATATCGAGATTTCACCAGAAATAAATGCTTCGAGACCCCCTGAATCCAAAAGCCTTTTTAGAAAAAGGTTTGTGTGTGTGTCTGGGGACAGCATAATTAAAAAACGAAGTCGGTTAAAAACCAAAGTTGGTATTTAAGTTTAAAGTCTTTCACGGATACGACACAAAGATTTTGAGAAAATAGCCCCACCCAAAACTACCCTTTACACGCAAAATGTTTTGAAAATGTTAATTTTCTTGAAAATGGCTCTAACAATTTTGATTAAAATGCCATATGTTTGAGATATTTTTATGACAAATGAAATGTTGTTGTTGTTTTCTAGTGCCTTGCATCTGGCAATGAAGCCAATAGCATTCGTGCACCAAGTTGTCGACGGGCCCTTAAACCCAACACACTCACTCACTCACGCATTCATGCTTTCCAATACTTTTTAGGACTCATATTCATGTATGTGGCTTTCATGTAACTTTTTTGTTAACGAGCACCAGTTTTACAATGTGGCAACAAATGAAATGTATATCTTGAATTTTCGGGCTATAGCCTATGAAGTCCTGTTTACTCTGGATGACTTTTCAATAACTCTTAAACCGTAAGACATACACAAAATCTTACTATACAAAAAATCTAGATCTTGTTAAAACACAAGTTATGTCTGAATACATTTTTTTGTAGAGTGAACCATTTCAGAGATATTCTTTGTTATTTCTATTAGTTTCGGAAAACTTAAAATTTTGGTGAAATGGAACACTGTTGTTCATTTTTACTTTCTCTACTGGGAAGTAGGGGAAGTATTGTATTCCACCCACAAATTCGATGTCAAGATTTCACTGGAAATACATGTTTTGAGGCCCCCTGAATCGAAAAAAAGCATTTTTAGAAAAAGGTCCGTGTGTGTGTCATTCTGTCGACAGCATAACTCAAAAACGAAGTCGATTAAAAACCAAAGTTGGTATTTAAGTTTAATGTCGTTCAAGGATGTGACACGAAGATTTTGAAGAAAATAGCCCCACCCTAAACTACCCTTTACATAGAACATTTTTCGAAAATTTTGATTTTCTTGAAAATGGCTCAAACGATTTTGATTAAAATGCCATATGTTTGAGATATTTGTATGACAAATGAAATGTATATCTTGAATTTTCTGGCTATAGCCCCTGTAGTCATATTTACTCTGGACGACTTTTACATAACTAGCAAACCGTTAAGAGACAGACCAAATCATACTATACAAAAAATGTTGTTTTCTAGTGCTTTGCATCTGGCAATGAAGCCATTAGCATCTATACAAAAAATGTATATCTTGCTAAAATACACAATTTATGTCTCAATAAATTTTCTTGTAGGGTAAACCATTTCGGAGATATTCCTTCTTATGTGTGTGAGTTTCGGAAAACATATAACTTTCGTGAAATGGGTCATCGCTGTTCATTTTTTTATATGTTAAGTGTGCAAAGACAACAGAATTTCAAACATTTGACTATCGCACAAAGACTACTGTATTCTAACATTCCCCTTGTACCTACAAGGAAATAAGCAATAAGATAATTTGTACAAATGTTTATCTCAACTAACAAGAAAGAAGATATAGGGATAAGAGTTTATAAGAATGGTTAGTTCAAGAGTAGAGAAAGTCATGTGAGTGTAACGCATCAGATTTTTTTATATGTTAAGCGTGCAAAGAGAACAGGATCTCAACACTTTATAAGATTTCACTGTCACTCAAAGTCTATTGTATTTCCACACTCCCTTTGTACATGCAAGGAAATAAGCAAAACTTTTGGTGGGCAATGCCCCTGGCTTTATAAGTATGGGGGCAGAAAATGCCTTACCCCCTTAGTCCAAGCCTATAGCAAATACAGTATGTATACTACAAAACTTAGTGCATGGCCCATCCCCAGGATACGTACTGCACGACTTGGCTGGCAGTAACACAGTCTGTCGCCTGGTCACATATGTATGGATGTCAAATCAAATTACACTAACAATTATGAGAATAAACACAGAACATGCATGAGGTTGGAAATGCCGTCCATCTGCTTTAATATCTCTACAGCATCTTCTAAGAAAATTTTCATTCACACGCATTAGTTCAACTTCTGAAGCTGCATTACTTTCGCTTCTGATATTTTGTTTTAATTTTGTCTTGTGAAAGGCGCCTAGTAGATTTTCGAGGTGACAGCCATAATCTTTATCTGATTTCATCTAATTTCTGTTCCATAAGCATATGCTATTTTACATTTTTTTCCCTATCACAAAATGTTTCCATCTCCCTGAATTTCTCTACAAGCAAACAGTCTCTACTCAGAACATGCATGCCAAAAAATTTAGTCTCAAATTGCTTCACAACTTCCCACAAGACAATGTAATTACATACAAAGTGTACATAAACACTTTGTTATACTATATACTGCAATCGATTCATTTTGAAAACATTTCAAGCAAAACTAAACACTTCTAATGTTATTCACGTGAAAGCTGGACTAGAACAGCACAGAACACCTAACAGAAGCAAGGCGGACCCACGTTTGACTATTAACATGCACATGCATGAAAATGCAGTGAAGGTCACACAGGCTGTGCACCTGCTGGCCAAGTTTTACAGTTAACGATTGAGAGATACAATCGGAACTGAAAAATTCAATTCCACAGTAAGTTTTTTTGGCATAAATAAATAATAATTACTGTACTGTACTTCACTTGGCAACTAAATACTTAGGGTATATAGGTCCACTTTGCAGAGCACATTTATTTTACTTCCAAAATAATAACAAAGTAAAAGTATAAAACATGAAACCACAAGCACTCTAGGAGCTAGTTCTGTGTCTGGAATGTTTATGTGAAGGTGATGGACTTCTCTTGTGACGTTTCTTTGACGATGAGTAAGTGCGGTGCCCATCCACATTCCTATCAGATGACTTGTCTTCCTTTCTCTCTGATTTCTTTTTGTAATCATCAAACTTTGCAACATTCAGAACCCTACAGTTCTTATCATATTCCTTTTTTGACACAACCCTAACTGCATGTTCACTAACAGACACACAATCCCCACTAAGTGCCAATTTCACCACAAGCCTTCCAGCATCTTCATCCATTCCCTGCACCTCACCATATTGACCCTTCCGCGCACCAGATACTATCTGTACATGGGAGCCCTTCAGCAATTCCAACTCCTGTTCTTCTTCCTCTTTCTTGGAGCTCGAAGTTGATGTCGAAAGAGCTTTATCTGCACCAAGACCCATTCCTCTGGGTCGAAGTTGGGGTGTAGCCACGGATGCCACTTTTCCTTGCTTACCAATTCCTTTTCCTGCAGTCCAACCCATTCCCCTCAATAATGCCTTACCAAAAGCCTCCACTGGAATGTTCTCATAGTCTTCTAATGTAGATTCCTCCTGCAAGTTTTCTTCACTCTGTGTTGCTGGTATCTCAAGGATATTTGCATTTTCCTTTTTCTGCTGTTCACTGAGCTTTTTGGAATCTTCCAGAAGTTCCTTCGCAGCAATATCGTCTAGGCTAACTACTCCATTTTCTTCATTTTTTATTTCTGAATTATCATTTTTCTGCTTCTGCGTATCTGAACTTCTAGACACTGTAGGATTTCTTAACGGAATGACAATGTCTTTAGGTCCTTCATCGTTCTTGCTCAGGCCGTCATTTTTAATTATTATTGATTTGCTATCTAAACAATCAATGTACTGCTTATTAGCATCCTTTGTAGGTCCTTTGGTAATACGCGGCTGTTTAACTACTTTACTGAACGAAAAGGATATCTTCTTTCCACTATCCGCCATTATTCGCTTTTATTATGCACATGAATCAGTAAACTCGTGATGAAATACGAACAATGTTTACTACTTTGTACAATATTTGCAATCTTTTTTTGTCCAAGAATACACGATAACATTTGCATTCATCTGCATTCATCGGAAATGAAATCATCTAGAAGACCGTGCAGCGGCATACAGCTAGAAAGAGGTTATGATTTGGAATAGTACATTTTGAAATGTTAATTAACGAATTTAATAACTCGAAGTAGCGAAACTTGAACATGAATTTAGATAAAATATGTCGCTTCTGTCTTGAAGAGGTAAAGCCGCTTTTAAATGTTCACGAGTCAGACATTGGTGTACTGGGAAAAATAGAAGCTTTATCTTCAGTGATTGAGGTTAGTTATACTTATTTGTTGACATTCAACAGTACTGTATAAAGATTTTATCACTTGAGCTGATGCATATTTTTGTACTGACCTGACGTTTATTTAGCGATATTATCTTATTTTTAAAGAGCGTGTGTTATTCTTATGGTATAGATTTACAGCACTTTTAACAAGTCCGAGATAATCGTGGAATTATCATTATCCGGCCCTTGGCCCCTAACACTTCATTTCACATGCAATTAACAGTTCCCTTCGGGCAATCTCAGGAAGTAAGATTTCCCAGAACTCCGTACAGTGTGACGTAACTGCCCTAAGGATGACATAGTTGCCCCCCACTACCTTTGTGCCGGGAATACTAAATGATAGGTGCATATGGGGAACAAAGCGTAAAGATAGATAATTAAATTCACAGCAATGCATTAATTTACCGTCATCTAAGATTATTATTTGATTTCTATTTTGTTATAATTCATAGGTGAAAGAAATGCGTGTTTATTTATATTTTAAAAGGAAGAAATTCACAACAATGTGATATATTTGTCGTTAATTGACTGCTTTCATGTTCACATTAGTGTCCATAGGTTTATTATTTATTTACTTGTTTTAAGG
This sequence comes from Tenodera sinensis, assembly GCA_030765045.1. Lineage (NCBI taxonomy): Eukaryota > Metazoa > Arthropoda > Insecta > Mantodea > Mantidae > Tenodera > Tenodera sinensis. The sequence goes on from CM060971.1 coordinate 24,141,634, forward strand.
GATGGGGACAGAGAAAGGGTAACTTGCACCTGAAACCACTAGTTGTTATAGGTGATAAAGTAAACAGGCATAATGGAAAATCTGGTTCACAGTCTACAGGAAACTAACCCACACAGACCGCTATCTGCATAAACCTTAGAATTACTATCTCCGGCAGAAGAGAGGCATAATAAAGACGTTAACAGAACATGTAAAGTGTATCTGTAAACCAGACGCTTTGAACCAGCGACTGAAGCACCTGCACCAGGCACTTCACGCCAATGGATATTGGATAAAGGAAATAACTCGAACCTCCCATTCAACAAGGACAATGAAAACTTGCACCAAGACAACAGGACAACAGCATAAGGCATTCTTGCCTTATATCAAGGGCATCACTGATCACATTGGCAAACTTCTGGAAAGAGCCAGTATATAAACAATTTTTAAACTCAGTAGGAAACTGAAACAGCATCTGAGATTGGCAAAGGACAGGTAGGACCTCCTGTTGATACAGGGGATTTATCGGATACTGTGCAGCTTTAGCCAAGTTTACATTGCACTGCCAAACACAGTACAAAAACCCACTTAAAGGAACACAAAAGCAACTGCCGGCTAGGACACTTGGAGAAATCAGCATTAGCTGAACATGCACTTCTAACGGGCCATGACATCAAGTTCGATGAGGTCGAAGTTCTGGACAACACAGCATACTGCCACACATGGCTGTACCGAGAAACCATTGAGATCCATAAACATAAAAACAATTTGAGTAGAAAAAAAGAAATAGCACATATACACACAGCCTGGGTGCCGGTGCTAGACTGTACAAAACCAAAGCCCCAAAATGCGAACATAATCAATCATGTGGCAGTTCCCACAGCCATATAGTAGTGATTGGCGTACGAACAACCAATAAGAGATGAGAGGTAGTCCGTCTCACCTATATATAGGTTGGGCGCTCCATCAAATGCCCTCTAGTTGTTAACCAGCCAGGAGTCACTCTCTCTGAAGATGCCCAATGCAGTCTTGGGTGAAACATCAGATGCTTACTCAACTGGACCATGACCTACTACATTCTGTTGGATTAACGACGGACATGAAAGTCTAAGCAATGCTAATGATTCACTTGAAGTATGCTCACTGCAGGTGTAATACATAGTTGCAGTTAGGTCATAGTGAAGGCATTAATTCATCGACAAGCGTGAGAAATGATAAACATATGTCATAGAGTTAGGCAACTGAAAAAACCAAAAGAACTTGTCTCGGCAATGTAGGTTTAGCACTCTGTCTTATTCTAAAAGAGTCTTCCGGGCTGATTTGCCGTGGTCTGCTGGAGTAACTTAGTCCAGACGTTTCGTCCACATCCCAGACAGTCAACGCCTCAGACACAACTGTACCTTCACCAAGAAGACTTCAACCACGCCACCGATGATGTCCACCACAGTAGTGGACGAAACGTCTGGACCAAGTTACTCCAGCAGACCACTGCAAATCAGCCCGGAAGACTCTTTTAGAATTTCGAACACCAGCCGTGAAAGCCTACGCCTACTCATGACTCTACCTTATATTCAACAGGTCCCGAGCTCGAATCTAGGTTAGGGCAGGTTGTCCAGATAAGATTTTTTGCGGGATTTTCCGTTATTCTGAGAAGGCAAATGTCGGGTAAGTTTAAGCTCTGCTAACTTGGGGCTCATTTGAGCATCATTTTACCTATCCATTCATCGTCCGCTATGACCTGCCAGATTAAAGGACGTTAATCTTTAAAAACAAATAAAGAACTAAAAAGAATTGCTGATGATAATTGGGAAAATAATAGAGTACAGAAACTAGGAGTTAAGAGTTTGATGATTTATCTTTTATTTATGGACCCATGCACTGTAGAGGAAGTTATGTTCCAGCTTAATGTGAAGAAGTCGCTGCTAAAGTCTACACAACGCAGTACACTACTGGGGAAGCAAAAAACCTCTGCATGGGATGTGCAGTGTTTTACCTGTCTGTGTCCTCGGCGCTCCTTGCTGTCTGCCGCTATCATTGAAAGGTGTGGATGAAACCATACATTTTTAAAGCTATTTTTAAAGGCTTTTATTCACCAACTTTATGAAAGAAGATGCTGAAACTGGCCACCATACATTTTTGCCACCTTTTTAGAAAACTGTCTATCACTTGTTGAAGTTCATGTTGAGAAATGCTGGCAATTTCCCAGCGGATATTTTGGTTTAATTGTTCCAGGGTTTGTGGGTTTGTCTTGTACACTTTTATGTTTTAAGTTACTTCAGATAGAAATTGCAGGGGCTTAAGTCAGGGGACCCACAAATCTCTACTAATAATTCTGTTGTGAAATACACTTTCAGTTGTTCTCATCGAAAGATTGGCCATTTGAGCTGTTACGAGCCTTGTTGAAAAAAATCTGATGTGTTGCACTCACATGACTTTCTCTACTCTAGTACTAACCATTCTTACAAACCCTTATTCCTCTATCTTCTTCGTGTTAGATGAGATAAACATTTACAGAAATTTGTTATTGCTTATATCCTTGTAGGTGCAAGGAAAATATAGGAATAAGGTACACTTTGAGCGATAGTCAAATCTTTTAAAGCTTTGAGGTCCCGTTCTCTTTGCTTAACATATAAAAAAATCTGATGTGTTGCACTCACATGACTTTCTCTACTCTTGTACTAACCATTCTTACAAACTCTTATTCCTATATCTTCTTCGTGTTAGTTAAGATAAACATTTGTACAGACTATCTTATTGCTTATTTCCTTGTAGGTACAAGGGTAATATTAGAATACGGTAGGCTTTGTGCAGTAGTCAAATATTTTAAAGCTTTTAGAATTCGTTCTCTTTGCACAATGAACAACGATGTTCCATTTCACAAACGTTTTAAGTTTTCCAAAACACACACACAACAAGGAATATCTCCGAAATGGTTCACCTTACAAGAAAATTTATTTGGACATAAATTGCGTATTTTAGCAAGATCAAAATTTTTTGTATAGTATGATTTGGTTTATCTCCAACGGTTTACCAGTTATGCAAAAGTCGTCCAGAGTAAATACGACTACAGGGGCTATAGCCAGAAAATTCAAGATATACCTTTCATTTGTCATATAAATATCTCAAACTTATGACATTTTAATAAAAATAGTTGGAAAAAAAAATTAAAATTATTTTGTTGTTTAACGATGCTGTCAATTGCCAGGATCACATCAGCGTCGCCGGTGTGCCGCAATTTTGTCCTGCAGGAGTTCTTTTACATGCCAGTAAATCTACTGACATGGAGCTGTCGTTTTTAAGCACACTTAAAAACCATCGGCCTGGGCCGGGTTTGAACCCGCGACCTTGGGATCAGTAGACCAGCGTCTAACCAACTGAGCCACCCAGACCGACAAAAAAAAAGAAAAGAAAAAAAATAGTTGGAGCCATTTTCAAGAAAATCAAAATTTTCCATGTAAAGGGTAGTTTAGGGTGGAGCTATTTTCTTCAAAATCTTCATGTCGCATCCCTGAAAGACATTAAACTTAAATACCAACTTTGATTTTTAACCTACTATTTGTTTTTACTTTCTCTACTGGTAAGTAGGGGAAGTATTGTATTCCACCCAAAAATTCGAAGTCGAGATTTCACCGGAAATACATGTTTTGAGGCCCCCTGAATCCAAATGAAGCATTTTTAGAAAAAGGTCCGTGTGTGTGTCTGTGTGTCTGTCAGTCTGTGGACAGCATAGCTCAAAAACGAAAAGTTGGTTAAAAACCAAAGTTGGTATTTAAGTTTAATGTCATTCAAGGATGTGACACGAAGATTTTGAAGAAAATAGCCCCACCCTAAACTACCCTTTACATGGAAAATTTTTCGAAAATTTTTATTTTCTTGAAAATGGCTCTAACGATTTTGATTAAAATGTCATATGTTTGAGATATTTTTATGACAAATGAAATGTATATCTTGAATTTTCTGGCTATAGCCCCTGTAGTCGTATTTACTCTGGACGACTTTTGCATAACGGGTAAACCATTAAGAGACATACCAAATTATACTATACACAAAATGTAGATCTTGCTAAAATACACAATTTATGTCTCAATAAATTTTCTTGTAGGGTGAACCATTTCGGAGATATACCTTGTTATGTGTGTGAGTTTCGGAAAACTTGGATCTTTCGTGAAATGGATCATCGTTGTTCATTTTTTTTATATGTTACGTGTACAAAGAGAACGTGATCTCAAAGCTTTAAAAGATTTGACTATCGCACAAAGCCTGCTGTATTCCAATATTCCCCTTGTACCTACAAGGAAATAAGCAATAAGATAATTTGTACAAATGTTTATTTTAACTAACATGAAGAAGATATAGGAATAAGAGTTTGTAAGAATGGTTAGTACAAGAGTAGAGAAAGTCATGTGAGTGCAACACATCAGATTTTTGAGTTATGCTGTCCACAGACTGACACACACACACAAACACACACACACACACACACACGCATGGACCTGTTTCTAAAAATGCTTTTTTTGGATTCAGGAGGTCTCAAAACGTATTTCCGGTGAAATCTTGACATCAAATTTTTTGGGTGGAATACAATACTTCCTGTGCTTACCAGTAGAGAAAGTAAAAAGGCAAAATCATGCTCCCTGTCTGTTAATTTGCTAAAACAAAAGGGGACAAAATTGTGTTCATGTACGTATGAGCATCAACTGTTAGCATATAACTCAGAACATAATATTGTTGGTGAAGTACTCCCTCAGGACGAAAAAATTGGTGTATGGTGTGGCATTAGTGGAGAAAGATTTCTCAGAGCTCCAATAAGTGATTTCCACCTCTGCGTTAACTTAAGGTGTGCAAACAAACCCACACACCCTGGAAGAATTAAAACAAAATATCCACCAGGAAATTGCCAACATGTCTCAATGTGAACTACGGCGAGTGATAGATAGTTTCCTGGTCAGTAAAGTCTTTAAAAGTAGTTTTAAACATGTGTGGTTTCATCTGTACTTTTGTATCATAGTGACAGACAGCAACGAGTGTCGAGGATCAGACAGGCAGAACACTGCAGTCAATTCAGAAGTTTTTGGTAAAGAATGTTGACTATGGGAACTCATGAAATGCAAACACTTACCGCTTGTTGCAGATTAAGAAAGATGATGGTTTGCCAGACCAGGTGTGTCAGTATTGTGTGGACCAACTGGAGATTTGCTTCAGATTTGTACAGAAATGTGAACACTCAGATTACGCATTAAAGCAATATCTGCAGAAACAGGAACAAAACACAGGAAAGGTAAGTCCTTCCTTATTCAGCACCTGTGGTTAGTTTGCACTTCTGCCAGTAGAGGGAACTTTGTGGAATTTGTTGTTGACACTTCAAAAACGAAGAGTTGCCAACAGGATCCTGTGGTACTGAAATTCAGCATGGGCTTCAGCTACAATGTCTAGGTTAATGTGTGCAAATAAGCAGGATAACAGGATCCTGTGGTACTGAAATTTAGCCCAAAGTTAGATATCTAGGTTAATGTGTGTGTATATGAATGTTTTTGTGATATAGAAAATTATTATTATGCAAGGTTATGTTATAGAACCAAGGTTACTAAATATATGAATGGAATTCAAATAACTGGAGAGGTAGAATCGGAACTGAAAAATTCAGTGCCACAGCTGGGATTTGAACCACAGACCCTCTGCTTACCAGGCAGGTTCTGTAACCACTGAGCTACTGTGACAATCTGCCAGAATGACAATGAATTCTCCAATCAATTCACATTTCTCTCTGTAAACCACAAAGGCAGTCTCACAACAGAGACAATTACCCCAATGGTGACTTACTATCATAAGTATTTTATGCCCTGGGATTGATTGTACTTAGGATAGTAAGTCACCATTGGGGTAATTGTCTCTGTTGTGAGACTGCCTTTGTGGTTTACAGAGAGAAAAATATGAATTGATTTTAGAATTCAAGGTCATTCTGGCAGGTTGTCACAGTAGCTTAATGGCTAGAGCATCTGCATGGTAAGCGGGGGGTCTGTGGTTCAAATCCCAGCTGTGGCATTGAATTTTTAAGTTCCAGTTCTACCTCCCAAACATTGCCCACACACGGCTTGTGTGTTTGAAAACGCCAACAGTAAGTTTGTTGGCAAAAATAAATAATAATTATCAGGATTCTGTTTATATTCTTTTTTTCTTCTTTTTTGTTTTATATTAATGTCCTCCAATGTGTCATATCGGAGGTAAATGAATGCAATTTGTGAAATGATGCTCAAATGAGCGCGAGGTTAACAGAGAATAAAGTTACCCAACATTCATATTCTCAAGATAAGTGAAAACCTCAGAAAAAGAACCTTATCTGGATAAGTCACCATAATCAAAGTTTGAATTTGGGACCTCTAGAATGTGAGACAGACATGCTACCACCACTCCACAGAGCCGGGCTAACCTGCTCTTGGAGATTACAACTGTTCCACTTGGACTTGCAGTTTCTTCTGCACAGGCACTGCAATAACAAGAACTATATTGCATGCTACCACCACTCCACAGAGCCGGGCTAACCTGCTCTTGGAGATTGGACTTGCAGTTTCTTCTGCACAGGCACTGCAATAACAAGAACTATATTGCATGCTACCACCACTCCACAGAGCCGGGCTAACCTGCTCTTGGAGATTGGACTTGCAGTTTCTTCTGCACAGGCACTGCAATAACAAGAACTATATTGCATGCTACCACCACTCCACAGAGCAGGGCTAACCTGCTCTTGGAGATTGGACTTGCAGTTTCTTGTGCACAGGCACTGCAATAACAAGAACTATATTGCATGCTACCACCACTCCACAGAGCAGGGCTAACCTGCTCTTGGAGATTGGACTTGCAGTTTCTTGTGCACAGGCACTGCAATAACAAGAACTATATTGCATGCTACCACCACTCCACAGAGCAGGGCTAACCTGCTCTTGGAGATTGGACTTGCAGTTTCTTCTGCACAGGCACTGCAATAACAAGAACTATATTGCATGCTACCACCACTCCACAGAGCCGGGCTAACCTGCTCTTGGAGATTGGACTTGCAGTTTCTTCTGCACAGGCACTGCAATAACAAGAACTATATTGCATGCTACCACCACTCCACAGAGCCAGGCTAACCTGCTCTTGGAGATTGGACTTGCAGTTTCTTCTGCACAGGCACTGCAATAACAAGAACTATATTGCATGCTACCACCACTCCACAGAGCCAGGCTAACCTGCTCTTGGAGATTGAACTTGCAGTTTCTTCTGCACAGGCACTGCAATAACAAGAACTATATTGCATGCTACCACCACTCCACAGAGCCAGGCTAACCTGCTCTTGGAGATTGGACTTGCAGTTTCTTCTGCACAGGCACTGCAATAACAAGAACTATATTGCATGCTACCACCACTCCACAGAGCCAGGCTAACCTGCTCTTGGATATTGGACTTGCAGTTTCTTCTGCACAGGCACTGCAATAACAAGAACTATATTGCATGCTACCACCACTCCACAGAGCCAGGCTAACCTGCTCTTGGAGATTGGACTTGCAGTTTCTTCTGCACAGGCACTGCAATAACAAGAACTATATTGCATGCTACCACCACTCCACAGAGCCAGGCTAACCTGCTCTTGGAGATTGGACTTGCAGTTTCTTCTGCACAGGCACTGCAATAACAAGAACTATATTGCATGCTACCACCACTCCACAGAGCAGGGCTAACCTGCTCTTGGAGATTGGACTTGCAGTTTCTTCTGCACAGGCACTGCAATAACAAGAACTATATTGCATGCTACCACCACTCCACAGAGCCAGGCTAACCTGCTCTTGGAGATTGGACTTGCAGTTTCTTCTGCACAGGCACTGCAATAACAAGAACTATATTGCATGCTACCACCACTCCACAGAGCCAGGCTAACCTGCTCTTGGAGATTGGACTTGCAGTTTCTTCTGCACAGGCACTGCAATAACAAGAACTATATTGCATGCTACCACCACTCCACAGAGCCGGGCTAACCTGCTCTTGGAGATTGGACTTGCAGTTTCTTCTGCACAGGCACTGCAATAACAAGAACTATATTGCATGCTACCACCACTCCACAGAGCCAGGCTAACCTGCTCTTGGAGATTGGACTTGCAGTTTCTTCTGCACAGGCACTGCAATAACAAGAACTATATTGCATGCTACCACCACTCCACAGAGCCAGGCTAACCTGCTCTTGGAGATTGGACTTGCAGTTTCTTCTGCACAGGCACTGCAATAACAAGAACTATATTGCATGCTACCACCACTCCACAGAGCAGGGCTAACCTGCTCTTGGAGATTGGACTTGCAGTTTCTTCTGCACAGGCACTGCAATAACAAGAACTATATTGACATTTCACCATCGTTTTGGTCTCCCAGGGGCTTACTATGGTAGGTATGGGAAATGGCGATCCCGGAGTCCTGAGCCATATTCTCTATTAGGTTCCTCTAAGGGGATAAAAGGGTATATGCTAAACGCCCAATAAACTCTGGTCCACTCATGTTTGACCTCCAACCCTATATCTCCTTGAACACGGTCTGATAGATACCTTTCATGTGGCTTGTTGGTGGATGGGGTTACGCAAGGGATGACTGGGTAAGCACGTGATTCCCTGGCCCTGGTTATCATTTAGAACTGTGTTCATATCCGCTGATAAGGGTCAGTCCAGGGGAGTGACCATTGCATGAGCTAATGCTCTCCTGAAGGTGATATGGTCCCTCTGTCTGAGCCTAGGGCGAGCAAGGTCCAGGCCAGGACTCTCACCCAAGATGTGAGCATGCCATCAGAGGATTAATGCACCATCACACACAAAAAAAAAATTCCAACAAAAAATACACAAAGAAGTAGCTGAGTCAAGTGGTGCTCACTACTTGAAAAAAGGGAAAAAAAATTATGTTGGTGAATCCATTCATTATTCAGAAGGATGTTGACAAAATAGGTGGCACAATGAAAACCTCTACTAGATCTCACAATGGAAGCTCCTGGTTGAAGCTAATTCAGCATCCCAGGCAGCAGTGTGATAAACACTCATGTGTTGGATGGTATGTCCAATGAGGAGATTCAGGAGAACCTAGGACAAGGTATGACATAGAGTATGGCGAATACCAGCCCACACATACCCTGTTCCTTACCTTTGACCAGCAGGGTATGAGGCCTTTGAAGTTAGTCCATATATATCGAACCTGATCCGATGTTACAAGTGCCAGTGCTTTGGACACACGAGCAGTTTGTGCAATAGTGAAGCTACCTGCTTTGACTGCTGAGGCATTGTGCATGACAGTGCATGTACTTTACCTCAAAGTTGTGTTAACAGAACAACCCTCAAGTTCCCAAGAATGCCCCCCCCCCTCAACACCCCCTGCTCCATGGATCTCAGGCTCATTTGAGCATCATTTCACCCATTTCATTCATTCACCGTCCAATATGACATTACGTTGGAGGATGTTAATTAAAAAAAAAAAATCAGGGATGTCCCCATTTTATGGAGGAAAGAGGCATCCAGGAGATTCAGGCTAGGGAGAAGTGTCCTCAAAAACCTGGAAACTCTTGTGTTTGCACCAACCCTCTATCTCGAAGATCAGTACCTATAGCTCAATTACAGCTAAACCAGTGCTGAGTCGAAACTTAAATGGGACCACATGTTCAGACAAGATTCTCATAGCTAGATCACATCCAAAGCGTTTGACATTGCCTAAGTCCATATCAACCTCTATGAACACCATCGTTGCACAGAAGAGCCCAGCAAGGTCGACAAATAGACTGGCAGAGCCGTAGGATATGATGCTCCACCGATAAAGTTCAAGAACCAATATAATAGATCCGACTTCCTCAAAGCAGATAATAAGGTTGCTCCGAAGACCTAAAAGGGAAAGAAAAGTCCAAAAACATCTCCTAGGAGAACCTCTTCTGAAGAATCTTCTGGGGTGGCTTCAGATTGGCGACTTCATCTTCATCATTCTCTGTTTCCAATTGGTGCAATACAATCAACCATTGCCTACTTCAAGGTAATAGAGATTTACCTTAAAGTACTTGTCCCATTGAAACATTACCATGGTTATCTTACTATGAAACATACGTGGTATTAGAACACGACCAGAGCTAGAGCTTTTGCTCAGTAAGTATGAGCCCTTGGTCGCATGTCTGCAAGAGACTAAGCTGCGTCCACAAGATGTTTTCCAAGTAAGATGACACGCCGCAGTGCAATGTGATTTTACACCAAAAGAGGGGGTTCTGGCGCATGGCGGCACTATGATACTTATCAGAGATTATATATATATATATATATATATATATATATATGGAATCTGTACCCTTATGATGTGACATACAATCAGCAAGGATTCTACTGCCAACCATCCAATTTACCATTTGTAACATATACCTATTTGCCTCCATCCTTTGACTTCTCGCTCATTCATTTAGAAGATCTAGTTTCCCAGTTACCAACACTGTTTCTGTTGGTGGGAGACTTCAATGTGCACCACCCACTGTGGGGTTCAAGTCGTGCTTGTGCGAGAGGTACGCTCCTCGCTGACTTCCTGGACAGTAACAACCTAGCTCTCCTCAACACTGGAGAGCCTACATTTCTTTGTGACTCTTTCAATAGTTTCTCACACATGATCTTGCAGTTTGTTCACCTCAGTTGACAGTCTCTCCTTGCAATGGAATGTCATCTCTGATTTACACTCAAGTGACCAGTTTCCATGTCTTATTAGTATCTTGACACAAGATGCATGTACCACACATATGCCTAGATGGCACTGGAACCTTTACACCCAGTTGGCTGTGCTTACATGCAACGAGCACGACTGGGTGCAGCATCTCACTGAGACAATTCTTTCTGCTGCTGAGTAAATTATTCCATGGTAGATTTTTCATGCCCATCAATTTCCTGTCCTCTGGTGGACGGATGAATGTCAGAATACCATTCATGCTCTAAGGTGTGCTCTTAGGGCTTTCCAAAATCACCCTACATTGGATAAACTAATCCAGTATAAGAAAGTATGTGCCAGGCAGGGTTGCCAATGTTTAAAAGTAAAATTATCGTACAGGCCACTCAAAATTATAGATTTGGATTCAAAATTATCGTACATCACAAACCAGATATTACAACAATAAATGTATCAGTTTAACACTTATGAAAATGTAATATTATTGATGTTTATGGTATCTGCTTACAATACTGATGACCTCAATCAGTATTACAACTTTAGCACTTATGTTTCTCGTACTATTCATCTGAAAGTTCATCTTCCTCAACTGTTGTAGCATTATAAAAATTTGTTGTTGAGATAAATTTTAACATCTTCTCGGTGACTTGCAGATTTTCGGACCCACCACATTCTTTCATAAGCTGAGACGACAGAATAAGTCCATTTACCGTATCTAATGCCAGCTGTTTCTAATGTTGCTTTCTATTAAACCTAGCTTGGAAAAAAGCTCTTTCACAAGAAGTGTATCTGTGGGGCAATGAAATCACTGATAATGCAACCTCCGCCAGTTCTTTGAAATCAGTATTTCCACCAAGGTGGAATGTGTTTAACAGCACTCCAGAAACTGCCAGATTCAGACATGTTCTTTATTTCACATGGAATATCACGTATTACAAGTTTTCTCCATTGATTATCAATTTTCTGAACAGTGCCTTCTTCATTGAGATTGCCAGATCTGGGCACTTTGGCAACAAGAAGATAAAAGGTAGGAGGCTTAGTAGGATATGAAATGGTTGCGTTAGAGGGGCAGAGACAGGCCATGAGGGCAAAACTGATATCGCTATTTGTAATTAATCTCATTTCGCTGGTGTGACAAACCAGTGAAAATGAAATTTTGCCGATATCGAAATTATTGTACACCCCCATAATTATCGTACGGGTTGAAAACCATGGTGCCAGGTCTAGGCAAGTAATTAAGGATAGCAAAAAGATATCATGGAGCAATTTGTTTTTTATTTAAACATCTGCAATACAATCTGTTCAATAGTTGAACAATAAGTAACTATGATAATATGTTACTTTTACAAACTATGGCCCATTGGCCATAAATTTGCTTATAATTTGGGTGCAAATCTGTACTGCAATTCCAAGACCTGGTTTCTCTGTAGTCGGCTTGTTGTGCTGCTGCTGTTGTCAAGTAGATTTATTGCCAGTGTATTGGGGACGACTATTGAAAGGCTTTTGGTAAGACAGGCTGTATGCTGCGATTTCCTGTTTGATTGTTGGAAGTTTGAAATCATGGTAGACATACTTATTACCGATGTACCAGGGGATGTTACCAATGGTTCGGAGAGTTTTGGAACAATTCATGATAGTTTCTCAGGCTAACAACTGGGTCAAATTTGGATAACTGTCCAAGCTTTCAGTGACTAACTCTGCCACCATCCTCAGGGGAACTGAAGCTAGACTACTAATGTTGCATTATTTATTCCTAGCCAGTGGTGGATAAGATGTGCCTACTTTCTTGCCATTGTTCCAAAATGATTAACTTGTTCTGTTATACTTTAGCTTCCACATATTTCCTGTTTAATGGCACCTTTGTCCACTATAACTAATTTCTACATGCACGAATTTGAACATGTGACACTCAAAACTGCACTCCTAGCTCATATTCAGTTCTTCCGCCATGTGGATGATATGTTTGTGGTATGGCCACACAGAAAAGATGCCCTGACAGCATTCCATGAATTTCTCAACAGCATCCATTCCAACATGAAGTTTACCGTGGAGACTGAACACCAGAATGGCTTACCTTTTTTGGACCTATTTATAAAAAACACGATGGTCACCTGGCCATAAAGTGTACAGGAAGCCAACTCACATCGATCTATACCTTAATAGCACCAGTAGCAGATGCAGACAGTCCTCTCAATACTCATAGATCAAGTGATTGCTGTCTCTGATCTTGAAAATCTACCACAAGAAATGCAACACCTTCGCACAGTTTTCAGGCAGAATCAATGCACTAACCAAGAAATAAACAGAACTTTAACAAAATGCACTTTAATTGCAACCGTGAACCCAACACAAAGTACATGCAGGCTTAGCAGTCATTCCTTATTGTGACACCCTGTCGGGAAAAATTGGGAAATTACTCACTAAGTATGAAAGAATAACCATATTCAAGCCTCCGACAAAAATAAAACAATTTTTAGGTTCTGGTAATGATGATTTGGGTCTTTGTGCACTAGGCATTCATGAAATCCCATGCAGTTGCGGCAAAGTTTATATAGGACAGACAGAACTGTAGAAAATCGCATCAAAGAACACCAACGTTGCATTAAGCTAGGTTACCCAGAAAAATCAACAGTGGTTGAGCACACATATAATACAGATCACAGATCTGCCTTCAAATCAGCAAAGCATGGATACCAGCCATTCAGAATTTCTCTCCACCACAGTGCAAGGAAGTATCAGCAGTCACCTGATTGGTTCCACACCTGTGTTTCCATTGACCGAAGCTCAACCAATGGGAAAAAAGTAGTGGATCTTGGTGAAAATATGTCAGTAATTGGAAATAAGTGACTTCCTGTTGGCAGACTATCCTGGACCAAAATGTTATATGTTGTACTTTGTGTTCTTACTCCATTCTCAGGTTCTTTAAACCGTTTGATATTCAGGTTATGAAAGAGGATTGAAACTGATGACTTAAATTTGAAGCCCTCCAACGCTTGGTTTTAAAACATTTGGAAAATAGACATAAATGATATTCATCTGGTGGAATAATGAAAGAATCATGAAAAGTATTTGAATGCCGTGGGAGATTACCATACAATGAGAGTGTCAAAGAGTTCCAAATGCGCTGCACAGTATTTCGCCTTTCCTTGTGCTTGGCACTCGTTACCAGCTGCCGCTATCATAGTGGTGCGGTTTTTATAAAGGATAGTCAACACATATCAGCGTGAATATAGCAGCAGGAATAATGTTTTTACTGAAAGATGGAAAGTTTGTTATAGCAGACGCTACTCTTATCTTCAGGGTTGCGGTCACAGAATGGAATGCACAAATCAACGTTCCTTTATTACAACATATTTATTCGTTCATTTACACTTTTAGCACCATACCAATTAGTTAACAACTTTCAAAACTCGATAGAATCTACACTGGTTAAAAGTTTGGGTGTAATTTACATGTTCACACGCCATCAGCAATTATACATCCTTTCACTTTGAGCTCACAGACGCTAATGAAAAGAGTGCTTGGCGTCCGTATGACGCAACACCGCCATTCTTATGTATTCATCCGCGCAACAGTTCTCATTGGTTGAATTCAAAGTGACGAGAAAACTTTGTCTATTTTGAATATTATTAAAAAAATAAGTCCCTGATACACCCAAATTAAAAGAATTAAACATTTACACACTCTTACAAAAATATTTACATGAACAATTTTCTATTAGTCAATATTCTGTCTCAATAGAAAGGCACAGATAAAACCATACAACATTTTGAAAACTACTTTTAAAGACTTTACTTACCAACTTTATGAAAGCAGATGCTGAAACTGGCTACCGTCGTTATCCTTAATTTTTGGCACCTCATTAAGGAACTATCCATCATTTGCCATAGTTCTCATTGAGAAATGTTGTCAATTTCCTGGTGGATGTTTTGCTTTGATTCTTCCAGGGTGTGTGGTTTCTTCTTGTACATTTTATGTTTAAAGTTACTCCAGAGATATAAATCGCATGGGGTTAGGTCGGGGGACCACAAGTTTCTAATAATAATTCTGCCCGGAAACACACTTTCAATTTGAGAGGTAGAATTGGAACTGAAAAATTCACTGCCACAGTCAGGATTTGAACTGCAAATCACACAGGCAGTCTCACATCAGACACAATTACCCCAATGGTGACTTACCATTGCAAGTACTTTATGTCCTGGGATTAAATAACCTTCACATGGTTATTTTATATTTGGCATAAATAAATAATAATTACCATCTGAAGGTTATCTAATCCCAGGACATAAAGTATTTATGATAGTAAGTCACCATTCTCTGATGTGAGACTGCCTTTGTGGTTTACAGGGAGAAATGCGAACTGGATTCAATGTCATTCTGGCGGACTGTCACAGTAGCTTAATGGTTAGAACACCTGCCTGGTAAGCAGAGGGTCTGTGGTTCAAATTCCGGCTGTGGCATTGAATTTTTCAGTTCTAATTCTACCTCTCAAACATTGCCCAGACATGGCTTGTGTGTTTGAAAGCACCAACAGTAAGTTTGTTGGCATAAATAATAATTACACTTTCAGTTGTTCTCATCGAAAGACTGGCCATGAGTTGTTGCAGGGTCTTGTTGAAAAAAGGCAAACTCATGCTCTCTGTCTGTTAATTCTCTACAAAAAGGGGCCAAATTGTATTCACATATGTACAGGTGTTAACTGTTGGCTCAAAAAAAAATTGGTCCTATAACTCTTACTCCGCTAATTGTGCACCATACGCCAATTTTTTCATCATGAAGAGGTACTTCATGAACAGTATTTTCTCAAGGCTCTAATAATGATCTTCTTTTGTAAAGCCTTTAAAAGTAGTGTTAACAATGTTGTATGGTTTCATCCGCAGATGGTAACAAGTGCAGAGGATGCATACAGGCAAAATACTGCAGCTCGTTCGTAAGTTTCTGACTCTCTCGGTATCTACAGATAGACATGTCTTCTCTGATTATAGTTTTATCATGGATAGATAATGAAACTATCTTGAAAGGTGATGTGTAAAATAATAGTGCTGTTAAATGACCCAGGTTCTACTGGAGGACGACAGAAGTGTAGAAGATGAAGACGAGGGTCCACAACTTCCAGATGTTGTGCATACATTTGCTTCAGATACAGATCTGCAAAGAACAGGTAAGCTACCCTTATTGTCAACACATACAAGTTCACATATTTCTGGGATCACTTGGCAGTCTGTGATTAAAACAATGGGGGGTGTCAGTCCTCCATATAAGGAGTGAATTTGCCAATTAGCTTACTTAATGGATATATTCAACAAGTTATTGAGCCCAATCCTCAACTCCAAGGTATTGACAGAAATATGTTTAAGGGGAAGTTGTAAGCTAGTTTGGGTCAAAAATATCAGTTTTGTGTTTTGTGCTGATTTTGCAAGTTTAACCCCTATTTTATCATAATCTAGTCTTTTAATCCATAAAAATTTGCCAGAAGTGTCTTTAAAATAAATTTAACTGTCCAAGAACGGGTATGAATAAAACAAATTATATATTCCTTAAATGTTTTTTTAAAACAATATGGAAATAATATCTATGTGATATAAGAAGTCAGTACATTTAAAAAAGCATTGATTTATATGTGTACAAAATTTCATACTTCTAGAGTGAATAGTTTCTCTGAAAAGTGGAGTTAAACTTCTTAAAATTAACACTGCAAGCATAGAGCTTACAACCTCCCCTAATTTTAATTAAGGTTTTTCCCAAACTTATTTTTCTGCATACATTTGTCCCATTTTCTCAGGAACCACTTATCCTAGAATAATGAAACTTTTACCACTCATTTTTGGGTTATTTGTGCTGGTACTGACTTTTCTTATAACACTATCATTAAAATCATCGATGCTAGAAATTTGGGTGAAAAAATAATAATATATTCATTATAGTTATTTTAAAAATATAAATCAACATATCTATGTAATATAAAAAAGTCTGTATAATTAGAAAGCATTGATTTATATGTGTACCAAATTTCACACTTCTAGAGCAAAGTGGAGTTTAACTTCTTAAAATTAACATTACAAGCATAGAGATTACAACCTCCCCTCAAGCTTGTAAGGAAGTAAATGGTTTTTATAAGAAACTTAATTTTTAGATTGATTGCATTAATAAAGGGAATATTACAGTTTTTTCAGCTGTGTTGGAGCAGTATGGACAAAATGAAGTCGGTATTGCTGATGGAAGTTTGAAAATAATCAAATTGCACCTACAATATCTCAGGTTACATTCCCAACTGAACAGAGAAATACACATGAATGAATTACAAATCCATTTTGCACCACCACCATTAACTCCTCTGATATCTATTTACAGTCCCCTGAAAATAAAATTGGAAAGCATGTTAGTTTGTGATTTCTGTTGTTATGCACACAAAGAGTACACTGGACTTTCTCCATTCCCCTCTACTTACGTGACAGCAATCAAAACAAAACTAAAGTAAGCACTTCAGTTCAGAATCATCGTTGATACCCGTAGTCGCCGTCATGAACAAAGGTGGTTGCACAAAACACAAATATCCAACATCACAGTCACATGTTTCCTAGCCAGTCAGGTGTAGTCTGATTCAGAGCACATGTGAGAGTACTTGCCTACAGTTTAACAGAGAAATTAAATAATTCTGAGGAATAAAAGGGTAAAGGGTACAGACACAGAGGGGACACCTCGCTCACTTGGACCTACACAGATCTATTGTGGCTACCAGCCCCCAGCAGGCAGGGATGAAATGAGAGAACCAAATGTGCCACACAAGTTCGCAGCTAGACAGGCCAGAGAGATGTGCAGAAGTCCCTAACAAGTGCTGAGATCTCTTCATCCCGGCACCAAGTAGCATCACACCGCACTTCCAGTGTCGCACTGAGCGTCCCCCCACGACAGAGGACCGTGCTGGCCAAATGCCACCTAGTGCTGAGGTCTCTTCATCCCTGCACCAAGTAGCATCACACCGCACTTCCTGTGTCGCACTGAGCATCCCCCCACGACAGAGGACCGCGCTGGCCAAATGCCACCTAGTGCTGAGATCTCTTCATCCCGGCACCAAGTAGCATCACACCGCACTTCCTGTGTCGCACTGAGCATCCCCCCACGACAGAGGACCGTGCTGGCCAAATGCCACCTAGTGCTGAGGTCTCTTCATCCCTGCACCAAGTAGCATCACACCGCACTTCCTGTGTCGCACTGCGCGTCCCCCCACGACAGAGGACTGCGCTGGCCAAATGCCACCTAGTGCTGAGTTCTCTTCATCCCTGCACCAAGTAGCATCACACCGCACTTCCTGTGTTGCACTGAGCGTCCCCCCACGACAGAGGACTGCGCTGGCCACATGCCACCTAGTGCTGAGGTCTCTTCATCCCTGCACCAAGTAGCATCACACCGCACTTCCTGTGTCGCACTGCGCGTCCCCCCACGACAGAGGACTGCGCTGGCCACATGCCACCTAGTGCTGAGGTCTCTTCATCCCTGCACCAAGTAGCACCAAGTAGCATCACACTGCACTTCCTGTGTTGCACTGCGCGTCCCCCCATGACAGAGGACCGCGCTGGCCAAATGCCACCTAGTGCTAAGGTCTCTTCATCCCTGCACCAAGTCCCACCAAGTAGCATCACACCGCACTTCCTGTGTCGCACTGCGCGTCCCCCCACGACAGAGGACCGCGCTGGCCAAATGCCACCTAGTGCTGAGAACAGCAGTTACCATGTGCAATCATCCGCACCATCTGCCCGGCACTGCCAATACTACATGCCTGAAAGTACACTTGAAAGATGATAAGGAAATGGAATGAAAGGAAATGATGGAAAGAAAACCGTGGTATGAAATAATGCACCCCAGCATTAGCCTAAGTGATATGGGGAAACCACGGAAAAACCCATGGCAGAGTGCACGGCCACAGGGATTAAACCTGCGATCTCCTGAATGTGGGCCACAGACGTTACTGCCTGAGTCATCTTGCTCGGTCATTCCGAGCAATAAGTCCACTCCATTGAGTGGTAGTTTGTTTATTAAGAGCTCTGACAATGGCAGAAGCAAAAAAGGTTGTGTTATTCATTGTCAAGCCAGAGAAATGGTGTATAATGTGTACAGACACTTCCTGTGAAAGATGGGAAACAGTTATACCTGCACATTACATGTCACTTACCACTATCGTTTCTGACACTACCCTAACAAAGATTGAGCCAGGAGTAGAGCAGCTGCTGTCCAGAAAACAAGCTTAGCCATATCATTAACAGGTCACAAACATACCTATACAATTTATTTATGCCAACAAACTTACTGTTGGTGTTTTTAAACACACAAGCCGTGTGTGGGCAAAGTTTGAGAGGTAGAACTGGAACTTAAAAATTCAATGCCACAGCTGGGATTTGAACCACAGAACTTCCGCTTACCAGGTGGGTGCTCTAACCATTGAGCTACTGTGACAATGTGCTAGAATGGCATTGAATTCTCAAACCAGTTCGTATTTCTCCTGGTAAACCACAAAGACAGTCTCACATCAGAGACAATTACCCCAATGGTGACTTACTATTGTAAGTACTTTATGTCCTGGGATTAAATAACCTTCGGATGGTAACTATTATTTATTTATGCCAATAAACTTACTGTTGGTGTTTTTAAACACACAAACCGTGTGTTACAAACATAACTTAAATAAAGCCTACTTCACTAAGGATGTAGATTTAATCCTTCAGTGTCAGAGTTTATATTAAGACAGTAATTAAGGTTAAATCAGCATCTATTATACGCAAGTAACCAAAGCAGTGGCAAAGTTCCATCATTATATTTAGTAACTAACAATATTTAAGACTTGTATACACCATATGCGTACAATATTCTGTTTATAAATATGAATAACTATCTAAATTAAAATCTTCTGACATGTTTTCCACAACTTACCTTAGCTTTTCTACTGCCCGTTTCCACATTCCAGGATTAGCAATGCGCTTCCTAGCTTTGTCTGGTGAAACCTCTTCTGTTTCAGTATCCATATCAAATATTGGATATTTCATTGCATACAACAAAAACTCAAAAGGATGCACTGAAATGAGCTGTTGACAAAAACTTTGACATTATTACGGTAGCCATGACAATTTTCGACAGTCACGTGATTGTTTGAGCACCTGGCATTGGTAAACAGAGGATATGGTCGGTGAATTTATTTTGATAACTCTGCTGGTCAAGTTGGTGAGACCTGTAAACCAACGACAGGTGTGGTCCTCCAGACATTATGGGGGTTGTGAGAGAGCGATGGGACCGCCAAAACATAAAAATATGGTGCTCTCTAAACAACGGTTTTTATTACTGCTATTGCTCTCTTCATTATGAAATATCCCCATCCATCAGTGAAAAATATTGGAGAGCAAGAGGATTAATGACTTCATTGTCAGAAATCCAGCATTAGCTAACAACAACAAATTACTGGTGTCTAGGGGATATGTGCATAGCGACCACAAGGTACCCAAGCTGAGTAGAACATTACTGCCACTTACTGGTGTCTAGGGGATATGTGGATAGTGACCACAAGGTACCCAAGCTGAGCAGAACATTACTTCCACTTACTGGTGTCTAGGGGATATGTGGATAGTGACCACAAGGTACCCAAGCTGAGCAGAACATTACTTCCACTTACTGGTGTCTAGGAGATATGTGGATAGTGACCACAAGGTACCCAAGCTGAGCAGAACATTACTTCCACTTACTGGTGTCTAGGAGATATGTGGATAGTGACCACAAGGTACCCAAGCTGAGCAGAACATTACTTCCACTTACTGGTGTCTAGGGGATATGTGGATAGTGACCACAAGGTACACAAGCTGAGCAGAACATTACTTCCACTTACTGGTGTCTAGGGGATATGTGAATAGTGACCACAAGGTACCCAAGCTGAGTAGAACATTACTTCCACTTACTGGTGTCTAGGGGATATGTGGATAGTGAACACAAGGTACCCAAGCTGAGCAGAACATTACTTCCACTTACTGGTGTCTAGGGGATATGTGGATAGTGACCATAAGGAACCCAAGCTGAGTAGAACATTACTTCCACTTACTGGTGTCTAGGGGATATGTGCATAGTGACCACAAGGTACCCAAGCTGAGCAGAACATTACTTCCACTTACTGGTGTCTAGGGGATATGTGGATAGTGAACACAAGGTACCCAAGCTGAGCAGAACATTACTTCCACTTACTGGTGTCTAGGGGATATGTGAATGGCAACCACAAGGTACCCAAGCTGAGTAGAACATAACTTCCACTTACTGGTGTCTATGGGATATTGGATAGTGACCACAAGGTACCCAAGCTGAGCAGAACGTTACTTCCATTTACTTGTGTCAAGGGGATATGTGAATGGCAACCACAAGGTACCCAAGCTGAGTAGAACATTGCTTCCACTTACTGGTGTCTATGGGATATTGGATAGTGACCACAAGGTACCCAAGCTGAGCAGAACATTAGTTCCACTTACTGGTGTCTATGGGATATGTGGATAGTGAACACAAGGTACCCAAGCTGAGCAGAACATTACTGCCACTTACTGGTGTCTAGGGGATATGTGGATAGTGACCACAAGGTACCCAAGCTGAGCAGAACATTACTTCCACTTACTGGTGTCTAGGGGATATGTGGATAGTGACCACAAGGTACCCAAGCTGAGTAGAACATTACTGCCACTTACTGGTGTCTAGGGGATATGTGGATAGTGACCACAAGGTACCCAAGCTGAGCAGAACATTACTTCCACTTACTGGTGTCTAGGGGATATGTGGATAGTGACCATAAGGTACCCAAGCTGAGTAGAACATTACTTCCACTTACTGGTGTCTAGGGGATATGTGCATAGTGACCACAAGGTACCCAAGCTGAGCAGAACATTACTTCCACTTACTGGTGTCTAGGGGATATGTGGATAGTGAACACAAGGTACCCAAGCTGAGCAGAACATTACTTCCACTTACTGGTGTCTAGGGGATATGTGAATGGCAACCACAAGGTACCCAAGCTGAGTAGAACATAACTTCCACTTACTGGTGTCTATGGGATATTGGATAGTGACCACAAGGTACCCAAGCTGAGCAGAACGTTACTTCCATTTACTTGTGTCAAGGGGATATGTGAATGGCAACCACAAGGTACCCAAGCTGAGTAGAACATTACTTCCACTTACTGGTGTCTAGGGGATATGTGGATAGTGACCACAAGGTACCCAAGCTGAGCAGAACATTACTTCCACTTACTGGTGTCTATGGGATATTGGATAGTGACCACAAGGTACCCAAGCTGAGCAGAACATTACTTCCACTTACTGGTGTCTATGGGATATGTGGATAGTGAACACAAGGTACCCAAGCTGAGCAGAACATTACTTCCACTTACTAGTGTCTAGGGGATATGTGGATACTGACCACAAGGTACCCAAGCTGAGCAGAACATTACTTCCACTTACTGGTGTCTAGGGGATATGTGGATAGTGATCACAAGGTACCCAAGCTGAACAGAACATTACTTCCACTTACTGGTGTCTAGGGGATATGTGGATACTGACCACAAGGTACCCAAGCTGAGCAGAACATTACTTCCACTTACTAGTGTCTAGGGGATATGTGGATACTGACCACAAGGTACCCAAGCTGAGCAGAACATTACTTCCACTTACTGGTGTCTAGGGGATATGTGGATAGCGACCACAAGGTACCCAAGCTGAACAGAACATTACTTCCACTTACTGGTGTCTAGGGGATATGTGAATAGTGACCACAAGGTACCCAAGCTGAGCAGAACATTACTTCCACTTACTGGTGTTTTGCTCCTCACTGTAACTTTTCTATCTGACCTTACCTTGGCCATCTCCTGTTCTCTTCCGACCCCGATGCTATTAGGGTTCCCAAGGGCTAGGGAGTCTTTATTTTTCCAACCTCTCCATTTCTCTAATTTCTGTATAAAATCTTAACCCCTAACATGCTGACCTGTCATGGCATGTAATACGTCCTCTGATTGGTAATCAGAGGATATGGTCAGTGAATTTATTTTGATAATTCTCCCGATCAGGTCGGTGAGACCCGTAAACCAATGACAGGTGTGCTCCTCCAGACATTCTGGGGGTTGTGAGAGAGCGATGTGACCGCCAAAACATAAAAATATGGTGCTGTCTAAAAAAACAGGTACTATTACTGCTATTGTTCTCTCCAGTATCTTAATATTGGAAAGCAAGAGGATTAATGACTTCATTGTCAGAAATCCAGCATTAGCTAACAACAAGAACAACATTTACCATTAAACACCTTCCAGACACAGGTTGAGCAATACAACATTTAATTGAACGTTGTTTAAACAGTGCACCAAATGGTGCTGTAACCTAAAGACACCAAACTTGTAGTTTTGGGTTTTGTTTTCAGATGATAGTGGAGAGTATATTGATGCAGTGATACAAAGGAGAGAAGGTAGTCATACAAATGAGACTAAATATGGAATTCTCAGAACCCTTTTGGCTACAAGTAAGTACTCTGTATTATTTTAAACTTTTATGGAAAAGGTATAACGTACTATAACTTTGAGAGGTAGAACTGGAACTTAAAAATTCAATGCCACAGCTGGGATTTGAGCCACAGACCTTCCGCTTACCGGGCGGCTGCTATAACCACTGAGCTATTGTGACAACCTGCCAGAATGACATTAAATTCTCAAGCCAGTTCGTATTTCTCCTGGTAAACCACAAAGGCAGTCTCACATCAGAGACAAATTACCCCAATGGTGACTTACTATTGTAAGTACTTTATATCACAGGATTAAATAACCTTCACATGGTAATTATTATTTATTTATGCCAACAAACTTACTGTTGGTGTTTTTAAACACACAAGCCGTGTGTGGGCAAAGTTTGAGACGTAGAACTGGAAGTGAAAGTGTAAGGTCTGTGGTTCAAATCCCAGCTGTGGCATTGAATTTTTAAGTTTCAGTTCTACCTCTCAATCAGTTATATTTCTTTACTTATGCCCCGAGACTATTCAAATTGAAGGAAATATGTCTAAGGTCGATCATATCCCCTTATGATCGACACATTACAACTGATAACAATAGTTAACTAATAAGCGACAGTTGCTATGTCCATAACTAGGGGAAATAAACAATTACCTCTATAGGGTACTCTAGTTGTCACAAATGAAAGCGGTTGTGCAGAAGGCAAATATCCAACAATGTCATAGTCATGTGTCTTCTAGCCAATCAGGTGTAGTCTGTTTCAGAGCGCATGGTTCCTGGAAAATTTAGAATCAAGAGTTTTCATGATTTATTTTAGCTATCATAAACCAATAATTTATTTTCTTAAGAACAAAAGGTGATACAGAGTGACACATATGTATATAATTTTATGTAAATAAATGAATCATAAACACAATATGTGCTATTCAAAAGTGATTGATGAATAATTAAAATATTTCCCTGTAATGCTAAAGTTTCACTTCTTTTTTCCTTTGAAATTGTGTTATCAAATTTTGTTTATTGACATCCATATATATATATATATATATATATATATATATATATATATACATTTGATAACAGTAGCGCATAGATTAATAATACTATTGGTTAGAGAAAGTTATGCGAGCGATTCTGGTGTCATGTGCCTCAAACAATAGTTGTAACAGGTTTACTTTGATTTCAGAAAATGGCACGGAATTAGACGATAACCAAGGAGAGGTTTTACACAGACTTTTAGCTACTGGTGAGTTTATCAACATGTTTGTAATATGAGTAATCTAGTATTGTTGAACAAAACCATCATCTTATTTTACATATTTGTTTATACATAGATTTTACAAGTACAACCTTTGGATATAATATAAATAAAAACACTTCGTTTATACAGTATTTCTATATCTTATTACTTTTGTTCCAATTACTTTTATAATTTCACATTTGTTTAATTTGAATTTGGAGTTGCATTAGCTCTGTTCCCCCATTGGGATTCTAGCATGTCTTTGTCTTTCATCCAAATATTTAAAATTCCCTTTAGGTCTTTCAATACCTGTAGTCAGGCTTCACATCTTGTGCAGCTTTGACAAAAAAACAATTGCATGCGATTAAGTAGACATTTGACATTCGGCTTGATCTACACCAATATGAGAAGAAGCTAAAAACAGTTGATGCGATGTTACCAGTTCTAACCAATTAAGAGGGCAACAAATTGTGGATTTTTTAAACTTAATTTACACAAAAACTGTTGAATCAATTGAAATATGCCAAAGGAAAAAGTCATTATTCATCTTTCTACGAATACAGCCATAAATTAAGATAACTTAATTAATAGTAATTCAGCCAGGTGATGATCAATTTTTTGGATAAAAGTATTCTTTTCTAGAAAACTATAAACCTTTCAGCTTTTTGGTATTAGACTTTCTGGTTATTCACAATAAGAGAAATTCACTGTTAAAGTCTGATGCATTATTTCACTTCCACCCTGTATAAATTGAATAAATAAAAGAACTAAACTTGGTAATATACAAACTGTAAGTGTCTCATAATGAAATATTTTTCCTATGCAGGTTTAAGCGATGTTGAATGCCTCGTTTTATTATTCACAGCTGCCAGTAATGGAGTTGAAATCAAAGCAGTAGAATCAGCGCCCGTGGAGTCCTCCGCACCAGATGATGATGCTACTGACGTGAAGTCCTGGAAACTGTTTAACCTTGATGCCTTCTATGCTTCAGCTAGTAAAATGAAATTTGCATTACCTTCGTCTTCGAACCAAGAAATGATAGACCTAACAATGTTGCCGTTTACACGATACTCAAGTTTGCTAGAGCAGCACTGCAAGAGCTTAGAGACCACAAGACTGAGACGTCCTAGTGCTCACCAGAAGCCACACAGCAACCGTGCGGTTATAGTGGATTGTTACAATTGTGCATTAAGATGTCACGAGAAACTGGGTGCTGCTGAGCGAGCTAAAATTCACAAAGCGTTCCACGAATTAGAGGACTATGCTGCACAGCAGTTGTACATCAACTCTCGTGTCGAACGTTTTGAGCCCAGACGGCGAAAGAGCAACAAACCCTCTCGGAGAAAGATCTCGCAGATCTTTACATTAGAACATGGTGGCGTTGTACACAGAGTATGCAAAAAGTTCTTTTTGTCTACATTGGACATCTCTGATAAGAAAGCACGTATATTCCTCAAGAAAAAAAGTGTTCAAAAGACAGCATCTTCATTATTGCTCAAGAGGGGCATGACACCAATAGATGCAAGCTATTTCATGTGGCATAATGCACCTACGTGCATGTAGTTGGTGTGGAGTGTTCTAGCAGATGTTGACGAGTTTAGTGCAACCCTTTACAGACTGATTTTCAAATTAAAATATATCCCAAGATAAAAGGTAGAGATGTAACAGTTACAACAACACTAGGGTTACCAGATTATTTTATGGAAATGTAGGACACAACGGTAAAAAATAGAGAACATAATCACTCCATGCAAAAATAATGTAAAGTTATAATTTAAATGCTATTTATATATTCCTGTTATATATATTTATATATAATCTCCATCTAACAGAAGATGTCAAGAAATCCAAAACTTCTCCAGATGTTGTAAAACAAATGTCACTGGAAATTATAAATATACAATATCCTTAATTATTTATACCAACAAACTTACTGTTGGTGTTTTTAAAGACACAAGCCGTGTGTGGGCAATGTTTGAGAGGTAGAATTGGAACTGAAGATTTCAGTACCACAGCTGGGATTTGAAACCACAGACCTTCCACTTACCAGGCGAGTTGGAGAATTTAGAGCACCCGCCTGGTAAGCAGAAGGTCTGTGGTTCAAATCCCAGCTGTGGCATTGAATTTTTCAGTTCCAATTTTATTCTACCTTTCATACAACATCCTTCCACTGAATGGTTACATATTTCTACTTTCTTACTAGCTATAGTAAGTACAGGAAATATTCTATTCCACACAAAAATTCAATGTCAAGATTTCACTGGAAATATGTTTTGAGGCTCCCTGAATCCAAAAACAGCATTTTTAGAAAAAGGTTGTGTGTGTTTGTGTATGTATGTCTGTGTGTCTGGGTGGGTGGGTGCGTGTGCATGTGGGCAGCATAACTCAAAAACGAAAACTCGGTTGAAAACCAAAGTTGATATTTAAGTTTAATGTATTTTAAGGATGTGACATAAAGATTTTGAAGAAAACTCCTCCACGCTAAACTATTCTTTACATGGGAACTAATTTGAAAATTGTTATTTTCTCGAAAATGACTCTAACGATTTTGATTAAAATGCCATATATTTGAGATATTTTTATGACAAACAAAATGTATATTTTGAATTTTCCAGCTATAGCCCATGTAGTCCTGTTTACCCTGGATGACTTTTGCATAACTGGTAAACCGTAAGAGATAGACCAAATCTTACTATACAAAAAATGTGTATCTTGCTAAAACACAATTTATGTCCAAATAAATTTTTTGTAGAGTGAACATTTTGGAGATATTCCTTGTTATTTGTGAGTTTTGGAACACAAACTTTCATCAATTGGAACATCGTTAATTTTTTATATGTTAGCCATGCAAACAGAACGGAATTTGAAAGCTTTAATAGATTTCACTATCACTCAGAGCATACTGTATTCCCATATTCTCCTTGTACCTACAAGGACATAAGCAATAAAATAATTTGTACAAATCTCAACTAACATGAAGAAGATAGAAGAATTAATGGTTAGTACAAGAGTAGAGAAAGTCATGCGAGTGTAACACATCAGATATTTACAGATGGTTCCAGGCTACCAAATGATGGAGCCACTGGTGCTGGAGCAACATGCCCACTCTTCTCATTCTATCGAAAATTAGATCTGTATTCAACAAATTTGGATTGTGAAGTTATAGCAAAAAATCTCGTTTATCATATAAAAAATTTTGAAAAAACTAATTCTATCTGATTCCAAAGCAGCAATTACCACTATAACAAGATATAACACCCAGAAGTCTTAACATTCCAGAATATCATAAAATGCAATGAAATAGCTGATTTTTTGGCCAAAAGTGGAAGTAAAATTATCACTTAATCAACACCTAGTTTAATTCCATTTTGCTTTGTCAAAAGAATAATATCAAATAAGTAAACAAACCAAATAAATGGAGAATACACAAACAAAACATTTGGGAAACAATGGAAAAATTTACAAGATTACAATATTTCTACATTACCAAGAAAACCTGCAGTAGCAACCTTCAGACTACCAACAGGACATGACTGTTCACAAAAATACCTATACACATTTGGTGTAGCAGAGACACCTATATTTCTTTTCTGTAACTTAAATGATCATCATGCACATTTTCCGATTCTTACAGAAGATTATAACCTCCCAGCTATATATTGGAATGCAAGAAAACGAATGATTTCATTACTAAGCATTTAATATTAGATGCCAACCAACCATATATACTCAAAGGCATATACATTTATATTTTCATAAATTCCTGAAACATGCAGTTTTAAATGTGAGACTGGAACTTCGGCAGAATGTGTCAAATCTATCTCCAATTTGAAAGTGAATCTGCACAAATTATACCTTTGTGATTGAAATGCCACAGTTTTATGTTGCCTTTTTCTGCCTTTTTAAATACGAATAAGGCATTGCAATACACAGACCTTCTTAAAAAAATATTTCATTTTTATGTCAATTACAACACTAGCATTTTGTTTAAACTTTTAAGTTCTTTAAAATATGATGATTGAGTTATTGAATAGTGTAATTTATTAAATAAATGGGTTTTTCTAATTGCCTTTTATTGTCTGTTTTAGCATTTATAATGGCTTTTCTCCTGCCTATTTTAATGATTTATAATGCCTAAACTTCTGGTCTCTGATGATCATCAACACTCAGCCATACTTCTCTGAAAAATTAATCTTTCGCAATTAGAATGACTAGTTTGGTTAATGCGTTTTTGCCGTGTGATCGACTCATACTAAAAAATGTGTATTGTTAGCTCAAAATGCTACATATTTCTTTTCTATTCTTAACCCTGTTAAAGTATGTTTATATGGTGATATTGTTTCCATGTGCTGATGAACAACTCAAAATACAAGTGTAGCCTCTGCAGTGCTGACTGTGTAGCCCAAACAGCAAAACCTTTATGTACTGACAGAATGTTGTAAAGTTTCATTTCTTAGAAGACAGACTTTACTTTCCACTTCCTTATTCTTTGATAATTAAAATGCAAATGGAAGAGCGAGAGTAAAGCATCCCTTTGCCTCTAACCTTTTGTCTCGGATTGGAAATGCTGTATTACCAATCATTTGTTCAAGGTTACTAATTTATGATTATGACCTTTGGCTATAGCCAGTGTAGCCAGGCTGCCACAGGGAGTTATAGTTGTGGCTAGTAACCAATTACTCATTTTTGTTTTTCTCGTTTCCAGACCATTTTCTAACAATCACTGCTTGTAAAGCTATGTAGGCTTTCACGGCCGGCGTCTAAATTGTTGTTGTTGTTGTTAGCTAATGCTGGATTTCTGACAATGAAGTCATTAATCCTCTTGCTCTCCAATATTTTTCACTGATGATATTGAAGAAAGCAATAGCAGTAATAGTAACCGCTTTTTAGAGAGCACCATATTTTTATGTTTTGGCAGTCACATCGCTCTCTCACAACCCCCAGAATGTCTGGAGGACCACACCTGTCGTTGGTTTACGGGTCTCACCAACCTGACCGGGAGAACTATCAAAATAAATTCACAGACCACATCCTCTGATCACCAATCACAGGACATATTACATGCCATGACAGGTCAGCCTGTTAGGGGTTAAGATTTTATAGAGAAATTGAGAGGTTGGAAAAATAAAGACTCCCTAGCCCTCGGGAACCCTAATAGCATCGGGGTTGGAAGAGAACAAGAGATGACCAAGGTAAGGTCAGATAGAAAAGTTACAGTGAGGAGCAAAACACCTGTAAATGGAAGTAATATTCTGCTCAGCTTGGGTACCTTGTGGTCGCCATTCACATATCCCCTAGACACCAGTAAGTGGAAGTAATGTTCTGATCAACTTGGGTACCTTGTGGTCACTATCCACATATCCCCTAGACACCAGTAAGTGGAAGTAATGTTCTGCTCAGCTTGGGTACCTTGTGGTCACTATCCACATATCCCCTAGACACCAATAAGTGGAAGTAATGTTCTGCTCAGCTTGGGTAGCTTGTGGTCACTATCCACATATCCCCTAGACACCAGTAAGTGGAAGTAATGTTCTACTCAGCTTGGGTACCTTGTGGTCACTATCCACATATCCCCTAGACACCAGTAAGTGGAAGTAATGTTCTACTCAGCTTGGGTACCTTGTGGTCACTATCCACATATCCCCTAGACACCAGTAAGTGGAAGTAATGTTCTGCTCAGCTTGGGTACCTTGTGGTCACTATCCACATATCCCCTATACACCAGTAAGTGGAAGTAATGTTCTGCTCAGCTTGGGTACCTTGTAGTCACTATTCACATATCCCCTAGACACCAGTAAGTGGAAGTAATGTTCTGCTCAATTTGGGTACCTTGTGGTCACTATCCACATATCCCCTAGACACCAGTAAGTGGAAGTAATGTTCTGCTCAGCTTGTGTACCTTGTGGTTGCTATTCACATATCCCCTAGACACCAGTAAGTGGAAGTAATGTTCTGCTCAGCTTGGGTAACTTGTGGTCACTATCCACATATCCCCTAGACACCAGTAAGTGGAAGTAATGTTCTGCTCAGCTTGGGTACCTTGTGGTCACTATCCACATATCCCCTATACACCAGTAAGTGGAAGTAATGTTCTGCTCAGCTTGGGTACCTTGTGGTCGCTATTCACATATCCCCTATACACCAGTAAGTGGAAGTAATGTTCTGCTCAGCTTGGGTACCTTGTGGTCGCTATTCACATATCCCCTAGACACCAGTAAGTGGAAGTAATGTTCTGCTCAGCTTGGGTACCTTGTGGTCGCTATTCACATATCCCCTAGACAGAGACCCCTGAGTATGCGTCTAAATTGTAGAATGAAGTATCTTCCGGGCTGTTATGCCGTGGTCTGCTGGAGATCTGTCTTCCAGACGTTTCGTTTACAACTGCGGTAAACATCCTCAGTGGCGTTGTCGAAGTCTCCTCGTGGAAGGTATCACTGTGACTGATGCGTCGACTGTCTGTGGGGCTCCATTTATACCATGCGCAACGTGCGCTGATTGGCCCGGGGTGTCCAGAGGCGTGGTGGCTGGTGGAGGGGGTTCTATCTCTCTTATGCTGCTGGTCTCTTCTGATTGGCTTACCTTGCTATCCTGCTTCTTATGATGTTCTATGACCGGATGCCAGTTGCTGTTTAATCTTAAGGCCTCCTCCTTCTTATTAAAGTTGTTAGGGTGCTTGTAAATTTCAATAGCCTCTTGCTGTAGTTGGGCATGGTAATGTATGGTAGATGCAAGGATGTGCGTATCCTGGAACTTAATACTGTGTTCACCGACTGCATTAATGGCATGTTCAACGACCGCAGACTTATCAGTTTGGCCCAGGCGGCAGCTTCTTTTGTGTTCCGTGAGTCTGGTCTTAACACTGCGCTGAGTAGTTCCACTGTAAACTGAGCCACAACCATAACCATACTGCGCATGGTATAAATGGAGCCCCACAGACAGTCGACACATCAGTCGCAGTGATACCTTCCACGAGGAGACTTCGACAACGCCACTGAGGATGTTTACCGCAGTTGTAAACGAAACGTCTGGAAGACAGATCTCCAGCAGACCACGGCATAACAGCCCGGAAGATACTTCATTCTACAATCACTGCTTGTTTCTGAAACTGTAGAACATCAGAGACTCCCCCCACAGGTGCCGGACAAATGGTTAAAATGTGGGGCAAGTCTGGGAATTTGTAGGCATCTGGTAACCCTAAACTAGAGTCCAGAACTGTGTGTGGTCAGGTCGCATGCAATACAGGTTAGTTGGACATGTAGAACAAATTATGTAACAGCTGTTGTACATGCAAGAGTAGCAACAGTTCAACCCATATGCACAATACCTGTGGCTTATCACACAAACTTCCAGCTCCTAGTTATAACTGTTACAGTATGTGAACAGTTACTAGTAACAATTAAGTTATTTGTTTTCTTGCTCTCAGTTACATTACATTAGTGATTAGCTATCAGTATGTTGATGCACATTTACTTTGATACTTTGATGCAATCTAAAATGAAGTTTCTCTAATCTGTAGTGTTATAAGCTTACCTCGTATGTTGATTGTACCCATCTGCTTTCCCTTCTTGTTGATTGGCTGAGGTTGTTCCTGCTATGAATCTTATACATTTAAACGAGCAATTCTTGTATGTGTATATATAATATTCTGTGCATCTTGGAAATGGCTCTAACAATTTCTTTCAAATTTTGTATTCAGATAAGGTTTTGCTTTTTAAGTTTATCTATATAGGTGTCGTTCCTGAAAAAAAAACGTGATTTTACGTGTAACAGTCACAATTACTCTAAACTTTATTTTGCCCATAATTTCTCTGTTAATGGACCAATTTCAACAAACAAGCCAGGATATTAAATGTCTCATCACGGAAATGGCTCCAACAATTAGGATGAAAATTTATATTTAGTTAACATTTTGCTTTTCAAGTTTATCTAAATAAATATCTTCTCCTAAAAGAAACACAATTAAAAAAAGGAAAAGAAAAGAAAAGCTGAGCAAAGCTCAGTAGCCGAGGTACTGTAGCTTATACCACGTCAGTCAGCTACTCCGTATATTTTGGAGGATAGATCAACTTTCAAATGGCATATGTGCTCTTAAATCCAGTTTTGCACTTACTAAGACATATTGCTTGACATTCTTAGACAACTGTGTGAAATTTAGAGGAACAGTGGTTTAATGTGATCCAACAACACTGTCATCAACTTCCAGTATTTATTATTAACTGGAAACCAAATTCATAGAAATCTAATTTTCAAACCATTGAGGATTTAGGACATAATTTAAATTGTTTTTGGTTGTTTGCATTTTGTAATGGAATAGATCTAATGACTTCTGCCTCATTGGGCTGGATATGAAGTGTGTTATGAATGCTGACTTCCTTCGTTCTCCATGCATATGTCATCGCACAACGTATTCAACAGACAAGTATGTTGATCTACAGAGAAACAAGAGCCAATCCACAAGCAGCTCAGCATATATTCCAGGAGAGATATTTTAATAGACAGCAACAATATCATAAAATTGAAATAAAACAACTACAAATTAAAATAATAGCAGCTTTAAACACAATAATTGTTCAACCAAAGTTATCTTTTAATTTTACAGAGTAAAAAAATTAGTACATGCAGGGAATATGAACCACCTTTACAGCAGACAATGTATTTGCTGGTTCCACTGTGCATTTCCAAACATCAGCTATTTAATTATAAGTAGGTATATTAAAAGGCAATGCTCTAACATGTTAGTAGTAATTTTGTTGAGCGTGTAACCAAAGACATCTATGTGAAATACTTGGGTAGAACCTAGCCCAGGGACCAATACTTTCATGCTGTAGTACAAAATGCGGATTGTATAAAACTGGAAAATAAAGGGCAACTGACTCACTTAGTATAGCACATAGAGTGAACAAAAACATAATCTAAACTAAAGCCTAAAAAACATGTGTGACTCATCCAAATTAAATATTGAAAACATGCAAGAAATGTATAAAAAATATTTAAGTCGCAATTATGGATTATTTAATCATGGAGCAATCCCTTTCATATTGGAATCTGAGTCCATGATGTCAGTTTTACTTTATTCACCAATTGTAATAGTTTTACAAGGTTCATCATATGAAAGAAGGTATAACATTATTTACAATATAACAAATTATTTATACTGTAACCAATTTACCCCATAACAAATGTTATGAGGAGAGGTACTGTTTTCTATATATACTATTTTGCCCTTTTATATTGTTCTACTGTATAGAAAACATTTTTTCTCAGATAAGACTTACCTAATTTGTTTTATTTTTGTTTGTTCCTCATTTATTTCCTTAATGCAGTGAGGTAAGTGATGGTATAATTCTTTTGCATTGGTTTCGATACATCTGTTTTCTAATGAGCCTCTTAACCTGTCCCTAAAGTAGTTTTTCTTTGTTCGAGTGTCATGTTCATGAATATTTGCATTTCTATCCTCTTTGTGGCTTTTTACCACGTACTTTAGACATTCATATATATAGATATAGACATGGCAGCGTTAGCACACCAAGTTTTTTGAAAGCCTCTCTACAAGTATTTCTCCTTTGGATGTTTTTAACAATTCTTATTACTCTTTCCTGAAGCCTAAATATCTTTATTGTATGTTTTTTACTTGCTGATCCCCATAAAATAATTCCATAACTTAAGTGTGAATGCATAAATGCATAGTATACTTGTTATGTACTGTTACATGAACTTTGGCAACGCTCTCCATACTGTCATTCAGCTCTGACATTGTTTTCCTCTTTGACCATGTGAGTAGTTGATGCCATTAAACAGCACCATAACCTGTTATTGTTTACCATGATATCTTTAATTGGACTCTAAATGAGTATTAGAATTTAAAAACTATTCATTGGAACTTTTTGGGTTACCAGCCATGTAATATTTATGAAATTGTTCAAGCTTTCAACTGTATTAAACTCCATGGCTATCATCCAGAAATGGATAATCAATAAACAGCCATTTCAAAATCTTGGCCTTCTTCACCAATATTGATTATATAAGATCTGAAGCTTTTAGGGCAATGATGGTATAGGGGAAACTGCTTATCATCAGTTCCCAAGAATTCAAGATGGCCAACATTAAACTAACTGCAGTGCACATTACATTAAAAAGCAGTACTGCCACCCTACATAATAAAACCATTATTTCTAACTTTAAACATCACAACGTGAAAGTAACATGCGTTCAAGCAATAATAATGATTGTAAAACAATCCAAAACAAAATCATGCTCACATGAGCAATACAATGACATCCATAAATTAATTCATTAATTAATACAGTGTCTAAAAGGAATATTGTTTTAAAATCTATCGGTTGCCTTCTCTGCAATGGGTTCGAAAACAAGGGCTTCTCTGGCAACATAACGGATGCAATAACACCAACTATGGATGTAGCTTTACCATGGTTATACTTTAGGAACAGTTGGCAGTACTTATGCACCCTAACAGATGGAAGTAACCAAATATAACCAGACTGCACATTAATGGGGGAAAATATGTGTACTTCCTAAAGAAATTAAAGAAAATTCTAATCGCAATGAAAGACGAATACCGACCCTCAAGAACCAATCCCACATCTCCCATGGGCGTCGGCAGACTGTTTTTCAGGGGAGGACCACATGTTGGAAGTTCGTAATCAAACAATATTAATTCATTATTCAGTTGCCCAAAACTGTAAAACATATGAGTTATAGTACTTGCTGAGTTTATTTTATTTTATTTTGTTGTTTAACGACGCAGTCAGTTGCCATGATCACATCAGCGACGCCGGTGTACCGGAATTTTGTCACGCAGGAGTTCTTTTACATGCCAGTAAATCTACTGACATGGAGCTGTCGTTTTTAAGCACACATAAAACCATCGATTTGCACCGGATTTGAACCTTGGTATCAGTAGGCCAGCGTCTAACCAACTGAGCCACCCAGACCGACGTACTTGTTGAGGATAAGCGTATTAACTTGTGATAAATAAAAAACTTTTTTTTTTCATCAAAATTAAAACAACACCTAGTCCAATAGTAATTGACGGCACATTAAATTGGGCCGCGGCTCCCCCTTTCCCCTCCCGCCCTTCACAATGCCCGTCGCTGTTTCCCACTGGTAGCTTCGCTGAGAGGGGCCGCACTTTCCACCAAAGCGAGACCGCTTTCCCAATCTAAGCTTCGCGGGGGTGGAATTTCTGGAGTAGGCAGAAGTAGCGTTGCCAACTCTTGGTGGTGAAAAGTTGCTAAAAGCGAAGGTCAAAAAGGTTAGAAATAGCTTACTACGGATCACCTTGTAGTCATTATTGGTGTGCAAATTAGGTTTCACATTGAGTGAAATGGCAAGGATTCTTAATCCTTGTAAAATAATTCTTTATTGCCCTGGCCCAATTTGAGACACTTGGGAAATGATGAAAAATTACTTAGAGTAACAAGAAGGTAACTCGTAAATGGCTTATATTTTTTTTATTTATCATTCAGTTCAATACAGTGGAATACACAATATAGTGCTAAGGAGTAGATATTACCCCGACGAAGTTAACTGGCCCACCTACTCTACCTATTTAAAAGCCTTCCTTTCACAGCATGTAGGTGAAGACAGCATGAAATGTCATGTGCATGTGTAAGGTTGGTGTTCTATGGGACGTAAGGTAAACAAAACCGAAGGTGAAATGGCAGAATGTAGGCTTATATTTATGAAGGATTTCATGTATGAAAATGAACAAGAAAGTATCAAAGAAGGCCCAAAGTGCAAAATGTAGTATACGTATAGCAGATTCCGAAGTCGTTAGTGGCTAGAAGAATTCTGCCCATCAGAAAGTGACGCTCTTTGTTTTAAAAGTGAGGTTATGGTGCGTAACTTCTAATGGCCACTGAAAGTCACTAATTTTTTAGTTTGATTTCTTAGCAACTCCTCGGATGTTAAAACATCATTAGAAACTACTGCCACATCGCATGTTTAAGTCCGCTATTACTGCCTTTTCTTTCTTTCTCTTCCCGGTGTTCTTGCCATGAAATTGGCAATAAACATAAACTCTCTCTCTCAATAAACTTGACCTGGTATTAACAAAATCATGTATACCTAATACTTTATCATATTAATTTGCATATAGTCCAGGTGGCCTTCGCTAATTGTGTGAAGCCCTTAATGAAACTAAACTGAGTTCTTCTCATTTCAAACTCGTTAGATTTTACATAAATGGGCTGCATTCTGTTCATTATTTAGGTGTCAGTAACTATACTCCTTGAAATTGCTGACATTAAAGCTCCATAAAAGAACGAGTACACATTTAGTTTGCAAATCATCAGATGTAAGCTGACATTTTTAAACTAAAATCTATTTTGAACTTAGTTGGAATTGTTTAAGAGATACTTAGGCCCTTCGTAAAATTAATTGGCCTGTGGCTAGGTTTCATTTCAAGACTATTTCCATTGTTTTCTACAGTAGCACCATGACCCATCTACTAGGTAAAATAATTGTATTACATTTTGCAGATAACATTACCTCTTCCTATAATTATTGTAAATAGTTTGATTGTATGATAAAATATTACTTGAGTAAAACGTTTCAAATCCTGGTAAACCTCAAAGTACTCATGAATTCAGACATTGTTTTGTCAAGGTTACTTCATATTTTGGGAAGTATTCTGTAATATCTCTATAATGCAGCTAAAACTGTTCATTAGGCTGCAATTATGCATTATAAAATCCCAAGAAACAGGACTGATATTTTATATTCTCACAATAAATGTTTCACAATTTTATCAGTACCTATACCAAATGGTGATGATGCTGCCAACGACAATGACACAAATCAATAAATCATGTTACACACACCTGATGTATTTAAACATCATCTAATTTTGACATTACGAAAAATAAAACTTACTCAGACGTTTTACAGACATTGCCTTTAAGGCAATAATTTTTTTTTTCAGGTATTAAGGCAAAAATCATTGAATTTAGTAAAACTGTTTTAAAAATCTGATGTGTTGCACTCACATGACTTTCTCTACTCTTCTCGTACTAACCATTCGCACATATTCTTATTCCTATATCTTCTTCGTGTTACTTGAGATAAACTTTTACTGAAACTAAAGTAAGAACAAATTAGAAACTAAAAGCTTCACTTATCTTAGTCATATTGCAAAGCTGACCAAAGTTTCGAGTTGAGAATGAGTTGGAGTCAGCTTTGCACCAAGAACTTGCAATATTATCAAGATATGTGAAGCTTATAGTTTCTAATTTGTTCTTACTTTAGAATCTTGTTGCTTCACTGTTAATAGCTTCAATTTCCTTAATTTTACTGGAACTAACTTATTGCTTGTTTCCTTGCAGGTACAAGAGAAATGTTAGAATACAGTAGGCTTTGAGTGATAGTGAAATCTTTTAAAGCTTTGAGATCCCATTCTCTTGGCACACTTAACATTTAAAAAAAATGAACAACAATGTTCCATTTCACAAAATCTTAAGTTTTCCGAAACTGCCACAGATAACAACGAATATATCAGAAATGGTTCACTCTACAAAAGAATTTATTCAGACATAAATATTGTGTTTTAGCAAGATCTACATTTTTTGTAAACCAATGACAGGTGTGGTCCTCCAGACATTCTGGGGGTTGTGAGAGAGCGATGTGACCGCCGAAACATAAAAATATGGTGCTCTCTAAAAAGCGGTTACATTTACTGCTAAGTCTCTTCAATATTTATGTTGAAAAATATTGGAGAGCAAGAGAATTAATGACTTCATTGTCAGAAATCCAGCATTAGCTAACAACATTTTCTGTATAGTATCATTTTGTCTATCTCTTGTGGTTTACGAATTATTCAAAAGTCATCCAGAGTAAACAGGACTACATAGACTATAGCCATAAAATTCAAGATATATATATATCATTTGTCGTAAAAATATCTTAAACATATGGCATTTTAATCAAAATTGTTAGAGCCATTTTCAAGAAAATCAAAATTTGTGAAAAATTTTCCATTTAAAGGGTAGTTTAGGGTGAGGATATTTCCTTCAAATTCTTCATGTCAAATACCCATTTTGGTTTTTAACTAACTTTTTGTTTTTGAGTTACGCTGTCGACAGACACACAGACTGATGCACACACACATACAGACCTTTTTCTAAAAATACTTTTTTTTTTTCATTCAGGGGTCTCAAAATATATATTTCTGGTGAAATCTTGACACCAAATTTTTTGGTGGAGTACAATACTTCCTTCTACTTGCCATAGAGAAAGTAAAAATATAAATTAACTAGTTCAACAGAAATGATTTACCATAACTCAATTGAAAGGGCCGAAAAGTTCAACTTGCAAACAAAAAAAAAAATGTTTTCTCTTAAACTAATTAAAAATGTCCACTTAACAATTTCTTTGTGCTTGGAGAACAAAAAATGTACAAACTGGCTGAGCGGTGTTTTAGCTCGCCACCATCTGCTGCTATAATAGAAGGGAGCTGATGAAACTTACAAAAGTCTTTACTTACCTCCTTTATGAAAGGAGATACTGAAACTGGTCACCGTCACTGTCCATACATTTTTGGCATCTCTTTAGGAAACTATGCATAACTCGCCGTAGTTTACATTCAGAAATGCTGGCAATTTCTTTATTTTGTTTTAATTCTTCCAGGGTATGTGGGTTTGTTTGTACACTTTGTTTTAAGTTACCCCAGAGATAGAAATTGCTTATCCGAGCTCTGATAAACCTTTATTCGCTAACGACACACCATACACCATTTTTTTCATCATGAAGGAGTACTTCATGAACAATATTGGGTTCTGAGTTATAGGGACAACTTTTTTCGCATCAACAGTTGACGCTCGTGCATCTATGAATACAAGTTTGCCCCTTTCTTTAGAAAATTAACAGACAGGGAGCATAGTTTTGCCTTTTTACTTTCTCTACTACGTATAGTAAAGCAGAGGAAGTATTGTATTCCACCCAAAAATTTGATGCTGAGATTTCACCGGAAATATGTTTTGAGGCCCCCTGAATCCAAAAAAAAAAGCATTTTTAGAAAAAGGTGTGGGTGTGTGCGTGCGTTGAAGCAAAAATGCACTGGTAGTGCCAGCATTATGTCAAGTTCTTCTTCTTCTTCTCAGCTTCCTCCTCCTCCTCCTCCTTCTGCTCCTTGTTTTCTTCTCTTCAGTTTCTCCTCCTATTCCCTTACTGCCTCCTCAAGCGTTGGGGCCTCCTCAGACAATCTACTTCCTCCAGCCAGTCCTATGCTCACGCATCCTCCATTTGCACCATTGTCTGATCCTTCCAATCCTATCTTCCCACATTATATGGGGTCTTCCTTGTACTTACATCTCAAAGACCTACTTTGTCTTTCTTGTTACATGTCCATACCATTTGAGCAGATGTTGCTGTACCATTCTCACCAACCTCTTCTCTTATTCTTTATCCCCTCTTGTCCCTTCTCATATATTTCACTTCTATTGCTGTGAATGTACGAACAGTGTCTCAAAAGTAAGATACACTATTTTTTAAATCTGCATGTTAGGCAGGAAAAGCTTGAGATGCAGGGAACCTTGGTCTGGATGTAGTGGCAGCACTGTAAAATTCCTAGGTGCCTACTTTTAGCGCTTGGATATTAAAACAGCAATAATAATGGAGACTAAACTCGCTCTTTCTGCTCACTGCGAAGTTCACTCTGTAATCTGTTTCTGATGGCAAAAAATATATGTGTGACTGAAATTCATGTAGAGTTATGCAGTTTGTACAGTAAAGACATTATCTCAAGACCAATAGTTTCCCATTGATGTCAGTCGTTCATTAAAGGTATGGAAACACGAAGAAAGGCAAAAGTAATTTCATCTGTTGGCAAGGTCATGATATTCTGGGATTTGAGGGGAGTTCTGTTGATCGATTACCTGCTCAGCATGACAGCTGCTCGCTATTGGGAGGTTCTGAGAAAACTCGAGGATGGGAAAGTTGAGCAAAGCAGTGTTTCTGTTCCATGATAATGCTTGTGAGCAGTTTCAATAGGATGCTCTCAGTCATCCACCTTACTCACCTGACCTTACACCAAGTGATTACCATCTTTTTCCTGGAGCTGCAGCAACATCTCAGGGGAAGGTAAATGAGTTAATACAAAAGTGGAAAGATGGCTAGCCAGTTTGGCAGGAGAGTGGTTTGACACTGGATTAAAAAAACTTATCACGGTACCAAAAATGTATTGAGATTCAAGGAGATTGTGTGTAAAAATAGTTACTGAATGTAGCTTTCAAAATACATGCTTTTTAAAATATTTAAACATTTTGTTATTCTTTTTAAAAAATAGCATAACTTACTTTTGAGATACCCCTTGTATTTAAATCTTTTTCTTGTGGTGCTACACTCTCCACTCTATATAGTGTTATTGGTACCATTACTGAATTGTAAATTTGTAATTTTGTTTTATTACTAATTTCCGATTTTCCTTGTATTATTCATACTAAAATATGTTGTGGTAGCTTTTTTACTTTCTCTACCAGTAAGCAGAGGTAGTGTTGTATTCTACCCAAAAATTCGATGTTGAGATTTCACCAGAAATATATGTTTTGAGGCCTGCTGAATCGAAAAGTAACATTTTTTAGAAAAAGCTCTGTGTGTGTCTGTGGACAGCATAACTCAAAATTGAAAAGTCGGTTGAAAACCAAAGTTGGTATTAAAATTTAATGTCTTTCAAGGATGCGACACGAAGATTTTGAAGCAAATTGCTCCACCCTAAACTACCCTTTACATAGAAAATGGTTTGAAAATTTTGATTTTCTTGAAATTGCTCAAGATTAAAATGACATATGTTTAAAATATTTTTATGACAAATGAAAAGTATATTTTGAATTTTCTGGCTGTAGCTTATGTAGTCGTGTTTGCTCTGGATGACTTTTCCATAACTCATAAACCATAAGAGATAGACAAAATCTTACTGTACAAGAAATGTAGATCTCGCTAAAACACACAATTTATGTCCCAATAAAATTTTTTGTCAAGTGAACCATTTTGGAGATATTCCTTGTTATTTGTGTCAGTTTCGGAAAACTTAAACTTTTGTCTAATGCAACATTATTGATCATGTTTTTTATATGTTAACGGTGCAAAGAGAATGGAATCTCAAAGCTTTAAAAGATTTGACTATTGATCAAAGCCTAGTGTAATCTCATATTCCCCTTGCACCTACAAGGAAATAAGCAATAAGATAATTTGCACAAATGTTTATCTCAACTAACACGAAGAAGATATAGGAATAAGAGTTTGTAAGAATGGTTAGTACAAGAATATTTAGTACTTTTTGTTCAATTTTTCCATCAATGCTTTCAAGTTTTTATTCAAGTGATTAATTAACATTTTTACTCCATGCTTAATAGCACAAAGGAGTCAGGGAAAGAAGAAGATTAATTAATGTGCTTTAACCATGGATAATATCGGATGCTGAGTGAGCAAAATGGTTGAAATAACACTCAGTTATGTGATACACCAACACCACTAGTAGTAACTTTCTTCTCAAGTTCTTGATCAGCTGTCGAGCTGCTGTAAACTTTACTAATAGTTTAACCAGCAACACACCAAGTGAAGTACTTGTATAGGTATTTTAATATTTCCACAAACATGAACTAAATCTGCCACACCATTTTCTGACCAATGATCATCACCAAACAAAGTGCATGGAAAGCAGAATAAAACATTTTGGACTTCATATCCATAAAATCATTTATTTTTTGTGTAAGTTCCCTATAGAATTGCTAAGCACATAACCGTTGCAGGCTTTGGTCTATATTTATTTGCAGATCAGGAACATATCTTCCCATGTATTTCAGTCTCACCTTGTCTTCTAACGATAA
Organism: Tenodera sinensis; assembly: GCA_030765045.1. NCBI lineage: Eukaryota > Metazoa > Arthropoda > Insecta > Mantodea > Mantidae > Tenodera > Tenodera sinensis. The sequence continues at coordinate 24,183,887 of CM060971.1, forward strand.
TATAAAAAATGTGATGTGTTGCACTCACATAACTTTCTCTACTCTTGTACTAACCATTCTTACAAACTCTTATTCCTGTTTAAACCAAAAAGGTGAGTCAACTAATAACACTACACAACACTTACTTATAATTTACCGGAACATGTTTTGGAGGCTTGACTTTCCTTCATTATCAACCGGACATTGACTGGTTCTTCCTGGTGTGGATGGTGATGTTTTCTCTGAGGTTTCCTCTGGTGGTAGTTCAAGGAACTTGCTGAAGATATCTTTCTTGGGGATGTTGAAATTGAATACTCTGTGTCTATTTTTCACAATGAAGATTTGTTCCCACTTGGACAGCTCTTGTTTTCCCATTACATGTTTGAGGGGTTTCGATTCTGGATTTATGTTGTGGTTTTTTGTAATTGTAAGTCACCCTTGTGTATTTATCTCTGATGTGAGATTCCGTAGCTGTCCACCAGGAAAGTACGAATTGGTTGAGGAATTTAATGTCATACTGACAAGTTGCCATGGTAGCTCAGTGGTTAGAGCAGCTGCACATGAAGCAAAAGATCCATGGTTCAAATCCCAGGTATGGCCTTGAGTTTTCAGTTCCAATTCTACCTCTCAAACATTGTCCACACACAGGTTGTTTGTTTAAAAACACCAACAGTAAGTTGGTTGGCATAAAATAACAAAACAGTATATAACATTATAGGATGCTTCTAGCATTGCTGTATACAGAGAGATTGCAGTTTCTTTATGTCATGTTGTGGTGGCGTGAGTAAGGGTTTATCACTTCTCTGCTCATGTGTCTTTGTTGCAGGATGGAGAACAAAAGGCAAGGCCAGAGGAATGTGATGAAGACAATGACTCTGAAAGAGGTATCAAACAGAAACAGGATCTCCATTGTGCACAGCTTGGGAAGCAAGCAAGCAAGGAAACTGAGTGAGTACATTTGGAGCAAAAATGTACAAGATGGTTGGTTCTCTTGAATAGCATCTTCAATCAGTGGTGGCTCCTAAAGGCCATTGGTACATATGTAACGGGAGTACAAAAACTGTGTTTTGACTGTCTGCATCCTCGGTGCTCATTGTTGTCTGCTGCTATCAGAGAGGCACGCATGAAACCACACAACATTTAAAGTAATAATAAATTCTGAAAGTTGATGACAGTGTTGTTGGATCACATTAAAATATGAGTCGATTAATAACACTAAATAACACTTGTTTTTAAATTTTCCCGGTACATGTTTCAGAACTTAGCTTTCCTCCATAGATGGGCAACTTCCATTTTTAGAGAGGTGGAACTAGAACTTAAAAATTCAATGCCACAACTGGGATTTGAACCACAGACCTTCCGCTTACCAGGCAGCTGCTCTACCACTGAGCTATTGTGACAAACTGCCAGAATGGCATTAAATTCTCAAGCCAGTTCATATTTCTCCTGGTAAACCACAAAGGCAGTCTCACATCAGAGACAAATTACCCCAATGGTGACTTACTATTGTAAGTACTTTATATCCCAGGATTAAATAACCTTCAGATGGTAATTATTATTTACTTATGCCAACAAACTTACTGTTGGTTTAAATTAAGTAAAAATTGAAGCTATTAACAGTGAAGCAACAAGATTCTAAAATAAGAACAAATTAGAAACTAAAAACTTCACTTATCTTAGTATGTTGATATTCTTTTTCTATTTTTCTGACCCAGGGGTTTCAAGCTGTGTCCAGCTCATTCTCAAAGTCATATAAACAAAATCGTTGCCAAGCTATTAATAATAGTAATAATAATATTAATAATAGTATTCATCAAAAGTCAGCAGAAAAGAAAGTTATTGAGGTTGAAAGAAATTTGCATTTTAAAAAATTAAATAATATTGAACTTAGTTTATATGACTTACATTTAAAATTAACAAGTATTTTAGGAAACTTAATTTGGGTTAATTTTGAATCAAAATTGTTTGAGTATCTAAATTTTAGCATGAAAAGAAAAACTAATAGGTTAAAAAATAAGTTAAATAGATTGTGCCAAAAACAACAGAAATTGAATATAAATGAACCAAATAATCGAAAAAATAATGTAATTAATTTATCAAATTGTAACTTTAACGAGAAAGAAATAAATTTTCTAAACAAAGGTATGAAAACTTGTGTAAGTTTTTCAAAAAACATAGATGATTTTGTTGCAGATATTGAAATTGCCAGTCAAGATTTAAATGACATTAATAAATCTTTGATTAAAGTGAGATGCACTAAAATTTTGAAAGATATAAATAAAAATCATCCTAAAAGTAATTATAATAATCAGGTTATTAAATCATTGAAAGAAAAGGATGTAATTTATACTAAAGCCGACAAAGGCAACAAAATTGTAATTTTAGATCAAGCTGATTATATTAATAGAGTAGAACTTTTGCTTGAAAGTAAAGATTATTTAAAAATTGATAATGATCCTTTAAAATTATGTATTTTAACTTTTAATAAAACTCTTAATGAATTAAAAATGATACCTAAAAAAGAAAAAAGTATTTTAAAAGTCAATAATTCTGTTTTACCCAGGTTATATGCACTTCCAAAAATACATAAACCAGGAAATAAAATGAGACCCATAATAAATTCAATTAATTCACCTACATATAATTTAGCTAAATGGTTAACCAAAAAATTTAGTAATTTTGAAACATTTGAGAGTTTAAGTATTAAAAATTCTTTTGAACTAGTAAAAAAGATTAATAACCTAATATTATCTGAGAATGATAAATTAGTTTCTTTTGATGTAGTTTCTTTATTTCCTAGCATTCCTAGAAAAAAGCTTTTGATTTTTTTAAAAAAATGGTTAAATTCTTTAGAATTAGATAATGACTTAGTAGATGATTTTGTAAAACTTACAAATCTTTGTTTAGATCAAAATTTCTTTAGTTTTAATGGTAATTTTTTTCAACAAACTTCTGGCTTGGCAATGGGTAGTCCACTTTCGCCATTTCTTGCTAATCTTTTCATGAGTTTTTTTGAAACTCAAATTACAAAATCATTCCCTTTAATTTTTAAAATATGGTATAGATATGTGGATGATATTTTTGCTGTTGTCCCTAATAAACAGATAAATGATGCTTTAAAACTTTTAAATTTACAAGATAAAGCTATACAATTCACTTTGGAAACTGAGAATAATGGATTCCTTTCATTTTTGGACTTAAAAATTAAAAGACATAAAAATAAATTGAAATTTGATATTTACAGAAAATCTACTCACACTGATAATTACATAAAATATAAAAGTTTTAATCCTTTTGCACATAAATTTGCTGTTTTTAATAGTTTAATTTATAGATTAATAAATATACCCCTTAATAAAGATGAATTTGACATAGAATATAAACATATTATTAACACTGCAGTAATTAATGGTTTTAATACAGATTTTATACATAAAAGGATAGGGGAATTTAAATACCAAAAAGCTGTCAAAGAAGTTTCAACCCTTAAAAAAATAAAAGATAATTATATTTTTAAAAAGTTTACTTACCATCCATGGGCTAATAAAAAATTTACAAGGATTTTTAAAGAATATGGAATAAATTTGGTTCCTCAAAATAAATTTAATATACAAAATTTACTTAATTTTTCAAAAAAAGATAAAATACCAAATTATAAAAAATCTGGCATTTATCAATTTAGCTGTTCAGATTGTGATAAAGTTTATATTGGTAAAACTAAACGTCATCTAGAAACCAGAATAAAAGAACATTTTAGAAATATTAAATATAAACAAACTGATAAATCAGCTGTGGCAGATCATTTTTGGTCATTTAATCATGAAATTAATTCAGAGGTTAAATTACTAAAACAGTTAAGTAATCCGATAGATTTAATGGTTTGGGAAAAAAATTTTATTTTAAAAAACAGGAACCATGTCATGAACTTTCAATTGCCATCTATGGATTGTATTTATAAATTTTTGTTTTCAGAGATTGGTAAATAAAAAATTGAATATGAATAATTGTTTTTCACAAAAATAAAAGATTGTAGCTTGGCAACGATTTTGTTTATATGGCTTTGAGAATGAGCTGGACACAGCTTGAAACCCCTGGGTCAGAAAAATAGAAAAAGAATATCAACATACTAAGATAAGTGAAGTTTTTAGTTTCTAATTTGTTCTTATTTTAGAATTTTAGAATTACTGTTGGTGTTTTTAAACACACAAGCCGTGTATGGGCAAAGTTTGAGAGGTAGAACTGGAACTTAAAAATTCAATGCCACAACTGGGATTTGAACCACAGACCTTCCGCTTACCGGGCGGCTGATCTACCACTGAGCTATTGTGACAAACTGCCAGAATGGCATTAAATTCTCAAGCCAGTTCGTATTTCTCCTGGTAAACCACAAAGGCAGTCTCACATCAGAAACAATTACCCCAATGGTGACTTACTATTGTAAGTACTTGATGTCCCAGGATTAAATAACCTATAGATGGTAATTATTATTTATTTATGCCAACAAACTTACTGTTGGTGTTTTCAAACACACTAGCTGTTTGTGGGCAAAGGTTATTTAATCCCAGGACATAAAGTACTTATGATTGTAAGTCACCCTTGGGGTACTTATCTCGGATGTGAGATTCCCTTGTGGTCTACCCGGGAAAATACAAATCTGTTGGAGAATTTAATGTCACACTGGCTAGTTGACCATGGAAACTTAGTAGTTAGAGCAGCTGCATGTGAAGCAGAAGATCTGTGGTTCAAATCCTGGCTATGACATTGAATTTTTCAGTCCTGATTCTACCACTCAAACATTGTGCCCACTTGGGATTGGATACTTTGTTGTTTATTTGGTTGATGAATTAACAGATAATACTAATAGTGAGCAAAGGGATGGAAAACGCTCTGAGGTATATCCCATGTATGCTAATCCTAGTTCAGAAGGTGCCTGGCCGTGCCGTACTGAGTGGTTAGAGCAAAGCGGCCCAGGTTCGATCCCAGGCAATCGCATGTGGGATTTGTGGTGGATGAAGCGGTGCTGGGGCAGGTTTCCTCCAAGTTCTCTGGTTTCCCCTGCCATCTTATTCCACTGGAGCTCCATCTTCATTCCATGTTTCATCAGTGTCACTGCCTGTGGTGCCATAGTAGTAAAAGCAGGCTTTAAACACTAAAAAAAAATCAATCAGAAGGTGCCTATGAGACATCGGAAGCACGATAACACAGTTCGTGGAGTACTTCAAATGAACAACAAAATTAAATCCAATCTTAATATTACTGTGGCTAGATACAGATAAGCTTGATAACTGATGTATGGTTGATAATGAAGGAAAGTCAGCCTCCGAAACATGTTCTGGTAAATTATAAGTAAGTGTTGCCTAGTGTTATTAATCAACTCACCTTTTTGGTTTAAATTGAACTCTCATCAGTTCCAGAACTCACTGACGCAAGCTAGTGCTTGTGTATTACAACAGATGTCTATATTTGTATTAGTACAACATCACTTATTGCACACATGTAGCATTATATTGCATTTGTTTATTGCACAACGTGTAGTAATACACATAATTGACAATAATTCATACTCGGGATGTTCACACCTCCCAGATAAAGTATTTCTGATGAATATGCAATCTTAATGAAATCACCAAGTGTGGTTAGATTACATGACGAGATTATACCCACCAAGTCTACGCTGTTGTGCTGCATTTATTACACAATATTTGCACGCCTTTTTTCAGAGCAGAAACAAACTAAAAATAATTATTAAACGTTATCCAGAAAGAGAAAATCTTATTTACTTATGTACTTGATTTTCCTAATTTTTCTACTCCTTCCAAAGTCTGTTTTTCTCTACATTTCTATACTTTGCATGCTGCAAATTGTATATAAATTTGTTCTGACGAATAAAATTAATAATTACTTCCTCTTCATTGTGTGAAAACTTTCATTTTCCACTCATGTACAATTTGCAAAGTAAACAAACAGATACCGCAACTATAACCTCATTTCACATCATCCAAGCTCAACTGAACTAAACTGAACTGAAAAAATTATTGTCACCGTAATTTTTTATGTCTAGATTTTGGTGGAAAACTTAAAAATTTAGTAACAAATGAATAAGAAGAAATTAAGTCGTCAGTTCAGTTCTCTGCCGGAGGAAAGCACTTCCATAATAAACTAGGTGCCCATTCATAATCACATGGCTATCAACTGAAAAAGTTCAAGTTGGAGTTCAGTTCAGTTTTCAGATTGGAGGAAAGCAAGGCTTAAAACTATTCTCCTGCCCATAAAGTATTACTTGGTAGTGTTACTTCATTTTTGTTTTACGTTAACATTCCCTCTTATTCCCGTGTACCCTTCATTTATATACTGAATGTTCATTTTCCCCAGGAGAGAAGATATGGTTGTGCCATTTGATGGTGAAGATAGTGATGACGAACTTTCTGCAACAGAAGACGTCCTCAGCATGTGTGAGGTGAATATTAACACTGCAGATGATGTGGACGAGAAAGATGACCCTGAATGTAAGGGCTCTGACAGTGAAAATGAGTCTCAAGAATCAGACATGGAACTTACAGCAGAAGTGTTGAGAATACAAAGGCCCTTCAATTACACGCCGAGGAACAACCCCATTCCTAAAGTTCATACATGTGATGTTTGTGGTAAAGCATTTGGTTACTTGCACAACTTGAAGGACCACAAACTGACACACACGGGCATCAAGGCCTTCTCTTGCAATATATGTGACAAGAAGTTTCCAAGAATTGGCTACCTCAAGATCCATGCCATGATACACACTGGGGAGAAGCCCTACAGCTGTGACGAGTGCAACAAGAAGTTCACTCAGCTCAGCAGTCTAAAGAAACACACACTTACTCACACCGGCGACAGGCCACATGCCTGCGACATCTGCGACAAACGCTTCGCTGTGTACGGCAACCTCATGAGGCACAAAATAATCCACAGTGGGCAGAAACTTCACAAGTGCGACGTGTGCAAGAAGAGCTTCGCTGACCCAGGATACCTGAAACGTCACAGAGAGATACACTTTGCAGGGAAACGTTACAACTGTGAGGTGTGCAACATGAAGTTCTCGCACACAGGCAGTCTGCGCAGGCACACAGTCCTGCATAATGGGGGCAAGGTGAAATCTCACAAATGTGAAGTCTGTGGTAAAGCGTTTGCCCAAAGCTTTGAACTAAATAGGCATAAAATGACTCATACCGGTGAGAAACCGCATGTTTGTGATGTTTGTAAAAAGAGCTTCTCGCAGTTTGGCGACCTCAAGCGTCACAAGTTGTTGCACACAGGTGAGCGACCTTTTGCTTGTGATGTATGCCCCAAGAGTTTCGCATGTTCTAGCTACCTCAAGAGACATAAGATAATACATCGTGTTAACAAACCGCACAAATGTATAAACTGCAACAAAACTTTCGCTGAAAAGCGCTCTTTGAGAAAACACAGGCTGATTCATGAGGACGTAGACACTGCATGAGGACTATGCCCCTCGTGAAACTCCACCACTTGTCAGTGCTTACTACATTTCCATGGCAAATTCAAGTCAGTTTGAGTTCCGATTCTGGATTGAATACTGCATGGAAATGATTCACTGGTTCTGATCTGCTTGAAATTGTGTATCAACCGTATCAAATTCAAATAAATTTGAATCGACCAAAGAAGCTAACTTTTACTGTACTCATTGTAACACGCCATGTTCTCATCATTTTGTTTTCTTAGCAAAAGTGGTGTAATAAAGCACAACAACAAAGCTAATTTTATTGTTTCTTTAATCTTGCAATATATTCTTCTCATAAACCTTGTTAAAATACACAGAAAATATGTTTTTACAGGTTTGGCAACATAAACCAAATGATCAACAGAAAATTTTGAATTACATGTGCTTGAGCCTTGCATATCCAAATGGATCTTATTTCTGGATTGAAATGGGACTGGACTCAACTCTGCATGGAAACATAGTAGCTGTATGCTGGTTCACAATAACTAACTAACAACAACAAAATGACATGTCCAATTACCTTTTATTACTTTACTGTCATTAATTACATGGGAAAAGACCATTAATAAAATAAACCAACACAATTTTCACTCAATTGTTTAGTTTACTAACAACTGACCCTCAACTCGTGTGTCGGTCTGGGTGGCTCAGTTGGTTAGACGCTGGCCTACTGATCCCAAGATCATGGGTTCAAATCTGGCTTGGCTGTTAAGTGTGCTCCTGTGGGATAAAAGTCTGGGACATGGCGACGCTGATGTGATTCTGGCAATTGACAGCGTCGTTAAACAACAGGATAATTTAGTTTTCTCAACTCGTGCTGGTTTGCTTATCCCTGAGAACTCGTAGCACCTTTTATCCAAACTTCAAGAAACAGCATTGCACTGTGTTTTCCTCAGCAAGCCGCCTATATCACATGCTGATAGTTGCTGGTGGCCAACACTGCAATACATACACTGAGTGTTGTCCCATTAGGAAATGTGCTGTGTTGGGGCCAGATATGGCTTATAGACACAGTATCTGGGATATCTGTTGTAGTGAATCATGGCAATGTGGCACTAATCGACTTTGAATGTGGGATGATGATAATCAGTGCAAGACACATGAGTCATATTATACGAGAATTAGGTTCCAAAATCAGCAGTGTCTAACTGGATCTTCAATACCGCAGAAAGAATACTTCCACATACGTAAACCACTGCACAGGAAGTTCACAGGTGATTAACGAACGGACATCATGTCGCCTCAGCAGAAGCATACAGGTGGCCCAAAGGGCTACTGTGTGTCAGATCACCGCCCAGTTGAATGTTGGGAGTCAGGAACCCATTTCCACCAGAACTGTAAGAAGGCACAGTCTGTGTGGTGCATGCATGGGTGCACAAACATCGGCAATTCACCATCAAACAGTGCCAATGTGTGGTATGGTCTGATGCACCGAACTGATGGGTGCGTGAGAATGTGGTGTATGCCCCATGAAGCTTTGGTTCCTGCAGGTCAGCAAGGCTGTGTCCAGGGTTGCCAGGTCTACTGATTTTGCAGATCTGCTTTTTTGCAAATCTACTGATCTGCCAAAAACTGAATGCACTTCAAAGTCTCCTGGTTTTTATGTATTTTCCATTTTAAACACTATTTTCCTTAACATCATATAATTCGCTCTTTCAAAAAAGATTTTCAGGCAAGGCATTTCCCTTGTGCATAAAAACAGAACATTAATATAATCACCTGTATACATAAGAACAGCAGTATACCACATGTGTTGTTTCTGCATTGCAAACTATCCTTGATTCCTACATTAAACCTGAACATTTGAATTCCACTAAAATAGATAAAATTTAATACAGGGATTTTAAAGTATTTCCTCCGGTGGAAAACATGTATTTTGGTGCCCAAGTTCAAATATCTCTGACAAAATCCCTGCCCAAAAAATATGTACAAGTTTTCAAATTACGCTGTGTTGATTTTTACATTGAGTCAGTTTGCGACATATTAAGTCATTTTTCACTAAATGATCCTCTTCTTACAATGTTGCATGTGTTAGAACCAGCTAAAGTCCAAACAGTTCAGTCAGTTACACCATTTGCTTCTCGTTTTCCGAATTTGGTGAAAGCAGATTATTATTATTATTATTATTATTATTATTATTATTATTATTATTATTATTATTATTATTATTATTATTATTATTATTATTATTATTATTATTTACTTTGGCAGACATGGCAACACTGGCTGTGTCCAGGCAGGAGGTGGCACAGTTACGGTCTGGGCTGTATTCTCCTGGTCACAATTAGACCCTATTGTCTGGTTGCAGGGAACAATGACAGCTGCACATTATGTGGACATTGTTTCAGATCATGAGCCTCCCTTTCTGGCACTCGTGGAGATACCATGTTTCAGCAGGACAATGTCAGCGCTCTGGTGTCACGCAGGTGAACTTACAACCATGTTTTGGCACTCCAGATCCCCTGACCTGAATCCAATCAGGCATTTATGGGATACTGTCAATGCTGGTGCACATTCCATGAACCAATTGTGTGTAGCACTGTAAGATGCGTGGGTACATATCAATGATTGCAACACCTTGTAGATTGATGTCTCTATGTATTGCTGCAACTCGTTAGTAACATAATCTTCCCATGACTTTGACCACTCAGTGTATATTAAGTGTTGACTCACATCTTCCATAACCTCCGAGAAAACCTTGTTTTAGCAAGTGAAGCATGCACCCCATTTATTAACTGGGGCACACCAGTCTGTTATAAGCACTGCCAGGTATATTGACTGTCACTGTAAGAGGTTAGATACTGATCCCAAGCTCTGGATTAACGGACCTAATACTACCATCTAAGTTGTACAAAAATGGCGTCGGCTGTTGGTGGTGATTTCTGAAGTGTTTCCACACGCTACCCTTCGTATTGTTTTCTATGCCTTTGAATTTTTGCTTCTTATAACAATTCCTATGTGAATTTGGCTTCATATTAGCAAAGCGAGTGTTTAAAAACTTTTATTTGGGCAGTATAGGGAACGGGAATAAATCTAATAACGTGTTGACTGTGCCGTGAGCTCTCTCCACGTGTTCATGTTTATTGTGTTTCATCTAAGGCTATGGCTACGTTAGCTGTATAGTGTGGTTAATTTATATGTTTGCAAGTACAATTTGTGTCACGATTGCAGTGGTGAGAGGTAGTTGAAGAAAAATTGTTCCAGTAGTATATGTCTTTGCAGTCATACTTCAACCTAACCTCAAACATGACAATGCACCGTATGTTGCATTCCCGGATGCAAATTAAAAATGAGGAACTTTCAGTTAAAACAAAATGTAAATTGCAACGTAACGCTTGTAAATTAAGTATTTAATTACTATAAATTGCAGCGTTATGTGTGTTGCCGGTGTGTATATAACATGGTGAATAGTGAAAGACAATAATTTCGAGACGCCGCTATCCTACAGTTTTACCCATGTAAATAGAATGCTGCTTGTATTTATACATTATCTTTTGTCTTTGTAATTTATATGTGTAGCTGTAGTTTAGAAGAAATGTGTTATGTTGCTGAATGTAAAACTGTAGACTATCGCAAAGTTGCTTTACAATGCTGATTTAAGGTTACGTATTTCATATATTTCATTTACAGTACTGTTTTAGGGTTATTTTTAATATTTCATCTGCTTTTGTGGATTCCCCCGTCATGAAGTGTCATGAAGTGCTGAGTTTTATTGCTGTTTTATTGTTGCAAACTGAGTAATCATAAGTTTTCAGTAAAAGCAAAATTCTACCCTAAAGCTTTTTAATTCACTAGGTAGATTTAGGTTATTCTAAATAGCAGCATTTGTATATCAGCCATCCAATATATGTTTTGTGTAGGTACATAACATTCTGCACATGGTACAGTGTGAAAAACAGTGTAAACAATGATTAATAATTCTGAGTCAACTCAAAGTCAACATTTCTGTTTTATTTAAGTAACATGCTGGTTGCAGTTTTGTCTATCTTCTTTGTAATTTGAGTGTGTAATGCAGTTACATAATGGCATGTAAAACTGTAGATTGCATGAATGATATTTAAGGTTATATATTTCATTGCCCATTGGTTATCGTTTAATATTAAACGTCATTCTCTTTTGTTTACTTGAGGTTATGTTTAAGACAGTGTTTCTGTGTTTAACACAGCCCATATTCACAAAATAGGCGTGTTATTACACAACTTTTTTTATTTTACTGCGTTGAAATCGTAGCCTGTAGACGAGTTGTTTATACGTATAGTTCCCACCACATAGGCCGCCATCTTGAATCACAGTGTCAGGTCCGGTATTTAGGAAATCCTGCCAAGGTACAGGTTCAAGCCCAACTCAAACTGATGTATTTCAAAGCAACAGCCCATGTCAGTAGATTTACTGGCACGTAGAACAACTCCTTTTTCCACCCAAAAATTTTGATGTCGAGATTTCACCGGAAATATATGTTTTGAGAGTACAGTCGCGTGCATAATTATTGTGTTATCATGTCTGCAGCACAGAACACCTATAAAAAAAGTAGTAGTAAGTAGTAATATAGTAGTCTGCAGTGCTGTATTCTCAGACACGGGAAGTTATATACAATGTGTATAAGCACTTTAAGAAGAATTTGATCAAGGACAGTCTGTGTATAAAGTAGTTGAAGAACCTACCGGAGTATCTGTGAGCAGTGCGGAAAGAATAGTTAAAGGAAGCAAAGAAGATAGAATGTGGAGCTGGGATTTCATTTTCTACCCTACATAAGGAAAGGCCTCGTAGTTCACCGAAATCTTCTCTGGATGGCTTCAATGAAGAAGTGGTACGGAGAACAATAAATAACTTTTATATAAAAGAAAAACAAAGATCCATTCTTAAAAAAGTGCACATAAAATTAAAGCGCAAAATAGACTTCCCAGGCAGCATCTCTACTCTTAGAAAAACTGTGTTGCGGCAGAGTTTTCGCTGGAGAAAAACAAGAAATAACAGAGTGAAATCATTAAGATGCTCCTACCTGAGATCCATTCAGAAGTATAGAGACCAAGGACGTCCAATAATATATATGTATGAATGAGACGTACATCCACAGCACTCACACTACACCTTACGCTTGGAGTGATAATTCTCTTCAAGGATTATTCTCGCCAGTGTCTAAAGGACTATGGCTAATTGTAGTGCATGCAGGAGGCGAGCAAGGTTTTGTGCCCAATGCATATCCCATAGAAAAGAAGGGGACTACCATGGCAATATGAATTTCAACAGTTATGAAAAGTGGCTGAAAGAAATGCTGCTTCCACCGCACACGGTGCTGGTTATAGACAATGCACCATATCATAATCTACTGATTGAAAAATTACCCACGTCACATTGTAGAATAGTTGAGATGATATGTTGGCTTCAGTCACATCTAGAAGAAGACGAATACACCAAAATAGACTTTCACCAGATGAAGAAAGCTGATATTTATAGTATGATTATTCCTCTTAAGCCACAGCATCACAAGTATAAGATTGACTGTCTCCTTTAACAATTTGGCTCAGTGTTCTACGACTTCCTCCATATCATCCTGAGCTCAACCCATAGAACTTATATGGGCTACAGTAAAAATCTGGGATGCGGATAATAATGTGACATTTAAAATGGATGATATTGTAAAACTTGCTGATGAGAAGATGAACTCTATAACAGCGGCGGAGTAGCGAAGCAGATGCAATCATGCCAAAAACATTGAAAAATCCTTGTACATTAACGGGTAAACATTGTAAATTTAACTTCAGTGCATCTGCAGAAAAGATGTTCTTATGGTGTTTATTAAATTGTGGACTAGAACTAAAATAATTCCAGTGTTGGGTGCTACACTTAAGAGACGTGAGTTTAATCACAGAGACGAAGTCCATGTGTTGCCTATAGCACAACTGGCTAAGGCGTGTTCGTTCAAATCTACAGCGCTGGACTAACAGTAGTTGGAATCCCACTCAACATTTTTTTTTTTATTTCCCTTTTCCTTGTTTCTTTCTTAACGGGAACTTCATTATTTATATAACCGGTGTGAAATAAAACAGTATACAAACTAGTAAAATCTACCTCTTTGCATATTTTTATTCCGCATAGCGTTGTAACTTTCCCGTCGTCCTATGAATGCTGCAGTACGATTGCAATTATTTTAAAACTGAATGCTTTATAAGATATTAATTGCAATTGCTGAAAATAAAGCAGGGAACACGCCTACCTCATCTGTCAATCATGCCTTCCGAAATTAATATTTTCCTTTAAATATTCACATTCAAAAGCATCTCTATACATTTTGTAGACTATCGCCATATTAAAATATATAATTATACTGCAATATGGTTGAAACAGCATCTGCTTTTAATTACACGCCACCGAATTTCTCTTTATCAGGGCATTCCTCAGTAAAATACACCTGCAGGATTTTTGGTTTATCTTAATAAAAAGCATTTCAGCTTTTTCTCCCCCGGAACCCACGTCAGTTCAATTTTGCACTGAATGTGTTCTCATGCGCAGCACACCATGTATTACCTAGCAAAGCGTTGAGGCGAATTGATCTTGGCTGTCGAGCGCTATGATCGCCTCTTATCTTGTTTATGAGAACAGTGAAATAATAGTAACTTGGTGTATAGTCAGTGATAAAACACAAATAGGCGATCTCTCGCGCCTACCGATATATGATACGTTGCTGTCCTGAAGATATGATTGTTTCTGAACAGAGTGTACATACCCGTCTCGCCTTGTTTATGCGATAAGCTCACGCAAACAGCTGTACAGTTTCACATTCTTTCCGATACGCTTTATGGCTTTGCCAGGTAGTAGCACTCTACAAGTCTATTATTACTCTATGTTCGTAACCCTTTAGCCTGGAAGTCGCAAAGAACGTCTGTGTCCTGACCACAGGTCTAGACGTTTATAATCTGTGGTAAAGTGTAGTGCATGCGTAGTGGGAGGATTGTTTTGGAGGTAAGTTCGGTAAGATGAAATAAGTTAAGTTAAAGAAAAATGTATTTGAGAAAGTGATATATTTCAGTGAATGAACGTAGCCCACAGAATGGTAAAACTGATCATTCTAGGACCGCACGGGTAACGAACTATCGCTTTATATAAAGGATATTCATGTAGCACTATTCTGTTCGCCAGTGACACTAGTGTGCTGGTGTGTAGTAAAAACTTAAATTAATGTGTAATTAAATTGAATTATGTTTCGAACTGTATTTCATATTGGTTTAAAGCTAAAAAAAAATATCTTAATCTTCTGGGGCTTTAAGTAGACAGGTATTTGGAGTGGAAAGCTCACATTAAGTATATCTTCCCCAAACTTAGCTCATTTTTTATGCTATCCGAGCACTGGTAAATGTGAGTTGTATAAACACACTTAAATTGGTGTAGGTACCTACTATGCATATCTTAACTCTTATCACGGAATACGGAATATTATTTTGGGGCAACTGAGTATAGTTTGTTCAACATCTAATGTAACCATTAGATCATTTTATGTTTATAATATTAATCCTGTTTATTGTAAATATTGTATAACATATTGACATGTTCCACATCCTGTTGCCAAGGCAAATTGTAGGATCTATGGAATGTATGTATGTATGTATGTATGTCACCAGCTCATAGTCCCTGGGAAGAATACAGCAAGCGAGCATGTCAGTAAACTGCTTCTGGTCGTGCTTACGATAGTAATACCAACCTTGGAACGTGTATTCACGCTTGATCAATACAAAGAAGTCCCTCAAAATAGCAGAACTTAAATACCCAACATTTGCCCTCT
This sequence comes from Tenodera sinensis, assembly GCA_030765045.1. Classification (NCBI taxonomy): domain Eukaryota; kingdom Metazoa; phylum Arthropoda; class Insecta; order Mantodea; family Mantidae; genus Tenodera; species Tenodera sinensis. The sequence goes on from CM060971.1 coordinate 24,199,141, forward strand.
CAGAACAAGAAAAAAAAAATCCAAAAACACGTTATTCATATAACTCGCCCTAGTTGAGATTAAGATGTCCAAATTATACTGTGTATTGTTTGTACAGGTGACTCTGGAGCAAGACGATGTCCAAACGTAAGGGGCTGAGTGCAGAAGAGAAGAGGACTCGAATGCTGCAAATATTTTATGAAAAGAAGGAGTTCTTTCAACTAAAGGTATCTTATTTCAGTCATTTGCTACAAATAGCAGATTTAGCTTACTGCATGGGGATACCAACAGAGAAGGAACTAATTTAATAATCGTAAAGAGGCAGAGTGTGATTAAAAATTTAATGCCAGAGCCGGGATTTGAACCACGGATCTTATGGTGTCTGGCTGGCTGCTCTACCCACTGAGCTGCCGTGGTGAACATGCTGACAGACACACACATGCAGACCTTTTTCTAAAAATGCCTTTTTTTTTTTAATTCAGGGAACCTCAAAACATTGCCGGTGAAATCTGAACATCATATTTTTGGTTGGAATACAATACTTCCTCTACTTTATTATATGTAGTAGAGAAAGTAAAAACTGCGTGCAAATGTCTCTCGCTGTACTCACTACAACAATGTCTTTATCAGTTTCCATCTTGAAGAACTGAATGAACAATAGGAGGCAAGTGTCTCGGCTGTGTGTGTTTAGATTTCATACACGCTCAAATATTACGTGCATAAAATGGGATGCAAACATTATGCTCGTGTGTCCCCAGAGTAAATACTGGGGTGTGATGAGTCTGATGATGTCATTTACCGATAGGATATCAATTTAATGAGGAGTGCCTTGTTGACAATTAGTATTTTGTCACATATATCAAGTGCTAATGGTTTCTTGATGTGTTTAATCTCATGGTCTGGGGGTTAGAAAGAAAGAGCATTTGAGAAATGGATAGGCGAACTGTATGTGGAACTCCAGCCACGGGATCAAACAGGCAAGTTCAGTATATGTGCTTGTAATGTGCAAAATGTTATGAGTTTGTTCTGTTGCAGGAGTTGGAAAAGATAGCACCCAAGGAGAAGGGAATCATATCCCAGTCTGTTAAGGACGTGGTGCAGAGTTTGGTGGATGATGGACTCATAGACAGCGAAAAAATAGGTACATCTGTGTACTACTGGGCATTTCCTAGGTACGTCAACGTAGCTGGTGTTTGTTGTTAAAGACGAAGCTCGGTTTATTCATACAGCTTTATCTAATACAGTTCTTAGAAAATCTTATGCTAAATACTCAATTGTTTTAGAGCCAGAATTGGAGCTGAAAAATCTGATGTGTTACACTCACATGATTTTCTCCACTCTTGTACTAAGCATTCTTACAAACTCTTATTCGTACATCTTCTTCGGGTTAGTTGAGATAAACATTTGTACAAATTATCTTATTGTTTATGTAAATGCCACATGATTAAGATATTTTTATGACAAATGAAATGTATATCTTGAATTTTCTGGCTATAGCCCGTGTGGTGCTATTTACTCTGAATGACTTATGAATAACTGATAAACCGTAACAGATAGACCAAATTTTACTATACAAAAAATGTAGATCTTACCAAAAAATGCAATTTATGTGTAAATATTTTTTTTTAAGACTGAACCATTTCAGAGAAATTCTTTGTTATTTGTGCGAGTTTTGGAGAACTTATACTTCTGTCAAATGGAACATCGTTATTCATTTGTTTAGTGAGTGAGTGTGTTGGGTTTAAGGGCCCGTTGACAACTTGGTCATTAGGGCCCCTCATTTGTTTATATGTTAACCATACAAAGAGAACAGAATCTCAAACCTTTAAAAGATTTGTCTGTTGCACAAAGCCTACTGTATTCCCATATTGCCCTTGTACCTACAAGGAAATAAACAATAAGATAATTTTTGCAAATGTTTATCTCAACTTACACAAAGAAGATATAGGAATAAGAGTTTATAAGAATGGTTAGTACAAGAGTAGAGAAAGTCATGTGAGTGTAACACCAGATTTTTTTGTTTTTATGAAGTTGTTGGTTTAAATTTCTTTTTCTTTTCAGCATAAATTATTTTTTGTGAGCTTCTGAATATTTGTGTCTTTAGATCATATGTTTGAGATTATGTATGCAAATTTACATACAAATTAGAACAATGCTGAAATGTAAGGAATAAATTTCGTACAAAATGCTAAACTGAGAAGGGGAAAAAAAGCACCAGTGTGGTTAAAATGAAGCTTACGGGTGACTTAAACCTGCCACTGAACTCTTAAAAATGGCGGGCGGTAAAACATGTTTGCCCAAAATTAATCTATATTCTAACTCTTAACAAGCTTGCTAGAAAATCAATTCAGGAAGCTGAAACGAGAAAGCAAATATGGTATCAAAATAGAGGAGTAGGATTATCACATGTATGATTTGCAGATGATATTATACTTGCAGCAAACTCTGCATCAAGAGGCAGGTCTGTCCATGGACCCAAGCAAAACTAAATTGATGACAAATGGACAACTACTGGAGTTCGTGCAGGACTACACCTACGCGGACCAGAATCTGTCTTTCTGCAACAGCTCCAAAAAAGAAATCAAAAGGAGAATGAACCACAAGGTTGTATGTTGGTTGTATGATTTCAGCAAAGCAACACACACCAGGAAGAGAAAGTTGGACAGCCTGGTGGAAGACTTCAACACCAAGTCACAGAAGCTGAGAGATGTGAAGAAAGGAATAGAAAGTGCCAAGATGGGACGGGAGGAGGTTCCTGAGCGTGAGGAAGTTCTGCAGGCATTGAAGGAACTTCACGAGGAAGAGAAGAACTTGCTCAGCGAGATACAGAAGTACAGGGATTCGGACCCAGAAGTCCTGGACAACTTGAGGAAACAAACACAGGTCAGTACTTCTAGCAAGTATGCATTGAATATCAAGGTATCATAAGAAATGTAAATTTTGAGCTCCCTTGAACCTAAAAAGAACATTTTTAGAAAAAGGGTCCATGCATATGTAGGTGGTGTGATTTTAAATAAGGTGGGTGCCGTGAAAGCTTATGCAATTTGATAAAATGTTTATATTTATTTAATTTACATGGAATGTTAATTCATGATAATGTTTATTGTAAGTATTTGATATTTATTAGTATTATGTTATTTGATATTAATTTTGTACATGTTAGTACTATGTCTGAAACTATTAGCCCAGAATTGATTTAGCACCCAGCCTCTGCGTCCCCCACCTCTGCCCACTACAGCCATCATTGGTGGGGTACAATACTGCATGGTGGGACATGGTCATCACAATTAATTCCCCCCTGTACCACAACCTGAGATAACAAAGATCCAAAGACTCAATGACGCACAGTGTCATTAAATAGAAAATTATTATCTGGGCTTGTGACCCTTCATGGACTACTGCGCTAGGGGTTGTGGCAGTAATTATAGGTCACATCCCGAATTCACCATTTTTTGTTATATTTAATTTTATTATATAATAATTTAAGAATTGCTAAGAATTAATGTTAAGTTATATAAGTTAGCTAAAACAGCTCTCATATTTAAGTATGCTATGGATAAACAGCATGGCAATGTCCGGATATTACAGCTTATGTGGTTCAAACAAATGATGAACCCAGACTGTTACAAAATGTTTCACCTAGCTACAGATAACAACAGCAACAGGGATTAAATTATAGAGGAGGAGGATTAATATAGTTAAGGAATATATGTAATAAAAGAACGAGAGCTTTTGTACCTCATTCAGTTGAAGATCAGTTATTGTACAGAAGCATAATTGATAAAATATTATTGAAGTGAATAAAAATGATTTACGTGAGAAAGTTGAATTATTTCCAAGCAACTTCCCTGCACCGGCAAGTCTCATTGAAAAGAGCCGACTAGGCGAGCCTAGTGAAGAAGAAAGCAACCGCTGCATATTTGGCACCCAACGAGTACAGCACGAAAGGGAAGAATTCAAAGGAAGATATTGGCACCCGCTACATATTTTGGAACTTAACGACCGTGGTTTGAAAAAAGAAGACGATTGGATTAGGCCCTGGGAAGGAAGCAGTACCACATGACTACATGACAACCCGACGTCCGGGGCTGGAAATTCCAACCAGTAGGATATCGTTATATACACATTTAAGGAGACACAGAATGTAAGTCAGTGTATATTATTATTTATTTATGCCAACAAACTTACTGTTGGTGTTTTTAAACACACAAGCCGTGTGTGGGCAAAGTTTAAGAGGTAGAACTGGAACTTAAAACTTACTGTTGGTGTTTTTAAACACACAAGCCGTGTGTGGGCAAAGTTTAAGAGGTAGAACTGGAACTTAAAAATTCAATGCCACAGCTGGGAATTGTGACAAACTGCCAGAATGACATTAAATTCTCAAGCCAGTTCGTATTTCCCAGCTGTGGCATTGAATTTTTAAGTTCCAGTTCTACCTCTTAAACAGTGTATATTACTTGCTATTGTGTTTATGCATGTTTTTACGTGGTGGAAAAATTACGAGATCTTTTAAGATGGAACACAACCACAACCAGGCAAGTGGTGAAGGTAACAGTGTACAAAATACAGGCATGAACAGCATGGTATTTATGTTCAAAGAAATGGTTGACCAAATTAAGAATTCAAATAGTCAACTTAAATCTGAAATGTGAGGCGATATTTTCTGCGTAAGCCCTCTGGAATAATTAAATGCAAAATTATAGAGGCAGCGGAAAGGCCCCCTAAACTTATAAATAGTGATTATAGTCGGCAAAAGTGTGTATTCAATTGTCTTCTTCTTCAATAGCTTGGGTTGGCGTCATATGGAAATCGCAAGTCCACGCATAATTTGGAAATTTATCTGCATATAGTGTTTCAGTGGAAGAACATTGTGTTGTAAAAGATAACAGAATTAACAATGCAGAGAACAAACATAGTTAAAACATAGTTGTTAAGCGGGGTAAAAATAGAAGGTTACGAACTCACATATACATAGTCCGTGTTAGCATAGTGTGAACCCTGTAATGCATTATAGAAAGGACGCTAATCCAGAAGATCTGTGTAATCTATTTGTTATATAATGGAATAATAAACAAGTTGTTTTAACGAGGAAATGGAAATTAATCATTCTTGTAAAGTGTTGATCTGTACCGCGCCCTGAGATACATAGAGAAAGTTCGTAATTATTTTGAGTTTCATCGCTGCAAAATGGCGCTTACACAGGGCCAATGGACAAATATTTAAAGAATCGTCGTGGATATTGTGGAACCTCCTGATCCTGTATATAAAAAAAAAAGTTCCGAATGGTTGACCAAATTAAGAATTCAAATAGTCAACTTAAATCTGAAATGGTTGACCAAATTAAGAATTCAAATAGTCAACTAAAATCTCAAATAGCTAACCAAATGAGTAATTTAAATGGTCAGCTAGATCAGATCAAATGAGATGTGATTTCACCAGTCAATTGAGTCGGATCCTCCGTCATTATGCATGATTCACTGCCACACATAAGAGCTGGTTTGATCATTGTTTTGTGAAGTGTTAGTTTTAATTTCCTACTTATGTTCTTGCTTTTGAGCATGGAGTGTAGCGCTCTTCATGATCTGTTGGTAACCTTAACGCGATTTGCTATATCTGCTTTACTTTGTTTTCTGATGTTATTACTGAACCAAAATATGTAAAATGTCTACTCTTTCGAACCTGCACCCTTCTAACTGGAGATCATGAAAAGATTTATAAATAGTGTAAATATTCTTGTACTTGGTGAGATAAATTGCTTTGTAATAAAATGTATTAAAGGTGAATAAATTAAGTCCCAGCCAGGGCATTGATTCTGCCTTTCCAACTTCAGCATTGTTTGGTGCATATGCTTATTAAGGTATGTGTGGAATGTTTGTAGGTTGGTACTGATGCAGCAAACAGATGGACAGACAACATATTTGCTATCAAGTCATGGTGCAAGAAGAAGTTCTTCATTGAAGAGAGCACGCTAAATAAACAGTTTGGTATTGATCCAGAGTTGGACTACATAAACTGAGTTAATGTTATTGTTGCTGCAGGACTTGACGGAGTTTGTTTAATATTCCATACTTCCCCAGTTTCCTCACATGCATCAATGGTGTTAAATAGTTGCAATGTATCTAAAAGGCCAATGTTTTGCCTTATTAAACTATTAAAGCTTGGATAGCATTACAGTGCATTGAGGTCATTTGTGAAATTAGTGGATAACTCAAAATGCTCGCTTGAAACATGCACTCGCTGTTTGGTGGTATAGGTCAGTTTGTAGCTCAGCTATTTAAAAGGAAGAAGTGCCAACACTTGAAGGAAAAGTAGAGCAAGAGGCAATCTAGAACAAAGTAGGCATAACAGTGGTTTTGTTAGAACACCATGGGCGTGTGCATGCGTGCGTGCGTGGTCTAATACTCAGGAGTTTGCAGCCGTTTCTCTGTGTAGTCGTTTTATCTCTCGTAGGATTTCTCATTGCATGGGGTCATGAGCTCCAGCTTCCCTGATGAACTCTGGGTACTATATTTGCGTGTTTATTGCTTCGAAGATAAAGGATTCAGGTCTTTAAATTACTTTATAATTATAAGCCTCGGCTTACGTTTACATAGAGCATGGATTCTTAGGGGTCATAGGAAATATGGCAGGAACTTGAATAACACAAAGATTAACTCAACTGGAGAAATAAATATATTGACCATATCAACGTGTTATATAGATTAACCAACCTGTTAGCACTGTAGTGCACTTTTATATAATTATGTAAGACTTTCTCTAGCTTGACAGGCACAACATGCATTGTGTAATTTTTCATTTTGAAATACAATGCAAACACATAACATAATTGTATGGCAAATAACCCAACATGAATATTTAACATAATAAATATGTTGTTAGCTAATGCTGGATTTCTGACAATGAAGTCATTAATCCTCTTGCTCTCCAATAATTTTCACTGATGATATTGAAGAGAGCAATAGCAGTAATAGTAACCGCTTTTTAGAGAGCACCATATTTTTATGTTTTGGCGGTCACATCGCTCTCTCACAACCCCTCACATAATAAATATTGCAATTAACATAAAATGACCTAGCCAAGACAGCACTTATATTTAATATTAAATATGGTTGTTATTTCTGTCTCAAGTTAATAACAAAATCATTCTCCTTCCTGCTTCCCAATATTTTGACGTCAAAGGTTCAAAAGTCATAAGGGATTATTAATTATAATTTATTCATGCCAACAAGCTTGCTGCTGGTGTTTTTAAACACGCAAGCCATGTGTGGACAATGTTTAAGAGGTGGAATTAGGACTAGAAAATCCTGGCTATGGCATTGAATTTTTCAGTCCCATTCCACCCCTTATAGGAAAGTGAGTTAAAACAGGAGGGTGGGCGACTTCAAGGGTCTCAAGCAGATCATATATGCTTTTCTTGGCTGCATAGGCAAAGATGTTAGTGCAAATTACTCAAATAATAAAGGGGCAATTTCAAAGTTGAGTGGAAATAAAGCGAGGAAACAAGAAGTTGTGGGGTATGACCAGGACAGAGAAACAGGCATTATGTATGTGCGTAGATTGGAATGGGAGAAGGGCGAGTAGGAAAGTCCAGCTCATATTTGGAAAGATATTAGTTCACAAAAGTGGATATCAAATAATGAACATGTGTTAATATATAGGAAAGCGAAATAAGAGAGAGGAAAAAGATACTGTGCGTCATGTGACAAGCAAGAGCAAGTGGTTGGTAGGAGGGATGGAAATAAAGGTTTAAGGATAAACTCAAGTAGGTATTATCAAAAAGCAAAAGTGAGGAAAGAAAGTGGAAGTGATGTAGAGCCAAGAAGAAAGTGAATCAGTGAGGTGTAGGAAATTACTAACAAATGATCATGAAACTTAGAAATGGAATAGGTAAACCAAAATAGTGATGATCTTAGGGAAATGGAAAGTATAAGAGAATTTGGTGAAAATGAGTGAATCAAAAGATGAAAGTTAAAAAGACAAGATGGAATAAAGTTAATTAACTGTAGTTAGAGAATAAACAACACATGTCAAAAATGTAATAATATTGGAGAAAGGTGAATAGTTACCATACACAATATAACCAGGATGTTCAGTCGTATGGGTCCCTAAGTACTCCAAATAAGGGAAATTGTAATATATGTAATGTTTGTATAAACAAATGAAGTTAATAATAAATTCAAATTCAAACAAACTGATGCAAGAGTACCCAGTGAATAACGTAAAATTAACTGCAGATTACACTGATGTTTCCAAGTGGAGGGTTGCATGTGTCTGTAAAAACCTGAAGCAAACACTGTGGACATTGAGCAACATTAGAAAAAGAAGGAAGCCAGAATTAGAAAAAGCAAATGACAACAAAATGTGCCATTCGTAGGAAATTGTACCAGGTTTTCTTCAACAATGAGCCGCCAACATTAAACGAAGTCTCAGTGTCAGATATTTTTTGTTTTAATTGAAAGGGGCGACAGAGGGAGAGTTGGAAGTAAAAGATTGGCTTATCTCGCCACGTGGGGAAGTATTTTATCAGAAATATTGGTGAGGAGATATATAAGGGTACAGAGAGAAGGATTGCAGGTTCCATGTACACACCCCAGGAAGTAGTGGGAGGTCTGCAAGCTGGCATGTGGATTGCCCGGTGCCACCCATGACAAGTCCTGAATGACGCCTGGGGGTTTGGACGTGGTGGTGGTTGGTAAGTAGGATGAGGAATGGTAGGGAACTGTAGGCATTCTTTATTTACCATGTGGATATTTGGTGCATTGTCTTCCATTGCATAGCTCTTTGCAGGATCTACCAGGATGATGGTAGAATGAATTGCTGATCATCTGTGTGAGTGGCTGGCGTGACTTTTTCCTCGATCCTAGACAGCTTGCACCGAATGGACTTGAGTATGTCGGTGTCAAGCTCAATAACTGCTGCCCAGAGTTGGGGAGGAGTTTGGCTGCTGCATTAAATCCTATTGTGTGGTGCTGGAGCTGACAGCCAATCGCTGCTAGACACCTGCAATTTGACCATTGGAGCGTGGTGAGTTTGGTGTTTAATACTGCGACGTCTGTCCTGAGTTGATCTGGACTATCGATTGTGAGGTTGTGTAGATCTGCGAGTGAAGTTTGGACAGCCTGCAGTGCTCCCTCTGCGGGCTGAGATGTAGTGGTGGCTGCGGTGTTGGTGAGAGTGGGGATGTTAGATGCTTGGTGATCTATTCAATACTGCCCAGGCATTGGTAGAGGCTCTGTACCTCTGTACTGGGTGGTTGCACCAAGGCGGTGACTGCAGTGTAGATTGTGGTAGCCCTTGGAGTAAGTGGTGTAGGCTGTAGCTGTGGTGACTGATTTATTGAGAGTTCTCTGGGCCGCGGGTATTGCAAGTAGTAGTGGTCCGACCTGCCACAGGTGACGCAGTACCTTTGTTGCCGCGTGAGGACGTTGCACCACAATAATGGCTCTTGGGAGGTGACCCACAGGCATCTGCTTCATGACCATATTTGCAGCAGCAACATGGTCTGTTCCAGTCGGTCTGGCTGCACTGTGTTCGAGTGTGCTGGCCTGCGATAATGGCTGCAGTGTATTTTGAGAATGTATTGTATATATGAAACTTTATATCTAAGTTCTTTTTATTATACTTGTGCATATAAGTAATTTTGTTGAGCCACTATCTGACGAGTCACCTGTTTATGGGGCATTTTCCCAATTTTCTTGTAAGCGTACGTGACAATAAATCAAATCAAAATCTTTCCGGTCCCTGAAGATTAGACATACCAAGGGAGTAGCGCTGTTCTTGTTTCGTATTCTCACCACTGAAGTCAGGGAGCTCCAGTGGCGTGGGCCCTTAAACCCGACACACTCACTCACTCCAGTGGCGTTGGGTCTCCTGTATTAGAACTTGTGGATGCAGGTTGCAATGAACCCCGACAGCCATGGTGCTGAAACGGCTGTACCGAGGGGGGGGGACTACAGGAGGAGCAGTGTCAGCAGAAGTTGCAGGCAGTTCTGGCTGAGTCGACTGTGGTGTGCCTAACTGTGCCACAGTGGAATTAGTAGTGCTGCCAGTGAGCCCGGCTGGAACTGCTGCAGCAGTGTCTATCTGAGGCAGGCCAATGTTCGGTTCTTCGGCAATGGTGGCGGTTTTCTCAGCTGCTGGAGCCAAGTGAATGTAATAATTGACAGAGAGGATATTGCATTATAGAGGCAGCGTTATTTGCAAAATATGCACTAATACAGAGCAGAATATATTACCTTGATGAAACATGGGTGAAAGAAGGGCGCTACATCCCATGCATGGATTGACATTACCATGGGTCCAAAAAAGGAAGCATTTCTTTGTGGAACATCAACAGAGCTGAAAAATCTTAGAGGGAAAGGAAAACACCTAATAATTGCACACATTGGTAGTGATTCTGGTTTTGTGAAAGACAGTGTCCTATTCTTCGAGTCAAAATGCACAGGCGATTAGCACAACGATATGGACGGCGATGTTTCCAGCGAGTAGTTTGAGAGCATGCTTCCAAATCTCAAATCTGGTTGCATTATCGTTATGAATAATGCACCTTATCACTGTCAGACTGGAACATTGTCCCAACTCTTTGTGGCAAAAACAAGGAATTGTCAATTATTATTTATTTATGCCAACAAACTTACTGTTGGTGTTTTTAAACACACAAGCCGTGTGTGGGCAAAGTTTAAGAGGTAGAACCGGAACTTAAAAACTTAACCACAGCGGAAGGTCTGTGGTTCAAATCCCAGTTGTGGCATTGAATTTTTAAGTTCCGGTTCTACCTCTTAAGGAATTGCCAATTGGTTGACATCCATAATTTGCCATTTTGCAAATCAGGTGTGAAAGCAAAGCTTCTAAATCAGGTACAAAAAGTTGCTGATAACAGTGAAAACAAATATGTTATTGATGACCTTGCAAGAAAATCTGATCAACACATTGATAGGTTACCCCCTTATCACAGCAAGCTGAACCTAATAGAAACAATATTGGCCTTCCTCAAAGTAATTGATACCAGAAACAATGTAACATTCAAATTACACAATCTTCGCAAATTGTTTCAAACTGCAATATCTAAGGCGGCACCTAATGTGGCAAAATAATGTCATTATCTTGTTTCTTAGAAGTTTGAAAACAGTGTTGTAATAATCAATTTAAATCAAAAAGGTGATTCGATCTACACTAAGTGAGTGTTATGCAGTGTTATTGACTCACCTTTTTAGTTTAAATTAATTTGTTGTTAGCTAATGCTTGATTTCTGACAATGAAGTCATTAATCCTCTTGCTCTCCAATATTTTTCACTGATGGATGGGAAGGGCACTAGAAGTGGCCGGGCATATTTGAAGGTGGTCTCGGTCCATTTCCTCTTGCAGATCACATAGAGGACAGAGTGGTGAAGAATATATCCCAATTCTGTTTAAATGTTTTGCCAGACAATCATGTCCTGTAATGAACCTGAAGATTGCAACTGCTGTTTTTCGAGGATACTCAGGAATTACTGTTTGAATGTTTGGTAGTTCCCATCTTTTATTTTTTGATTTTTCAAAAAATATATGTCATGCCATTAAGTGAGAAAATGAGATGTGGGCGATGGACAGGCTCTCAGATACACTAAAACTTGCCTAAAACAGAATGCGATTGTTCCAGCAATATCTTTCTATTCTCATGAGTTCCCATCTTACAAATGGTTGTACATATGTTAGTAAAACAAAGAAAAAATGTAATTATATAGAATTAAACTGAGGGAATAATTTAAAATAAAATTCTGTAAATAATTGGTGTTTTGCTGTATTTTTAACTTACATTTCGTACATAATTGCAGTTTCTCCATCAGTTTCTTTTTCCCACATATTCGTCTAAGTGCACTGTTGCGACTTCTTCACAAGAGAACGTTCTATGATCTCCTTTGCATCCTGCATCAGCTCCAGGAGTTCTGGAAAATTCTTGAAAGCTGCAAATTTCTGAAGGTCACTCAACAGATAAGGCTTCTCTAAAAGTGCGTATTTTTGGCTCCCTTTTGTTGGCTTCGTCGTCGTCCATTCCTTCCATGACTTCACAACTGCTGTTTCCAGCAGCAATATCTGCTGCACTTTGAATGTCTTGAGTCGTGGCAAGTTCATTATCAAAGCATGTAACTATGTATTAAGCATAATGAAAATGTGTCTAGGTTATTTATGCAAACGGTTCCAGAAACACTTCTGTTTCTGTGTTAGGCAGTTTTCCAGTTTTGAGTGTTATTTAACATCGGAAACAGCTTGGTTTATTTTCCGTTTGTCCAGGTTTCGTTTATATAGGGGGTCCGGTTTATACAGGTTTTACTGTATTATCATTTTTATTATTTGAATAGTACTACTCAGGATATATATCTTAGCATTACTGGAGACAAGGCAGCACTATCCCTGGTATAGACTACTTGAATGTAACATGGTAGCGGCACTAGTTTTAAAACTCCCGTGTAAATACTTTAATATTGGGTTTGGTATACAACAATGGATGGGTGGGGCCAAGTTATTTCAGCCCACATGCCGGGCCTGTGAGCAGGTAGAGGGGTTAAAGGCTGGGCTGCCTAGGACGCCTGCTGTGTGCACATGACAGTAACAAAAGGGGTTGAGAACATTCTCGAGGCTTCTAGCTGAATCATGGTGGTACGTGTGTGTGTGTGTGGAGAGTTTCTAGAAAGGTCGTGTGATGTCATTCCCAGTATAAAAGGACAGTAGACAGCAGCAGAGTGAGTGAGTTAGTTTGAGAGTGGAGTTATGTAAATAAGTTGGTCAGTGTGTCAGCGTATGAGAGACTGCTGTGTGGTCATCTTGAGTGATGGTAATACCATAGTTGTGTATAAGAGACAGTGAAAGTGAAGAAAGACTGTGGACTGTGTTAACTGTGAGAAGAAAACTGTGTTTGTAATAACATTTTAGAGGACAATAAAGAGGTAGAATAGTGACTAGACTTGGATTTTTGAATGTTTTGTTACAATATCATGGTGGTGCCAAGGCCAAGTGGTTAGAACACTTGCCTACCACCTAGGCAGACCAGGTTCGATGCCAGGACCTGCATGTGGTATTCGTGGTGGATGTTCTCAAGTTTCCCCACCACTCGTGCCACTGATTGCTCCATCATCATCTTTCCCTTCATCGATTTCACTTGCATTTCATATCATCCTCTTCCTCACTCTCATACTGACCATCCACTTCCAGGTGTTCACTCTGTCTGGTCCATAGGTTTGTCTGCTCCCGGAAGGGCATCTGACCCTAGGTACTGGCTTGTAAGTCCTACACAAGGGGAGGGGAATCACTTCCTCACTCTCACACTTGCAGGTGTTCACTCTAGTACATAGGTTCCTGTGTTCCCTGACAGACGTCTGACTCTAGACACTGTCTTGTAAGTCCTACATAAGGGGAGGGTAATCACTTCCTCACTCTCATACTTGCAGGTGTTCACTGTCTGGTACATAGGTTCCTGTGTTCCCTGACAGACGTCTGACTCTAGACACAGTCTTGTAAGTCCTACATAAGGGGAGGGTAATCACTTCCTCACTCTCATACTTGCAGGTGTTCACTGTCTGGTACATAGGTTCCTGTGTTCCCTGACAGACGTCTGACTCTAGACACTGACTTGTAAGTCCTACATAAGGGGAGGGTAATCACTTCCTCACTCTCACACTTGCAGGTGTTCACTGTCTGGTACATAGGTTCCTGTGTTCCCTGACAGACGTCTGACTCTAGACACTGACTTGTAAGTCCTACATAAGGGGAGGGTAATCACTTCCTCACTCTCACACTTGCAGGTGTTCACTGTCTGGTACATAGGTTCCTGTGTTCCCTGACAGACGTCTGACTCTAGACACTGACTTGTAAGTCCTACATAAGGGGAGGGTAATCACTTCCTCACTCTCACACTTGCAGGTGTTCACTCTGCCTGGTACATAGGTTCCTGTGTTCCCTGACAGACGTCTGACTCTAGACACTGACTTGTAAGTCCTACATAAGGGGAGGGTAATCACTTCCTCACTCTCATACTTGCAGGTGTTCGCTCTGTCTGGTACATAGGTTCCTGTGTTCCCTGACAGACGTCTGACCCTAGACACTGACTTGTAAGTCCTACATAAGGGGAGGGTAATCACTTCCTCACTCTCATACTTGCAGGTGTTCACTGTCTGGCACATAGGTTCCTGTGTTCCCTGACAGACGTCTGACTCTAGACACTGTCTTGTAAATCCCACATTAGGGGAGGGTAATCACTTCCTCACTCTCATACTTGCAGGTGTTCACTCTGTCTGGTACATAGGTTCCTGTGTTCCCTGACAGACGTCTGATTCTAGACACTGTCTTGTAAGTCCTACATAAGGGGAGGGTAATCACTTCCTCACTCTCATACATGCAGGTGTTCACTCTGTCTGGTACATAGGTTCCTGTGTTCCCTGACAGACGTCTGACTCTAGACACTGTCTTGTAAGTCCTACATAAGGGGAGGGTAATCACTTCCTCACTCTCATACATGCAGGTGTTCACTCTGTCTGGTACATAGGTTCCTGTGTTCCCTGACAGATGTCTGACTCTAGACACTGTCTTGTAAGTCCTACATAAGGGGAGGGTAATCACTTCCTCACTCTCATACTTGCAGGTGTTCACTCTGTCTGGTACATAGGTTCCTGTGTTCCCTGACAGGCGTCTGACTCTAGGCACTGTCTTCTAAGTCCTACATAAGGGGAGGGTAATCACTTCCTCACTCTCATACTTGCAGGTGTTCACTCTGTCTGGTACATAGGTTCCTGTGTTCCCTGACAGACGTCTGACTCTAGACACTGGCTTGTAAGTCCTACATAAGGGGAGGGTAATCACTTCCTCACTCTCATACTTGCAGGTGTTCACTCTGTCTGGTACAGAGGTTCCTGTGTTCCCTGACAGACGTCTGACTCTAGACACTGACTTGTAAGTCCTACATAAGGGGAGGGTAATCACTTCCTCACTCTCATTCTTGCAGGTGTTCACTCTAGTACATAGGTTCCTGTGCTCCCTGACAGACGTCTGATTCTAGACACTGTCTTGTAAGTCCTACATAAGGGGAGGGTAATCACTTCCTCACTCTCATACTTGCAGGTGTTCACTCTGTCTGGTACAGAGGTTCCTGTGTTCCCTGACAGACGTCTGACTCTAGACACTGTCTTGTAAGTCCTACATAAGGGGAGGGTAATCACTTCCTCACTCTCATACTTGCAGGTGTTCACTCTGTCTGGTACATAGGTTCCTGTGTTCCCTGACAGACGTCTACTCTAGACACTGTCTTGTAAGTCCTACATAAGGGGAGGGTAATCACTTCCTCACTCTCATACTTGCAGGTGTTCACTCTGTCTGGTACATAGGTTCCTGTGTTCCCTGACAGACGTCTGACTCTAGACACTGTCTTGTAAGTCCTACATAAGGGGAGGGTAATCACTTCCTCACTCTCATACTTGCAGGTGTTCACTCTGTCTGGTACATAGGTTCCTGTGTTCCCTGACAGACGTCTGACTCTAGACACTGTCTTGTAAGTCCTACATAAGGGGAGGGTAATCACTTCCTCACTCTCATACTTGCAGGTGTTCACTCTGTCTGGTACATAGGTTCCTGTGCTCCCTGAAAGACGTCTGATTCTAGACACTGTCATGTAAGTCCTACATAAGGGGAGGGTAATCACTTCCTCACTCTCATACTTGCAGGTGTTCACTCTAGTACATAGGTTCCTGTGCTCCCTGAAAGACGTCTGATTCTAGACACTGTCATGTAGGTCCTACATAAGGGGAGGGTAATCACTTCCTCACTCTCATACTTGCAGGTGTTCGCTCTGTCTGGTACATAGGTTCCTGTGTTCCCTGACAGACGTCTGACCCTAGACACTGACTTGTAAGTCCTACATAAGGGGAGGGTAATCACTTCCTCACTCTCATACTTGCAGGTGTTCACTGTCTGGCACATAGGTTCCTGTGTTCCCTGACAGACGTCTGACTCTAGACACTGTCTTGTAAATCCCACATTAGGGGAGGGTAATCACTTCCTCACTCTCATACTTGCAGGTGTTCACTCTGTCTGGTACATAGGTTCCTGTGTTCCCTGACAGACGTCTGATTCTAGACACTGTCTTGTAAGTCCTACATAAGGGGAGGGTAATCACTTCCTCACTCTCATACATGCAGGTGTTCACTCTGTCTGGTACATAGGTTCCTGTGTTCCCTGACAGACGTCTGACTCTAGACACTGTCTTGTAAGTCCTACATAAGGGGAGGGTAATCACTTCCTCACTCTCATACATGCAGGTGTTCACTCTGTCTGGTACATAGGTTCCTGTGTTCCCTGACAGATGTCTGACTCTAGACACTGTCTTGTAAGTCCTACATAAGGGGAGGGTAATCACTTCCTCACTCTCATACTTGCAGGTGTTCACTCTGTCTGGTACATAGGTTCCTGTGTTCCCTGACAGGCGTCTGACTCTAGGCACTGTCTTCTAAGTCCTACATAAGGGGAGGGTAATCACTTCCTCACTCTCATACTTGCAGGTGTTCACTCTGTCTGGTACATAGGTTCCTGTGTTCCCTGACAGACGTCTGACTCTAGACACTGGCTTGTAAGTCCTACATAAGGGGAGGGTAATCACTTCCTCACTCTCATACTTGCAGGTGTTCACTCTGTCTGGTACAGAGGTTCCTGTGTTCCCTGACAGACGTCTGACTCTAGACACTGACTTGTAAGTCCTACATAAGGGGAGGGTAATCACTTCCTCACTCTCATTCTTGCAGGTGTTCACTCTAGTACATAGGTTCCTGTGCTCCCTGACAGACGTCTGATTCTAGACACTGTCTTGTAAGTCCTACATAAGGGGAGGGTAATCACTTCCTCACTCTCATACTTGCAGGTGTTCACTCTGTCTGGTACAGAGGTTCCTGTGTTCCCTGACAGACGTCTGACTCTAGACACTGTCTTGTAAGTCCTACATAAGGGGAGGGTAATCACTTCCTCACTCTCATACTTGCAGGTGTTCACTCTGTCTGGTACATAGGTTCCTGTGTTCCCTGACAGACGTCTACTCTAGACACTGTCTTGTAAGTCCTACATAAGGGGAGGGTAATCACTTCCTCACTCTCATACTTGCAGGTGTTCACTCTGTCTGGTACATAGGTTCCTGTGTTCCCTGACAGACGTCTGACTCTAGACACTGTCTTGTAAGTCCTACATAAGGGGAGGGTAATCACTTCCTCACTCTCATACTTGCAGGTGTTCACTCTGTCTGGTACATAGGTTCCTGTGTTCCCTGACAGACGTCTGACTCTAGACACTGTCTTGTAAGTCCTACATAAGGGGAGGGTAATCACTTCCTCACTCTCATACTTGCAGGTGTTCACTCTGTCTGGTACATAGGTTCCTGTGCTCCCTGAAAGACGTCTGATTCTAGACACTGTCATGTAAGTCCTACATAAGGGGAGGGTAATCACTTCCTCACTCTCATACTTGCAGGTGTTCACTCTAGTACATAGGTTCCTGTGCTCCCTGAAAGACGTCTGATTCTAGACACTGTCATGTAGGTCCTACATAAGGGGAGGGTAATCACTTCCTCACTCTCATACTTGCAGGTGTTCACTCTAGTACATAGGTTCCTGTGTTCCCTGACAGACGTCTGATTCTAGACACTGACTTGTAAGTCCTACATAAGGGGAGGGTAATCACTTCCTCACTCTCATACTTGCAGGTGTTCACTCTGTCTGCTACATAGGTTCCTGTGTTCCCTGACAGACGTCTGACTCTAGACACTGTCTTGTAAGTCCTACGTAAGGGGAGGGTAATCACTTCCTCACTCTCATACTTGCAGGTGTTCACTCTAGTACATAGGTTCCTGTGCTCACTGACAGACGTCTGATTCTAGACACTGTCTTGTAAGTCCTACATAAGGGGAGGGTAATCACTTCCTCACTCTCATACTTGCAGGTGTTCACTCTAGTACATAGGTTCCTGTGCTCACTGACAGACGTCTGATCCTAGGCACTGGCTTGTAAGTCCTACATAAGGGGAGGGTAACCACTTCCTCACTCTCATACTTGCAGGTGTTCACTCTGTCTGGTACATAGGTTCCAGTGTTCCCTGACAGACGTCTGACTCTAGACACTGTCTTGTAAGTCCTACATAAGGGGAGGGTAATCACTTCCTCACTCTCATTCTTGCAGGTGTTCACTCTGTCTGCTACATAGGTTCCTGTGTTCCCTGACAGACGTCTGACTCTAGACACTGTCTTGTAAGTCCTACATAAGGGGAGGGTAATCACTTCCTCACTCTCATACTTGCAGGTGTTCACTCTGTCTGCTACATAGGTTCCTGTGTTCCCTGACAGACGTCTGACTCTAAACACTGTCTTGTAAGTCCTACGTAAGGGGAGGGTAATCACTTCCTCACTCTCATACTTGCAGGTGTTCACTCTGTCTGGTACATAGGTTCCTGTGTTCCCTGACAGACGTCTGACTCTAGACACTGTCTTGTAAGTCCTACATAAGGGGAGGGTAATCACTTCCTCACTCTCATACTTGCAGGTGTTCACTCTGTCTGGTACAGAGGTTCCTGTGTTCCCTGACAGACGTCTGACTCTAGACACTGTCTTGTAAGTCCTACATAAGGGGAGGGTAGTCACTTCCTCACTCTCATACTTGCAGGTGTTCACTCTGTCTGGTACATAGGTTCCTGTGTTCCCTGACAGACGTCTACTCTAGACACTGTCTTGTAAGTCCTACATAAGGGGAGGGTAATCACTTCCTCACTCTCATACTTGCAGGTGTTCACTCTGTCTGGTACAGAGGTTCCTGTGTTCCCTGACAGACGTCTGACTCTAGACACTGTCTTGTAAGTCCTACATAAGGGGAGGGTAATCACTTCCTCACTCTCATACTTGCAGGTGTTCACTCTGTCTGGTACATAGGTTCCTGTGTTCCCTGACAGACGTCTACTCTAGACACTGTCTTGTAAGTCCTACATAAGGGGAGGGTAATCACTTCCTCACTCTCATACTTGCAGGTGTTCACTCTGTCTGGTACATAGGTTCCTGTGTTCCCTGACAGACGTCTGACTCTAGACACTGTCTTGTAAGTCCTACATAAGGGGAGGGTAATCACTTCCTCACTCTCATACTTGCAGGTGTTCACTCTGTCTGGTACATAGGTTCCTGTGCTCCCTGAAAGACGTCTGATTCTAGACACTGTCATGTAAGTCCTACATAAGGGGAGGGTAATCACTTCCTCACTCTCATACTTGCAGGTGTTCACTCTAGTACATAGGTTCCTGTGCTCCCTGAAAGACGTCTGATTCTAGACACTGTCATGTAGGTCCTACATAAGGGGAGGGTAATCACTTCCTCACTCTCATACTTGCAGGTGTTCACTCTAGTACATAGGTTCCTGTGTTCCCTGACAGACGTCTGACTCTAGACACTGTCTTGTAAGTCCTACATAAGGGGAGGGTAATCACTTCCTCACTCTCATACTTGCAGGTGTTCACTCTGTCTGGTACATAGGTTCCTGTGTTCCCTGACAGACGTCTGACTCTAGACACTGACTTGTAAGTCCTACATAAGGGGAGGGTAATCACTTCCTCACTCTCACACTTGCAGGTGTTCACTCTGTCTGGTACATAGGTTCCTGTGTTCCCTGACAGACGTCTGATTCTAGACACTGACTTGTAAGTCCTACATAAGGGGAGGGTAATCACTTCCTCACTCTCATACTTGCAGGTGTTCACTCTGTCTGCTACATAGGTTCCTGTGTTCCCTGACAGACGTCTGACTCTAGACACTGTCTTGTAAGTCCTACGTAAGGGGAGGGTAATCACTTCCTCACTCTCATACTTGCAGGTGTTCACTCTAGTACATAGGTTCCTGTGCTCACTGACAGACGTCTGATTCTAGACACTGTCTTGTAAGTCCTACATAAGGGGAGGGTAATCACTTCCTCACTCTCATACTTGCAGGTGTTCACTCTAGTACATAGGTTCCTGTGCTCACTGACAGACGTCTGATCCTAGGCACTGGCTTGTAAGTCCTACATAAGGGGAGGGTAACCACTTCCTCACTCTCATACTTGCAGGTGTTCACTCTGTCTGGTACATAGGTTCCAGTGTTCCCTGACAGACGTCTGACTCTAGACACTGTCTTGTAAGTCCTACATAAGGGGAGGGTAATCACTTCCTCACTCTCATACTTGCAGGTGTTCACTCTGTCTGCTACATAGGTTCCTGTGTTCCCTGACAGACGTCTGACTCTAGACACTGTCTTGTAAGTCCTACATAAGGGGAGGGTAATCACTTCCTCACTCTCATACTTGCAGGTGTTCACTCTGTCTGCTACATAGGTTCCTGTGTTCCCTGACAGACGTCTGACTCTAGACACTGTCTTGTAAGTCCTACGTAAGGGGAGGGTAATCACTTCCTCACTCTCATACTTGCAGGTGTTCACTCTGTCTGGTACATAGGTTCCTGTGTTCCCTGACAGACGTCTGACTCTAGACACTGTCTTGTAAGTCCTACATAAGGGGAGGGTAATCACTTCCTCACTCTCATACTTGCAGGTGTTCACTCTGTCTGGTACAGAGGTTCCTGTGTTCCCTGACAGACGTCTGATTCTAGACACTGTCTTGTAAGTCCTACATAAGGGGAGGGTAATCACTTCCTCACTCTCATACTTGCAGGTGTTCACTCTAGTACATAGGTTCCTGTGCTCCCTGAAAGACGTCTGATTCTAGACACTGTCATGTAGGTCCTACATAAGGGGAGGGTAATCACTTCCTCACTCTCATACTTGCAGGTGTTCACTCTAGTACATAGGTTCCTGTGTTCCCTGACAGACGTCTGACTCTAGACACTGTCTTGTAAGTCCTACGTAAGGGGAGGGTAATCACTTCCTCACTCTCATACTTGCAGGTGTTCACTCTGTCTGCTACATAGGTTCCTGTGTTCCCTGACAGACGTCTGACTCTAGACACTGTCTTGTAAGTCCTACGTAAGGGGAGGGTAATCACTTCCTCACTCTCATACTTGCAGGTGTTCATTCTAGTACATAGGTTCCTGTGCTCACTGACAGACGTCTGATTCTAGACACTGTCTTGTAAGTCCTACATAAGGGGAGGGTAATCACTTCCTCACTCTCATACTTGCAGGTGTTCACTCTAGTACATAGGTTCCTGTGCTCACTGACAGACGTCTGATCCTAGGCACTGGCTTGTAAGTCCTACATAAGGGGAGGGTAACCACTTCCTCACTCTCATACTTGCAGGTGTTCACTCTGTCTGGTACATAGGTTCCAGTGTTCCCTGACAGACGTCTGACTCTAGACACTGTCTTGTAAGTCCTACATAAGGGGAGGGTAATCACTTCCTCACTGTCATACTTGCAGGTGTTCACTCTGTCTGCTACATAGGTTCCTGTGTTCCCTGACAGACGTCTGACTCTAGACACTGTCTTGTAAGTCCTACATAAGGGGAGGGTAATCACTTCCTCACTCTCATACTTGCAGGTGTTCACTCTGTCTGCTACATAGGTTCCTGTGTTCCCTGACAGACGTCTGACTCTAGACACTGTCTTGTAAGTCCTACGTAAGGGGAGGGTAATCACTTCCTCACTCTCATACTTGCAGGTGTTCACTCTGTCTGGTACATAGGTTCCTGTGTTCCCTGACAGACGTCTGACTCTAGACACTGTCTTGTAAGTCCTACATAAGGGGAGGGTAATCACTTCCTCACTCTCATACTTGCAGGTGTTCACTCTGTCTGGTCCATAGGTTCCTGTGTTTCCTGACAGACGTCTGACTCTAGACACTGTGTTGTAAGTTCTGCATTGGGGAGGATAATCACTTGCTGACTCTCATACTTGCAGGTGTTCACTCTGTCTGGTCCATAGGTTCGTCTGCTCCCCGACAGGCATCTGACCCTAGGCACAGACTTGTAAGTCCTACATATGGGGAGGGTAAACAGGTGAAGAGGAAGTTATAGCTGGTGGAGATTTGCAACGTCATTGCTGTGGAAACTTGAATAGCAAATGATCCAATGTCATTTGTTTTGTCCGTTCTTGCTGACTCTCAGTATTTTTCTATCGTGAAGACAGGTTCTTGGCGCCCATGGTGTTGGGTAGTTTCAGTGCTTTGGGGGCAGATCTTGGCAATTTCGTGCGGTCTTGGGGTCTTTGTAGAGGGTAGATGCTTGATGGTCCACTTGACTTAGCTTGCATTTGTTCTGCGCATGTTATTTTCGGTTTTTCTGTCTGCCCTCTGCCTACATTATCTGCCGTGCTTCCGTTTCAACCACAAATGTTTGATCTAACGGATAAGAATTCGGTTTGAAAGTTGCTTCATGGACATCTACAAACGCTTCGGTCTTGTCTGGGGGAGTTTGGGCTATTCCATTGGGGTGTATAGGGGAGGGACTTGTGAATTAGTTCGCGTGAAGGGTTTAGCTATTTTGCAGACGGTGCGGTTTTATGGGAAGGTAATATGTATACATCGTTCCATTGATTACCAGTGTGTTCCTCAATGCGCTGCTAGCTTCCGCGTATACGTTACAATGGAGGAGGTTGCGGGGTTTTTGTCATTTCCGTCTAGCGTGATTCCTTTCTTGAATTACTAATGTGGTATAGTGGTGCAATCCTTTAGTTGCGGATGTCAGGTACCTAATAAGGGAGGTGCTGCTATATGGGGTATTTGATTGCTCTGTTAAAACTGTCCATGCCACAAAAAGCAGCAATGTCCTCTCGTAACAACAGTTCTGTTGCGAGCTTGGTGACTATCTAGCCACTTCTTCTTTCAATGGCGCTACAGTCCAAAGCAGGCCTGAGACCTCCAATCATCTCTATCCAGAGCTATGTTACCAATTTTTGCATTTTAGGAGATAACTGTCCTCTTTCGCTGAATCCATCCACCTTTTCCTAGGTTTACCTATCGGTCGCTTCCCAAACATCGCTCCTGACATCACTTTTTTAGGTATTGTCCATCATTCTTTGCACGTGCCCTGCCCACTGTAGTATTTTTAATTTGGCCACAGTGTTTGGGGGTACTGTGCACTCAGTCATGCACACCTACCTGCTATTCCTTATTGTTGCCGAAATTTTACCTTGCAGCGCGTCTTTCATGTTATCGAACAGACTTTCTTCTCGTATGTATGGTAGTGATTCTCACCAGTTACTCAAAATCGGGATCTTGTTTCTCCATTTCCAGTAGTCGACAACAGACTTAAAGTCTGCCCTCCTTTTGCACCTGTGTCAAGTCCTGTCGAACGCACAGACTTTTGCACACCTTTTGAACTTCTTCCACAAAAACCATGCCGGCCATCTTTGCCCATGATAATCACCTATAACTTAACAACAAACAAGCGTTGTTATTTCACTACACACTCTCTTCACAACTACCATCTACCGTCTGCGTGGTGTACTAGCATCAGTTCATCGTCCTAGGAGAGGACATGCAGCGCTATTTTTTAAACAACGAAATCGTAAATCATTTCCGAACGGTCCTTGTAGTACCTAATATCAACCTTTAAGGCAAGATAAGCTACCCCATCCACTGGATCCGAGGCCGTTCAACTCTGGCAATCAATACATACAGAGTACAAGGTACTGCTTTGGTCAGGATAACATGGGTAATAGATGCGGTGTAAGAAATATAAAATACTAAGTTTCGTTTTGTAAAAAGATAAATTTGTTCGGCAATATAAACGGCAACGCTGAGATGATGGCATTAGTCATATGTCCTTGTCATATATGACAGCTAATGCAGCCACCGCATCCACCAATATGCATACCTGGCAAGTGAACGTGTCTTCTGTCCTTTCCTTCCCCCTCGCTTTTTAACGCCAGGCGAAACCTTTAAACCCAGGCGAATTAAGAATTAGTTTAGCTATGCGAGAGCGATCACCTTTAATCACTGCCTCGCGAGTAATTCGATCGCTGTGATTTTGCGTTCACAGTGATGAAATCGCAGGGTGTGATATGTATTGTTCATCTCTACCTGTGATCTCTACTGTTGTATTGTAATCATGAAATGTGTGGGCGTTAAGTTGATGTTTTTTGTGGGCGTGTGCAATTGTGTATGGATCAGAATAATTACTAATTGACTGTTGTGAATACGTTGGCGTTGAAACATAATAACCATGTGTGTAGACAATCTTGAGTAATCGAATGAGAACTCTTAATAATTTAGCATGAAATAGAAACGTCAGACTGACAGGGTTAACATTTATGATAAAGTCACAGTCGCGTAATATGTAATTTTGTGGTAATGTCTTCAAAGCAACCTTTAGATTACTACGAGCCATTGCCGCTGTATAATTTGGCACTAGAAAGTTATGGCAAATATGTTTCGGAACTTGGAATTGCATTACTCCAACCCACCCATCGAACGACTATACCTTTAAGTAAGCATGAAGTGGAAAAGAGAGTTCGTAAAGCGGAACAAATATGCACCCTGCTTCATGCTGAAATCTGCCAAAAGATTCCCTTCAGACTCGCCAGTGAAGTTACTATAAAACTGCTCATATATATTGACAATTTATATAGGTAATTTAAAAAGCTTTAATGTTACTGTGTTTTTCTGAAGTGTAAATATTTTGGTTAAGATTGCGTGTGCGTAAAAGAAGTTCTGTAATGCTGATCACAACCAAACATTTTTTTTTTCTTGTGTGTAAATTCGCGTATGCCTAATGAATTGTTGGAGGTTAATGTCGTTACACCAGAATAAGTTTTTATTTTCGGATAATATTGCGTATCTTCTGAAAACGTGATTTCTTTGAAATACTTTGTGTGTTAAGAGAAGTAATGGGAAGTGTTTTAGCATATACGCAATCTTTACCATATTTTCTTAACTGAAGCTTTTAGAAAAGGAATTCTCTTTAAACATTATATTGAGAAAGGTAACATAATCCATAATTTTGACATATTTTGGTAATGATGGATTTACATGGACCCGAGTGTGTGAGTATGCGTACCAGCACACCTACCCCTTTAGTGAGCTTCCTTCAGTTGCTTCCCCCTCCACTACTTTTAAATCACACCACGTGACACTGTGTCACTCCTCACACAAAGGTGAAGTTGAGGGCGAACGATTTCTGACAGCACGTGAGTGACCCTATCTCCTGGAGCTATCATCTGCAGCGACATTCCAGAGTGAAGATGAACTTTTTGAGGTTACAGGCCAGTTCAACACAACCAAAATGGCAATTTCGTTTCTTCAATGAAATGATGCTCAAATGAGTCCAAGGTTCATAGAACTTAAAGTTGGCTGACATTTGTCATCTCAAGATAAGGAAAACCTTGGAAAAAGCCTTATTTGGATAACTCACCCTAATCAAGATTCAAATGAATATTAGGCAGACTGCTAGCCTCATACCATAGAGGTGGCCTTTTGGTCTTTCCAGTTGCGGAACTATATATAACGCTATGTATTATTTCCTGTGCTTGTCGTTAATAAAGCTGCCTTCATTGTGACCTGATTGCTACTATTACATGAAGTGGTGGTAATCTCGCTGCTCGGCTAGCTAACTCGGGACCCTATTTTTATTTTTTGTATATCAGGGCATGTACATAGAGAGGAAATAATTGAAGAGCATTAAATGAAAATACAATATGTCTGATCTTATTATACCACAATGTATTTTGGCAATGCAATTTCTTCCTTATTTAATCACAGAATGGCAAATAATTTACCATGCTTTTAAGCACCTCTTGTACAGTTCTATAAAACAAACAACTGTGATAACCCAGTGTTGGGGTAATAAAACTCTCTTTGTCTATTTAAAGCCTTATCTAGTCCTCTTTCTTCACAAATTTAAGATTCCAAACATTCGTCTCGGAAAAATACTTTTTGTTGATTTGTAACTATGGGAACAATTGAAGCACAATACTAGAAATGGTTTCATACATCTGCAATGAGTGCATTTCACATGAATCACTAGTGTACGGCCCAAGTGACGTCATCGAAGGGTTCCTTAGACCCCACTCCTCACTAGCATATGTGGCCACGCCGTTGCTGAGTGGTTAGGCCATTCGCTTCTCACCAAAGTGGCCTGGGTTCGATCCCAGACAACCGCATGGTGGACTAGCGGCACTGGGGCGGGTTTCCTCAGGGTTCTCCAGTTTCCCTGCCATCTCATTCCACTGGTGCTCCATCTTCATTTCATGTATCATCAGTGTCACCGCCTGCGGTGCCGTAGGAGTAAATGCAGGTGTTAAACACTACAAAAAAAAATTAGCGTATGTTGACGTTGCACATTCCTCCAGTTCGCCTTCTGGAGGGTAGACAGTACTTTACTTGCTACTCTCTTCCTGCTACGACACAGACATAGCCGTTGTGCATATTTTCCATTACACCTGGTCGCTTTGTCATTTAAAAGTGTGTAGTGTTTTTGCATGCAAATTATCTTTTCTCTGTCCCTGTGCTTTAAGATAAATAAGTCTATGTGAACATGAGATCAGTCAAGTAACAACAAAAGTATCGCACAATTGATGCACATTGTTGTGAATTTCTTTCTTTTAAATAAATTAATATATATTCCTTTCACATGTAAATTATAACAAATGTAAATAAGAAATGAGTTAATACTCCTAGATGACAGTAAATTCACTGCTGTGAATTATATGTCTTGTCCCCCAAGTGGAAGATTCACACAAAAGTAGTGGGACACCTACGTCACCCTGGGGGCGAGGTGCTAATTCCGAGGCTGCTGTGAGGCGCAGTGCTTGGGGACCAAACAGTTCCACTATTACCCATACTTTTTATCAGTTACATCCTATGGATTATATGTACATGATATTGGACATTGCAGGTTTCATTTTAAGAAAATAAACATGGGTAATGGAGAATCATGGACCCAAAGTACTTCATCTCATTGAATCCATGTTGATTGTCCATGATACGCTCGCTAGTGCCAGTCCCTTGGCCTGGGTCTCACACTGTGCTCAATTTTAGGCAACGACTCAGTAGCTGTCAATACAGTGCTGCAGTTTGTTGTCAATATTGATTCTTGTAAGTAAGGGTAAGGTATATTTTATTTTGGAGGTTTTAGAATTTTAGGGTGTTATACTTCCTTTTTGCTTTTTTTAATGTTTTAATTTTTCTTGTTTGACTGTTATGTTTTAACTGTTTTAAAGTTTAGCAATTCTATGTTTTACATTTTAGCTTTTTAAATAGAAAGTTTTGATAGTTGAGTTTCCATGTTTTTATCTATTTTAACTTTCACTTTTTAGCATTTTAACAGTGAGGTTTTAACATTTGAGCTTCTGTGGTTTTATCTTTGAACTCTGGGCTCTAATGACCAAGTTGTCGATGGACCCTTAATCACCACTCATGTACTGGACAATCTGAGGAAGTAGGATCGCCCCAACTGCCTTTGTGCTGATGATATGAACGTCCATGTGGGCAGACCAGAAGAGGAGCTGGCAAAGCAATGTGATGAACATGTCATTAATCATTTTTAGTCCTGAAGATGGCCATGGAGTGTATAACGGCCGAAAGCTCGACCTTCTTAAATTTAACACGGCTGATCACCCGTGAAACTCTGATCACTAACGTTCGCCGTGAAAGCTTCAAATCTTACATGTCATTAATTCCCTTGTTATTTTCATTGGTATATTGTTTATATCTGTGCAGTTACACACAGTTTCTCATTTTGAATAAATTGGGACACATAAAAGACAATTTGCATGTGAAAGAAATGTGTGTTAATTTATTTATATTTTAAAAGGAAAAAATTTACAATGTCTGTCTACAATGTAACAAATTTGTCATTATTTGACTGTCCTTACATTCACATAATATCCATAGATTTATTATTTATTTTATGCTCGACCATGCGCAAATTTATTAGTTATAAGTCTGATAGCGATCCTTTAATGGACCTCCTAAAATTCAAACTGTCATTAAAGGTCTGGTCTTCATCCAATCGGACAATTAAGTTTTCATTAAAGGGCAGGTATTCCACCAACCAGAGAATTCCCATACAGCAATGGCAAAGCGCAATATCGATAAATTCTCTAAGCGCAACTAGCGCGAGTTTAGAAAACGCTAAAATGTCAGACACTACTGACAGGAGATGCAACTTACACAAAACACAAATTAACCTCAATACAGCATCAACTTCCAAGAATATTGCACTAAGCACAGTCCCGCAAATTAATTTCACTAATTGTACAATAAATAACTTATACATGAAATAAAGTATTGTTTGAAAACCAATATATTCAATTTGCCGTCCATTTTTACTTTCGCTAATGGTAAGTAGAAGGAAGTATTGTATTCCACACAAAAATTTGATGTCGAGATTTCACCAGAAATATATGTTTTGAGATCTCCTGAATCCAAAAAAAGTATTTTTTAAAAAAAGGTCTGTGTATGGACCAGCCCCGTAGCACAGTTGGTAGAACACCTACCTGCTGTGCAAGGGATCCTGGATTCGATTCCCGGCAGGAGGGTAGGAATGTTTCTCCAGCCAGGATTATTCCTCATCCTACCCTTAGTCTGGAATTTATAATGGCGGCAGTGTGGCTGAGTGTTAGATTGCTCGCCTACCACCTAGGCAGGACTCCATGTGGTATTCGCGGTGGACGAAGCGGCATCTGGGCAGGTTTTCTCCAGGTTCTCCGGTTTCCCCTGCCATTCGTTCCACCAATTACTCCATTATCACCCAATCATCCGTTTCGCCAGCATTTCATATCATCCTCTTCCTCACTATCATACCTGGTGCTTGGCTGCCCACCTGCTAACAGGTGTTCACTCTGTCTGGTCCAGACGTCCCTCTGCCTCCGACAGGCATCTGATTCTACACACTGGCTTCTAAGTCCTACATAAGGGGAGGGTAATCACTTCCTCACTCTCATACTTGCAGGTGTTCACTGTCTGGTACATAGGTTCCTGTGTTCCCTGACAGGCGTCTGACTCTACACACTGGCTTGTAAGTCCTACATAAGGGGAGGGTAATCACTTCCTCACTCTCATACTTGCAGGTGTTCACTGTCTGGTACATAGGTTCCTGTGTTCCCTGACAGGCGTCTGACTCTAGACACTGTCTTGTAAGTCCTACATAAGGGGAGGGTAATCACTTCCTCACTCTCATACTTGCAGGTGTTCACAGTCTGTTACTTAGGTTCCTGTATTCCCTGACAGACGTCTGACTCTAGACACTGGCTTGTAAGTCCTACATAAGGGGAAGATAATCACTTCCTCACTCTCATACTTGCAGGTGTTCACTCTGTCTAGTACATAGGTTCATGTGCTCCCTGACAGACGTCTTACTCTAGACACTGTCTTTAAGTCCTACATAAGGGGAGGGTAATCACTTCCTCACTCTCATACTTGCAAGTGTTCACTCTGTCTGGTACATAGGTTGACATAGACAGACGTCTGACTCTAGACACTGTCTTTAAGTCCTACATAAGGGGAGGGTAATCACTTCCTCACTCTCATACTTGCAGGTGTTCACTCTGTCTGGTACATAGGTTGACATAGACAGACGTCTGACTCTAGACACTGTCTTTAAGTCCTACATAAGGGGAGGGTAATCACTTCCTCACTCTCATACTTGCAGGTGTTCACTCTGGTACATAGGTTCCTGTGTTCCCTGACAGACGTCTGACTCTAGACACTGTCTTGTAAGTCCTACATAAGGGGAGGGTAATCACTTCCTCACTCTCATACTTGCTGGTGTTCACTCTGTCTGGTACATAGGTTCCTGTGTTCCCTGACAGACGTCTGACTCTAGACACTGGCTTGTAAGTCCTACATAAGGGGAGGGTAATCACTTCCTCACTCTCATACTTGCAGGTGTTCACTCTGTCTGGTACATAGGTTCCTGTGTTCCCTGACAGACGTCTGACTCTAGACACTGTCTTGTAAGTCCTACATAAGGGGAGGGTAATCACTTCCACACTCTCATACTTGCAGGTGTTCACTCTGTCTGGTACATAGGTTCCTGTGTTCCCTGACAGACGTCTGACTCTAGACACTGTCTTGTAAGTCCTACATAAGGGGAGGGTAATCAGGGAAAGAAGAAGGTGTCTCTGTGTGTCTGTCTGTCTGTATGTGGACAACATAACTCAAAAACGAAAAGTCAGTTAAAAACCAAAGTTGGTATTTAAGTTTAATGTCTTTCAAGGATGCAACACAAAGATTTTGAAAAATTGCTTCACCCTAAACTACCATTTACATGGAAAATTTTTTTAAATTTTGATTTTCTTGAAAATGGCTCTAATGGTTTTGATTAAAATGCCATAAGTTTAAGATATTTGTATGGCAAATGAAATGTATATTTTGATTTTTGTGGCTATAGTCTATGTAGTCCTGTTTACTCTGGATGACTTTGGAATAACTCGTAAACCGTAAGAGATAGACAAAATCTTGCTGTACAAAAAATGTATTTCTTGCTAAAACACACAATTTATGTCTAAATAAATTTTTTGTAGAGTGAACCATTTTGGAGATATTCCTTGTTATTTATGTCAGTTTTGGAAAATGCAACACTTTCATAAAATGGAACATTATTGTTCATTTTTTATATGTTAAGCGTGCAAAGAGAACGGGATCTCAAAGCTTCAAAAGATTTGACTATCGCGTAAAGCCTACTGTATTCTAATGTTCCCCTTGTACAAGCAATAACAATAAGCAAATAAGATAATTTGTACAAATGTTTATGTCAACTAACATGAAGATATAGGAATAAGACTGGAAACAGCTTTGTTTGTTAAGAAAAACAGATGCAGTTTTCAAAACAATGGACATGTTCATGCACATTTTACAAGAAACAATCAAAATATTCACTTAACCTCCACTAGAACTACACTATGCAAAAATGGAGTTTTACATTCCTGTATAAAAATATATAATTCACTGCCTAATAACCTTAAAGATATGAAAAATGTTAATAAATTTAAATGCGGTGTGAAGGTTTTTTTGAAGGAACACTGTTTTTACACAGTAGAAGAATATTTGAAATTTAACAAATACCCTTATGTATAATTGTACAAGTATTTATTGTAAATAAGTTTATGTAATATAATTACTTTTGACGTATCCTATATCAGTGTACCATGTACAGTATCTGATTTTAAAGGACTAATAAATAAATAATAATAATAAGACTTTGTAAGAATGGTTAGTACAAGAGTAGAGAAAGTCATGTGAGTGCAACACATCAGATTCTTCAATGTCATGTAGCATTCCAAGGTTATCATTTTCATCATGCAGCTGTGACGTGCTGGAAACGAGTTGATCGTTTAGCACCAGTGCAGAACTCCAAATATCAGCTGATGCAATATCTAGGTCATTTCCCCTGATGGAGCATAAATTGTTACATGAAACTTATACATATAATGGGAATTCAGATGCTTGCTTTGCTCGTTTCCTAATATATACTCTTGTCTTAATTAATACCATTATTGTCTCGTTACATAATATACTATTAAAGGCCTGGGACAGAGAAAGGATAACTTGGACATGCAACCAGTAGTTGAGAAGGCATATCAGAAAATATGAGCAACAATGACTATTTAATTTAAAACGTGAGTAAATTAATAACACTAACAACACTTACAACATATTTTTCCGGGACGCGTTTCGAAGGTTAACTTTCCTCCATTATCAACCGGTTACTGGAGGAAAGTTAACCTTCGAAACGCGTCCTGGAAAAATATGTTGTAAGTGTTGTTCAGTGTTATTAATTAACTCACCTTTTAAATTAAATACAGCAACACTGTTTTCAAACTTCTATGAAAGGAAGATAACGATGGCTATGTTTACATCATTCAGTTGTCCAGGAAGAGCATATCAGGTGATGTATGCTTACTGCAGATATAACCTGCAATCAGCTCATAATTTGTTGACAAGCGCAGGAAACAATATACTTATACAGTATTGGTCCGAAAATAATCCACACTTTTTATCCAAATTTCACCCTTGAAAAGTTTGGGTGCCACTTATGTGCATTACCTTGTCTTTTTACATATCTACCTTTGGTGCAAAAGCGCTCGCCTACCACCTAGGCGGCCCGGGTTCGATCCCAGGGACCCGCATGTGGTATTCGTGGTGGACGAATCGGCGTCAGGGCGGGTTTTCTCCGGGTGCTCCGGTTTCCCCCGCCATGTCATTCCACCGGTGCTCCATCTTCATGTATCATCAGTGTCACCGCCTGCGGTGCCGTAGTAGTAAAAGCGGGCGTTAAACACTACAACGTTTGGTGCAAAAAAATTATGCTCATTTGCAACAAGACAACCAGCAGTGTCTGCAACAGAAACTGGCGGCAAGGCACTGTATTATGTAACAGTGCAAACTTTTACTGCTATTTTATTGGTGTTAATGTTGTGTGGGGCTACCAGCATTGTTTTGTTAGCTTATAATGTCAGTGCCAGCGTCACTTCCATCATGGATACCTACTGCTAAGAAAGCGGATATGAACGACCGTGTAGAGTGAAAAGCATTATCAAGCGAAGGAACTCAGCACAGTTATAATGCAAGCTTCAAACTTGCAGTTTTTACAGTTCATCCTGACACTGCATATGTATAAGAGAAGTGACTGGTGTGGTGGGGGATCAAGCGAGAACTCAGGCAGTCACAAGCTGTGTGTTGTGTAGTTATCACAGTCAGAACAAATGGTATTGCACATCTATGCTTCAGGAGTGGGGGAGTGTCATGATGGTCTGTACAGCTGTGTTTTGTACCAAAATATGGTACCAGTATGTGTATCATACGTTAGAATAAATGTATATATGTTTTACAAGTAAATTTCTGGTAATTTTTGTCATCTCAATCAATGTGTTTTGCACAAAAATTTATTTTTTGTTTCTTCCTTGAAATGTAGGGTTGCACTTTGTATGCAGTGGTGGCTAATTTTTGCACAAAATAATTTTTTTGTCTCTGTCGAAATTTAGGGTTGCACCATGCATTGGTGGCTAATTTTTTCACAAAATATTTTTAGTTCTTTGAAATTTAGGAGTGTGCCTTATATGCAGTGGCAGCTTATTTTGGAGCCAATACAGTAATATAGAGTTTTGCAACTGAGAAGACCAAAAGAATTGCTGATGATAACTGGGAGAAAGACTCGTAGATTATAGAAACTAGAAGTTGAGAGGTTGATTTCTTTAGGATAGATAGCGAGGCATTTTCATTTACAGGCCATTGCTATGAAACGTTTGAGATTACTGAAGTAAATTCTCTTTTTAATAATTATTCAGATTGATGCAGTCAACAACATCACAATTTTATTACCATGCACTTCCTGCAGTTACAGATGTTATTTAATATGAAAAGTATAGTGACCAATTTAGTTTTTCTTTCTTTTTTCTATGGAAATTGCAGAAGATAGAGAATGTTTTGTCATGATTAAGGTCATTATTATCTCTATGTATAGTAAGTAACAAATATTAGACCAAATAAACAATCCTTCATGCAAGTATGAGGTGTGTCCAGAATGTACGTCCTGTTAACCCATAAAGAGAATAAAAACATCACTAAGTAAGACATATTTATTGGAATAATTACATAAATTCACTGGCTACTCTTCAACATAGTCACCACCATTGTTGGCGCCGTGGCCGAGCGGTTAGCGCGCTCGCCTACCACCTAGGCGGCCCGGGTTCGATTCGAGGGACCTGCATGTGGTATTCGTGGTGGACGAAGCGGTTGTCAGGGCGGGTTTTCTCCGGGTACTCCGGTTTCCCCCGCCATTTCATTCCACCGGTGCTCCATCTTCATGTATCATCAGTGTCACCGCCTGCGGTGCCGTAGTAGTAAAAGCGGGCGTTAAACACTACAATAACAACAACCACCATTGTTGAGGCATTTATCGTAACAGTGCACCATCACTTGTATATCCAAGTCGTAGGAGTCTGCTGCCAATGTCTGGAGCCATGAAATCACTTCATTTTGGACCTCAATGTCATTGTGCCAGGGACACTTTTGTGCTAAAGAGAGTGAGACATGTGGGGGAATTGGCGAGATAGTTCTGAAATTTGGAAGCACCAGTCCTACACACTTCAACACTTCTGGTGTCACCAGGTATAGTTGTGAATATTGGTTTGCCCTTCAGTGAATTGCCTACACCGTCGTCCCACCATACTGTTGCATAATGTTGTGCCCATACATGCCACACAATTAGCGATGAATCTTTGCTAGAGATTGCTTTTGAGCGTGCAGAAATGGGATAACTGCACAAGTCTTGCAGTTGTTGGGACACAATATCAGAGCAGGCATCTTCTCCTAGCACAGCATGGTAACCACTGTCATCACAAGACTGAAACTTTGCTGCATTATTGCCACATACTTCCTCTCTACTCCTGCACATGTGCATTCCTATCCAACTGATGGTGCCATCCCTGGACATGATTGGTACTTACTTTCTGGATGCACTTCGTACTTGGTCAGCAACGTATGGTGAGGTGGCACTCACATATTGTGTGAGAGTTATGGAGAAGGGATCACATGGGGTGATTACAAGTAGTGGAGGGGGAAGTAAGTTTGCCAGAGGGGTGGTGGGAAGGCACATGCTGGGGAAGAGGGTCCAAGATTCTACACCGTTACCATAACATGTTTATGTTTACAAGGGTTGTTTGAAAAGTTCTACTAAATAACAACTTAACTCATGCAAAATATTTTAATTTTTCAGTGTAGTGTCCCTGTATACCCTGCAATTGGTCCATGTCTTTATTCCATCTTGAAAATAAGATTATTCCAGGTGTGCAAAACAGTTGTCTACTATTGCTATGAGTTTTTCATTTGAAGAGAATCTGTCCACCAAGGACTTAGCCACATGTGGTGAATAAGGTGGGTGTGGCATATGTGCATTGTCTTGATGGAAGATCTTCACAGCTAATTCTAACCTTCTTTTGTCACCTTTCTGCTGTAGTTGGTCCAGGAAGTTAGATAGTATTCTCCTGTAATTGTTTGACCATGGAGAAGATAATCTATCAATGGAAACCCAGAACAGTGATAGCGTAACAATATTGGCTTTGCTTTCTTATTGATGGACAATCAGCTGTGTCTGGGACACAGTTGTGTCTCAATTGTGGTCACATACCAACACAAAAAATGGGACAAATGTGATCCTGTGTTAACATTCTGGCACACATCGACAAGATTATTTTTCATACCAGTTCCCCAATCAAAATATGATATGCTGTTTCAGATGATACCTAGAGTTGGAGCAATTTCACACACTTTGAGTCAGTGATCCTCCAAAACCACATCATATGGTTTAATGACAACCACTGTGTGGTCAACTTCTAAACTCTCCTGACCAAATGTAAACTCGCTGGCAACAGTTGAATATGAAGAAGCAGAGGCCCTCGGTATGTTCTAAGAATGGATATGAATTTCGTTTGCTTTCATACCTTTCTTTTCAAAGTACAGTGCGTTCGCAGATCAGCCAGACCACGTTGGGCGAGAACCGGTGCACTCTCCGCCAGTTGCACGTAAACAACTGGCAAACGTACTGCATCACACCAGATGTTGAAACTGATGGCCTTCAACACAAACACATTCCCTATATTTTCTTTTAAACCAAAAAGGTAAGTCGATTAATAATACTACACAACACTTATGTTTTACCACAACATGTTTCGGAGTCTTGACTTTCCTTTATTATCAACTGGGCATCGACTGGTTCTCCCTAGTGTGGATGGCGATGTTTCTTCTGGTGGTGGTTCAAGGAACTTGTTGAAGATATCCTTCTCGGGGATGTCGAAATTGAATAACCTGTTTCTATTTTTCAAAGTGAAGATTTGTGCCCATGTGGACAGCTCTTATTTTCCCGTTATGTATTTGAGGAGTTTTGGTTCTGGCTTTATGTTGTGGTTTTCTGTCCAAAATAAGTGGCAACTGCTGATGTTTCCAACTGTTTGTTTTTCACGTTTCTAAAGTGTTCCTTGGATCTTATTTCTAAATTTCTTTTGGTTTTTCCTGTATACATTTCATTACAGTCACTGCATTCAATTTGGTAAATGCCAGATTTTTTACTGGGTGGGATGACATTTTGATGTTTGAGTTCAGTAGATCTTTTATGGAGTAATGGTTCACTGGTGCTAGTACAATGTTTTGTTCTTTGAAAACTTTTTTCAATTTTCCAAAGGCCCAAGGATGGAATGCAATTCTTTTTAATGTCATTTTTGTTTCTGTTGCTGTGAGTGTTGTAGTTTCTTTTAGTAACTTTTTTGTTTCTGCTCGTTTCACTTTTTTGCCTACTAATGATTTGGGGAAGCCGTTTTTTGTGCTATTTCAATTATTTTGCAATATTCTGCTTTGTATTCTTCTGTTGGAAGGGGGGATGTTCACTAATCTATGTGTTAAGCTATTGAGGATTGCCTGTTTGTGACTTCTTGGATTGTAACTATGAGCTTCTATGTAACTGTCCGTCTGCGTTGGTTTTCTGTGAATACTGAGGTTTATTCTATTCCTGTTTTTCATTATTTGTAAATCCAAAGATGGTAGTTTCTCATCATTTTCCAATTCCACAGTGAACTTCATGCTTTTTTTCCAGGATGGTTAGGAGTTTTAGTGCATCACTGATGTATTTTTTTGAGACTATTGCAAATATGTCATCCACATACCGCTGCCAGAGTTTGAACATCCATGGGAAACCTTTGGTGATCCTTATTTCTAATACACTCATGTAAATATCTGTCTAGAAGGGTGAGACAGGGTTGCCCATTGCTAAACCTGAAGTTTGACACAAATATTTTCTCTGGAACTGAAAGAAATGTTGTTCTGTGCATAGTTTGGTGAGTTCTACGCAGTTTGTAATTTCTGGTGATGTCATACCAAGTGATTTAAGCCAGTTTTTGATCAATGGTGGGAGTTGTTTTAGTGGTATACTGGGGAATAGTGATTTGACATCAAACGAGACAAGGGAGTCCTCTTCTATTAGTTCGAAGTCTTTTATGTGTTCTATCAGTTCATAACTATTTTTGATGCCCAGGCATCAAAACATTCCTTATATCTCCGAAAACAATACTAGTTTACTTGCAAAAGTTCATGTTGACTGATTGCTTGTATTTCTCATATGATGTCCTTAAATTCTTGTAATGTGTGTGGATTTGATGTGTATGCTTTATTCTTTAACGATCCCCATAAACATACATGGAGATAGGTTGGGGGAATGAGATGGCCACAGTCCTTGACTAATTATGCACACTTCCCAATTCATGCATAGAATTCACATCAGTGTGTGCTATAGCTGAATTCTACTGAAACCAGCCACACAATATTTCATTTCTTGTTGTTTGATTATTTAACATAGAATATGTGCGAATAACTGTTGTCACATAAAATATTTGACCAACAATTCTACTCGCACTCACTGAGCACCAAACCCCAACTTTTGCAGTGTGTGAAGAACTTCATGAATAATATGGGGATTTTTGGTAAACCAGAATTGTTTTCTGAGACATAGGCAATGTGCTCATGTTTGAAGGTAATCAATTTCAACATCTTTTATGATGCAGGTAAGTGTAATGTGAGTTAGTACAGTAGTTGGTGTTCTCTACTTGAGTTGCCATTCATTTATGTGCAACTCTGGCTGTTGGCATGCTGGTTCTCGCTCAGTCTGGCAAATCTACGAATACAATGTCTGCTTGAATCTCGGTTTTTTCCAACTTCAAAAATCTTAACACTTGAATGATAGAGAGGCAGACGCCTCGTGTTTACTCAAGAGAGATCACTAATTATCACGTTAGATCCAGATTGTTCTAGCAGTCAGTCCAAAAACTTTTTAAACAACCCTCGTAGATGACATTTGCTTACATTTTTCAGTGCACCTTCCTTTAGAGATATTTGCAGTGAGATGGTTATTTTAAATGCAGGACTGTGCACATCTGCTGCCTGAACGAGCCAGGATGTCGTCCAATTCTCCAGCTGTTGGTGAACTCTGTAATACATCCTTCACTCACTTGTTTAGATCTGACGCTAGGGTGGTACTTCACAGTCCCTATGGTATATAGTCGCATGTTCACAATGGGCAACATGCGACACCTGAAACTAATCTCAGTACAGGATCGCAGCGAGGAGGAGCTGATCGTGAAGGGCGTGCGTGTCATGGTACACCTGCAGACATTCAGTCTCCACTACAGGTAAGTAAACATGACTAACCTCTTAAAATATCTATTATTCTACATGCTGCTGGGAGGGGTGCACTCAGCCTCGTTAGGTCCAGGTAGGACCATTTGAGGAGCTAGCGACCCCAGGTCAAAAAGGCCCTATAACTGGCCGGGAGGGTTCGGGGTGCTGAGCATGTCCCACTCTCCAGTACTGCACCCCACTAATGACGTCTGTAGTGGGCAGAGGTGGGGGATGCAGTGGCTGGCCGGGAAGCCTTGGCCCCTTTAGATGGCTTGTTTGTCACCTGTTTCTTTATTGCCAAAATGAAATATTTCATTAAGTGCAGTTATAGTAACAATGAAGTTAATTTTTATGAGCTTAACAAGGGAAACTTTAATCCCTGAATATCCCTAGATTAAAATGTCAATATACTGGTGATATGTTTAATCTTTCATTTCTTGCTGAAATTACATTTACAAACCAAATGTTGGATGTTGAAGCACTAAGAAATGAAAAGCAACAATAAATAATAATGGTTAACTCCAACAAGCCTTTCTGAACACCTTCCGAACTAATACCAACATTTTCTTAAGCACATGCACAATCGAGCACGCTCTTAGAATTAGTTGGGAAGTTTGTACAGTTGCAACATTACTTGAACCATTATTAATCTGTGATTCTGATTAACCCGAGCATGCATTGTAGGCTACAAGGTTTGTTGCGACACGATCCAGAATCAGTTCTGTTATCTGAGCATGAGCAGTAGCTAAGTGGTGTTCCAAGCATGACAGAAAATACTTCAAACCTGGTTCTGAATTTCCAACTTGCTGTTCCCACATTTTGGGAACTAGTTCGGAACCACTGAAATTGGCTCTTGGTCAAAAGTAGAAACTGCAAATTCTGGACAGACGCAAATCGTAGACTAATAGCCTACTATGCGTGCGCAGTTATTCAGAATTAGAGGTTAATGATGATTCAAGTAATGTTCCAACCTGTAGGTCTGTTCCAACAAGCAGTTCTGAAAGCATTCCGAACTATACCCTGGGAGAAATAACCTGATACTTGACGTTTCAGCTGTCAGCCAGCCAGCCAGCCTGTCACAGCATTGCCGCTTTTCACTCGCTTTCCGTGGCCAGTGGTTCAACGTGACATTGAATGGCTTCCTTTTGAAATGAATCTAATTTTGTCACACCTGCTGATTTTTCTTTTTTTCCCAGGAGTTGTAAGTACTGCTGATGGGCTGCATTTTTCCTAAATCTCCAACTTTTCTTTGCCTGCCCTTAACATTGTCCTTTTGGATATTTTTAAAGCTGTTGCGGTTCTCTCTACTATCATTTGCACAGGAATAAGGGATCCACCATTTTCCTTTTCTTTTTCAAAGTATTCTCTTCCTGCACATATCATCTCCTGGGACTGACTTCTTAGGGTTATTCCTGTACCTGTGTTTTGGCTTTACCAGGACTATAAGCCATTTTTAAACAAAACGCAGTATAACCGAGAGCACTAAAATCTGTTACTAATGCCACAAAACACTGAAATATGCAGCTGTAATCACCTTCTTTCACTCTGCACTTGTTAAACAATCAAACAGTATATTGTAGCAAGCAGCAAAACACGCGTACGGCAGAAGCTGGGAATACACACACATATTGCAACATGGATGAGTACACATGATAGTCACTTGATGTGTTTGTAACGTGAGCCTCCTTACCCGCCACGTGAATGATGTGACTCCCGCCACGTGAATGACGTGACTCAGGTGCCAGGTTAATTCTTCCAGGGTATAATAGCAACATTTTCTTATGCACTTGCACAATCGAGCAGGCTCTCAGAACTAGTTGGGAAGTTTTGTCATGTTGCAATCCTACTTAAGTACTGCGCATGCCAGAAGTGATTCTCGATCATGTTGGAGTAAACCTAATGTTAGAACCATTGTTTATATGTTTGTGACTGTGCAAAATACCCTGAAAGGCTAGCACCACACTCTGGCACTCAGATGAAGCTGATTATTCCTCACTTTCTTCTCCTTAAGTCCCCTCATAACTATACTCAGAACTTTCAGACCCAATAAATTCAGTATTTAACTCTTTGTCACTCTGCGTATTCATAAAGTGCAAGAAACCAACACATAAACTGCAAGCACAAATTGTAACAGAGACCTGTAGTATGACAGTTGACACACTTAGTTGGTGATTCACGTTTCCTGCCCATGTGCTAAAGTGCTCTGAAAACTTCAGCAGAGAGGAGGGTGGGGATTAAAGCATCACTCTGGTCTCATAGCAACCACTGGAGGCACCAATTAGAGGCAAGCTTCCCCAAGCCATTGACGTAGCAATGACAAGGGCCATTGCAGGGTTGCCAGCAGTAACATTGAATACATCTTTTTCCATTTAGCATGGTGACTGAATCTTTGCCTGATGCTAACAGTATGCGATTGTGTTGCACTGCAAATTGGTGAGTCTTTGACATCACATACCTGGCACATCAGTTTACTTGTTTCACGTGCACGGTTTGTTTCGTGAAGTGTCGGTATTACGTTGCGTTTGTGAACAGAGAATTCAGTGATTATTATGTGTAGTGTCAGTATTATGTTCACGTTTGCAAACAAAATTCAGTGACAATTATTACGTGTAAGTGTGTGTATGTTAAATATCAGCCATATCAGCTTTGTAAAGGGCTTAATACAAATTAATACAAAATAAAAATATATATGTAAATGTTCACAATTTCACAGGAAGCTTTCATGGGTTTCAGAAATGGGAAAGAACACTTTGTCAAGTTTGAACTGGGCATGGCATATTAAATACATACTGTACCAAGAGATTAAAACAATTCTGAATGGGCTGTGCGGGTTTCACCTGTCCACATCCTCAGCACTTGTTGCCATCTGCCACTATCATAGAAAAGTGCAGATGAAACCAAACAACATTTCTAAAACTACTTTTAATGGCTTTACTTACCTACTTTATGAAAGGAGACAATTATTGGAGCTCTGAGAAACGTAATATTGTTCATGAAGAATCCCATCATGATGAAAAAATCTGATGTATTGCACTCACATGACTT
Organism: Tenodera sinensis; assembly: GCA_030765045.1. Classification (NCBI taxonomy): domain Eukaryota; kingdom Metazoa; phylum Arthropoda; class Insecta; order Mantodea; family Mantidae; genus Tenodera; species Tenodera sinensis. The sequence goes on from CM060971.1 coordinate 24,240,236, forward strand.
TCTCTACTGTTGTACTAACCATTCATACAAACTTTTATTCCTATATCTTAATACAATTAATACAGTTCCAAAAGTATAGGAACACAAAATAAAAAAAATGTTTGTTCACGATTATATCAACTAAAGTGCTTAAAGTCTAACATGACACTTCCTTATATACACCCCAGGTTTAACTGTAGGTATAACAAAGGCCCCCCCCCCCTCCCACTTCACATTGCACTATTTATACTAGGGCGATCAGCTTTCCAAAACAAAAAACCTGAAGTGTTGCACTCACATGACTTTCTCTATTCTTGTACTAACCATTCTTACCAACTCTTATTCTTACAAGTTCTTTGTGTTAGTTGAGATAAACATTTGGAGAAATTATGTTATTGCTTATTTCCCCATAAGTACAAGGGGAATATGGGAATACAATAGGCTTTGAGCAATAATCAAATCTTTTAAAGCTGTCAAATTCCATTCTCTTTGCACAATTAACATAAAAAAATCAACAATGATGTTCCATTTGACAGAAGTTTAAGTTCTCTGAAACTGACACAAATAACAAGGAATATCTCTGAAATGGTTCACTCTTCAAAAGAATTTATATGGACATCAATTATATGTTTCAGCAAGATCTACATTTTTTGTGCAGTAAAATTTGATCTATCTCTTACGGTTTACCAGTTATGCAAAAGTTATCCAGAGTAAACAGGACTACATGGGCCATAGCCAGAAAATTTAAAATATACGCTTAATTTGTCATAAAAATATCTCAAACATATGGCATTTTAATGAAAATCGTTAAAGCCATTTTCAAGAAAATCAAAATTTGGAAAAATTTATCTAAAGGGTAGTTGGTGGTGAAGCAGTTTTCTTCAAAATCTTTGTGTTGTATGCTTGAAAGACATTTAAATTTAAATACGAACTGTGGTTTTTAAATGACTTCGTTTTTGAGTTATGCTGTCCACAGACTGACTGACTGATTGACTGACAGACGCACGCACGCACACACATACACACACACACACAGACACACACAAAAACTTTTTCCTAAAAATTCTGCTTTTGAGTTCAGGGGGCCTTAAAACATGTATTCCCGGTGAAATCTTGACATTGAATGTTTGGGCGGAATACAATACTTGCTCTATTTCACTAAATGTAGTAGAGAAAGTAAAGATGTGTTGCATTACTTACCGAAGAAGGGTCATCCAGAAAGTAATGCACCACATTTACAAACATGTTGCCCTTGTTTGTTTTTACCAGCTGTGACTCATGTTTTGCAGGTGCACTGATCGCATTATTCGAGCAGTATGTGATTGCTGCAGACAGTTGAAGGTGCTGGATGTTCGAGGCTCCATCAAGGTCTCAGATGCAAGCGTTACATCCATCTTGAAGCTTGGCTACCTCGAGGAGGTGGATGTTTGGGGCACTACCGTGTCAGAGGCAGGGTACCAGCAGCTGGTGCAAGGTCTGAAATATACATGTCGCCAACTGACGAGAGCAAACAGACTGCTTGCTCTGCTGCCATGTTGTCTTGGTCTGGGCCACACTGAGTACGTCACGAGATCTCCGGTCACTATCGTTCACTGACCCACGTGTATCTCCTACATTGTATCTACGTAATGCAGGAGACTATCCACATTTAAAACTTTCTTCTTCTTTAAGTTAACTCAGTGCTGGTAATTTATAATTTGTAGCCATTTTTTTGAAATTTTTATTGCTGGTTGCTCAACCTAATTTTAATATAAAATTAATTTAGAAGATTCTGTAAATCTAATTTTCCAAAACAAAAATTGGGTCTTACAAGGGACTTTTTAAAGTAACATCCAGTGTATAATAAAATAAGAACTACTAAATATTTTGGGTAATTACATTTTATTCCATTCTTCATACATTAAGTTTCCTTTCTACACTGTTTTTACCATCATCTAAATTTTCGTTGTAGTGTAGAATAAATTTGGGGAGCTCTTTCTTATAGAACTTGGCCATGCCAGTTTGTATAAACACCTTGTGCTGTTTCTGAAATGCATTGTGTGTTTATGATGTAATGGCAGAAGTAAGTGCTGTTGTTGGTCTTAGAGGGGATTAAAACTGGCAGTTTGGAGTTGCTGAATGGAAAGATTATTTGGCAGCCCTAAAGAAGGTATCCAGTATCTCAATTTTGAAGAGCTGTTGAGTTGGGTCACACTTCTGCACTTTTAAGGAAGTTAATTGAGTTGTATTAAAAAGTTTAAATGATTGAATTTGAAATTACCATTAATTGTCATCATTGCTAGACGTAATGTCACAATGGACGGCATGCACCAATCCAGAGTAAACGACTACTTTGAGATGTAGTAGTAGTAAAGTTAGGGATTTTATTGAGTGCTCAAGAGGTCCTCACACTTTGACCTATAGATCTTTTGTGCACTACTTTGAGATACTCCCACAGTAAATTAGCACACACGTAAATATAGTAGTGAACAGAGCACAAATACAGGTTAAAATATACTCTTGTGACCTGGATCTGTATTGTATTTGAGGAATGTATTTTGACATGTTCTTGGATTATTTAGGTTACATTGATGCTGTCTACATAGAAACCAACGGGAATGCAATAGTGTGGGAAAGGCAAGATCCTTATACTTGTACACAGAGAGAGTTTAATATTTCAGTATTAGGAAAGAATATTTTACATTGCTTTTGAATGTACTTGGGGAGAATTTACAGTTGCACTGCTACATCATGAGTGTTAGCAGTGCAGGTAATGTTGGCTGCTCATCATCATGTTGTTAACGACAGTGTATCGTAACAAAATCACAAAATCGGTCTGGTTACTTTTCTATGACTGTATTGTCTTCTAAAATGTTACCACAAATACACAGTTTTGTTGTTATCATGAACACCCTCTACAGTCTTTCATGCTATCACAATTCACAATTTTTTTTTTCTCGTGACCTTGCCTCGGTCCTTTCAATGCCTTTCTTTACTGTCTCTGTTTCTCATACACCAATCATACAATCACTGAACGCTCGCTAGATCTTCTTTACGATGACCGACATATCTATCACGATGACACACACATGCATGGCTATCTCACACCCACTGATGCACAGACTGACCCATATCTGCACTGTTGTTTCCTGGCCTCCTTATATGGAGATGACATCACACAGACCTTGTGCAAACCCCACAAACGTGCTGCATTGTTGTTAGTTATGTACAAACAAACAGTTGCCCAAAGCTGCTGGCCTTGAATGCCTTTGCCTGCTCACCAGCCTGGCCTGTAGTATGAAGTAGTTGCCATCTAGCCCAGCCCAGCTTCAGAGTATGTAACAAAATCTCAAGTCCAGTTAGCCTTTATTTGCTTAAATTACAAGGGTAAAAACTGGCCTCAATAAAAACAAGCATAATGCAATTCGATCTCACTCTACGATTGCTATAGTGTTTACAATTATTTACACAAACACTTAACAACTCGGAACCATTTTACTACGCATTAACATACTGACCTTCTACTCATGCTATTTGCTTAACCTGGAGAATTCCCAGCACCTTTTCTTGAAGCTTCCAGAAAAACTGTGTTGCACAGTGTTTGAAAGCAATCCATATCCAATGTTGCATGGCAGTGTTACCATACGAGTATGAATGAATGAATTTATTTACTTCATTTGTTTACATAAACATTACACATGTTACAACTTGCCTCTATTTGGAGTACGTAGAGTTTATTCTAAGGTCCCATACAGCTTGATCACCCTGGTTATATTGTGTATGATAACCCTTTCCCTTTCTCTAATACACCTTACACATGTTTACCTTTTCACTAATCTTATCCTGCTCCCACCCATTAATTTTTATTTCTGTTTCTCTTTCATCTCCCATCACTACTCCTTTCTGTCTTTCTCAACTTTTCTTATCAACTTCACTCATAACTTTTATTCGTCAGTTTACATTGTACACTTCATTAGTTTTCATTTCAGTACTTCACTATAACCTCACTTTCACCGTGTATAAAAACCCTCTACTTCCTCATTTATGGATTACCCAACCATGTTTTAAACCTTGTTACTCTCAGCAAAATATTCCTTTGTTTCTTTTTCTCCCTTTCCCCTCACCCTTACTGTCCAGTGTTGCCATCCTCCACCTTGGCTCTTTACCCTGTTTCTTTTGCATGCCACATCCTACCATTTTGTCACCTTGTGTTTTGGTCACCCTTGACCTTGACTTTGATGCACTTGTCACTGAAACCACCCGTGTTGCAAGTTGCTCAGTAGTCATCTGTTTTATGATATTTCTTGCTGATGCTTGGTTGTTTCTGTGCTGGTCCTGCCTCTGCCCATCACTTGGTCCGTTCTTCCTCTCTGCTGCCTGGTTAACTGCGTACAGCTTGAAGTTTTTAATGTATACCCTCTTGCCTTCATGTCTTGCTTGTCTTCTCTGATTAAGTAGCTCCTTCATTTGTGCCCTTTTTGCATTCGTTAAGTCCTTGTTGATGTAAATAGTTGATCCTCTCAATTTTCTCATCTGTTTTAGTACTTCCATAGCCGTTTGTGTGTTTGTAAACTTCACAAGAATATTTCTTTTCCCTGGTATTTTGCTGATTCTGAATGTGTTGCAAATCTCGTAGCCTCTCAGATGTATTTGCAATCTGTTAACTAGTAGAGCTCTTAAATTCTGATATACTCCCACTCCACGTTTTTCTTCAACTGTTGAAATCACTACATTGTATTTTCTGCTTTTGTCTTGCATTCTTCCCAGTGTTCTTTTTAAGTTTTGAATTTCCCGTTTTAACGTATCCATTTCTTTGTTTCCCCAATTGTATTTCATCCACTGTTGTCTGAATCTCTCTGCCAGTCCTTTATCTCTTACTACAACTGTTTCGTTTATCTGCTCTTTAGCTGCCATGTCACTTAACTTCTTTTTCCCCTCGGCCACGGGAGCTTCCTTCACTATACGTCTGCTCAGTTCCACTGCTAGATCCGTACTCCACCATACAAGTAGGCGACCTTTACTCTTCTATGTGAGCTAAGGCTTTCACAGCCAGCGTCAAGTTTTATGTCTGGCTGGTTGTTGTATGACGTTGTACGTGTGTCGGCCAGTACTGGTATCCATGCTTTGTGAATGCAAGGTACATGTGCACCAGACAGGTTGTTGACCTTTCCGTCTTCCCGCTGATCACATACATTACTAAACATCCTGGGTAATATATAGAATATGGAAACAAAAGCATCACTAAATTTAAATTCAGACAGTTTAAAATAAGAGTTCTGCTGTATTTATGTTTAACGACAGTCTTTGTGCCATGTGACATCAATTGTGTTAACAATGATATCAGTCTGTAAAGTTGAAGGTCTTCCAAGGCATGCAATATCTTCAAGGTTTAAAATAAGAAGAAATTAAAAACTAAAATTACAAAATCATTCCCTCTAATTTTTAAAATATAGTATGGATATGTGGATGACATTTTTGCTGTTGTCCCTGAGAAACAGATAAATGATGCTTTAAAACTTTGAAATTTACAGAATAAAGCCATACAATTCACTTTGGAAACAAAAATAATGGATGCCTTCCGTTCCCAGACTTAAAAATTAAAAAAGAAAAAAGAACAACAATAAATTGAATTTTGGTATTTGTAGAAAATCTACTCATAAATTAGATAAAAAATAAGAGTTTTGATCCTTTTTCACACAAATTTGCTGTTTTCAATAGTTTAATTTATATGTTAATAAATATACCCCTTAGTAAGGAAGAATTTGACACAGAATATAAACACATTATTAACACTGCAGTAATTAATGATTTTAATACAGATTTTATACATAAAAAGGTACACAAATTTAAGTATCAAAAGGGTGTTAAAGAGGTTCTTACCCTCAAAAAAAAAAGATAATTGTATTTTTAAAAAGTTTACTTACCATCCATGGGCCAATAAAAATTTTACAAAATTTTTTAAAGAATATGGAATAAATTTGGTCCCTCAAAATAAATTTAATATACAAAATTTACTAAGTTTTCCTAAAAAGGATGAAATTCCATATTATAAAAAATCTGGCATTGATCAATTTAGCTGTTTGGATTGTGACAAGGTTTATATTGGTAAAACTAAATGTAATTTAGAAACCAGAATAAAAGAGCATTTTAGAAATATTAAATATAAACAAACTGATAAATCAGCTGTGGCAGACCATTTTTGCTCATTTAATCATGAAATTAATCCAGAAGTTAAATTATTAAAACAATTAAATGGACCTATAGATTTAATGGTTTAGGAAAAGATATTTATTTTAAAAAACAAGAACTGCATTATGAATTTTGAAATACCACCAATAGATTGTATCTATACGTTTTTGTTTTCAGAGGTTGGTGGCATAGATTTTTTAAATTGAGCATCAGTAACTATGGTAACTTGTTTGTATAGCTTTGGAAATAAGTTGGATACAACTTGAAACATGTCAGCTGTGAAACATCTTGTAACATTACTAAGATAAGTGAAGCTTTTAGTTTCTAGTTTGTTCTTATTTTAGTTTCTGATGCTTCACTGTTAATAGCTTCAATATTTCCTTAATCTTCAAGGTTATTTTTACTGCCCCGAAATCATTTATGCGATTCAAAAAGCTTTGTTTTTCTGTGACTTATTTTCTTTAGATTTACTGCAACATTTCCACTGTTTATGAGGGAGTTTTATAAATAACACTGCTGCAATTTAAGAAGATATTGAATAGAGTTAACACATATTCCACTGTACATACGTAATAAAGATAGCGAGATAGACTGGGCCTCCCACAGCTTGTGGGACTAGGACTGTGGAATTCACAGGGTAAGTTAGTTCATGAATGTTAGACTCCCCATGCTAAACTTCTCTGTAGTTGTACCTCTCGTTTTTCTGTCATGCTCATTGTTTGTATTTGCTGCAGTACTCAATAGGCATCCCTTCAATTTTAACTGGTATCCATCTCTGTGGAATTCATCATTACTCCAGTTTTTGTCAGGTTCATTTTCAGCTCTGCTTCTTATGCCGATGTCCAAAGCATTGTGTACAACAAAAGTGCATTGTGAGACATTGAGAGTTGGATATAATTTTGTTGTATGCAATTTCTATCCTATTTTTTGTATCCAACCTGTTTGTATACAATGTGATTGAGTTGCATCTAATTGTTTCATCCAACAAGTTGAAAATAGTCAATCAGCATCTGTAATGTAGCAATATGGCGGACTGCGCAGGCAACATGTGGTCAGCTGTTGTGTATGTGCGGCTCATGGCACTTCTGATGTGATGGATATTTTAATAAAACATTTAATTTTTTCTGGAAGATTCATTAACGATTTTTCATGACCATTAACGTATATTACTGAGGTGGTTATTACATAGTTGTATTTCATAAATCATAAGAAATCCAGTTAACATTATGTTTAAATTTTATGTTAAGAAATGAGTTCAAATCTCCTGTATATCCAAACTAAGATTAAAACCATTACAATTGTTCCTTATCTCTTTCCTGCTTCTCATATTTGTGTCCTGGTGTGTAATTTTGCCACATAAAAGGTTGAGAAATAAATCTTTGCCAATTCCTAGAAAATTGTGATAGTTTTCCGGTTCCTCTAACCTCAATTTGTTTTGTAGTAGATGCAATATACTTCAGCCCATGTCCTGTTCTCATGACCATGTCCACCAACGTCTTTTATTTCTAAAAATCCTTTTCTTCCTACTGAGACTCATGGAAATATATCCCAAACCTATACTTATTATAGTAATCGCTAAATTAATATTTGTGTCTGCCATGTTTATTTTCACGCTTGCTACGTGAACTATCATTTGTATTGGACCAAAATGCATCATAGTGTGACAGACACTGTTTCTTTTATGTGCAGTTCCATTGGATACAAAAAGTTGGACCATAGGACACCGGTTTTACATGAGGCTCTGATATCTCTTGAAGTTCCGGCATGTATTTTGCAAATAGCACATTGCCATCAGCAAATTGTTAAGTCCATCAATGTTCTTCCATTAACGTTAGTTCTCCAACTTATTCCAGTTTTGATTTACATGCTTGCCTCCAAATGAGGATAGCCAGACGAATGACCTGAAGGTCAGACTTCTCCAGTACTGCCAACAGCAAACTCCAGCTCAGGTGCATTACTGACGACTGAATGTTTTTGTGATAGGGAGGTTTTTGAGAGTAGTTAAGTAGCATGGGGTTGTATAATATGAGAATAAGTTACGTTTAGATAGATTCGTATGTAAGGAAGTATGTAGTGTCTGTCATAAGCCTGGATCCTATACAGGGTAGAGTAGACACGAGGGCAGAATAGCCAATCTAGCCATGTGACAGTATCGCTAGTCTTAATGGTCACAAATACACCAATATTGACAACCTAGCAGTGGGTAGCTTATATATGAGGGTCAGTCAAGTGAACATGAAACAGACAAACTCTGGTAGAGGTGTGTGTGTGTGTATAGAAGTGCCCTCTATTGAGAATAAGCAGAACAGTGTGAATGTTCAGTGCTTAATCATTTCACAGTTAGATGTGCTCGAGGTGAGGTCAGCCAAGTCTGTGTGCATCCAAGATCACTATAGAGGCCAAGAAAGAGGAACAGCGAGGTGTAGTGTGTTTTTTTGACAGTGGAAGGAATGTCCGAAGAAGAAATTAATTCCGGAATGTCTGCTCTGTATAGTGAACACAGGAACTCACGTATGCATGTCTGTTTTCCACTGGGAAGCTCTTATACACCCTCCATACACTCCAGATCTCCCCCCCACCCACGCAATTTATACATCATTGAAGCCCTGAAGAAAGACATTCCTGGCCGTCAATTTGCTTTGGATGAAGAGGTGAACTCGAGGTTCCATAGGCAACTGCAAACATTTTTTAAGTGGGATAAATGTATAAATAATTATGGTGACTACTTTTGGAATAATAAACAATTTACATCTTTTTTTATCTGTCTTGTTTTCATTTGGCTGACCCTCTTATATTGCTTTCTGATGCTGACTAAAACCGCATCAGGAATCTGCTGTAACCAAAACCTGATCTTCTTTCTGATATGTTGCACAGATGCCGACAATTATATCAGAAGCTTTTAAAGGCCACATTGTGAAATAAAGTTACAGGAAAACCTTGCTAAAAATACTGTTGAACAATGTTGAATGATAAATGTGTTGATATGGACGTAGTATGTAACATGCCTCATAAGGTTCGCCTTTGTACCTCTTTATCTGAATTATTTTGTTACATTACTACTACCATTCTTAATATTGATTTCTGTGTGATGAATTGTATTGAAAATAATATCGGGTTTCAATTTAAAAATACATAACTTTATGTTGAAAATCATCTGCTTGCATTTTTGAATGGTGTATATCAATTACAGTAAAACTTTTATCATCACCTTTTTGTTCTCTCTTTTTTTCCTTATGTATTTTGTGAAAGTTGAGTTTTCAGAAAACATGTGTGATGTGTATTTGAAGGTAGTTTGAGCATGTTGTATAAGCTTCAAGCGAAGCGCACTTTAAAAATATCATGTTACATTTTGTTAAAGTTGGGTCAAGGTTGGTTCATAATCACCACTAACGATAACCAGAATGAGAAAGTTGAAGTATGTGTATTCAAATGGGAGTGTTCACAACCGACAGGAAGCTTTCCCAGTCCCTGGGAACAGGAACAAAATACTTGAACAAATTTTATCTTTCAGTTCCTGTTACCGAGTGTGGCATATTAGATTCATATTGTCAATATCCAGTCTGGTTACTTTTTTATCGCTTTACTGTCTTCTATAATTTTACGACAAATACAGCTTTCTTCTCAGCATTAACACAGTCTTCCGGGCTACCACAACTCACAACTTTTACTTTTCATAACCTTACGCAGTCCTTTTAGTGTCTTTCTTTACTTTCTCAGTCTCTCATACTGTAACTAGATTACTATTAGTCAATGCTAACTGAAATCTTTTTACAATGCACGCAACATACCAAATGCTCACACTCACTGACACACTGAGTAACTCATGTCCATAAAACGGGAATGAGAACGGTGGAGGACAGAACGAGGTCAGCGACGAACGAGATGAAGATGGTGGATGGAATGAGGATGAAGGAAACTGACGATGGGACAGTGGGAGTGTCTGCAAAAAATCAAATAGCACAGGTGTGATTCTGCAACATAGAAAACGGGCAAGGCTATGTGCAATTTTTAGAGTATATAAGGAAGAATTTTCATGGAAAGATATAACAAAGCGGTTGTTAACTTATCATACAGGGAGAGAAATAATGACTCAAAAAAAAAAAAAAGAAATAGGGAACAGAAAACCAATGTAGGTAAATTTTCTTTTGCGGATAGAACAGTTGATGAGTGGAACAATTTGACTGCAGAGTTACTGGAGACTGTGCCTTAAAGTGTTAATAGTTTCAAAGAGAGGCTAAAAATAAATGGTTTATAGTTGCTATAGTACATAAATCTTGTTGACAAAAATGTTATTTTATACTGTAATTACACTGTATTATATTGACAGTGCTGCCACTGGGCCATGCCCTAAGCAGTGAAATAAAGTATCTATCTGTAACTCTAAAACTAAAACTCACTAACTCCTGTTGGTTGCCTTGCCTCATGTCACACGCATCTTTCGAGAAGCTCTCCACATTCACAGACGCACTGCGATGACTCAGCCTGAAGTCTCAAGAAGGTGCTAGAAAAGTCCTTTTTGTTTCTGCCACTTCCATTGTTATAGTCACATACACACAAAGAGTTGCACGAGGCAGCCCGTCCTTGAATGCCCTTTTCTCTCACTCACCCGGCATGTGTTCTGAAACAGCCTGAACCCTGTGTGTTGAACAATCCAGCAAAATATCATTGGTCAGTTAGAAATAAATGAATTCCCAATGGACAATATCAACCTCCACTTTCTATTGATATGATGATCGATAATATGTGTTCTGGTTCTCATTGTGGGGCTATTGTGAACTGAAATATTGAGTGCTGTCTTCTTTCCTGTTCTGGTTACAGTTACTGGCTTGTTGTGAACCAACCTTTATACAGGACATAAACATGTTCTGGACAAGTATTTGAACATGTTGTATATCAACACATAGCTTCAAATGAAGTACATTTTAAAAATAATGAAAGAAAAGTATATTACATTTTGTGAAAGTTGATTTATTCAGGAAAGAAATATGTATGATGTATCCTGAATATATATTTGAGCATGAAGCATACTTTATAAATAATGCTACACACATCATAATAATGCAAAGAGTCAAGAGTTGTTTTAATGTTTTAACGTAAAGTGGTAATGCAATCCTAATTTATGTTGTCACCTATAAAAGTGAGTGTAAACAAAAAAAGTCTGTTACCGCTGTTTATTGCTGTTTTTCTAAATGTGCAAGAAGTAACATGTGTTTTGTGTAATTGCTTATTAAACTTAGTGTTTATATTAAGTAACAAACATCTGTCATTTTGGGTTAATCATTGACCCACCCCTTCCATTATAATAGTCGTTAATTGGCATTCAGACCTTCATGTCTGTAAAAGTTGGTTTAGATATATTTGCAGAACATGTACATGTGAGGGGCATGCCCTATGCCTGTTGTTATTAGCTGTAATATACCTGTTGAAATTAATTATGATGTTTGAATGTAAGAATAGAAGTTTCCATATATCAGGCCAGTAAACACACAAAGTGTGTGTGCAGTTTGTTCACCAGTTCATGGTTCCTGGCAGGAATGCAGCAAGTCAGTACACCAGTAAAGAATTCCAGGTACACACCAATATTTGGAGCTGGAGTCTTGCTTCCAAAGTTGGCATACTCTTAGTTGGTGATTCACGTTTCCTGCCCATGTGCTAATGTGCTCTGAAAACTTCAGCAGAGAGGAGGGTGGGGGTTAAAGCATCACTCTGGTGTCATAGCAACCACTGGAGGCACCAATTAGAGACAAGCTTCCCCAAGCTGTTCTGTAGCAATGACAGGGGCCATTGCAGGGTTGCCAGCAGTAACATTGAATACCACATAGCATGGTGACTGAATCTTTACCCGATGCTAACAGTATGCTATTGTGTTGCACTGCAAATTGGTGAATCTTTGATATCACGTACCTGGTACATCAGTTTACTTGTTTCACATGCACTGTTTACTTTGTGAAGTGCTCGCATTTACAAACACAAAATTGCCAGTGGATCTCCAGCTCTGACGTGTTACAACTGTGATAAGTTGGAGGGGGAAGGTCAACGTTGCCAACGTATAGTAATGAGTTTTGGAAAATGGATTCTCAAAATTATCTTAACAATGAAAGTATATGATATTAAGTTGAAAACATTGAAATACAGGTTTTAGTTTTATTTTCATGCAATATCTTCATTACATCAGTATTCTGTTTGAATACTACCTTTACATCTGTTATGGGTAGTAGCTGTTACTTTTGGCAATACTGGACGCGAGTAGTCACCAGATGTTAAAGCTTTCTGCTAGCACCAATCAGCGGTCTCACTGCTAAGCGTGGCTTCCAAATGTACCACCGTGTTGCCAACTCCGTTTTACAAGGACCACGTGGTTTCAACTGCTTTGGTGTTTGAGCAGTTTTTTTTCCTGTAGGTAAACAGTGTAACAATTTTCTCCATATTCTACTATTCTGTGATCATGTATATGCATACTGTCCATGTAAATTTACAAAGTAGCAAAGCGATCTGCAGATGTGTGAAATGTCTCAAATAGCCTGTTTGAAATTCCCGCTAAAGAACTGGCAACACTGCATCACAAGGCCTTGAGAAATGTCAGAGCTGGAGATCCACTGGCCGTACAATAGTGTTAATATTACCTTCACATTTACAAACACAAAATTCAGTGATAATTATTATGGGTGTGGGCTCATGTTCTTCAGGATCATCAGAATTAAATATTGTTATTTAACTATGTTCATTATGAAAATAATGAAAGTCAAAAAAACAAAGCAAAGCTTTCTGGGAAAATGAACAACAGTGTTTTCGGAAGAGATATTCCAACATTGCATTTATGCAGACACTTATTTCTCATTGTATAACAAACACAGACATAACTATCAAATAAAATATAACAATCGGTGCATTTAAACATTTGAATTTAAATTTTTTGTGCTTGTTGGTTTAATCTGCAAGTTTGTGTGGTATTCGTGTTTCTGCTATGCATTCGGTTACCACACAGACGGTGGTGCTAAAAGTGGCCACACTGTTGTCTTCTCTGCTGTTTGAAATGTCAATCACCAGTTCATGCAGCTTATAAAACATAAATATTTTCAACTACTCCGTCTTTCTCTCACTGATCACTTTCTACCTTTTCTATATTTTTCAAAAACCGTGCCAGTCTGTTTCGATCTCAAGTAATACACCCTCAGGTGTTATATCGTGTAATTACTGTAAGGATAAGTCACCCGTTACATTTCTTTAAGTGTTCATTTTACCTTGGCCCGAGCAAGTTCTATGGAATTGAAATTACACATGTATGGGGGCAAGCAAATGACAGAGTGGCCCAATAAAACCAAAAATGTGTCTGCTTTAAGAAGCTTTTTAGGTTTGTTTGTACAAATCACGCTAAAAATCTGTTTTACACTTAGAACTGTCACTCTGATCCCCTTTGTTCCGCAACCACAATATCATATTAGATTTCACAGCACTCCTATATATGTAGAGGTTTATCTATATCTAAACTAATTTTTTAATTTCTTCCAACATAAAAATAGAGTAGCCATCAGGAATGATGATAAATGACATACTGCGCAGGTAGAGGAAAGAGCGGAAGTGCTGCATTGCAACTGTTGGCCATCTTTCTCAGGAAGTATTTGTACATGTTATACACCATTTCTCTGGCTTGACTGTGAATAATTCAACATTTGTTTTGCTGCTTCTGCCTTCGTTGGAACTTTAACAAACTTACTATCACAATGGAGTGGACTTATTGCGCAGAATTATTCATTTTCAGTGTTAAACTGTAGACAAGTACTCTCGCACGTGCTCTGAAACAGACTATGCCGGATTGGCTCAAAAACATGTGATTGTGACGTCGTTCAATATGTCTTCTGCAAAACCGCCTTCATTCGTAACAGTGACTATCCTTTTTTGTGCAAAAGTACAATCGTGCTTGTTTCCACTGATCGGGAATGTCTTCAGTTTGCATGATTTTGTTGAACATTTCTGTGATGACTGGTATTAGGAGATCTTGGGCTTCTTTTAAGAGCTCATTGTATATGTTGTCTTCTCCAGGTGACTTACCATTTTTCAATTCAATGATGGTTGTTCTAACCTCGCTGTGAATTATAGCAGGTATGGTAAGAAATCACATCATCCATGTGGTCTCTTATTACTAGGGCAAGCATTTTTAGGTTCTTAAAATTGACGTTTTAGTTATTTTTGTATCTTAAAAAAGTTTTTTTTAGTTCTTTAACCTCCTGAAATAGTTTTTATATTATTATTGTTTATTAATTTTATTATTAATTGTCCTCTTTTTTATAGCAATGTTGCTGATATGTCCTATAGATCCTTTGTGCTGCTCAAATGCTATTTTTTGCCAGAGTGCACCTGGAAAATACGTAAATAAAATTATAGTTTATACGCTATGTGCATTATAACAGGTGTTTAATCCTTACCTGCATTCCAGCATTCGAAAACAGGTCGTACAGGTTATCCCATACGGTATGTTTATCTGCACAGCACCTAGCCGCTTAATGCGACTTTATCTGTGCAGTATTCAAGGTGTTCATATTTGTTCACTTTTGTGTCTGTGGGTATGGTTTCTTTCGCTTTTGGCAGATTTGGCAAAATATTACTTTGCCATCTGTGGTGAAGTTTGGATCGTTACCTATCCACTGACGAATCAACCACCTTCGAAATGAGCTAAGTTTAAGCAGACATGGGCTCCTTAAATTACCTGCCTAATCTGAGGAAAATTGACTTCTAACGATGTAGTAATTGTATGCATTAACAATACACGATAGTCGACTGAACACAACGCATACTGTTTTTAAACGGATTGATTTGAGTTTTTGGCGGGTTCTTCTTATGACTCCTTTCCCCTCGACAACATTCCCCACATTCATTGCTTGCAACAATACAGAGCTTGGTCCCACATAGCTAAGTACAAGTCAGTTGCCTCTTGCATTGTTGTCTTTACTCCTCTAAGCATACATAAGCGAAAAGACGTAGCAAAGATGTAACAGTCAAAGTCTATTCATAATTTCATAAACATTTAGTTTTCCCATTTTAAAATAGTTTTTTCATTTTAAAATAAATAGGACATTTAGCCTCTTTTAGTTTTAAAGTCTCATTTAGCCATTTTTAGGTTTTATAAGATTCAAGCATTTGGCTTCGATGATCATGAAACAGATAATTAAATTAAACCACTGCAGTTAACTATCAAGGAATAAAATAGTTAAAAAACTAAGAATCTGGGCCCTACTTATTACAGATAATTTAGGTACACACTTCAAAGATTCATTATCACCATCGTCTTCTTCATCTTCATCCTCTTGTAGAACACTTGCAGCGATCTCTTCATGACTCAGAATCTGGTAACTTGGAAATGCCCAATTCAGACTGAAGCTAAGAGTCATGTGAGCCCTTGAGCGCATGACACGTACACATTAACTTTCACGAATGTAGCTGAAGACGCATGAACTAGCCTTCTTGATCAGACAAACAGTGGAATGTCACAATTTAACCATCGCAGAACTTCTAAATTTCATTTAAATTTATTTTATAACCAACGCCAAATTTAGTTTGTTAAATCCAAAGTCCGTTGAACCGAGAGTTTACTGTAATATCTAAGTACTGGGAAGCAAGAAGGAGAATGACTTCATTGTTGACTCCAGAACATTAGCTACATACATCGTACGTAAATTGGCAATGTAATCAGTAGAATAACATTTGTGTGGAAATTTACAAAACTAGGGTTACACTACATGGAATGTTGCTCCTTTTCCCTTCATTCCCTAAGACCATCAGCTGGTGAACAGACGGTAGGTAAAGTTTATAAGATAGAATCAGTTCTGATTGTATCTTTCAATCTTTGCCTACACAGTTTGTGTGTGTTGAAGCAATTATTATTGATTGACCTGATTCATGGTAACAATTATTAAAAACTTTAAAGCCCGAGACTTAAATACTTACAATTATAAGTCGCCATTGGGGTAAGTGTCTCAAATAACAGATTCCCTTGTGGTTACTGGGAAAATATGAATAGTTCAAGAATTTAAGACTGTGCCAGCATTTTGCCATGGTAGCTCAGTGGTTAAGAGCAGCTGCAAGTAGAGCAGAAGATCCATGGTTCAAATCCTGGCTATGGCATTGAATTCTTTATTTCTGATTGTACCTTTGAAAGTGTATAAGTGTTTGATGTCTTCCTCTTCAACACGTCACTAACTGCTCAGAATCCAATGTTACCTTTATCTCAATATTGTGATTGTACCATGTACCGAATTAAGGGCATTCTTTTATTTTCATTGAAACAAGAATATATTTTTTATGTCTATATTATCACTTGATAAAATGTTGTAATGCTATTTTGTATTGTACCAAAGTTTAAACAGGTGCTTGTATGTACGTAAATAAAGTGAATATATATGTTTATAAAATACAGTGTTTCCTTCTTTGTGATCCTAAACCTATACAGGAGTAGTGCATACTTAGGTTGTAACCTTAATAGTAGCAGCCAGTGGCGGCTCCAGGAGTAGTGCCTCTGTGTTATGGCACTACCTTAAAAAGGGAAAAAATATATGCACCTGTTTTAAATTGTGTGTAAGAGTATATTCCGAATGCAGTCATGCTTTTTAAATCAAGACGGTGCGGTGCGTCAGTTAATAACACTACACAACACTTATAATTTACCGGAACATGTTTCGGAGGCTGACTTTCCCCCACCATCAACTGGTTCTCCCTGGTGTGGATGGTGATGTTTTCTCTGAAGTCTCCTCTGGTGGTGGTAAAAGGAACTTGCTGAAGATATCTTTCTCAGGGATGTCGAAATTCAATTCTGTTTCTATTTTTCAAAATGATTTGTTCCCACATGGACAGTTCTTGTTTTCCCGTTATGTGTTTGAGGAGTTTTGATTCTGGCTTTATGTTGTGGGTTTTTGTCCAAAAGTGAGTGGCAACTGCTGATTTTTCCAACTGTTTGTTTTAAATGTTTCTAAAGTGTTCCTTGGATCTTATTTCTAAATTTTTTTTTTGGTTTTTCCTGTATATACTTCATTAGAGTCACTGCATTCAATTTGGTATATGCCAGATTTTTTATTGGGTGGGATGACATCTTTGATGTTTTAGTTCAGTAGATTTTTTATGGAGTAGTGGTTCACTGGTGCTAGCTGAATGTTCTGTTCTTCGTAAACTTTTTTGAATTTTTCGGAGACCCAAGGATGGAATGTGAATTTTTTTAATGTCATTTTTGTTTCTGCTGCTGTGAGTGTTGTAGTTCTTTTGGTAACTTTTGTGTTTCTGCTCGTTTCACTTTTCTTTGATTGGGCGAAGCTTTCTTTTGTGCTATTTCAAAATTTTTGCAATATTCTGCTTTGTATTCTTCTATTGGAAGGGAATGTTCACCAATCTATGTGTTAAACTATTGAGGATTGCCTATTTGTGACTTCTTGGATTGTAACTATGAGCTTTTATGTAATTACCTGTCTGTGTTGGCTTTCTGTGAATACCGAGGTTTATTCTATTCCTGTTTTTCATTATTTATATGTCGACGGGCCTTAAACACTACTCACTCACTCACTCACTCATTATTTATAAATCTAAAAATGGTAGTTTCTCATCATTTTTCAATTCCACAGTGAACTTCATGCTTTTTTCATGAATATTTCACCAGAAATATATGTTTTGAGGCCCTCTGAATACAAAAAAAAAAAAAAAACATATCTAGAGAAAGGTCTGTGTGTGTGTGTGTGTCTGTCAGTCTGTGGACAGCATAACTCAGAAAAGTTGGTTAAAAGACGAAGTCTAAGTTTAATGTCTTTCAAGGATGCGACATGAAGATTTTAAAGAAAATTCAATGCCACATGTTTCAGATATTTTTATGACAAATGAAATGAATCTTAAATTTTCTGGCTATAGTTCATGTAGTCCGATTTAGTCTGGCTGACTTTTACATAACTGGTAAACTCTAAGAAATAGACCAAATCTTACTGTACAAAAATGTAGATCTTGCTAAAATACACAATTTATGTCTGAGTTATTTTTTTTTTTTTGTAGAGTGAACCATTTTGGAGATATTTCTTGTTTTGTGTGTCAATTTTGGAAAACTTATAACTTTCATGCAGTGGAACATCGTTCATTTTTTATATGTTAAGCGTACAAAGAGAACGGAATCTCAAAGCTTTGAAAGATTTTACTTTCTTTCAAAGCCTACTGTGTTCTAATATTCCTCTTACATCTACAAGGGAATCAACAATAAGATAATTTGTACAAATGTTTATCTCAATTAACACCAAAAAGATATAGCAATAAGAATTTGTAAGAATGGTTAGTACAAGAGTAGAGAAAGTCATATGAGTGCAACACATCATTTTTTCATATGTTAACTGTGCAAAGAGAATGGAATTTGAAAGCTTTAAAAGATTTGACTATCGCTCAAAGCCTACTATATTCCCATATTCCCCTTGTACCTACAAGGAAATAAGCAATAAGATAATTTCAGTAAGTGTATCTCAACTAACATGAAGAAAATAAAAGAATAAGTGTTTGTAAGAATGGTTAGTACAAGAGTAGAGAAAGCCATGTGAGTGCAACACATCAGATATCTTCCTCTAACTTCAAGTTAGTTGAGATAAACATTTGTAGAAATAACCTTACTGCTGATTTTCATGTAGGTGCAAGGGGAATATAGTAGGCTTTGAGTGATAGTCAAATCCTTTAAAGCTAGTCACTATATGAAGGCTTTCAAATTCTATTCTCTTTTTACAGCCAACAGATAAAGTGAATAATGGCGTTCTATTTGAGATGCACACACTCAGAACGTTGATGGCTCTTCATCACTACACGTGGCTTGAAGCCTGAGAACGTCTTGAATACTTTCAAATTCCGTTCTCTTTGCATGGTTAGGAAAATGAATAACGATGTTCCATTTGACAGAAGTATAAGTTCTCCAAACTCTGACAAATAACAAGGAATATCCGCGGAATGGTTCACTCTACAAAAAAAAAAAAAAAAAAAAAAAAAAAAAAAGACATAAATTGTGTTTTAGCAAGATCTACATCTTTTTATAGTAAGATTTACTCTATCTCATATTAACATAAAAATATGGTGCTCTCTAAAAAGCGGTTACTATTACTGCTAAGTCTCTTCAGTATTTATGTTGAAAAATATTGGAGAGCAAGAGGATTAATGACTTCATTGTCAGAAATCCAGCATTAGCTAACAACAACTCTATCTCATATGGTTTACCAGTTATGCAAAACTCATCCAGAATAAATACGATTACATGAGCTATAGCCAGAAAATTTGAGATATACATTTCTTTGGCCATAAAAATGTCTCAAAAATATGGCATTTTAATCAAAATCCTTAAAGCCATTTTCAAGAAAATCAAAATTTTCGAAAAATTTACCATGTAAAGGGTAGTTTAGGTCAGAGGAATTTTCTTCAAAATCTTTGTGTTGCATCCTTGAAAGACATTAAACTTAAATATCATCTTTGGGTTCTAACCAACTTTTCGTTTTTGAGTTATCCTTCCACAGACTGACAGACAGACACACACACATGCACACACACATGCACACATAGACACAGACCATCTTTACATTCTCTGCTGCTAATTAGGGGAAGTATTGTATTCCACCCAAAAATTTGATGTTGAGATTTCACCAGAAATATATGTTTTGAGACCCCTGAATCCGAAAAAAACATTTTTAGAAAAAGGTTTGTTTTTGTGTGTGTATGTATGTGTGTGTGTGTGTGTGCATGCGTGTGTGTACAGAATAACTCAAAAACGAAAAGTCAGTTAAAAACAAAGTTTTTTAAAAACCCCACCCTAAACTACCCTTTACATGGAAAATTTGTGGAAAATTTTGATTTTCTTGAAAATGGATGCAATGATTTTGATTAAAATGCCTTATGTTTAAGATATTTGTATGACAAATGAAACGTATATTTTGAATTTGCTGGCTGTAGCCCATGTAGTCCTGTTTACTCTGGATGACTTTTGAATAACTCGTAAACCACAAGAGATAGACAAAATCTTGCTGTAAAGAAAATGTTGTTGTTGTTGTTAGCTAATGCTGGATTTCTGACAATGAAGTCATTAATCCTCTTGCTCTCCAATATTTTTCACAATGATATTGAAGAGAGCAGTACCAGTAATAATAACCGTTTTTTAGAGAGCACCATATTTTTATGTTTTGGCAGTCACATCGCTCTCTCACAACCCCCAGAATGTCTGGAGGACCACACCTGTCGTTGGTTTACGGGTCTCACCGACCTGACCGGGAGAATAAATTTGTGCGCTGCGGACAAGAAAATGTAGATCTCACTAAAACACATAATTAATGTCTGAGTAAATTTGTAGAGTGAACCATTTTGGAGATATTCCTTGTTATTGCTGTCAGTTTCGGAAAACTTAATAGTTTCGTGAAATGGAACATCGTTGTTCATTTATTTATATGTTACGTGTGCAGAGCAAACGGAATCTCAAAGCTTTAAAAGATTTGACTATCGCTCAAAGCCTACTGTATTCCATATTCCCCTTGTACCTACAAGGAAATAAGCAGTAAGATAATTTGTACAAATGTTTATCTCAACTAACATGAAGATATAGGAATAAGAGTTTGTAAGAATGGTTAGTACAAGAGTAGAGAAAGTCGTGAGTGCAGCATATCAGATTTTCTAAAAATGCCATTTTTGGATTCTGGATGCCTTAAACGTACATTTCCCCCGAAATCTCGACATTGAATTTTTGGGTAGAATATAATACTTCCTCTACTTACATATTAGAGAAAGTAAAATCTGTAGTTTGCACTCACATGACTTTTTCTACTCACTCTTATACAATCTATTCATAAAAACACCTATTTGTCTATCTAACTCATGTTAAGCAAGTTAATATTTGTATAAATCATTTTATTACACATTTCCTGATAGGTACAATGGCTGTAGGAGAATGCAATAGGCTTAAGTAATAGTGAAATATTTTAAGAGATAGTTGCCATGTGATGGCTGTAGCTTTCTGAAACCTCATAGTTATGCTAATTAAGGAAAATGTGTGTAAATTACACCACAAACAATTAGTTCCAAGGGTCGTCATCAACTTAAAGTATTGCGCTGATGTATTTGTTATTCTAATGACTTGTCCATGTTCAAAGTCACCAAGCTCCCCATACCTCGCACTCATACAGTATCAGGGGTGGGACAGTCGCACGATACAAGCACAGTTTAAGGCAGTGCATTGCTGAAATTTGGTGAAAATTGCCAAAAAATTTTATTTTTACTTTTTGCATTTTTTATTATGCTTATATATACTTTGCACTTTAACAGCACACTTTAGTTTTCTCAGTATCAGCCATTTTTAAAGCTGCAGGAGGGTATTTAAATGCCCCAGTGCAGGTGATCATTCCTCGCTTAACTTCATTGCTACAGCTTTGAAGTGCATTTTTCAATTTCACTGTCTCTGATTTTGGTCTCTTGCAGGGAATTTTGCTTCAGAAAAGTTGTAAGTTGGCTGTGCTGAAATGAATTTGATATTCGAGCTGAAATGATGCAAATCTGACACATTTTGCTGCCAAACAGAGAAATGCAGTTAGTGTTCTGTAATTCTATAATCTTGCCAGGTTATTTCAGTGTTCCAGTTATATATTAGACATTATTGAGGTAGTTAATAGGTTTTAAGTTATTTGTTAGTCTATAGTAGAGCCATAACAAGCAGATATTTTATGAATTTTATGTATAAGTTTGCGAAAGTGCATTGTGTAGAGGTTAGCTAAGAACAACAAATTTCTAAATTTTGTGAACAATGCAAAGGTGAAAGGAAAGTTTTCATATAAAGAAACAATGACTTCATTGTCAGAAATCCAGCATTAGCTAACAACAACATATAAAGAAACAACCAAGCAAACTTAAAATGTTACTGAGGCCAAGAAGAAAGCAAGAGGGAGTCCAATATATGGTGCTGGGGAATTTTAAGTTGATTGGGTTTAAGTAAAGAACAAAGACATACTGTTAAACTTTGAAGTTCATTTTTCTCAGTTCTTGTTTTTCAGCATTTTTCACTATTCAAAATGCTCCTTGGACCCTAGTTTATAACTTATTAGCTTGAAATTTTCAGGAGACCTTCAGAGATTAAAATATTAAAATTTGTCGTATGCTAGTTAAAAAAATATTAAATATTTTTCATAACTCATACTGAAAAAATTGAAAATATTGATAAATAGTATACAAACAATTTTTTTCTCTTAAACTAATTAAATGTAAGCAATTTTGGTATGACAATTTCTTTACATTTGTATACTGAATTCAAATTAAAAGTTTAGGAGGGATACAATAAACTGTAGGGTCCAACGGTCATGTCATATGAGCATAGCAAAAAGTGATTTATCTTCTTTCTTTCTTTTTCTGATTATACTCCCCAATTATGTAGGACTTACATCCCCTAAGAGTGATTTATTATTAATAAATATATTAATAATTTAAAAATGGTTTGACACATTACATTGAAGTTTTGTGTATACTATTTACTTTATGTTCTGAGTGTGTGGGAAAAAATTCAAAGCAATCAGAAGAAAACTGTGGATTTTTAAATTTTCACAGATATGTTGCCTTAAAGTATGTGGGCATTGTGGAGCAGAAAACGGGGTATAACTGTCTGAGGGCAGCATGTCCTAGGCCCACCTTTGTCCTGGTATGAAGTGAAGGTGAATCTGTGGTTGAATAGTACTTCGAGGTATTTGGCAGAGTTAACCCAAGAGATTGTACTGTGTGCCAACCTCGGAGTCTTGTCTGGCCTGCAGCTTGTAATGTCGGTAGAGCTAAGCTTTTCTGCGGACTGGTCATTCTGTGCCGGTATGAGGACATCATCAGCATACTGGCGCACAACAGTACTGGGTTCCACGGTGAAGTCAGACATGTAGGCCGCAAAGAGCAACGGTGACAGCATATTGCCTTTCTGCACTCCAGCCACTAGGTATCTGACTGAGGACAACTTCCTCATGGAAAGTGAAGTTAGACCCCTGGGAGGAAGGAATGGAATGAGTGTATAAGGGGCATGAGTAAACCCGAACGAGCAGCGAGCCGTGGTGAGGGTTCCTGATATGTGCTGGAAAGTCTTCATCTTGACGTTGGGATTTGCCTAACTAGTCGCCAGCTGCATGGGTTTTGAAAGCAGTCCCTTGCCCCCTCCAATAGACCTGGTAATTACAACACCATCCACCTGTCGAGAACAGCAGTTCCAGTGCGCAAATCCCCCACTTGCCTTCGCCAACACTTCCTACCTGGAATGTGAAATGAAATGGAGGGATGTAATTGTCTTTTCCAGCATTTGCCTGGTGACCTGGGAAAACCTCCAAAAAACCCATGGGTCAGGAAGGTTGCCCACGGGATTCGAACCCAGCAATGAATACAACCACTTTCCTCCGGGTGATATTAAACTTGATGGGAGGGGAGAGAATGTTAATGATACATATGAATTTCCCAGAGGGACCTTTTAATTCCTGGGGGGATTTACACATCCAGGCCAGCCCCTGAATTCATTACTGCTCGAACCCACAAACACCTGAATGTGAGCTTCACATGAGCCATCTCCCTAACTCACGAAGTCTAGTATTGTTTATTTTAATTTCTTTAGCCTTCAATTTTAATGTACATTTTATATTGTTTATTTTAATTTCTTTAGCCTTCAATTTTAATGTACATTTTATATTTCTTTCAGTTATCAAAACCTTGCTAGAAGTTTACATCTGTGTATAGGTTTCCATATATAAGTACTTATTTTATTTATCCTCAAAAACTACCAAGATGTTCAAAACACATTTACATCTTTTAGTTCATAATGCATTCTATAAATATATTTAATTTTGTTTTCATTTTTAAAAAATAATGTATTTAAAAGCAATATTTAATTGATTAAGCCCTTTCCCAAAATAATATTGAAGAATATTGATCCCAAAGTATTAAAGAGATATAAACATTATGAAGTGAACTCCAACAGGTAACATCAGTGGCAACATGAAACCTGGGAGAGTATAAAAAGGAGCAGGAAGGAAGAAAATTCCTCTTAAAGTGTTTTACTCCAAACCAGATAGTAATACAAAACCTTGATAGCATTGGTAGTAGTAAAATTGTTTCATAAATAGCAGAGAATGCGATGAGGGTTTCCCATGTGTTTCAATTTAAATCTCAAGTAAAATATATACTACACTATATGACATATGAATATACAGAAGCCTTAAACTGTGCTTCTTTATAAACTAACCTTCAAGGGAACACCATAGTGATACTTTAGCCTGTCTGGTCAAAAAATCAATTTTTGGATTTTCATTGCAAAAAATGCACCATACTTTAAAGTGGTGCACCTCTACCTTTTAAATGGGCATGCCCACACCTTCCATTTCATGTAAGCTCGGAATAAATTGTTTTTAAACAAGACGCTAAGTGTTCTGCTGCCTATGCACTGTAGCCTAGTTGAACGAGTTCTCCAATAAATCCCCTAGAGGGCAGTGTTTTTCATTTGTTGATTTCTGAAGTTATTTACCATCAGTGATGCCAATTTAGTTGTTTTTAAACTAAATCTGGTCTTTTTGGGAAGATCTTTAGTTGTCAAAATTTATAAATTTAACATTGCTAGTATAGGAATTTAGTTGTTTGATAAACTGCATTTGGTTGGACAGAAATGTTTTTAACATTGACAACATAGAAATTTAGTGGATTTCTTATTTTTGTCTGGTTATTTTTCTTGATCCTCTATTGGCAACACTGTTTACCATGCTTCTGTTTGGCTTGGCAGATTTCTGTTATTTACAAGCTGATTGTGTGCATTTGATCTTACTTTTAATATAATTTAGTATGCTTACCACATTTGAGTGTAATTATTGGCATATACATTGTGTGAAGTATTATTTATTTTGTGGCAAAAATAAAGCTTAAGTTGTGGCAACAGATACTTTGCTTTTATTTCTATGAACAGACCACGTGTTTGTAAACACTGTATGCATTGTGTGTATTTTAAAATCACATATTAAATTATTATATTTTAGAATGCAGAAAAGATAGGACAGTCAGTGCCCTAACCCTATGCAAATTAATGAACAAAATCAGATGGGAAAAAGTATAGCTGCATCAAGGTTAATGAGGAAGTGTGTGACTAAGCTTTAAACACATTTTTCTTGCAAACATTTTTTTTTGTTATTTTCTTTCCCCACAAAAATCTAAAATTTTTCCCCAATATACTTCAGAATATGGGCACTAAAATGTCCAATTGAAATTTTGATATTTGTTACAATTTTTTAAACAGAATAATTAATATAATAATGTGCTGTTCTGTA
Source organism: Tenodera sinensis (assembly GCA_030765045.1). Classification (NCBI taxonomy): domain Eukaryota; kingdom Metazoa; phylum Arthropoda; class Insecta; order Mantodea; family Mantidae; genus Tenodera; species Tenodera sinensis. The sequence continues at coordinate 24,265,678 of CM060971.1, forward strand.
TTTGTTGTAATTTGCTACAAAGGTAATAAAAAATATAATTTAAAAAAATCAACTTTGTAGTTCATCTGTTGGATGATGTAGATTTTGATTATAGCCAAAAAGTTTATGTAAATTAATATACCAAGAATATGATTAGATATTGGATATAGTACACACATTTCTTTAGTTGCTGGAAATGCCTGAGAAAAAAATAAAGCTCTAACTTCGATGCTTTAGAAAATCACCTTTTTCACTTCAGTGTACCCTTAAATTGTCATAGGAATTTTGCGCGCGCTCTACATAGGAATGCCCGGTAGGATAAGGAGCAATCTATCCTATCCGCGGCAAACGTCGCTAATACTCGTTAAGTTTCGGAATGCGCTCACCTTCGGACATTCCGTCTCACAAATTCAGAACTGCCGTTCTTAGGCGAATAACGGATGATTTAGCACCCTAAGCCGCAAAGTTTAGCCCAGTGATGTTTTTTTATAAGGAGAGGGGCGTAGCAGTTAGGGCCTACGACTTCAGAGCGCGGCCATAAAATCTCTTCTGCAATATCCTCATTGGCGGGGAAAGTAAAACTTTATTTAGCGCCGTTTAGTATCTCAATTACATTGGTACTTCTTCGTGCATGCGAAGATGGCTTGTTTTTTTTCTCATGTCGCCTTGGATTTCCATAGTGTAAAGCAGCCTAAAAGGGTGGGAGTGAGTGTGTCAAAGATTTTATAGGCGGAAAGATAAATTCCAGATGAAAATGCTAAGGTATTCTTATTAGTATTCATTGCCATGATACTTTCTTAAGGATTATAGATAGTAATCTGCGCGTGCCTAACTCCCAAAATGTAGTGGGCATGAGTTGGGTTTGTCACCAATAAGGTTAGAAAATAGCCTTTTTACCTGTGCTTTTTACTTCCATACTGTTTTCATAAAAGTAAATGTATTTGGGACTCAGTATGTTTAAAACATAGAATGCACAAGTAATCAATAAAGACTCCACTACTTAAAAAAGAATAAAATAGTAATACTAGCGTATAAATTCTGACAGGTTGGCTACATTGTGATCTAAGGTTAATTGTCCAAGAGGTCTTGTTGAAATGGCAGTAGTAATAACAAATGTAAACTAAATATTAAGCTGATATATTTATTTGAGATGTATGCGTGATGTTATTACATTTTTGAATTCTGAGGTAAGGATCTGGAAAACCGCTACTTCTTGTTTGAAGTAGAGTGGAGAATAGAAATGAATAACGAACTGTTGTAGATTGTGAATAGGTTACTTTTAAATATTTTACTTTATAAGAAAAATGTGTTAACCTACAGCTACAGAATCCAGATTAAGTATTGGTGCAGTCGGAAAATGTGCCGTAGGGAGCAAGGCGCTGGAATCCCTTTGCACTGCGCATATACGTCATTCCTTCATTATACAATTGTAGCGAAATATAGTCAGGTCCTAAGCGGCAAAGCGTACTTTCTCTACTGCCTATAAGTAGAGGAAGTACATATGTGTATTCGACTCAAAATTTCGATATCGAAATTTCACCGGAATTATGTTTTGAGGTCCCTTAACCCAAAAAAGCATTTTTAGAAAAATACCATGTGTCTATCTGTGAACAGTGTAACTCCAAAATGAAAAGTCGCTTAAAACTAAAGTTGGTATTTAAGTTTAATATCTTTCAAGGATGTGACATGAAGATTTTGAAGAAAATTGTTCTACCCTAAACTACCCTTTACATTGAAACTTTTTCGAAAATTTTGATTTTCCCAAAAATGACTCTAACGATTTTGATTAAAATGTCATATTTGAGATATTTTTATAGCAAATGAAATGTATATTTTGAATTTTCTGGCCATAGCCTATGTACAGCTGTTTACTCTTGATGACTTTTGCATAACTGGACTTTCTTATATACTCACTGCCGATGTATTGTTGAGGAATTCAATATTTCATCAACAGGTAAATATGTCTTTTTTTGTGAACGTTATCTCTAAAATGTTCATTTTTTCCAGAACTTTGGGAATTTTTTTTTTTGGCGGTTTGAGGCATTTTTGGAAGCTAGAATTTTGGGTACATATACGTGCCTAATGAATATTTCGGGATAAAAAATTATTTTTTTTGATGGGGTTGGTCTGCGGAAATTTGCCCTAATAAGTATATGGCAGATTATACATGATGGTGATTTATATCATGCTGTGTAGTTTACTCTTGCATTGGTGGTGGCTTAAAACTAAAAAGAACAACTTTCTTTTTTCTTTTCTCTTGCTTCTTTCTTACAAAGATAGAGGGAAATAACAGTATTATTGGTGGTGGGTATCTTAATAGTAATGATGCATGATCCGATTGGTGTCCCTGAGCTCTGCTCGCAGTGGGACCAAACAAACAATCCATAAGGGATATACCAAATCTTACTGTACAAAAAATGTAGATCTCGTTGAAACATACAATTTGTGTCCAGATGTATTATTTTGTGGAGCTAACCAGTTGAGAAATATTCCAATACTTGTACTTTTCTCAAATGGAAGGTTGTTATTCAGTTTTTATATATTGGCCGTTTCAAACCCTTCATATAATGACCACTCTAAACATTTGACTATTGCTCAAAGCTTACTGTAATCCCCTTGTATTCCCCCAAGGAAATAAACAATAAGATAATAATTTCTGCAAACGTTTATCTTGACTAACATGAAGAAGATAGAGGAATAAGTGTTTGTCAGAACAGCTACCTAGTACAAAAGTAGAGGAGGTCATGTGAGTGTAACACATGAGATTTTTTATTTCTTGGCTCTGCAAAGAGAACAAAATTTCAAAGCCTTCATATAATAACCGGCTTTAAAACATTTCAGTATCGTTCAGAGCCTACTGTATTCCCATATTCCCCTTGTACAGCTGGATTCAGCGTTCTTGGCCCCTGGAGGTTGAAAGCGAGTTACTTACCAAGCCAGGTGACATCAGACAGCAAGCGAATTGGTGCGTCAGCTTCATATGCTACTCAGATAATGTTCTATTTCATAAAGTAGTGTGTACAGTCCATGCAGAAAAAATGTCTATACGATGTACCTAGCTTAATTAGCTGTGCAAATGTGTTTGTATTAATACATGCATCACTGCAGATATTGTAAATTTGGTCTTTTTCCATTTAAAAGCCAGTTCTCTCACTATTCTGTTTAAGGATGACTTGCTGCGCTGGAAGTTAATACCTTCTGTTAAAATTCTAAGTAATTTGGCTATTGTAGGAGCACTTTTTTTTTGCCTGCCTCAGTAGCGTGATGCCTCACGTTCAGCAGGTCGCGAGTTCAAATCTCGCTTAGGATAAGTTATCCGGGTAAGGTTTTTTTCCAAGGTTTTTGCTTATCTTGAGAAGACGAATGTCGGGTAACTTAAAGCTCCATGGACCTCGGCCTCATTTGATCATCATTTCACCTGTTTCATTCATTCACCGTCCGATATGACATTATGTTGGAGGACGTTAATTAAAAAAAAGAGAAAAAACACATTTTTCCTGAACATAACAATTATGAATCATTCTTCTAATGACACATTTATCGAAGTCATCTAGATCCGTTACTCATTTCGGAACCTTTTTTTTGCCTGGAGTTCCAAAAGACGTGTTCTGATTTTCATGTTGTTCGCGTTCTTGAACAATTCTTTTCACTGTTCTTTCTGACGCTCCTGTAGCATCTAATACGCGTTTTTGAACTATTTAAATTTTTTTTTAAAAAACCCTTGTGATGTAAGCAGTTCTTTGTTTTTAGCTTTTTTCTTCATGTATGCCCATACATTTGAAATAATTTTGCTACTGTGACTGTGTAATGTTTTGGATCCTAGTTTAGAAAGCAGTGGTAGCATAATTGACATGCTATGATCAATATCTCATAAATTCACTATATTCACTTCTTATCGCAAATATCTTACTATGTCTTTATTTACTGCATGCTGCACAAAAAAGCAACTGTGAATTAGCAAGGACTATTTAAATGCAGGCATCACTACCTTCCCCCTCCCCAACCCACCTGTTGTGTATGGTTTCATTTGCAGAATTATATGAGCTGACGAAAGAGACAGAAGCTATAGGTTCGCCTACAGGACTTACACGCAAGGTCAGGGGCCAAGAACGGTGAATCCAGCTGCACCTAGAGTTATCATCAGGAATGAAGGTGGTTGCGCAGTAGACAAATATCCAATGATGTCACATTCTTGTGTTTCCTAGCCAACTGAGCGTAGTCTGTTTTAGATTGCATGTGTGAGAGTATTTGTACAGTTTTACAGTGAAGTTAAGTAATTCCGAGCAATAAGTCCATCCGTTGTGGGATATTAAGTTCATTAACAGTTCCAAAGATAGCAGAAGCAGAAAAAACGTTGCGTTATTCATGGTCAAGCCAGAGAAATGGTGTATAGTTTGCACAGTTTGTCGAGATCGTGGTGACACTCTGCATGTGCAAGAGAGGAATAATTAAGGAGAAGTGACCGGAGTGGTGGGGAACAAGCGAGTGATGTCAGAACTCAGGCAGTCACATATACAAGTGGTGTTATAAACAGTTATTGTGTAGTTATCACAGTGAGAGCAAGCGATACTCTGATCCCCACCTCTCCTATTATACATGTGTGCATGTCTCGTCTATGCTTCAGGAGTCGGGGAGTGTCACAACAATCTAGACAAACTGTAAAGAATACTTCCTGAGCAAGATGGAAGCAGTGTTGCCGATGATGTTTAACAATGGAATGTGTTGTTTCAGTTCATGTCAACTGCCATGTGCTTGCAAATACCTCCATTGCCCCTCCCTCTTTTGCCTCTCAAGAAGCATCGCAACGCAGCACTTCCCGTCTTTACCGTACATGCGCGTTATCTGCCATCGTTCCTGATGGCTAGTCTATGGTTTGTTCACCAGCTCATGGCCCCTGACAGGAATGCAGCCAGCCAGTACGTCAGTAAACAATTCCACATAAACAGCGATATCTCACTGAAAATAGCACAATTGAAGGGTTGCATGCAAAAATGGGTTAACCATCAGTTTGTTAAAAAGGACAAAGAGAGAAGAAGAAAGAATAAATTGTTAGAGCAGAAAATAAGTTTGTTCATTATTTTTATCTGAAAGTAGAAACATCATTTCAAGTTTATCATTATGTATTAGGTAACTATTTCAAAAATTTGTTTCTATCAGAGGTCCTAATACATTATATTTCTAATCTATTGACAGACTGTCCCCATAGTGCAGTGGTAGTGTGGTTGCCTCTGGCACGGGGGACCTGGGTTCTATCGCTGGTACTGGCATGGGATTTTTCCCTGTTGAGATGTCTGGTCTGGTGTGCACTCAGCCTTGTTAGGTTGAATAAAGAAGTAGGTTGTGAAGGCTGCATAACCAGCCAGTACTGCACCCTGCTCATGGTGCAGAGGGGGGGACACAGTGGCTGGGCGATAGGTCTTGGTCCGGATAGGGCTGTTGCGCTGCAGGGTTAGGGTTTTTGGGGGATCTACTCATAATCAAGGTCATCGAAACATGCTACCTCAGTTAGCAACTGGTTGTTGTCACTTTTTAAACTTATGTAAAACTGATGGTGAATTGGAGGAATATAAGTTAACAGTTGTACAGAATGGGTCAAAAGTCACGATCGGGTAATGTTTATATTGAAATAACTCACTTTGCAAAACCGAAAGTCAATTAAAAACTATTCATAGGTGGAAAGGAATATTTTCCCCCTTCATATGCTTTTTGTTGTATCAGTTTGTCAATTTTCCGATGGAGCAAGGGCATTGTTATGTTATAGTGGCAGCCAGATTTTTTTGCAGGTTATTAGTTGATGTCAATGTGATATGCTGCTTGTGTTGTAAGCAATGGCTGATACAATGAAATATACGATTGAGGAACGCCTCATAGTAAGTGTGTGGGTTCACGAGAAAGAGGCTGAACATATGAAGAAATCAGAGAAAACTTTTCTTCATTCCAATAAAACAGCTCTCAGTGAAGCCAATCTCCCAAAACTGGAAAAGAAGACTTTCTCAACAGGCTTTGTATTTGATGCAAAACGCAGCAGAAAACCTAAAAATTACTGCAGTGATGATGTTAGTTGTCTTCTGTCTGAGCATTCGCTGAACAAATAAAGAAGGAAACAATCGGCAAAAATGCACATACCGAGAACATCATATGATTATTGTCCATACAGGGCCACCACGCTGACTGGCCCATTTATGTTTATCTTTTCATGCTTCTATTCCTTATTAGTGCAGCAATCAATAAATAAATAACTATTTATTTATGCCAACAAACTTACTGTTGGTGTTTTTAAACACACAAGCCGTGTGTGGGCAAAGTTTAATCCTGGGATATAAAGTACTTACAATAGTAAGTCACCATTGGGGTAATTGTCTCTGATGTGAGACTGCCTTTGTGGTTTACCAGGAAAAATACGAACTGGCTTGAGAATTTAATGCCATTCTGGCAGTTTGTCACAATAGCTCAGTGGTAGAGCAGCCGCCTGGTAAGCGGAAGGTCTGTGGTTCAAATCCCAGTTGTGGCATTGAATTTTTAAGTTCCAGTTCTACCTCTTAAATAACGTTTTTACGTCACTTGGGAAGTTTGTTATTGCTACACAAAGTTAGGAAATTTCCGATCACAAGTTTTGGCCCATCCTGTAGTAAATGTTTTACCTTGGCAGGTTCACTTGCCTCTCTTGCCAACTCTACAACTGAGTGATGGCCTACTACCACTTTTTCTCCTTGTCAAAAGAATCAAACTCCAATACTACCACATGAATATTTAAAGAAATATGTAAATGGTTCATCTTTTTTCAGCATTACACATGACACTTTATATAGCAAAACCTTTTATTTTCTGATACCAGTCCTTTGGTTACCTTCATCAACAATGGCTCAGTGCTGACAAACGTGTCAGATGACGTGTTTGTCATCATTTTGGAATACAGTTTCTTAAAACACGAGAAAACCGAACTGAGTACCTCACACATTAACGTTATGCAACTTGCTACTCTGGTAAGCGTATGGTGCCATCTTGACAGTCAGTCCGATTTTGCATTATTGTGGAGTGTTTCTGAAAATTGCAAGAAATTTAAGTGCTTGTATTTCAATGTTAACGCAGCCTCGTAGAACATAGTTCATATCCTCAACGTTAGGTGGCAGCTTGTAACTTGATTCGTACAAAATTGATGGTTAATTCATTTTAGCATGCAACCCTTCAGTTTAAGTGTTATTTTCAGTTCATGCAGTGTATTTAGCTTATAAGACGTAAACAATGTTTTCAACTATGTCCCACTCAACATTTTGTACCTTTTCTATATTTTTCAGAAACCCTGCCAAACTATTTCGGTCTTAAGTGACATATCCTCGAGTGTTACATCATGCAATTCCTGTAAGGATAAGTTCTCTGTTACATTTCTTTTAAGTATTCATTTTACATATTCATTTTACCTTGGCCCAAACTAGTTTTATGGGATTGAGACCACACGTGTATTGGGGCAAATAAACGAAAGTATGGCCCAATGAAACCAAAATGTGTCTGACTTAAGAGCCTCCTTTGGTTTGTTTGTTTCAGTCATGCTATAAAGATTTGTTTTACACATAGAAATGTCACTCTGAACCTCTTTGTTCTGCAACACAATATCATAACAATTTCACAACACTCCTAGGTGGGAGTTTATCTACTTCTGTACTACTTTTTTCATTACTTCTGACATAAAGTTAGTGAATCTTATGATTTTACAACTGAAATTAAGAGAAATTAGAAGTGAGAAAATATAGCATGAATAACATTGGAGATAAGTTGGCAGCATAACCAGCAAAGCAACGTTTGTGCAGAGGTTTACAAAACTCAGGTTATATTACATGGACTGTCTCCCCTTAGACCATGAGCTAGTGAACAGACAGTACAAGCAAATAAGCAATAACATAATCTATAAATGTTTATGTCGACTAACATGAAGAAGATATAGGAATAAGAGTTTGTAAGAATGGTTAGTACAAGAGTAGAGAAAGTCATGTGAGTGCAAAACATCAGGTTGTTTTATTAGCAGAGGAGTTTAAAAGGTTTGGGTGCAGCAATGAAGGGGTAAGATTGCGTATCTGCTAAAAACTGCTGATTCCTGAAAAACATTTAAGCTAGTGAATCCTGGGTAGGTCCAAAGTTATGCTGAGTTAATAAGTAGTGGTTTAAGAACGTGATGTCTCAGTTAATTTGTTGGGGCCACCCACTGTCCCTTTTAAGTGACTTTGCTTATATGGCTTTATTTCAAGTACAAATACCAAACCTACATGTGAAGTGCCAAATCCATTCACCTAAATTGTTGGATACTTGCAAAAAACTGCCCAGAATAATCCGCTATCCAAAGTAACTGAACTTTAATGTTAAATGAGTTATTTAACATAAAAGTTTACAACAGGAAGTACTTCTGAAGTATGGTTTTTTATATATTTTAGAAATAAATTTGAGATAAAGTTAGACGTGGAGGGGTTTGATACTAAAATTGGGATTTAGTGGTTTTTGAAATTCAAAAATTAAAAACTTGAAACTTGTGTAACGCTAATACTAAACAAGGTTCTCTGGTCAGCACAGTGTTGTAGGTGCTGTCACGGAGTGTAACCTGAAGAAGTCCAACATAGGGGGCAAAACGTCGACATTCGTCATAAGCAAGATGCGACCTTCCCTGGAAGACTCAGATACGAGGTTCTATTATTTGCATAATATAAAAATAACTCTTTAATGAATTTAAGTATCTGAAAAGTTAGTTTTAATTGGTACCCAATAAAAGCAGGTTACAGTCACTTGGTTACAGTACAGATCAAGAAACTTTTCTTTCATTTTACATTACATTTGTATCTATTTCTTCGTCCTGATCTACTTCATCTTCATTGTCTTCAATCTGAGGTCCTACATATTCTTGGTTTTCTAAAGCAGAATAAAATTGAACCAACTCACTGTTGCTCCATTCTTCTGCAAAATGCCTTGGAAGCAATGTTGGAACATCTTGGATATCGCAAAGTCTGTGCAAGATGGGTCCCGCAGATGCTCACAGAATAAAGAAATCACAAATGGAAATTTGTCAGGGCCTTCTGGACCAATATGAAGCTGAAGGTGACAATTTTCTGAATAGTATCGTCGCTGGAGATGAGACGTGGTGTCACCACTACGAGTCAGAATTCCAAAAGACAGTCTATGGAATGGCGACATGCGAATTCTCCGACAAAGAAAAAATTCAAAACACAGCCATCTGCAGGCAAAGTGATGTGTACAGTCTTCTGGGATAGCCAGGGTGTGGTTCTTTTGGATGTCCTGGAGCCTGGACCAACTGTCAACTCAGCATGCTACAAGCCGAACTTCCAGGGTAAGGCCAGAGAAGAAGACCAACTTTCACCTGCGACATGATAATGCCAGCCCCCACACCAGCTTTGCGACCATGCAACTGATTGCAAAGTTTGGCTGGACTGTCTTACCACATCCACTGAACAGTCCAGATTTAGCGTCTTCAGACTTCCATCTCTTTGGGCCTCTGAAAGATGGACTACGTGGCGAATATTTTCAAGACTCGGACACTGTTGTTAAAGCTGTAAGAAAGCGGTTAGCCTCAGCTGGTTCAGATTTTTACAAGTGTGGCATGCAGGCTGTGGTTCATCGTTGGCAAAAGTGCATAATGGATGGTGGTGACTGCATCGGTCGCTTTCTTTTTCTTCGCTCGGCTCACCTAGTCGGCTCCTTTTGATGAAACTTGTGGGTGCAGGGAAGTTGCTTGAAAATGATACGACTTTCTCCCGTAAATCATTTTTATTCACTTCAATAATATTTTATCAATTATGCTTTTGTACAATAACTGGTCTTCTTCAACTGAATAAGGTACAAAAGCTCTTGATCTTTTATTACATATATTCCTTAACTATATTAATCCTCCTCTATAATTTAATCACTGTTGCTGTTGTTATCTGTTGTTAGGTGAAAAATTTTTGTAACAGTCTGGGTTCATCATTTGTTTGAACCACGGAAACTGTAATATCTGGACATTGCCATGCTGTTTATCCATAGCATACTTAAATATAAATGAGAGCTGTTTTACCTAACTTATATAATTTAACATTAATTCTTAACAGTTCATAAATTATTATATAATAAAATTAAATATAACAAAAAAATGGTGAATTCGGAGTGTGACCTAAAATTACTGCCACATGACTATGTGTAAAAATGTCAATCTGTAGCTGAAATATTGCTCTATTTAACTGTGCTGTTGTGATTTACCTATCTCCTGCAGTTTCAATCAATAAAAATAGGAGGCATTACTTTCGGAACAACCCTCGTATTTTGATACATTGCATACATTGGCAGAAGTACTTCTCTCTTTAAATTTCATGGTCTAATGTGCATCATCTTTAGATTTGTCTTAGTGATAAGCTTAGCCCTACAAACTGTATTTTGATAAAAGAAATTTACCTTCAATGACAACATTGTTTAGTTTTCTTTTTCTCTATTTGTTTCCCTGAGTTAAACTTAAAAGTGCTATTGCCCATGTTTCTTAAGAACTTTTTCAGTTGCAGATTTCCAATAATGCTCAGAAATATTATTTACGTTGAATACTGTTCCATGGCTTTCTTCATTCTCTTCCAACTGAAGGAAAGTATCTTTTTCAATTAAGCCAAACACCCAATCTGATGGAATGAAAGAATGTCCAACCATTGGATCGGAAGTGTTCTTCCTACAGAATCAATTTGTTCGGAAGAATAAATTATGAGCTATCTTCCCAGCATAGTAAGATGTATGGTGCTAGACTTTTTTGTATTTTTCTTTTACTTTTATTTTTTATTGTATTTTGTTCGTGCACCCACACTCCCGTCCACAAAACATGTAACCACTGTTTTCTTTTAAGTTTATTATTGTGATGACAGAGACAAGAAGAAATTATGCTTGCATTTTCAGGAAAGTCACTTTCACAATATATATGCAGCTGGTAACATTTTCACTGTTCAAACTGGGAACTCACAGAAGGCGTTGATTGGCCGAAAGGGATTTGGCGGACTTTGAAACTAAAATTGTCAAAATAGGTCCTGGATTTGGTGGTCAATAATCAGCCTCATTTTTGATTATGTATTTTAATGTTGCTGGGGCAATTGTTAGAAGACAGTTGACTGGCATAAAATTATTGGCTACATGTGAACACTTCTGTCCAACTGCCCTCACAATTGCCACGACAATCTATTGTCTCGAGGAGTAGACCAAGGACAACCAGTTGGGCCCAGCTGCTTCCCCCACCACCAGGAATACAGTAGTGTCGAGACAACTGTTGCTGTGTGAACAGACAGGACAGTAGTTGTGTGACAATAGCTGAGCCAGTCCGCTTGTGTTTTTAAGTACAACTTCGTGTGTTAAGCTATAATTTATGTAATTATTGCTCCAAAGTGGAGTAATGATATGAACATAAAGTTTGTCGAGTTGTATAGGGAGCAATGGTGTTTTTGGGACCAGCATGACGTCCTGTACAAGGACAAAAATGCCCGCCAAACGGCACTGTGCGAGATTGCTTCTCAGTTAACCATTCAGGGCTTTGGTGCAAATGAAGTGAAGGCTAAAATTAAGTCGTTTATGTGCCTAGCTTGAAATGGTACAGCATAATGAAGGAAGTAATGGTGAAAGGAGAAGAAAACAGTGTAAAGAAGTGACTTAAAAAAAACTGAAAGAAGCATGTGCAGTTAAAACATGTAGCAAAGGAATTAAAACCACAGAGCCATGAAACTGGATCCCATGTGATTGTCAAAATAAATGTTTTGATCTTATAGAAGACATAATTAAATGTTGTTATTACCTTAACATTTATAAGGAGTATACACCAGGAATTTGAAACCTTCAAGACTCAGTAATGCTGCATAAAGAATTATATTGCTTATGCAATACATAAAATGTGTTCTTTTCAATACATATGGAATCACATATTTAGGTTATAATGGAAACAATTTGTTTTAAAATAGCAAAAATAAGGAAATTGTCAAATGAAAAAGGTTGTTAAGTCCAGGATATATCACGTTTTTCCATAGAAAGACAATTTCCTTTGACTCCTGCTTTTTCTCTAACTCCTCCACTAGAGCTTCGCATGACTCAGCAATAAATTTCCGGCAAAGATCACTATAAATCGAATGTAATTCCTCATGGGACACAACAAACGCTGCACACCCGGCCATTTCTTGCCATCTACTGCCATGGCAATAGTTTCCCCGTGTGAACGGGTTCTCATTTAACTGGACTACCCAGCAACTGCCTCGCAATTGTTTGTCTCATCATCTGGCATTGTGTAAACGTGGCTTAACATGTGTTATTACAAGTTGTGCAATAAAGGAGTGGGCCGATATAAACGATGTTGAGTGTTGACCTTGATACATAATTTAGACAGTGTGACTGCTTTATTTCAAGTATATACATCTATAATTACTTATATAAATACAACTACTATATTGTCTATTACATGTATTGCTACAAGTTGTGCAATAAGCAATGCTGAGGTTTTAGCAGATACAGAATCTTAACCCAATGAAGCAATGGAAAAGCGTAGCTGAAACCAAATGATTGCCAACTTCTCAATATAGGTTTTCCTGGTAAATATGTATAAAATTGGCCCCTCGAGAAAATGAATGAAATTTAGTATAATCAATAGATTTTGTATTTATGATTATGATTTTGAAAGTTTTATTTAGCAGTGAATCTTCTTTTTTTGATTTATGAGCAAATTCTCTACTGGTGCTGCAATGGTTTAGTTTTGCTTTTGGTTGTATTTTGCAAATAAATAATTATAAATGATTATTATGTGCACTAAAATGATGTATTAAAATATTTACCATGAGTAGCATAAATACAGGCTAAATTTCAATTACACAGGACCCTGTCATCCCAGTCATATAGACACACTAACCTAACCTAATACAAGCTAAATTTGACTGTAAGAATTATGCTTACATGTAAAACACGACACCATGCACTACAACAGCTTCTGTGCCTTCCGTTGTCCATGAAACCAAAGTTTCATTAGAAACATAGTGTTTATGCATTAATTTCATTGTAAACAGATTATTAAGTCATTTTAGTGCATATAATAGCCATTTATAAATATGTAATTGCTATCTGCCACAAAAGCAAAATAAACAATAGTAATAGACAACTAAATAGAAACAATCATGATGACCGTACAAGAAATAAACACAAGTATCCACCACAAATGCATTCATTACACTTACACAAAACAAACCAACAGCTTCAGCATGCAAACTTCACAATAAACTCCCCTTATATATAAAGAACATCCAAAATTATAAAGTTTTCAAGAAGGAGCTCAAAAAATATTGTACGAAGGTCGTTCCGAAAGTAATGCCTCCTATTTTTATTCATGGAAACTGCAGGAGATACATAAATCACAACAGCACAGTTAAATAGAGCAATGTTTCAGCTACAGATTATCATTTTTCCACATAGTCACCACCATTCATTATGCACTTTTGCCAACGATGAACCAGAGCCTGCATGCCACACTTGTAAAAATCTGAACCAGCTGAGGCTAACCGCTTTCTTACAGCTTTGACAGCAGCATCCGAGTCTTAAAAATGTTTGCCATGTAGTCCATCTTTCAGAGGCCCAAGCAGATGGAAGTCTGAAGCCGCTAGATCTGGACTGTACAGTGGATGTGGTAAGACAGTCCAGCCAAACTTTGCAATCAGTTGCAACACTGGTGTGGGGCCTGGCATTATCATGTCGCAGGTGAATGTTGGTCGTCTTCTCTGGCCTTACCCTGGAAATTGAGACTTTCAGCTTAGTCAGTGTCGTCTTGTAGCGTGCTTAATTGACAGTTGGTCCAGGCTCCAAGACATCCAAAAGAACCACACCCTGACTATCCCAGAAGTCTGTAGACATCACTTTGCCTGCAGGTGGCTGTGTTTTGAATTTCTTCTTTGTTGGTGAATTTGCATATCCCATTCCATGGACTGTCTTTTGGATTCTGGCTCATAGTGACACCATGTCTCATCTCTCGTGATGATGCTATTCAGAAAATTGTCACCTTCAGCTTCATATTGGTCCAGAAGGTCCCGAAAAATTTCCATTCGATGATTTTTTTTGTTCTGTAAGCATCTGCGGGACCCATCTTGCACAGACTTTGCAATAACCATGATGTTCTAACATTGTTTCCAAGGCGTTACAGCTAACATTCAGGTTTGCACACAATTCTTTAGATGTTATCTGCCGATCAGCACAGGTGAGTTGGTCAAGACGCTCTTCATTGTGAGGGGTGACAGCTGTGTAGGGTCAACCAGATCATGGCTTGTCATGCACACCCTTTTCACCACCTCTAAAATGCCGTACCCATTGCCTCACATCTATTGTTTCGTCTCCATACACCTTTAGCAAGCGTCAGTGGATTTCAATTGGCTCTATTTCTTCTGCAGCGAGAAATTCAATCACACATCTCTGTTTTATATGCATGTCTATATCACACTCTATTTTGTAATACTCTTCTGCTGGTGCCAACTATCACAGAACAACAGAACCACCTGCAAATGAAAAAGCATTACCACTACACTAACGGCATCTGGCTCGGACATCCAAAGTTAACACAAAGAAGTAGGAGGTATTAGTTTCGGAACGACCTTTGTACAAATGGTTGTTTTTACTCAATAGAGAAATTTCTGAATGAAGGAATTGTAAGCAACTGATATAATCAAATTTGTAAATTTTATTGATAGCCATGTACAAAGGTTATTTATTGATATTAGTAGTGCATATAACATTATTGTATTTTTTTCTTACATGTAACCTGATATATCCAACAACATGTATATGGATGTCCCAAAAAAACAGACAACACTTAGTATGTTGTATGGGACGGCAAACTGATTGATTGTCAAACAGGAACTCCAGTCCAAAAATGCATGGTTGTATGAGATGGGTGTATGTTCACATTTCGTCAATAAGCCCAGTGTCAAGCTGTCTACACTAGAAACAGGCTTCGAAATGTGTATTTCTTACATCATTGATGGTTCCTAGAATATTACAACTTAATTAATAGTTCACAGACCGGCTTCAGACAGAATCATAGTACAAGTGAAAATGTACTCCTACTAAGCCAAGACATCAAGAAAGCTTTCAATAGAAAGGAGGATACCTTAGCAGTATTCATTGATTTTAAATCAGCATATGACTCAGTCTGGAGAAATAAATTAGTTGAGAAGTTGCAATCAATAGGTGTGAAAAGTAACATGCTTAAGTGGATAACTCAGTTTATTTCACAAAGATTTTGTGCCACAAAATATAATACATACATTTCCAAATATAAACAAACACACCGAGGACTTCCACAAGGTGCTGTTCTGAGCACAACACTCTTTAACATATATATAAATGACCTTCCATCAATAATAAAAACTTTAGAAACCAAAATTGCTTTATTTGCTGACGATGTAGTCATTTGGACTTCAGGCTCTTCAAAAAAACCTGAATTAATTAAAGACAGAATAGAAACAGCCCTAAACAAAGTACATGAATGGAGCTCCAAAAACCTCATGACTATCAATGTGGAAAAAACAAATTATGAATTATTTACACTAAAATACAAACCAGTTAATATTAACATAAATTATAATGGTAAACCACTCAAAGCAGTGGATGATGCCAAATACTTAGGCATCACTTTCGACAGAAAGCTAAGTTGGAAAAAACATAACAAATATCTCAGAAAAGGTTGAAAAGAAATTGCAAATCCTGAAAAGGTTAGCTGGTGCTAAATGGGGCTGCTCAAGGAGAGTCCTTAACACAACATATAAAATGTATATTAAACCAAACCTCTTGTACTGTTCTGAAGCTTTAATAACAGCAGCAAATGCTAACATCAATAAACTTGAACAAATACAAAATCAGGCTCTTCGCCTAATCACTGGAGCAGTTAAATCCACACCTATTGATGCCATGCTTGCCTTAACACGGACCCCATCAATAATAACAAAAATAGAAGAACAAGCATTGCTCCAACACGAGAAAATGTTACGACTGCCAAACTCTAAATGGACAGAAGAGAACCTCCCCCCTTCAATCCTTAAAACTCATAGTAGTTTCCTAGAAAAGGTAACACAGATTAAATCCAAATTGAACATTCCTAACACCAGAGAAAATCTACTTATAAGAGAAAATCCATTGGAATTATTGCAACCTACCTTCAATTTGGAATTAATAGAGGAAATAAGTAAATCAGACACACCAAAAGAAATGCAAAAACTTCTAGCTCTGGAAACAATCAATACTAGGTATCCCACAGAAGAATGGCTGCACATATATACTGATGGATCCTCCAAGGAAAACCTTACTGGAGCTGGAGTTACATGTTCACATTTTTCCTTTTATCATTCTGTTGGCAATGACACAACAAATTATGATGGAGAAATAGAGGCTATATACATTGCTCTCCGACAATTATTAAATCTTCCCTTAAATAAATTTAACAAGGCAGTAATTCTTTCAGATTCTAAAGCTGCAATTCAGGGAATATGTTCAAATACTACAAAGAAGTCAACAAAAATTAGAGAATGCTACAAAATGTTAACACAACTCCAAAAAGTTAATAAGATTGTTCATCTCCAATGGATTCCAGCACACTGTGGAGTCATGGGGAACGAAGCTGCAGACTCACTTGCAAAGAAAGGCACAATAATAAAACAAAAGTCTAAATTCAATTTCTCATATTCCTCAATAAAACGCTTGATCATTAAAATTTTTTCTCATTCATACCTACAAGAAATAGAAACAAATGCCAAAGATAAAAAATGGATTACACTACTTTCCAATCCAGATATAATCCCCCAGAGACCAAGGAAAACAGCGGTTGCAGCCTTCCGACTATTGACAAATCACGACTGCTTAGCAAGTCATCTCTACAGAATAGGTATCTCAGCCTCACCAATATGTGTCCTGTGTAACGATCCAGCAGAAATGAACGAAGACCACTTGAAGACCTGTGAAGCATTAAGATCAGAAGAAACTACAGTTCAAAAGTATTGGAAAGCACGAATGCTAATGGCTTCATTGCCAGATGCAAGGCACTAGAAAACAACAACAACATCATTGCAGAGCCTATATCAGCGGTGGTGAGCCTCACGCACATGACTCAATTAGTGCAGTAGTCTTTGAAGACTTTCAATACCTCGTAGACTTGAGCCATAAGGTCCTCCGCTGAGGTTGTAGGACTGCCATACACCATACTCTTCATACAACTCCACAGAAAATAGTAGAGAAGTGTCAGATTTGGCGACCGTGCTGGCCATGGAATTGGTCCACCTCTACCAATCCATCGATTTGCACATGCGAGGTTGACGTGCATCTGCAGCTGTTTACTGGTACATGTCATACTGCTGTTAAAAAAACATTACTGTACTGGAAACTACACAAGTAATGCAGTAGGATGTGCACTGAGGACTCTGGAGGAATGTTATCGTGCTCATGTCGTTCATCCCAGTACACACTTGGCTAAAGGGTTGCATACATTCCATATTAAGGTACCAAAATGAATGTTAACAAATTGTCACAACCGTTCGTTCTCAAACTTCAACACTCTCCAGCATCCAGATTGTACATTTTTGGACAGGGGTTCCTATCTGAAAATCAATCAGTTTGCCATCCCGCACAACACATTAACCATAGTCAGTGTTCTTTTGGGACACCCAGTATGTTCTAAAAGAAAGAAAGAAAACCGTTGCAGAACATGTACAGAGTTTGCTCATAAATCAAAAACAAAGTCCGTCGCACATGTCCTTCTTGATTGTCCGCAATACGGTCATGAGCGTCAGTCCCTAGGCCTGGGCCTTACACTGTGCTCTGTTTTAGGCAACGACGCAGTAGCTGTCAACACAGCACTGCGGTTTGTTGCCAAGATTGATTTTTGCAAGCAAGTGTAAGGTGCTTTTATATTGGCGGATATTGACTTTTAGTTGTTTTTACTTTGGATGTTATTCTGGTTTTTACCTTTTAAAGATTTTATCAGTTTTAAGTTTTATAAGTCTACGTTTTTACCAGTTGTTTAACTTTTAACTGTTTTAGCTCTCGGTTTTTGACTTTTTCACCTTTTTTAAGTTATTTTAACTTTCACCTTTTAGCTTTTTAGGGTGAGGTTTTATTGTTGGCTTGTTTTATTCTGTGAACTTAGGGCCCTAATGACCTAGTTGTCGATGGGCCCTTAAACAATACTCACTCACTCACTCAAAAACAAAGTTTGATTGCTAAATAAAAGTAGAAAATACTAGATGCAATATTAACCGGGCTTGTGGGCTGTGGTCTATTGGGTTCCTTCTTCTTCCCAAACGTTTCGTCTGCGACTACGGCAGACATCTTCAGTGGCGGCGAGGTCGAAGTTTCCTAGTGGAGATCTCAGCACCGACTGCGCTGGTCACCACCAGAGGTGGGAAGAAGAAGGAACCCAATAGACCACGGCCCACAAGCCCGGTTAATATTGCATCTAGTATTGACACCGGCCGTGAAAGCCTTAGAACTTTGATAAAAGTAGAAAAGTCGTAATCAGGGATAAAAATCAATCTATTGCACTATATTTTGTTTATTTCCTTGAGGAGCTGATTTTATATATAGTTACCGTTTTCCCTATGCCATACTCTTCTGGGTTACCGTATGCCATATGCACCTGGAACTATGCATGACTACCCAATATTTGTTTGTGTAATTATTTATCAGTATTACTTTGATTCCCTTGTATGGGAGTGAAACTGAATATTCATGTGGATTTTAGGATTTTTAATATTTATATAGAATTTTGTACAGTTTGTTGACATGTTTTACCTCTTGGCTCCTTGAGAGATCATTTCCGAGTTGTGCTTGCTCTCTCAAGCTGTTTTGCAAATGCAAAGCAGTGCAGAGTGCACAACTCATGTAGAGTAGGTATTCTATAAGAAGAGGAGTGAAGCAGTTGTGACCTTGGCAGTAGAGAGTAGCTCTAGGATGTAGCACAAAGTGTTCTGTGCACATGTGATGGAGCTGCCATCTGTTTGACAGTTATAGAAACAGTGGTACAGTTGCTTAGCACTAAGTTCTCTATAAACACATTATGAAGTTGCCATTTTTCCATCATTTATCAACAGAGATACAATTGTGGGTTGCGTAGGTCTCTGTGTACACATGACAAAGAAAGGTGAATACTGCCACATGTCTCTCTTCTTGCAAATCTGTTGCTATGTGACCACGTAAGTAAATCGATGTGAAATAAATAGAGGGGAATAAATACTTCAGGCTTATAGTGTTTCCTTCCCAAATTTACTTTCTTAATTATTTCATTTCATGTGGCATGTAATACCATATGGTAAAAGCAGGCATTGAACACATCCAAAAAAGTAAAGAAAAAGTATGGGAATGTGCATTCTATTACCCATTTCAATGTGTCATATTTTGATAAAAATCATAAACCATTTTTGAGATAATAGATTAATGCATTTATAGAGCAGTTTGAGATTGGGGTATAAGGGTGATTCCAAAAGTAAGGTCTAACATTTTTTTAAAATTAATAAAAAACTTCAATTGACAACAAATGGTACAAAGTTTTGAGGCTTGAACATTTGTCTATTTTTCCATGTAATCACCATTTCAATCAATGCATTTTTGTAAATGCTGTGGCAGTTTTTGTACTAGTCCATGTCGTGCTGTTGAAGCATTGGACCTCATCTTTCACCTCATTGTTGTCACTGAAGCGCCTTCCAGCCAAGTGTTCTACTTGGAAAACAAGTGATAGTTACTGGGTGCTAAGTCTGGACTATAGGGGGGGATGGGTGATGATGTCCTATGCAAACTGTTGCACAAGATCCAAGGTTTGACATTGTGAGGTCGAGCATTGTCGTGGAGAAGGCTTATGCCTTTGCTCAACATTCCTCTTCTTTGGTTCTGAATTGCCTGTCTTTGTCTGACAATACCTGTCTGCATTTATTGTCCCAGGAACCATAAAGTTGACCACAACAATATACCCTTTTGGTCCCAAAACACAGTTGCCATGACTTTACTGGCATCTTCGCAGCTTGGCTGAACTTGTTTGGTCTCAGGTGTGAAGTGGAAAGCCCAGGTTTTATGACCCGTGACTATGGAATCCAAAATGTTTTTATCTGCATAGCATTGAAGAAATTGGAAATTGGTGGGAAGTTTCAGCACGTTGCCTTTTGTGATCCTCTTTTCAGCATTCTTGGGACCCATCTTGTGCACAGCTTCTGAAATTTCAACTCTTCAAAGTCTGGTGGATGGTGCTTCAAGAAATCTCAGGAGGAACAATGCAGAGCTCATCGAGTGTGATCCACTGATTTTGAAACACGATTTGTTCAACCTTTGCAATTATTCTGTCAGGAATTGATGGTCTCTCGCTACTTTACTCATCATGAATTTCCATACGATCGTCTGCATCACTTGCGGACATTTTTGATATCCATACACTTCCATCAACTGTTGATGAATTTTGATTGTTTAACTCCTTTTGCACTCAAAAACGAAATAACTGCGCGGGAACTCCGTTACAACTGGCTGCCAAGCCGAGACTGTGAGCCCCAGTGGACATGTAGTGGCGTGGAGGAAGGAAGGAAAAAAGCAATATGGCCACTTCGGAGACCTTACTTTTGGGATCACCCTCATTTTGTTGAAAAAGTACCAGGTTTTTGTATTCCACCCAAAAGTTTGAACCAAGTTTTTATTAGGGATACATGCTTTGCATCCAAGTAGAAAAAAAGCATTTTTAGAAAAGGCGTGTATGCATGCACGTGCTTAATCTTGTTAGGGTACAATTTATATCAAATAAGTTTTTATTGTGGAGTTAACCTTTTCTGATATGTTTCTTGTTATTGATTTGGCTTTTAAAATAGTTGTAGAACTTACAAATTGGAAGTCATTTGGTTTTTCTTCCAATTCCTTTCTTGCTTCTGTCATGTAAAGAGAATGGAATTTGATACTCATAACATAAAATATTTGACTATTATTTAGAGCCTACTGCATTCCTCTATTGCTATTATACCATTCACTCTCAGGGCGACCGCACCGTTGTGTGGCGTCACCAGAACCCGCGAGCTGTCTGCCAGAGTTATAAAGTCACAGTTTCGGAACACTAATTACTGTACTTACCTGCATCACATCAGGTGTTAAAATTGATGACCTTCACACAAACAAATTCCTTATATATACGAAAACAATTGTGGTTTACTTGCAAAAGTTCATGTTGACTGATTGTCTGTATTTCTCTCGTGATATTGTCCTTAATTTCTTGTAAAATGGATGGATTTGAAGCTTGCACTGTATCGTTTAACGTTCACCATAAATAAAAACAAGCAAGACGTTTAGCACAAGTGGTTAACATTTCCAAGATATGTGGCAGCAAAGCTTTACAACTACAAGATCCTGTAAGTAGGGTTAATTATTGAAACGTAAGGTTATCAGTGTCATATTTACGACACAACAGTTGATTCACACATTTATGGAAATTCTATTTTAAATATTTTTTCCACAACTAACAAGAAATGAAAGATTGTGTGACTGGTTTAACAGGATTCAGCTACAGCACACTTGCTGGTAATTCTATGCATGAATTGGAAGTGTGTATGGTGAATATATGTATATAAGTACGGCACCTCCAGCCATTGTAACTGAACCATGCCACCAATGATGTCCACCTCAGGTGTGGATGAAACATCTGAATCTCTAAACTTCAGCAGACCACGACTTTTAAGCCCAGAAGAAATCTCCAGCTTTAATTCTAACTCCAGCCGTGAAAGGTTGCCACTTATATATTTTTTCCAGCTCTCATATTTTTAGTTCTTTAAAAAATGGCCTACAAAAGCAGTTTCACCAATATTTGTAATGGTTTGAATTATTTTTTCTGTTTTGAAAACTAAATAACTATATTTACTGTTTCCCCAAAACATTTTCCCTTATCTCAGTAGGCTTTCTGCTTATGGAAAATATAAACTTTTTATAGTATTCTTACCTGATTCTTTCTTTATTACCTGCAATTAAAACTAGAATCTGTTTAATTTTGCTATTAAGTCAACTGCCTCTGTAGCACTCTGGTAGCGCACCTGCCTCTGGCTTGGAGGACCTGGGTTCAATCCCCGGTTATGGCATGGGGATTTTTCCCCTGCTAGGTCTGGCCTAGCCATGTGCCTAAAGTTAACTTGTCTAACTTTTGTTTTATATATTTGGAAGTCAATATATCCTCGTTTACTTTTCTTATGTCCAAATGCAATTACTGCTATTTTTGAAGGGTTTAAGTGTATAAATAAACGAAGGCTTTCAGGGCCAGAGTCATAATTAGTAAAATATGCTTCTGGGCTAAGAGGTTGTGGCCCAGTGAGACAGCCGGAGAAATCATCAGTTGCCCAACATGCCTTAGAAGCACCTGGTGAACCCATCATCTGTTATGATGAAACAGGCATCCTTGCTACAACATCCCATTACCATGCACGCCTATACCATGAAGTAATTGTAATTTATAAGCATAAAGACAACTTTAACAAGAAAGAAGAAGCCCTCAAACTTCATTAGACATGGTACCCTGCTCTACTAAACAGACCCACAGCCAAACCCCTTGGACCAATTACAGAAAGCAGGTGGACCAATCAGGTTAAGGGAGGGAGTAACCTACTATCATATATAAGCCCGCTCTTCCTGCCGGTCAGCAATTCAGTAGCGACTGAGAGACTTAGGAGAGTTACACATAGCCGCTGATGATGCTTGCCACAGCTGTAAGCAAAACCTCTGGGAGAGGAATGAAGGAGCTCAGTGGACCACACCCTCTTAGTGCAGAAGCATATTTTACTAATTATTATTTAAGTTTTATTTCTCACTAATTGTCCATTTTCTTTATTAGGTTCTCTTTATCCTCTGTTACTCCCATAATTTTGTTAGAAATGTGTAATAAAAAAATTTCCTCATAAAGTAGATAAAGTGAGTTTGTAGATCGACCGAACTACCCGGCAGTGGTGCCACAGCAAGCAAGGGCCAGCATGCCCTCTGCCAGAGTTACACGTAAATGACCGGCAAGTCATGGATATGGAACCTAACTGGCGTACTAGCTTGCATTAGCCTTACCTGTATCACAGCATCGAACATGTTCCCTATATCTCGGGTGTACTGAAAATCTCCATATTATGAAGTTCTTTGCTACACTGCAAAAGTTGGCTTTTGGTGCAAGTGAGTGTGCGTAGAATTATCGTCCCATATTTTAGGACAATAGTTCATACGTTTATATAAATTATATTTTAAATAATTTTTTCAGCGACTAAGAAGAAATTAAAGATTGTGCGACTGGTTTCAGCAGGATTCAGCTATAGCACACGTCGCTGCAAATTTTGTGCATGAATTGGAAAGTGTGTATGGTGACAATAATTAGTCAAGGATTGTGGCCATCTCATTCCCCTGACCTATCTCCATGCGAGAATTATTTATGGGGAACATTAAAGAATATAGTGTAAACATCAAATTCATACATGTTACAGGAATTGAAGGACAAAATCATGAGAAAAATACAGTCAATCAGTCAACATGAACTTTTGCGAGTAAACCAGAATTGTTTTTGGAGATACAGGGTATGTGTTCGCATTGAAGGTCATCAATTTTTAAATCTGTTGTGATGCAGGTGAGTCTAATGTAAGTTGGTGTTCTGTACTCATGTCTTACTGCTCGTTTGTGTAACTCTGACAGAGGCCACGCCGATTCTGGTGCCACTGAGTGGTGGTCCGGGCGAGCTACAAACACACTAGAAGAATTAAATTTTGTACAAATAGTTTGTGCAACAATGTGAATAGAAAGTCATTAATGTAACACAACAGGAATTATATTTAATGCACATGTTGATTCTGAAGTTCATTAATTTTAAAATAATGTCTTTTTTTTTTTTTTTTTTTTCAGAGCAGCTTGAGGTCAACTGAAATGGATGGTGAATGTCACCAAAGCTGTGTTAGAAGTGTATGATGTCAAAATGTGGGATGAAAATATAAAATTAGAAGACACGTGTTTGTTGTGTAATAAAACACTTGTAAATGGAGTGCCATGTACAGACCATGACGATAATGGTTTGAAACAGTACGAGTGTCTGTTTTGTGATGTAAACTTCTCTCGTCAGGCTTCCTTGGTGTGGCATTTAAAAACTGCCCATGACTATAAACACAACATTAACCCAAATAAAAGTCCCTCGGGAAGTGAGCACAACTATTATGAAAGACCTAAGTGCAGCAAGTGCAAAGTTCTGCTACGAAATGCCTACGAGTTGGAGAAGCATTTATGTGAAAGCGAGAAAAATAAACTTATTGAATCATCAGTGACACAACTCAATAAAGCAAAGAAATCTGCAGAATCATCAACAACACAGTCCAGTAAAGTCAACAGATCTGTTGAATCAACAACACAGACCAGTAAAGTCAACAGATCTGTTGAATCAACACCAACACAGTCTAGCAAAGTCAACAGATCTGTTGAATCAACAACACAGACCAATAAAGTCAGCAAATCTGTTGAATCAACACCAACACAGACCAGTAAAGTCAGCAAATCTGTTGAATCAACACCAACACAGACCAGTAAAGTCAACAGATCTGTTGAATCAACAACACAGACCAGTAAAGTCAGCAAATCTGTTGAATCAACAACACAGACCAGTAAAGTCAGCAAATCTGTTGAATCAACAACACAGACCAGTAAAGTCAGCAAATCTGCTGAATCAACAACACAGACCAATAGAGTCAGCAAATCTGTTGAATCAACACCAACACAGACCAGTAAAGTCAGCAGATCTGTTGAATCAACACCAACACAGACCAATAAAGTCAACAGATCTGTTGAATCAACAACACAGACCAATAAAGTCAGCAAATCTGTTGAATCAACACCAACACAGACCAGTAAAGTCAGCAAATCTGTTGAATCAACACCAACACAGACCAGTAAAGTCAGCAAATCTGTTGAATCAACAACACAGACCAGTAAAGTCAGCAAATCTGTTGAATCAACAACACAGACCAATAAAGTCAACAGATCTGTTGAATCAACAACACAGACCAGTAAAGTCAGCAAATCTGCTGAATCAACAACACAGACCAATAGAGTCAGCAAATCTGTTGAATCAACACCAACACAGACCAATAAAGTCAGCAAATCTGTTGAATCAACACCAACACAGACCAGTAAAGTCTGCGAATCTGTTGAATCAACACCAACACAGTTCAGTAAAGTCAGCAAATCTGTTGAATCAACAACACAGACCAGTAAAGTCAGCAAATCTGTTGAATCAACACCAACACAGACCAATAAAGTCAGCAAATCTGGTGAATCAACAGCAACACAGTCCAGTAAAGTCAACAAATCTGGTGAATCAACAACACAGACCAATAAAGTCAGCAAATCTGTTGAATCAACACCAACACAGACCAATAAAGTCAGCAAATCTGTTGAATCAACACCAACACAGACCAATAAAGTCAGCAAATCTGGTGAATCAACAGCAATACAGACCAATAAAGTCAACAAATCTGTTGAATCAACACCAACACAGACCAATAAAGTCAGCAAATCTGGTGAATCAACAGCAACACAGTCCAGTAAAGTCAACAAATCTGGTGAATCAACACCAACACAGACCAATAAAGTCAGCAAATCTGGTGAATCAACACCAACACAGACCAATAAAGTCAGCAAATCTGTTGAATCAACAGCAACACAGTCCAGTAAAGTCAACAAATCTGTTGAATCACCAGTAATACAGTTTAATAAAATAAAGAAATTTGTTGAATTGCCAGTAATAGTGAAGAAACCTGTTGAATCGTCAGTAATAGTGAAGAAACCTGTTGAATCGCCAGTAATAGTGAAGAAACCTGTTGAATCGTCAGTAATAGTGAAAAAACCTGTTGAATTGCCTGTAATACAGTCCAATAAAGGAGTGAAGGCTGCTGAATCACTGGTGACACAACCTTACCCACAAAAGAAAGCTGCTCAATCTCCAATGGTGCATTGTATCACGTGTAATAACGATTTTACTTCAGAAGATGCATATCTCAAACATCTAAGTAAATATGTTACCAAATATCGACCATTTTACTGCTGCATTTGTCAGACCACTTTCTCTAGAAAGCGTTCGCTGGTCTTCCATCTGTACATCCACAAAAGATCAAGCGAACCAGAGAGCAAAGTGAGCCGTCTCTCTGATATACCTGACCCACCGAGAGCATACCCCTATGTCCCTAGCCCAAAACTCAAAAAGACCACAGTAAAGCATGAAGTTGAGACCTGGAAAGCGAAAGATTGTTTATATGTCCCTAACCCAAAACTCAAAAAGACCACAGTGAAGCAAGAAGTTGAGACCTGGAAAGCGAAAGAATGTTCATATATCCCTAACCCAAAACCCAAAAGGACTCCAGTAAAGCAAGAAGTTGAGACTGGGAAATCAAGAGCTTACGCGTATGTTTGTGACCGCAAAACCAAAAAGACCTCAGCACCAGAGACTGACGAACCAGCAAGAAAATCAGCTCGTATTTCTACTGAAACAAGCAAACAAATGCCGAGCAAACTAGTGGTAAAAGAAGAACCCTTGCTTAAAGATGAACCACTAATTATTGGTGTAAGAGATAATGAAGTGATCAACCACAGCCCACAAATTATTGATGTGAGAAATAATGCAGTGAAGGACCAAAAGTGTAACATTTGTCAGAAGAAGTTCCAGAAGGTGGCAGAGCTGGAGAAGCACTTGATAAGCCATCATCATGCGTCGTTAGTGCACAAGTGTTCGCTGTGTCCTGAAGGATTTGTGCTAAAAGCTTCCTTGTTGAACCATGCCATCAAACACATATTCTAGGGTTAAGTTTATAATTACAAATGGTTGTACATTAATATGCATGTTGGATATTGTATAAACACAAAATGTAATTACAACAAACTTACAACAATGAAGTGAATTCCTTGAACATTTTGGCAAATATTTGTATATGTTGTTAGCTAATGCTGGATTTCTGACAATGAAGTCATTAATCCTCTTGCTCTCCAATATTTTTCACTGATGATATTGAAGAGAGCAATAGCAGTAATAGTAACCGCTTTTTAGAGAGCACCATATTTGTATGTTTTGGCGGTCACATCGCTCTCTCACAACCCCCAGAATGTCTGGAGGTCCACACCTGTCGTTAGTTTACGGGTCTCACCGACCTGACCGGGAGAATTATCAAAATAAATTCACCGACCATATCCTCTGATTACCAATCGGAGGACGTATTACATGCCATGACAGGTCAGCATGTTAGGGGTTAAGATTTTATAGAGAAATTAGAGAAATGGAGAGGTTGGAAAAATAAAAGACTCCCTAGCCATTGGGAACCCTAATAGCATCGGGGTCGGAAGAGAACAAGCTATTTGTATATAGAAATTTTCCAAATTGATTTATGTACTCTTATTAATTTATTTTCCTTCTATTTAATTAGGGCAGAACAAACCTTTTGTGGACAAAGGAGTCAACGGATCTTTGTCAGGTTTCCAACACAGTGTATAAACTTAGGCTTTCACAGCCGGTGTCCTGAGTATTAGCAATGTTTATTTTTTTCGCATTTGTGGGCCATAGTGTAGAAGGCATTGTAGATACTGACGTTTTGCCAATTATTGCGCATGGCATCTTCAGGGTAAGACAGTCCGTTGCCTGCACTGGTCAGCAGAGAGAGAGGGATATGGAAGCAATGACTGTTGTGCTGACTAAGGTGGTGATTGGCTCGCATCGGTTGGTGGGCCGGATGTAGGCAAGGCAGGGTTTTATTACAGCTGTTGTGTGTGTCTGAAAGCTTATCTAACACCGGTATCCATGCTTTCTGTGCCCAGAGTGCTTCTTCCTTGTGATTGAAGTTGTCTTTGTGTTTGTAGATTTCAATGGCTTCCCTTTGTAGTCGGGCATAGTAGTTAATTGTAGAAGACAGGACTTGGGTTTCTTTAAGGTTCACATCATGGCCGAATAATAAGGTGTGCTCTGCCACAGACGATTTTTCTGTTTGTCCCAACCCAGTGTGACACAATGGCCCGCCCACCCCCTCTATATAAGAGTGCCAACGGTCATTGCTTCTACATCCCTCTCTCTCTGCTTCCACATTCAAACACTGACCAGTGCAGACAGCGTCTTCTTACCCTGAAGATGCCAAGCGCAGTACTTGGCGAAACATCAGTATCTACAATACCTTCTAGACCACGGCCTACTAACCTGAAAGAAATAAACATAGCTAATAGTCTCTAAAACAGCTTTGTTGTAACGTTTGATCTAGACCAGGGATCGGCAGGCGAGCACACTTAGCTTTTTTCACATTATATTTTAAACTACCAAACAGGATTTGAAACTCAAGTACATTATAAAATTTTCAAAGTTACTCTCTGCCTCCTTGGCAACATTGAGATGCCTTCACGTGGAAGCTCGAGGCAATGTCACAATGTGGGATAGTTTAATATACTGGCACCCTTAAATTGTGTCATTTCATTCCACTGCATTGTGTGCACTGGTATTTTAAAGTGTGAGTCTATGCTTCAACAACCAGTTGTAACAAACCGATAACAATTGCAGGGCTATGATATAACCAAGATCAATATTTTTTTATGGTAATACTCAACATCGGTGTATATTGTGATGTACAGTGCAGAAATGGAGAGTTTGTAAATTATTTCGGCCATGTATAAGCAGTGGACCATAAAATAAATACAGTTGAACCTGCTTTATATGTAACCCAGTTCTAAGTAATTCGTAATTATACATACCTTTTGGTAGGTCCTGGCAAAATGTAATTTAGAAACATGTTAATGGAACCTTATGTATATGTAATGCATTTATGTGTAATTTGCTATTATACATACTAAATTTCAGTGAAATACAAGTGAACTTTAAATAATTAAAATCAGCATACAGCTTGCGCTATATTAACGGAAACTCAAGGCGTATTTTCCTTATCTTTGTTGACAAAGACAAGCTGAGTGGGCAGCTTTTGGCTGCAGAAACAAAAGACAAAGATGTTTGCCAAAGGAGTTGGTGGCTTTTGGCGTGACAATGCCGTAGTGACAAACAAGAAGTAAAAATAAAAGTGTTTGGTATCTGGTGTTTACTGAGAAACAGTAATTTTGTCTTTCATTTCTCAATTGCATTTAATCAGCTATGGGGAACAGATGAAGCAAATGTTATACAGCAGAATAAAATGTTATAAAGTAAAATGCATACGAGAGGTGCAGTTTAATCCACGCAAAACCAAAATTGTTTCAGACTTAGTAATTAGTTATACCACACTACATATACTCATATCAGTAACAAAATAAAGTGTATGCAGTAAGTGCAGGAAAAGCGAAACAAGCCAAATTAACTGATTGCTTTAAAGGAGGACCAAGTTCAATATAATATTTTCTTCGTATTGTAACAAATACAGCAAAATGCAAAGTCCATTTACCTTTCTAACCCTTTATTTCCTCTAAATCTTACTACAAGATGATCCTAACCCTATCTGTGCTATGTGTGCTGTACAACTCTGTAGTACATGTCCTTCTGGACTGTCTGTGACACACCTGTGAGTGCCGTCTCATGGCCTGGGTTTTACTCTTCCATCCATTTTGGGGAGCTGTCACTACTCGTACAGAGCTGCGGTTTGTTTCCCAAATTGGCTTTGACAAGCAAGTTTAACTTCTATTTTATTTCGTAGCCCTTTTGAACTTTTAGGATGTTTTATCTCTTTAGTTTTTAATGTTTTAAAGGCTGTTTTATGATTGGTTTTAAGTTTTACCTTTTATCTGTTTTAACTGTTTTACCTTTTATTTGTTTTAACTTCCTTTTACAATTGCTAATGGAGGACTTTGACGGATGGTGGCTTTCCTAGTTTTTATCTTTTGACTTGGGGCCTAAATGACCTAGTTGTTGACGGGCCCTTAAACGCAACTCACCCACTCACTCACTCTTTCAGATTTTAAAGTTAGGTGACTCAGTGCTGTTTGGTGATTTTTACCTGTAAATGGTTTTATTTGTTTCTTTTAACCTTCATCTTTTACTCAAATGAGCGTTTTATATTTTAACTTCAAGCCCAAATGACCTAGCTGTCGATGGGCCCTTAAGCTTCCATCCATCCATCGGTCCGTCCATCATCTTACTACAAATGCACAATTTCTAGTCTTTTCTACTATCACAATTCATAGTTCTTCCAATAATCTTTCTCAGTCTTTCAATGTCTTTCTGCAGTTTCACTGTCTCTTATACCTTTACTATTGCGACATGATCTCGACAACACACTCTGACACCAAAAACTGACTCTTAGCTCACTGTCTGTTCTGTTTATACTGGAGCCGGTGTGACGTAACCTCCTTCGAGTTCTTTCCACTGCATGTGTGCATGACTCAGCAAAGAAGTAGCCAGAACTTTCTGTTGTTATTGTTGTTTGATTGCATACACAGTTGTCCTGTAGCCCTGAACCTCCACCATGCCTCGCTGTCATTATTATAGTCACACACACACAAACAACCGCTCATCATATCCAAGGTCACCCAGCCTCCTCTTGCCTGTACATTTTTGAATTACCCAATGTCACCATACATATCTTTGTTGTTTATAAACTTTTACACATATAGACCCACTGTATTGCCTTTTTAAAAATTATATATATGATGCATTATCAAAATCTTATTTGTATGTAGTTCTGAGTTACAAGTAATCTTCCCTCTTCCCATTGATATAGGCATAGATCAGGGTGAACTGTATATTTATTCTTGTCAGATGTAATCTTATATATTTAAACAAGCAATTCTTGTAGAGCCAATTGCGAGGTCTATGAAAAGGTCCATTGCCTGTCTGAGGATGGTAGCTATCGAAGAGCAGATATCATAGCCATCAAGAGAGATGCAGGAAAGGGTCTCATTCTTGATCCAACTGTAAGAATGGAGCAACATCTACAGCAGGCAACACAGGTGAACAAGGAAAAGGAAGCCATCTATGTTCTGGGCATCTTGGAAACGGCTCTAACGATTTCAATCAGTTTTGTATTTAGACAAGGTTTTGCTTAATAAGTTTATCTATATAGGTGTCATTCCTGAAAAAAACGTTATTTTACGCATAACAGTCACAATTTCAACAAACAAGCCAGGATATTAAAGGTCTCACCAAGAGCTTTCAGAAAGCCTAAAGAAAGTTAACTTAGCTGTCTTAGTCCACATGTAACAGTCACAACTAGTCTAAACCTTATTTCGGCCTTAATTTCTGTGTTAATCGATTTCAGCAAATGAGCTAGCGCTTTAAAGTTCTCTTCCAGGGCAATCAGAATAGAGTAAGAAAGTTGACCTAGCTATATTAGTTTGTGTTACAGCTCATCCCATCTGTATGTTTGAAATAGAAATACAACGTATTACATTTTACGGCTGAAATGATGGTGCTTATGAAATATATGTATCTCTATATCTCTTGTATCTCGGAAATGACTTAACAATTGCAACAAACATTTTGATTTAGTTAACGTTTTGCTTTTCAAGTTTATCTCAATAAGTATCTTCTCCCAAAAAAACAATATTTCACAAACAGGGAGGAAAATGCCAAGCGAAGCTCTGTCACCCAGGTACTACATTAATAGTTTAGTAAGTTGTAAGTATAGCTGTACACATAATTAATGGATTAACACAAAGTTATGCTATCAAGAATAAAATTATCTTGTAATGAAGTCAGGTCTTTCAGAAGCTTCAATCGTTCATCTTCTCCTTAAAGGGTCTTGCTTTGTAATACGTTTCAATAGACATGTTACGTGCTCATTAGCATGGAAACAAAGTAATTATCAAGCCACAGACTATCTGGTCGAGTTTCAAGTTTGCTTGCTCTGCCATTACAAGACCAGTCACACCATTGCTGCACTACAACTGAACAGTTGACTATCCATCCTGCTTGCCCATTGTGGACACATTTGCCTGTGCGCCAACACCTGATCTAGATTAAAGGTTTGCCAAACAATGTGTAAACAGAATAATGGATATTCATTGCTTGTACACTGGCCCTGCACGTAGTTGTTTCAGTTTCATCTCCATGCAGTGGCTAAGTCAAGTCCATTGATACGCTGTGAAACCACGTGTTTTAGTGTTATACTCTGTATTCATTCTAAGGTTGATACGTGCGAAACTAAACCCAAGTGGCCAGTGCACAGTTATAATGTATCCTTCCGCCATTTGCACCAGGAATACTGTCACAACCATGTGGCAAGTGCATGCGGTATGTAATAAAAGGGAATCGATCCCTTATTCGATCAACTTAAAGAGTGACTAACATGTAACTAGAGGTTTAAGGCGATAAGATTGATAATTACAACAAAATAAACCTGTTATAGCACTTTGTCAATTATTGCCAGCTCATTTTTAAAAAAGATATTCTGCACTATTACACAAATTGCATTTTTAACAAAATTGTCATATTCTTGCATGGCATATTTCCCAGGTGTAATCACTTTTCCCATTTCAGCTTTCTCTTTGCGAACACTGTTTATACTGGTACTAGAAACACCGGTGAACTCAGAAGTTAATTTCACTACTTCTTTGATGGGAAGAGTTGGATATTTCTCACATAATATATGTGCAACACTATTGTTTCACCACTAGTCAATGGTTTGCCCGCCTTTTGCTTTACATATTAAGTCAGCAAAGACGCAAGAGCAAATTCACTGCGGCTGTCTGCCATGATCCTAAATAGAAACTGCTGACTGTAAACAATACTCGGTAAATACTTGAATGTCAGGTAACTCACACGAGTTGCATGTTGGGTAGCTCTTTTTATCGGTTTACATCAGCGTTAATTAACCTTTCAGGTATTTGTATGGAATATTATATCATTTAAGGATAAATTCATTCTAAAATTCAGATTACTAGCATAGGATTACTTCCCTGCATGCTTTGCTACCGTGTTGACATGACATGTTAAAATGCCATATCTTTAAGATATTTTTATAACAAATGAAACGTTTATTTTGAATTTTCTGGCTATATCCTGTTTACTCTGGATGACTTTTCAATAACTCGTAAACCATAAGAGATAGACAAAATCTTACTATACAGAAACTGTAGATCTCACTAAAACACACAATTTATGTCTGAATGAATTTTTTTCTAGAGTGAACCATTTCGGAGATATTCCTTGTTTAAGAGGTGGAATCAGGACTGAAAAATTCAATGCCACAGTCAGGATTTGAAACATGGATCTTCCGCTTATTGAAATGGAACATTGTTGTTAATTTTTTTTTATATGTTAAGCGTACAAAGAGAACGGGATCTTGAAGTTTTAAAAGATTTGACTATCGCTCAAAGCCTACTGTGTTCCCAAATTCCCCTTGCACCTTTAAGGAAATAAGCAATAAGATAATTTGTACAAATGTTTATCTCAACTAACACAAAGAAGATATAGGAATAAAAACTTGTACAGGCCACAGAGACACGTGGAAGTCCCTAACAAGTGCTGAGATGTCTTCATCCTGGCGCCAGGCCCTGCCAAGCAGCCATGACACCACGATTCCGGTGTCGCATGGAGCACCCCCCTCCCCCAATAGAGGGCAAGGCTGGCCAAATGCCACCTAGCGCCAAGAACAGCAGTTACAGCTGGATTCACAGTTCTTGGCCCCTGACCTTGAGTGGAAGTACTGTAGGCGAACCTATAGCTTCTGTCTCTTTCGTCAGCTCATATAATTCTGGCACAACCAGTGGGGCGGGGAGCAGGAAGGTAGTGATGTC
Organism: Tenodera sinensis; assembly: GCA_030765045.1. NCBI lineage: Eukaryota > Metazoa > Arthropoda > Insecta > Mantodea > Mantidae > Tenodera > Tenodera sinensis. The sequence goes on from CM060971.1 coordinate 24,299,368, forward strand.
TGCATTTCAACAGTCCCTGCTAATTCACAATTCATTTTTTGTGCAGCGTGCGGTAATTAAAGACATATTAAGATGTTTGCGATAAGAATGAATATAGTGAATTTATGAGACATTGATCAGGGCATAAATAAAGTATGCTGCCATTGCTTTCTAAATTACGATCCAAAACATTACACAATCAGAGTAGCGAAATTGTTTCAAATGTATGGGCATACATGAAGAAAAAAGCTAAAAACAAAGAACTGCTTACATCACAAGAGTTTTTCAAAAAAATTAAAGTTCAAAAACGCGTATTAGATGCCACAGGAGCGTCAGAAATAACAGTGAAAAGAATTGTTCAAGAACGCGAACAACATGAAAATCAAAACACGTCTTTTGGAACTCCAGGCAAAAAAAAAGTTCCAAAATGAGTAACGGATCTAGATGACTTCGATAAATGTGTCATTAGAAGAATGATTTATAATTCTTATGTTTAGGAAAAATGTGCTTTTTTCTTTTCTTTTTTTATTTTAATTATCGTCCTCCAACGTAATGTCATATCGGACGGTGAATGAATTAAATGGGTGAAATGATGCTCAAATGAGGCCGAGGTCCATGGAGCTTTAAGTTACCCGACATTCGACTTCTCAGGATAAGGGGAAACCTCGGGGAAAAAAAACCTTACCTGGATAACTTACCCTAAGTGAGATTCGAACTCGCGACCTCTTGAACGTGAGGCCTCACGCTACTGAGGTGGGCAAAAAAGAAGTGTCCTACAATAGCCAAATTACTTAGAATTTTAAGAGAAGGCATTAACTTCCAGGGCAGCAAGTCATCCTTAAACAGAATAGTGAGAGAACTGGCTTTTAAATGGAAAAAGACCAAATTTACAATATCTGCAGTGATGTATGTATTAATACAAACACATTTGCACAGCTAATTAAGCTAGGCACATCGTATAGACATTTTTTCTGCATGGACTGTACATACTACTTTACGAAGTAGAACGTTATGTGAGTAGCATATGACGCTTACGCACCAATTCGCTTGCTGTCTGCTGTCACCTGGCTTGGTAAGTAACTCGCTTTCAACCTTTACATTTACTTCCTCCAGGGGCCAAGAATGCTGAATCCAGCTGTACCATGCGCAATCATCCACGCTTTGGTACAAGAGTAGAGAAAGTCACGAGTGCAACACATCGGATTTTTATGCAAGTCTGAGAAAAAGGAAAAGTTGTGTAGGTAATGTCTTACAGATTAAAAGAATATTGTTTGCATAAGGGTCACACTCCTTATTTTGTTCTGATAAAGCCTTTTTAATAATTGGTGTAATCCTTAGATTTACAGTATTTCCTAGTACATACAAAAATCCACTCATCTACCATATTTACCTTGCCAAATAAAACTCTGCATATTTACTTAAAAGAGGCTGTTCATCGAAACTGTGAACCCCCCAAAAAAGTTCAAATTGAACATAACATTTCTGTAGGGATAACTTATGGGGGATTAAATTGCAATACTTTCAGCTGAATAACATATTACCTCAGATATGAAAATACTAAACAATAGCAGCAACGGAGATAAAATCTTATATTTAGATTGTTCAGTGTCATTATCAGTCAAATTTGTTCTTTTTACTTATCTAAACTACTTTGGATACATATCTCTGAAACTTCCAAACACAAAGGTGGTGCTCGACGTCTGGCACATGCTGTAGTTGCTTTCCTGTTCTTAGATGGGCACACGAGCACCTTTTCCTCTTTGATCCAGTAGTTTGGAGTATCTGTAATCTCTTCCCTACTCATTTTTGTACACTCTGGTAGAGGTAATCCAAAATAATGAAAGCGAGGTTATGAAAAAAAATTCACCAAAAGTACACCAGGGTCCTTGGAACTTGACCTTTCTAGAAGCAATACTACCATAGACACACCTGCAACAATGATGTGCGCTGATAGTGAACAGAAAGCTAGGAGAATACCAGAAGGGGCACACCAGTGTTTCCAGACATATTGTAACACTAATAAAAACAAATTTCCATTGGGTTTCTAGGACCCACAGGTACCATTTACAGATTACAAACATGTCTAAAAATGATAAATATATATAACAATACAAATTTCATTTTGATATTAGCTTCCTGACAATGAGCAAAAAAGTGATATAATTACCTGCAGATGTAATACTGAAAAATTCAATGCCATAGCTGGGATTTGAACCATGGATCAACTGGGGAATTTAGTGTTGCACTGGGAAGTTGACCATGGTAGCTTAGTGGCTAAAGCAGCCGCTCAATAAGCGGACAGATCCATGGTTCAAATCCTGGCTATGGCATTGACTTTTTCAGTTTCTGATTCAACTTCTTAAACATTGTCCACACACGGCTTGTGTGTTTAAAAACACCAGTAGTAAGCTTGTTGGCATAAATAAATAATAATTGTTTTAAGATTTTTCTTTGTTTTTGAGGATCTATATGATTTTAGTTTGTGATAGCTTCATGGCATACATTTAAGTGTGCTATATGAAAAATGTATTAACTGTTGCAGAACATGTTGGTCTCGGTGGCTCAGTTGGTTAAGACACTGGCCTACTGATCCCAAGGTCATTGGTTCAAACGTGGTCCAGACCAATGGTTCCATGTCAGTAGATTTACTGGCATGTAAAAGAACTGTGGGACAAAATTCTGGCACACCAGCAATGCTGACATCCTGGCAATTGACAGTACTGTTAAACAACAAAATAATTAAGTTGTGGAATATGCTCAGGTACCTATCTGTCCAGTGACAGTCCTGATATGGTATAAATTGGTCATTAAAGAATGTACACTTCAGACACTGTTCTCAGTTGATGAAAAATTCTCTAGTATCCTTTGGTCCTTGAACCCAGTCTTCTGGAAGAGCAAATCAATACCAATTATGCAACAAGGCCAGAAAAAGATATTTTTCGGATATAAAAAGCATAGGCAATTGTTGACTTCTACTTGGTGCAGGTGTAACCCTTTTATTGAAAAATATTCAAAATTACATAGATAAAGCAATAAAAACTTGGACAGCAAACACATAGTAGTGGTATTTAAATCTTTTAGGTGGGGAGGAGGCAAATTTAAAGAGGCATTTATGGAGTGAGACCGCCTTCGTGGCGTAGTTGGTAGCGCGGAGGACCCGGGTTCGATCCCCTGGTACCAGCATGGGGATTTTATCTCCTCTGCGAGGTCTGGCACAGGGCGCACTCAGCCTCGTTAGGTCCCGGGGGGACCAATTGAGGAGCTACTTCATGGAGAAGTAGCGGCCCCAGGTCGAGAAGGCCGTATAACTGGCCGGGAGGGGTCCGGGCGCTGACCAGGTCCCACCCTCTAGTAGGTACTACATCCCACCAATAATGCCTGTAGTGGGCAGAGGTGGGGGACGCGACGGCTGGGCGGTAAGCCTTGGCCCTTCGTGGGCTGTTGCGCTAGGGTTTTTTTTTTTTTTTTTTTTTTTTTTTTTAAATTAAATGAAGTGATCAGAGGGATAGGCTGTAACAAATGAACTCTCAAATGAGCTTCTTTTGAATGAGATAGTGGTGGTACACTGTAATCTTCAAGAGGTTGACCCTGAAGATGCTGGACGCAGTTTTCAGCGAAACGTCGGAGGAAGGTAATCCAACTCGACCACGGCCCACAAGCCCGGAAAATCTACTTAACATAGTTGATAATGCCGGCCGTGAAAGCGTCAGCACTTATATAAAGTACAATGTTTGTATATACCTTTAAATCATTAGTGACCTTTGTTTTTACACTGTACCAATAAGGAGTGTATACTGCTGTAGTTAAATTACAAATTATATTTTATATACATTATTCTTCTTTACCTGATTTCCCTCCCCTTACAAGCCATTGCCTAGGATCAGACGCATATCGGGGTTCAGAAGAACCCTGTGGAGCAACCTATGGACTAGACAGAGTGAAGACCTCGAAGCAGGTGGTCAGCCAAGCACCAGGTATGATAGTGAGGAAGATGATTTGAAATGCAGGCGAAATCGATGAATGGAGAAGTGATAACGGAGCAATTGGTGTAATGAGTGGCGGAGGAAACCGGAGAAAACCCAACCTGACGCCGCTTCGTCCATCACAGATTCCACATGCGGGTCCCTGGGATCGAACCTGGGATCCAAATTGACACAATTTTCCACGTTTTAAATGGAAGAATTTTTCAGCCAACTTTCGCTGATTTTGGTCATGATAAATCACATTTGGCAGCATTGCGGAAACCACGCTTTCACTTGTCAGAAACGTAGAGCATGCCTCGTGCAATCATCATTGAAAGGTGATTTATTGAAAGTCATCAACATTGAAAAAAGAAATACAGTTAAGCAGCGGTAGAATAGAATATTACAGGAGTTCCAACGCGGGTGCAAGTTTTGGAACCAAAACAATATGGTAAGGAGCAAATAACCTGCAGTTTTGTACAAGTGTTTATGGTTGTGGTTTGTTTAGCGACTAAAATCTAGGTCTAAGTTTCGGGATGTTTGCTTCGGCGCATATACAATACGTAATTACATATCTTAAATCGGTGAAGGAATTCAATGAGTACTCTTGGGTTCACCGATTGGCTAAAGTTCACTCTGATCTTAACGTAGAAACAGCAGAGGGCTCAACTTTAGATTAGGTTACTTGTCACTTGCCGGCCAGATCCCAGCAGAGTTCCAAAATACAGCAAGCGCGACACTAAGCAACGTCGAGTGTTGACCCCAATACGCGATTTGACGGCGTTACCGCTTTATTTCAAATATAACTTGCATACTCCGTGTGTGAATTAGGTGTAATACTACATGTACGGGCAGGCTGATGTGAAGTGTTTTAGCAAATACGCAATGTTAGCCAGTTTCTGTGCCAGAACTTGTTTATGGTAAGAGAAATTAACAGAGCGTGATTGTCTCATATTTGATCACATACACAGACGGTTGTATAGAGTTAAGCAGTTGTTACTGCTGCTTTAGAGATCAAATGATGGTTTCTAAAGCTTGTGAAAGACTTGCGTTAGCGATTTCCGGGTAGGTGGCCTGGGTTTTCGTTACACTGATGTTTCGGCTACCCTTTGAAGGAATACTGCATATGCGCATTGCATTGAGATTCCGGGAACTTTAACCAAAAGTTAGGGGCGGACTAATGGGAGGTTCTATCCAAGCAGGAAATGCCTAAGTACAGAGAGATCCACTGCGAACGCGGAAATTCGATATACACAAGGTCACGAGCATCACTTGTTTTTCTCTGCTCTGCTCACAATCAGTATTGAGTTGACGTGATATGGTGCGGCTGCTTTATTATTTAGTCCTGTACTTAGTCACAAAGCGTATTATGGCTCAGCATTTGTTTTTTACTGCACAGCGTGTATTTATTATGGTAACCTGGGTCTTCCGCACGAGAGGCAGTTGCACTGCCACTGCACTACAGAGATGGTCAGAAGAAATTAAAGTGATGATGGGTAAAAAATTAAACATTTACAAAGCAAAAATGTTTCAGAAAGTGAAAACTAACATTCTACATAATGTGTAAAATTATTTAATCATTAGTGTCAAATGTGAATAAAACTTGTTTCATACCTAAATGTTATGTTGTTAGCTAATGCTGGATTTCTGACAATGAAGTCATTAATCCTCTTGCTCTCCAATATTTTTCACTGATGGATGGGAAGGGCACTAGACACGAGTGTCGGCAGACTTTTTTCCAGGGGGGGAGGGGCATATGTTGGAAATTTGCAATCATATAATATTAAATCATTATTTTACTGTCAAAATTTATAATATTTGTTGCAGATAACCGTATTAATTTGTGCTAAATAAAAATTGTTCTCTACATCAGCATTAAAATAATAGATTAATAGTCAGCACATTAAGTTCACCAACTTCCAAGGGAGGGCCGTGGCCCCCCCTTGCCCCCGTTTCGCGACGCCCATGGCGCTAGAAGTGGCCGGGCATATTTGAAGGTGGTCTCGATCCATTTCCTCTTGCAGATCACATAGAGGACAGAGTGGTGAAGAATATATCCCAGTTCTGTTTAAATGTTTTGCCAGACAATCATGTCCTGTAATCAACCTGAAGGTTGCAACTGTTGTTTTTCGAGGATACTCAGGAATTACTGTTTGAATGTTTGGTAGTTCCCATCTTTTATTTCTTGATTTTTCATGGTAATATCTTGCAATAATTTTTTTTTAATTCAGAGTTGACTAATCTTTTAACTGCATAAAATGGTAGATTAATAAATGTAATTCATGCCTACGTACACCAGTATATGTTTGCAGCGAAATTTCTGTGTATGTACTGCATTTAGCTTGTCATGGATGTATTTAATCACAGAACTCTGAAACACACAATCATTTCAGATTTTTCTATGTGACGAAGTGTCATTTACTTTTTGTTTAAGGGGTATTATGTTAAGATGCTCATTTCCATCTTGCAGTGTTTTCACTTACACATTATTGGCCCCTCAAGATCATTGTATAGTCACAAAGTGCCCACTAATGGACAAAGCATGAAGAGACAAGTCCATTCTAACAGCTAGGTGCACGCTTGTGCTCCAAGGAGTTTCCATGCCCGTTAATCCTTCCGCCAATCAGAAGTTGCTCACATTACCTTGCCTTAAAACGTTTCGAAAGAGGTTTCAGGTAAGGAAACATGAGGGGAGCCATGCATCGCGGACTGCTGTTGTTGTTATGGAAATCCTTTCAAGTGCAAGTGTGCACCTAGCTGTCAGAATGGACTAGCGAAGATGAAACAGTCTCTCCGTGTAAGTGTCCACTGTTTCACATTAAGTTTTGTTTCCAGGAGGTGTACCTGATGATCAGAAGACAGAATATTACAATCTTTACAGAGGCCAAAGAAACTACTTTGATCGTAGAGTTAAAAAAGGAACTTCAGGGTAAGAAGTGAGACATTAAACAGGTTTATTGTGCTAACTAGAGTTGGGAAAAATTATGAACTGAACTGCAATCCGGTGTCCCGGTTCAGTGTGCTCTTCTTGGAGGAGATGGACAGAGCCACTGAGAAGAGTACACTGAATCGGGACGCAAAATATGCATTTCATTTGACATACAAATATCTTAAACATATGGCATTTTAATCAAAATCTTTAGAGCCATTTTCAAGAAAACCAAAATTTCGAAAAATGTAATTTAATATGAAGGAATTTTCTTCAAAATCATTGTGTCACATCCTTGAAAGACATTAAACTTAAATACTAACTTTGGTTTTTAACCGACATTTCATTTTTGAGTTATGCTGTCCACAGTCTGACATACATACAGACACACACACACAAACCTTTTTCTAAAAATCTGATATGTTGCACTCACATGACTTTCTCTACTCTTGTACTAACCATTCTTACAAACTCTTATTCCTATATCTTCGTGTTAGTTTAGCTAAACATTTGCAGAAATTATCTTTCTGCTTACTTCCTTGTAGCTGGAAGGAGAATATGGGATTGTAGTAGGCTTTGAGCGATAGTAAAGCGCTTTAAAGCTTTCCTAAGCTTGCCCCTCCTACTGGAGCTGGCGAATGTGGTACACGCTCTTATGTACAGAACCTCTGCTGGTACACACGCTCTGCTTGGCAAAACGCTCTGCTTGTGCATTGGCCAGCGTTCACATACCTTTAACTTTTGCAAGCAGTATACCAGCACTGCTGAATGTGGTACACGCTCACACGCTCTTATGTACAGAACCTCTGCTGGTACACACACTATGCTTGGCAACAGCGCTCTGCTTGTGCATTGGCCAGCGTTCACATGCCTTTAACTTTTGCAAGCAGTATACCAGCACTGCTGAATATGGTACACGCTCACACGCTCTTATGTACAGAACCTCTGCTGGTACACGCTCTGCTTGTGCATTGGCCAGCGTTCACATGCCTTTAACTTTTGCAAGCAGTATACCAGCACTGCTGAATGTGGTATACGCTCACACGCTCTTATGTACAGAACCTCTGCTGGTACACGCTCTGCTTGTGCATTGGCCAGCGTTCACATGCCTTTAACTTTTGCAAGCAGTATACCAGCACTGCTGAATGTGGTATACGCTCACACGCTCTTATGTACAGAACCTCTGCTGGTACACGCTCTGCTTGTGCATTGGCCAGCGTTCACATGCCTTTAACTTTTGCAAGCAGTATACCAGCACTGCTGAATGTGGTACACGCTCACACGCTCTTATGTACAGAACCTCTGCTGGTACACACACTATGCTTGGCAACACGCTCTGCTTGTGCATTGGCCAGCGTTCACATGCCTTTAACTTTTGCCAGCAGTATACCAGCACTGCTGAATGTGGTACACGCTCACACGCTCTTATGTACAGAACCTCTGCTGGTACACGCTCTGCTTGTGCATTGGCCAGCGTTCACATGCCTTTAACTTTTGCGATCAGTATAACAGATTGTTAAATGGCATTGTAGGAAGTTAATGACTATTTTTATTGAGTCTGACAAATGGAATTTCACCTTCTGTTATCAGGTGTGTCCTACATTACAGTAAAAGTAATTATAATGTTGAAAGAAAAATCTGATGTGTTACACTCTCATGACTTTCTCTACTCTTGTACTACATACTCGTATTTCTCTATCTTCAAGGGGATTATGGAAATACAGTAGGCTTTGAGCTATAGTTAAATGTTTTAAAGCTGGTCACTATATGAAGGCTTTCAAATTCTGTTTGCTTAGCACAGCCAAGAGATAAAGTGAATAACAACCTTCTATTTAAGAAAAGTTTAAGTATTGCAGAACTCATACAAATAACAAGGAATATCTCGGAAGTGGTTCACTCCACAAGAAAATGCATTTGGACATAAGCTATGCTTTAACAAGATCTGCAACTTTTGTATAGTAAGATTTGGTCTATCTCTTACACTATACCAATTATACAATAGTCATCAAGAGCAAACAGCACTACATGGACTATAGCCAGAAAATTCAAAGTATACATTTTGTTTGCCATAAAAATATCTCAAACATATGACATTTTAATCAAAATCATTATAGCCATTTTTGACAAAATCAAAATTTTCCATGTAAAGGGTAGTTTAAGGTGGAGCAATTTTCTTCAAAATCTTCGTGTTGCATCCTTGAAAGATATTAACCTTAAACACCAAAACTTTTCGTTTTTGAGTTAGCTGCCCACAGAGTGACAGACTTTTTTTTTTTGTAGTGTTTTATGCCCACTTTTACTACATACGGCACCGCAGGCAGTGACAATGATGATACATGGAATGAAGATGGTGGTGAAAGCCAGAGAACCCGGAGGAAACCTGGTCCAGTATCGCTTCGTCCACCACAAATCCCACATGCATTTGCCTGAAATCGAATCCAGGCTGCTTTGGTGAGAATCTAATGGTCTAACCTCTTGGCTACAGTGTGGCCACAGACTGACAGATACATAACACAGAGAGATCTTTTTCCAAAAATGCTCTTTTTATGGATTCAGGGAGTCTCAAAACAGATTTCCAGTGAAATCTTGATGTCAAATTTTTGGGTGGAATATAATACTTCCTCTATGTACTGTATGTATTAGAGAAAGTAAAAATAATTGGGAAGATACAAATGTATGATGTCCCAATGCTATTGATGTATAGTACGTTGGTAGCTTGACTAGATGTCCCATGGAGCCACTGGATTGGGTGAGGAGTATTGCAGGAAGGACTGGCACTAACTAGTATACTAACACAACAAATGCCAAAATGTGAACATTTTCCCTGTATCTCCAAAAACAATTCTGGTTTACTTGCAAAAGTTCATGTTGACTGATTAATGTAGAAGAGAAGAAGAAGAAGCTAAAATAAGGTTCAGTTCCTCTGTAGAAACGGGAATGGCTGTATTGATAAAGTTAATAAGCAAAACTCTGCCTGATCAAAATTGTTAGAGCTGTGTCCAAGTTGTGTGGAATATATATATGCAAGAATTGCTTGTTTAAATATATAAGATATAACTTGCCATGTGAAATATGAATGTGAATTTTCTCATTAGTACACTTGAGTACATAATTCCTGGTACAAGTGTTGGTGCTTGTCTGTTTGTGATGCAACAGGTCTCCTAAAGGCTGCTCCTAATAATATAAGACTACATAAAGGTGAAGATGTAATGGAGGACATTAATACATTGCAGTTTTATGGTTTCACGTCAGACTCAACGAAGCCACATCAACCTGGGCTGATTGGGGCCACACTAAGGTGAGAAAAACAAAGTGAACCATTATGATCGTGACAAATGACAAGTCCAGTTACTTTTAATGTCACTTTACTTCCCTTAAAACTGAATTACAAAACACAGTTCTCTGTTTTAATGTTGACACAATTTACAATTCGTCATGTTCTTGAAACTCGCAACCGTTCTGTTCTGTAATAACCTGGACATAAACTTCACAATTAACTGCTCAATTTAATTCAACTCCTGACTGGCTCTTCGCACAAACAAGTCCGATGATGGATATCTCACTCTCCTGTCTGGGCTGACTCACTTAGTCTGATTTGTGAAAGATACATGATAGGTGTCAAGCAAGCGGGGTAAAGGGAAAGGTCATTGCAAAGGTTGCCACATTGGTTACACTGATGAATCATCGCAGGTGAGTTATCGCTAGAAACTGGCGTTACTTGGGTGTTCAGTTACATAATGTGTTGTTAGCTTAGTTTGTTAAAACTAGTGTTAAAAGACATAGTTGTGGAAGCAAGAGTTAGATTTAAGAATCATTGCCCAAGGGAAAGATGACCTTCTGGTCAGGGTGTTACCTTGCACAGAGTTTGTCAGGAAGAGGACAATATACTCCTTCACAATGAACCTCTTATTCCTTGCAACAAAGTGAGGTGACTTTCTAGTATGAGCTGCAGTCAGGTCCATCGCAAGTCGAGCTTTTCCAGGGAAGCCTTAGCTCTTTGAACAAAATCCACCGTGATCTGGGGCTTAAGCTTGATGATGATGATGATGACGATGACGACGATGACGATGATAACAGCAGATATTATACACCTTGTTTTTAAGACAAGTGTAAAACAGGAAGTTGAAGGAAATAGTGTGGTGGATGAAACTTGGGTAAACACCAGCCATACCATATCAAAGGGTTCGACTGATGGTGTGCTTGAAAGTACCACAAGAGTCCCTGTTATAATCAAGAGAGAGAGATAGATTCAACTGTAAATTAGGTACTCAGAATCACAATTGTGAAGATGCAAGGATGCTTTGAATTCTCATTGTTGCGCCGGCCATAAGCCCGGGCCAGTAAGATTTGCCGGTTGTGACTTGAGCTGTGCTGGCAGCAGGAACGGGCTGGTGGCACTTACCTGCCTTAACGGCCTGTCCTCCAGCAGGACAGTGGGCCATGTGGAAACAACTGCTATTGTGTGTCATTCTCCGTCTAGACTGTTCCTTCTAGTTTACTCCAGAGCATTCCATTTCCAGAACTTTCTCATTGTATGAGACACTATATAAGGGATTTGCTCGTGCCCAGAGATGCAGTTGTTCCAGTCGTTCTTGTGGTGAAGTGTTGGAGTCAGTAAAACGTTTACAAAGCGTTCAGTGGACAGCATCTGTAAATTGTGCCAAGTGTAGTTCAGTATGAGTTGTAATCTGACAGTTCTTTATTGTGATTCGATTTGACACTTGTTCTTTTGCCCAGAGTTTGAACAAAAGTGATCCAAGTGTAACGTTAGCACTACAATAACTGACTAGAAGGCAATAAAGTGTGATTACCAGTAACTGGTGTTTCCTCATTTGTTACAGTATTAAGAAATTACTTTTGTTCTGAAGGTAGGCAATGTAGATTATATCTGCATGTTTTTGCTGCCGTGAGATAAACTCAAACATTTGTTTATATCCTCTTTCTTAAAAGTGATGAAAACACTGTTGATGTAATCAGTTAAATTCAAAGGTAAGTCAATAATACTAAACAATACTTACTTTACAATTTCTCTGAACATTATTATTTATTTATGCCAACAAACTTACTGTTGGTGTTTTTAAACACACAAGCCGTGTGTGGGCAAAGTTTGAGAGGTAGAACCGGAACTTAAAAATTCAATGCCACAACTGGGATTTGAATCACAGACCTTCCGCTTACCGGGCAGCTGTTCTACCACTGAGCTATTGTGACAAACTGCCAGAATGGCATTAAATTCTCAAACCAGTTCGTATTTCTCTGGTAAACCACAAAGGTAGTCTCACATCAGAGACAAATTACCCCAATGGTGACTTACTATTGTAAGTACTTTATATCGCAGGATTAAATAACATGTTTCGGGGGCTGATTTTCCTCCGTTATCAACCGGACATCGATTGGTTCTCTGTGGTGTGACTGGCGATGTTTTTTCTGAGGTCTCTGGTGGTAGTTCAAGGAACTTGCTGAATATATCTTTGTGTACAAAAACAGTAAAATCCAGCCTAGGCTTACTTCAAAGTTCTGTGCAACATTGATTTGTCATGCAGTGTGGTGGTATTTTATTAGTGCGATGGGCTGTTTACTTGAGGGTCCTAGTGGGTAGCAGATAAAGATGGCGAAGACAAATGTATTCTCAATAAATATTCACATTTCTGCCAAAATTAACTTTATTACAATGAATATTATAACAAATCACTCCATTGTTCACAAATATAATTGTGGGAAATTTCTGGAGCTATTCGATTTTACGTTGTTGGATATTCTTTGTGATTCTTAAGTATGCTGAACTCAATATAGCATCTCTTGTAAACATGAGTAATATTTTATGTTTTAGGTACAATTGCACATGATAAATGCTATTGCATGATGCTTTACCAAATATCTCTCTGCAATGAAATCCAGTATTACAGATTGCAGATACATAGTCGGTTATATGTAATTGCTCAAATTAATGTCTGTTTTATATGAAGTTTTAATTATTACTGTAGGGTCTCCTATTACTCGTCCTAGTTCTGTGGCTAACAAGCATTGTTCTTCTTAGTCATTGACCGTAACTTTCTTATGATCGACGTTGGCCAAATTTTTTTCCATCAAATAGCTTTGGAACTGGTATTTACAAAATATGACCTCGTTATTCACATTACACAGGAAAGTTACACACATTAAATGGTTATAACGAGATGTGAAATATTAGCGTGGACTTTCTTGTTCACTCGGGTACATAATTCCTGCTGGCACAGTTCTGTGGCCACAAAATAACCAAACTGGCATGTTGAACTTACATACAAGGGTTGAAACTTTAATAGTGGCAACAGTGCTGTAGAGTCACTATGCGATGGAATGTACTATTGTTGCTGATAGCACACGTTAGTTATATACCTACCTTACCTCTGAGCAAATAGACTCTCCCTTCCCACATCACGTGCATGTGCAATGGTGAGAGAAACAGTCTTGTCTAATGGAATGTCACAATATGTTTCAAAGCAGGAGCAACAGAATTGGATAAAGATTGAATGTGCCAGAGGTTGTACAGTACGGCAGTGTCATCAAGGTCTTCAAGAGCCTTGCAGTGAATCTGCATTGCCTTCCTAAACAGTGGCAGGGTGACTAAACGCCTTCAACAAAGCATGCCAAGATGGGGCAGACAATATGGCCAGGTTGTCCTAGTGTCAGTGAGCACGTGCATGCTTTTGCAGTGTTACTGGATACTGATCGACGAGCTGGCCCAAGGTACCAGATTAGCACATACAACTGAGCTTCACGTTCTGTAGATGTGCTTGATGCTGCAGTGTTACTGGATACTGATCGACGAGCTGGCCCGAGGTACCAGATTAGCACATACAACTGTACTTGACATTCTGAAGATGTGCTTGTTGCTGCAGTGTTACTGGATACTGATCGACGAGCTGACCCAAGGTACCAGATTAGCACATACAACTGAGCTTCACGTTCTGTAGATGTGCTTGTTGCTGCAGTGTTACTGGATACTGATCGACGAGCTGGCCCGAGGTACCAGATTAGCACATACAACTGAGCTTCACGTTCTGAAGATGTGCTTGTTGCTGCAGTGTTACTGGATACTGATCGACGAGCTGGCCTGAGGTACCAGATTAGCACATACAACTGTACTTGACATTCTGAAGATGTGCTTGTTGCTGCAGTGTTACTGGATACTGATCGACGAGCTGGCCTGAGGTACCAGATTAGCACATACAACTGTACTTGACATTCTGAAGATGTGCTTGTTGCTGCAGTGTTACTGGATACTGATCGACGAGCTGGCCCAAGGTACCAGAATAGCACATACAACTGTACTTGACGTACTGAAGATGTCCTTGCTGCTGCAGTGTTACTGGATACTGATCGACGAGCTGACCCAAGGTACCAGATTAGCACATACAACTGAGCTTCACGTTCTGTAGATGTGCTTGTTGCTGCAGTGTTACTGGATACTGATCGACGAGCTGACCCAAGGTACCAGATTAGCACATACAACTGAGCTTCACGTTCTGTAGATGTGCTTGTTGCTGCAGTGTTACTGGATACTGATCGACGAGCTGGCCCGAGGTACCAGATTAGCACATACAACTGTACTTGACGTTCTGAAGATGTGCTTGCTGCTGCAGTGTTAGTGGATACTGATCGACGAGCTGGCCTGAGGTACCAGATTAGCACATACAACTGTACTTGACGTTCTGAAGATGTGCTTGCTGCTGCAGTGTTACTGGATACTGATCGACGAGCTGGCCCAAGGTACCAGATTAGCACATACAACTGTACTTGATGTTCTGAAGATGTGCTTGCTGCTGCAGTGTTACTGGATACTGATCGACGAGCTGGCCCGAGGTACCAGATTAGCACATATAACTGTACTTGACGTTCTGAAGATGTGCTTGTTACTGCAGTGTTACTGGATACTGATCGACGAGCTGGCCCGAGGTACCAGATTAGCACATACAACTGTACTTGACGTTCTGAAGATGTGCTTGTTGCTGCAGTGTTACTGGATACTGATCGACGAGCTGGCCTGAGGTACCAGATTAGCACATACAACTGTACTTGACGTTCTGAAGATGTGCTTGCTTTTGCAGTGTTACTGGATACTGATCGACGAGCTGGCTTGAGGTACCAGATTAGCACATACAACTGTACTTGACGTTCTGAAGATGTGCTTGCTGCTGCAGTGTTAGTGGATACTGATCGACGAGCTGGCCCGAGGTACCAGATTAGCACATATAACTGTACTTGACGTTCTGAAGATGTGCTTGCTGCTGCAGTGTTAGTGGATACTGATCGACGAGCTGGCCCGAGGTACCAGATTAGCACATATAACTGTACTTGACGTTCTGAAGATGTGCTTGTTACTGCAGTGTTACTGGATACTGATCGACGAGCTGGCCCGAGGTACCAGATTAGCACATACAACTGTACTTGACGTTCTGAAGATGTGCTTGCTGCTGCAGTGTTAGTGGATACTGATCGACGAGCTGGCCCGAGGTACCAGATTAGCACATACAACTGTACTTGACGTTCTGAAGATGTGCTTGCTGCTGCAGTGTTACTGGATACTGATCGACGAGCTGGCCCGAGGTACCAGATTAGCACATATAACTGTACTTGATGTTCTGAAGATGAGCTTGTTGCTGCAGTGTTACTGGATACTGATCGACGAGCTGACCCAAGGTACCAGATTAGCACATACAACTGTACTTGACGTTCTGAAGATGTGCTTGCTTTTGCAGTGTTACTGGATACTGATCGACGAGCTGGCCCGAGGTACCAGATTAGCACATACAACTGTACTTGACGTTCTGAAGATGTGCTTGCTTTTGCAGTGTTACTGGATACTGATCGACGAGCTGGCCCAAGGTACCAGATTAGCACATACAACTGTACTTGACGTTCTGAAGGAACCCTGGTCATGAGAAAAATAACATCACGATGGGCTCTGCATGAAATACAGAAATGATTATGATACGATGTTGCTTGGCAGCATAAAGTGCAAGCTGTAGCTGATTTGTTCAGTCAATGAGGCTGGGAAGTGCTTGTGACTTTGACTTGATTCTGAAGATGAAGGAACCACTTCGTGGCATATGCTTCAGAACTGTTCGAGAGATTCGTCAGGCAATAGACTGCTCCATTCAAACTATCAACAGAACCATGCTGCTGAGGGTATCCCATGACTTCCACGTTGCTGGCAACAGGGTATACATAACACTGGTGATTAGTTTGAGTGACAGTAAAGCTTGGTAACATGCATCTCTTTTGTATCAGTTGTAAATAAATAGTTGCCACTATTAAAGTTCCAACCCTCGTACTTACAGCATAGTAAGTCACCATTTGCAACAACATACAAAACAGACTATCAGTTGCATGTTGGAAATATTGACTTGTGTAAACACAGCCTGAAATATTCTGCTGTCCTAATGCACTGAATTCCTGTACACAACAGTTGTTGTTCATGCTTTGTTTGTTATTCAGAATGGAGAATGGGGAGTTTGAGAACCTGAACATCACTACATACTCGAACCCTCCTGACCTGCCAGATGTGATGAAGGCGCAAAGTATGCCCGAGGCACAGGCATGAGTGAAGAAGGAAGCAAGTGTGCTGTGCACATGACATTTTACATTGTTTTATCCATCACAGAGACTGTTGCTTTGTTTGTTTTCAGTTCCTATATATCGCCAAATTTGTCAATTTAAGTTATGTATGGTATATAAAAACATAAGTTAGGAATGAGGAAAAACATGAGCTATTTTTATAAATGTTCTTTAATGTAACTTTTTAAATGTTGAAGTAAATAATTGTGGTTGTATTACCTGTCTTCTCTTTCTGTCTCAACTTGGTGATGCAGAAACTCAGCACATGTATTGTAAATAAATATGGCTTAAGAGCAAGCAATTATAACACATTCAACCAACGAAATGTAGTTAAATGTTGAATTTGCAACTGGCACACCTGCATTTCTCAGTTTTGCAGGTCATTCTTAGATTCTAATATTACTGCAGCTTCTTTTTTGTTTTCTCAATGCTGCTAACTACATCTACAAATAAGCAAAGAATATAAGAGAGTAGTAAATAAATTAAAGTTTGCTTCTACATCTTAGGACTTGTATTACGATCTCCAGTTAAGGTTTCGGTTAATGGTTAACTTGAAGTTACACCCAGATGTCAGTATTACGACCTTCGGTTAAGGGCTAACCGAAAGTTATTTTTGAAGGTACACTAACCGTAACCTCAAGTAATGGTTACTGTGTTAACTTCGAGTTTACTCGTGTTTTACATACAAAAACCACAATGGAGTTTACTCGTGTTTCATATACAAAAATGGTGTACCTAAAACCACAATTGTATGTCGACAGCAATTCTGAAGATGAAATGCTGGCTCAGTATTTATTTAATAGAAAAAGAGTGAAGAGATTCAGAAAGTGCAAAGATAATTTCGAGGAGCGGAACGAGGGAGAGTTCCAACAAGGATACAAGTTATCAAAAGCTACAGCATCTGGAATTTTAATGGAAATAAGGCATCGAGTTGAATTTACAACAGAAAGGCAGTTTTTAGCAAGAATATAACATTATACAAGCATAGTTGTATATTCCTGATAGTCTTAAAATGAAATAAAATAAACCAACATAAATTGTAGGTATGTCTTGATGGCCATTAGGTTATGGAAATATAATTCTAGAGCCCCATAATGTAGTGGATTGATACAAGCAATACAATGTTTTATGCAGTTATTTTTGCATCGGCACCACATTTTAACGAACGTAAACGTAATAAACGGAGCATGGCAAATTACATATTTTGCAAACAGAAAATACACGGAAAGCTTTACAGTATGTAGGTATACATAAAAATTCAAAAACCGCAAAACTTAAGATCATTAACTTTCAACTAGTAAATATTGCATTTTATTCATTGTGGACACAACGATTTTACGCTTCTTGAAAGCATTTCAAGGCCCTGAATGAATAGTGAATAAAACAGAAGATATTTTTAGGTTATGCGATGTGTACAAATCTCCAGACCATCATTACAAGCACTGTTTACACATCTGTGATGTGGTTAACCTAAAAGATTGCTTCACCCACGAGATAGCATTGCAAACACAGTGAAAGCCTAGTGAAAAATGTTACCAACTACTCGCATGGCATCATAATCCTCAGGGTAACAAACCTACAGTCAAATTGAGTTTGTAATACGAGGCACCAAGCCTAACCATCAGTTAGCAATAACTGAAAGGTAACAAGCTATGGCTAGTAGCCGGAGTTCATAAGTTATCTAATTGTGATATGGCTGTTGTAGCAAAGCTGTGTGACTGGAAAAGGTTAGAATGAGACTGAACAATTCAATGGTATAGTGAGGATTTGAACCAATATCTAGTGGTCTCCATTCAGCCACTCTAACCACTAAGCTGCCATGGCAACATACTGTAATAAAAATGACAATTCAATGAAATACATTCCTGACACCAAATTAACAAAATAACAAAATCACGTCTGGTAACTTTTCTATCACTTTATTGTCTTCTAACATTTTATCACAAATATACAGTTCTAGTTGTCATTAAGTCTTTTGTGTTATTACAACTCAACTTTTACTTTCCATACTCTTGCCTCAGTCCTTACAGTGTCTTTATTTTCTGTTGGAGGAAGTACTGTATTCTACCCAAAAATTCAATGTCAAGATTTCACTGTAAATATATGTTTTGAGATCCCCTGAATAAAAAAAGAAAAAGCATTTTTAGAAAATGGTCCGTGTGTGTGTGTGTGTGTGTGTGTGTGTGTGTGTGTGTGTGTGTGTGTCAGTGTCAGTCTGTGGACAGCATAACTCAAAAACGAAAAGTCGGTTAAAAACCAAACTTGGTATTTAAGTTTAATGTCCTTGAAGAAAATAGCCCCACCCTAAACTACCCTTTACATGGAAAACTTTTAGAAAATTTTGATTTTCTTAAAAATGGCTCTAGCGATTGTGATTAAAATGCCAGATGTTTAAGATATTTGTATGACAAATGAAATGTATATTTTGAATTTTCTACCTATAGCTTATGTAGTCCTGTTTACTCTGGATGACTTTTGAATAACTCGTAATCCGTAAGAGTTAGACAAAATCTTAATATACAAAAAATGTAGATCTCATTAAAACACACAATTTATGTCTGAATAAAGTTTTTTGTAGAGTGAACCATTTCGGAGATATTCCTTGTTATTTATGTCAGTTTCTGAAAACTTCAAACTTTCGTGAAATGGAACATTGTTGTGCATTTTTTTATATGTTGAGCGTGCAAAGAGAACGAGATATCTAAGCTTTAAAAGATATGACTATCGCTTAAAGCCTACTGTACTCTAATATTCCCCTTGCACCTACAAGGAAATAAGCAATAAGATAATTTGTACAATTGTTTATCTCAACTAACACGAAGAAGATACAGGAATGAGTTTGTACGAATGGTTAGTATAAGAGTAGAGAAAGTCATGTGAATGCAACAGATTTTTTTCTTCAATTACTGGAATTCCTACCTTTTTCCATCACTCAACAAAGAGAACCTACGCAATTACTTCCATATCGGGACCACTCATTCCACTTGTAACCCCTGTCTGCTGGAACTTCAACTCAAAATTGTTGCGTGTAATTGTGGATGACTGGTAAAAGTTGAAAGAGGTTTTCGAAGCCATAGTTTCCTGTGAACAGTCTGATGATAATTCCATTCTGCTAGCCAGAGGCTTTCTGAACATGAACAATTTTGAATTTGCGTTTCTGGCAGTAGTGTTTCATGACAGATTTTATTTGACAGATACTTATATTAAGTAGATTTTCCGGGCTTGTGGGCCGTGCTCGAGTTGGATTGCCTTCCTCCGACGTTTCGCTGAAAACTGCGTCCAGCATCTTCGGGGTGATCCAATTAGTGAACTCCCGAGTCCTCTAATATTTGGAACGAAATATTTGGACTCGGGAGTTCACTAATTGGATCACCCCGAAGATGCTGGACGCAGTTTTCAGCGAAACGTCGGAGGAAGGCAATCCAACTCGAGCACGGCCCACAAGCCCGGAAAATCTACTTAACATAGTTGACAATGCCGGCCGTGAAAGCCTCAGCACTTATATGATACCTATATTGTTCGATGTTTTACAGAAGAGGTCATTGGATGTAAACCACTGTGTATCAAAAATAAGGACCACTTGTGATATGCTAAGGAACAAGAGGAATGAACAGTATTTTTCAATTATGTTTGAAAAAGCCAGCAAAATGGCAGATATGCGCCTTTCACGAGAGTACAATTATTCCCTTTCTCAGGCTGAGCGTATTCGAACGTGTCGAGTCTTGTATTACGAAATTCTGAATTACGTTTTGATGGAAATGAATGAGAGATTTCGTGATTGTAAATTTCCTGGCCGATACTACAAAATTTGAAGAATACCGTGCATGTTTTCCTTCAAGTACAGTTGAAAACTTGCAAAATTTCTTTGGGCCTGTTTCCTCAAGACACAACGTTTAAGAAGTGAACTTTCTATTGTGTATGTCTGAGAATACAGAAATATTCCCACTGGAAAGATCTTAGAAATGCTTAATGTGGAAAAGGACATCTTTACGGATACCTACTTAACTGTTCTCCCTTATTCTGTCAATCTCTTCTACTGCAGCGTCCGTGGTTCGAAGCTTTTCTTGTCTAAAGCGTATAAAAACATGCATCAGAAATGCAATGTCAGAAGAGACTTTCTTCTTTAGCGAATATTTCAATTCAGAAAGAACTTCTAGTGCAATTAATAAAAACGCAGCCATTCTATGAAAACATCACCGACAAGTTTGCAGCGTTGAAGGACCGAAGGATTGATTTGGTGTGCAAGAAATGTCAGTACAATTATTAAAATAATCTTTATAAATATAGGTATACTTTTCTTTCCCACTAACTATTCACCTAATTCCCCAGCTACGAGCCGCCACTGGACAGCAATACGTACAAATTCAGGAAAAGCTTTCGCCAAGGAAGTTCCCTAATACCAACGAAGGTTCTTATTAGACGTGGGGAACTCTTAACCGGTATGCGACTTTATCAATAGCAAGGTTCTGTGGCGGATTTGTTTGATTGACACAGGCGACGAAATATTTGTGGCCTACAATCCATCACTTTAACCCTAATATACGTAGAATCCTACTAAACACCCTCCAAAATAGATGTTTAGTGAACCTATGCATTCCTCGCCTCTTACATGGGTGAGTCAAACCTCGGTATCTGGAAGGCTTAGGAAATTCACGACAATAGTATTATTTATCAACACGTAAATGTCAGCTGTTGCTTATCAACAATAAAGGAATCAAGTTGTGTTGGATTTATGAGCATAAAGCTGCTGGCAATGTGAGAAAAAGAGTTTTACTTGAGTGCTTCGAATAAAATGCAACTCGGTAGAGACCGTAACCTAGGTTTGCGGGCGGGCCCGGTTTCAACCTCTCTTCTATGGAACTTGGTTATGTCGGAATAAATATGAGATTTTTGTTTCTCTGAGAATGTGATTTAACACCATTGTTTGTGATTTCATTATCTGCAAGTTCTTCAACATGGGTGCTCGAAGTTCAACACAATGCATTTACGAGTAGGTTAAACTCGGGTAAGTAACCTTACATATCAATATTTGAAAAATACATTAAATACGTGTTACTGGTAGATCGACATGCCGATTACATTTTTACTGATTTCAATGGTTCAACTTTTCACTATGTGATGCGAGAATATACATATGTATGCAATAGGATTTGTCGTAGCAATAAATTTTTTCCGGATTTATTTGCATACAAGCAAGCATAATAACAAATTACCGGCTGCACGTGCACATGTGTCGAGATTAGGCTGCGATTGTTAGGTACATATATTTGCAGCTGCCGTTTCTATTTGCTTGTGTATGCACATTGGTGAATGTTCAGGCTGAACACTCCCGCGTTACATGTTTTACTCATAGACTGTGCAGTGTTACAAGCATCAGAAAAGAAAACAATCAGTTTTAATAGTTTTATATCATACCAATATCAACGAGAAACACCATATAAATGTTAATATTAATCCATAATTACCTATAATTCATTATACATTTTTTCAATTATATATTTTCTTAATTCTTTTCCAAAGTTGACTCCCTGTTTGGTTTTTAGAGTATGAGACTAGGCGGCTCCGTGACCGAGTGGTTAGACCGTTCGCCTACCACAAAGGCGGCCCGGGTTCGATTCCAGGGACCCGCATGTGGTATTGTGGTGGTTTGGATTTGGATTTGGTTTAAGGGCGCTCAACTTCAAGGTCATCAGCGCCCTAGGTATTGTGGTGGACGAAGCGGCGTCTGGGCGGGTTTTCTCGGGGTTCTCCGGTTTCACCCACCACTCATTCCACCAACTGCTCCATTTTGCCTGCATTTGATATGATCCTCTTCCTCACTATCATACCTGGTGCTTGGCTAACCATTCGCTTCCAGGTCTTCACTCTGTCAAGTCCATAGGTTCCTGAGTTCCCTGACAGGCGCCTGACTCTAGACACTGTCTTGTAAGTCCTACATAAGGGGAGGGTAATCACTTCCTCACTCTCATACTTGCAGGTGTACACTCTGTCAAGTCCATAGGTTCCTGAGTTCCCTGACAGGCGCCTGACTCTAGACACTGTCTTGTAAGTCCTACATAAGGGGAGGGTAATCACTTCCTCACTCTCATACTTGCAGGTGTTCACTCTGTCTGGTACATAGGTTCCTGTGTTCCCTGACAGACGTCTGACTCTAGGCACTGTCTTGTAAGTCCTACATAAGGGGAGGGGAATCACTTCCTCACTCTCATACTTGCAGGTGTTCACTCTGTCTGGTACATAGGTTCCTGTGTTCCCTGACAGGCGTCTGACTCTAGGCACTGTCTTGTAAGTCCTACATAAGGGGAGGGTAATCACTTCCTCACTCTCATACTTGCAGGTGTTCACTCTGTCTGGTACATAGGTTCCTGTGTTCCCTGACAGGCGTCTGACTCTAGGCACTGTCTTGTAAGTCCTACATAAGGGGAGTGTAATCACTTCCTCACTCTCATACTTGCAGGTGTTCACTCTGTCTGGTACATAGGTTCCTGTGTTCTCTGACAGACGTCTGACTCTAGACACTGTCTTGTAAGTCCTACATAAGGGGAGGGTAATCACTTCCTCACTCTCATACTTGCAGGTGTTCACTCTGTCTGGTACATAGGTTCCTGTGTTCCCTGACAGACGTCTGACTGTAGACATTGACTTGTAAGTCCTACATAAGGGGAGGGTAATCACTTCCTCACTCTCATACTTGCAGGTGTTCACTCTGTCTGGTACATAGGTTCCTGAGTTCCCTGACAGGCGTCTGACTCTAGACACTGACTTGTAAGTCCTACATAAGGGGAGTGTAATCACTTCCTCACTCTCATACTTGCAGGTGTTCACTGTGTCTGATACATAGGTTCCTGTGTTCCCTGACAGACGTCTGACTGTAGACATTGACTTGTAAGTCCTACATAAGGGGAGGGTAATCACTTCCTCACTCTCATACTTGCAGGTGTTCACTCTGTCTGGTACATAGGTTCCTGTGTTCCCTGACAGACGTCTGACTCTAGACACTGTCTTGTAAGTCCTACATAAGGGGAGGGTAATCACTTCCTCACTCTCATACTTGCAGGTGTTCACTCTGTCTGGTACATAGGTTCCTGTGTTCCCTGACAGACGTCTGACTCTAGACACTGTCTTGTAAGTCCTACATAAGGGGAGGGTAATCACTTCCTCACTCTCATACTTGCAGGTGTTCACTCTGTCTGGTACATAGGTTCCTGTGTTCCCTGACAGACGTCTGACTCTAGACACTGTCTTGTAAGTCCTACATAAGGGGAGGGTAATCACTTCCTCACTCTCATACTTGCAGGTGTTCACTCTGTCTGGTACATAGGTTCCTGTGTTCCCTGACAGACGTCTGACTGTAGACATTGACTTGTAAGTCCTACATAAGGGGAGGGTAATCACTTCCTCACTCTCATACTTGCAGGTGTTCACTCTGTCTGGTACATAGGTTCCTGAGTTCCCTGACAGGCGTCTGACTCTAGACACTGACTTGTAAGTCCTACATAAGGGGAGTGTAATCACTTCCTCACTCTCATACTTGCAGGTGTTCACTGTGTCTGATACATAGGTTCCTGTGTTCCCTGACAGACGTCTGACTGTAGACATTGACTTGTAAGTCCTACATAAGGGGAGGGTAATCACTTCCTCACTCTCATACTTGCAGGTGTTCACTCTGTCTGGTACATAGGTTCCTGTGTTCCCTGACAGACGTCTGACTCTAGACACTGTCTTGTAAGTCCTACATAAGGGGAGGGTAATCACTTCCTCACTCTCATACTTGCAGGTGTTCACTCTGTCTGGTACATAGGTTCCTGTGTTCCCTGACAGACGTCTGACTCTAGACACTGTCTTGTAAGTCCTGCATAAGGGGAGGGTAATCACGTAAAGAAGAAGAGTATGGGTATTGGTTGTATAATTTCACACTTCTTATAAGTGGGTCACATTCACTTGTTCTTTTATTAACATTAACCCTAAAACCCTGTAGCCCCATGGCACAACAGCCCATCTGGGCCAAGGCCTACCACCCGATCACTGTGTTCCCCACCTCGGTGCAGTACTGGAGGTACCCTGGTTTCTCCTGGCCAGTTATGCAGCATTCTCGGCCAGGTAGATCCTCAATTGGCCTCTCAGGGACCTAACAAGGCTGAGTGCACTCCGGATCAGGTCTCCCAGTGGGAGAAAATCCCCACACCGATACCAGGAATCTAACCTGGGTCCCCCACTTGGTAAGCAGAAGCACTACCACCGTGCTAAGAAGACGACCACATTAGTCCTATGTATATTATTTCCACGTGTATTATAAGTATGATATTTATTGTTTCAATTAGTAATATGTATATTTTAATGTAGAATGTATATTACTTTATATGCATATAGAGAAATTACAGTAATTAAATTGTTTTCTTTAGACACTACAACGTGTACTAATATTATTTAGCCTATGTACAGTTCTTATACAATTCTTCTGTAAAATTAACAACCTATTTAAGTTATACTTACTAGTACTTGCCCAAACCTCGATTCCAAATTGAAAGTAATGATATATTACACCAGAATATACCTACAAATGTTAAAGCTGCAGTATCCAATATTTGTATAAATTGCATAATAGCTGCACTCTTGCACTTACTGTACTACAGATTAAGACAGTATGAGTGGCAAATGACAGATTTTGTTTAACACTAGTCGATATTACTGTACATGTTCAAGTAGGTATTGTATTTGAACACTTACAATTACAGAGTTATTTGTGTTGTGATTATGATATTGAACATGCATCAATTTTGTCTTCTCTGTATTCATATTTTAGTTGTTATCCTCTAAATATTTCAATTTAACTTTCAATGAGTGTCGGAATTTTCTAAAGTATTTGGTGATTTATTCCAATACAGAAATGTGGTATCATCAGCATAAGATATACTCTTGCAAATTTCAAACTCAGGTATGTCCTTATATACAAAATATATAAGAGGGGCTCTAGTACTGATCCCTGTGGCACTCCAAACTTTACAGTGTCACATGCTCATATAAAACATGTAATTCAACTATTGAGTTCACTTGTTTTAACTGTACATTGCTTATGGTTTGTCAAATATGATCTTATTAAGTCATGCATTTTTCCCCTTATCCCATAATTTTTAAATTTATTTAATAACATTTTTATTGATACACTCTCAAATGCTTTGGAAAGATCAAGAAAAAGTCCTACAGAATGATTACCTTTATTTAACTGTGTATAGGTATGTTTCATTCAACAGCAGTGCTAATGGAGTAATTCTTCCTAAGTCCATGTTGTTTTTAACTAGTATGTCATATTCATTTAGGATGCTAACTAATTTTAAATTTAAAACCTTTTCAAATATCTCGCCAAATACTGAAATAAGAAGCTAAAGTAAGAACAAATTAGAAACTAAAACTTCACTTATCTTAGTAATATTGCAAGTTCTTTTGTGCTGACAATGTTTCAAGTTGACTCCAACTCATTCTCAAAGCACAAAAGAACTTGCAATATTACTAAGATAAGTGAAGTTTTAGTTTCTAATTTGTTCTTACTTTAGATTCTTGTTGCTTCACTGTTAATAGCTTCATTATTTCCTTATTTAGCTGAAATAAGAGTTATGGATTTATAGTTCTTTTAAGTGACATTTATCTTCCTTTTGAAAATTGGTCTTCTTATACTTATCTTTAAGCACTGTGGAAAAATATTTTGTTCTATTGACATATTTATTAAATGTTGAACCAGATTGTTTTTACAAAATTTTAGTACTCAACAGATGCCATCTCATCCACAGGAATTTTGATTTTTGAATTCCCTGATTATTTTACCAATTTCAATATCAGTAGCAGATACAAGATAGATTGAATGTTCTGTTTATATTCATAGTTAATTGGAATATTTTGCATTAGGTTAATCACATTTGAAAAGTAATTATTAAGTGTGTTACATACATCATTAGAATTTAATATTTTTAGTCCATTAATTTGTAAGGTTGTATCTTGGTCTTTGCATTCTGTTTTTCATTGATTATTTATGATATTCCATGCATTTTTAGTTTTATTTGTTGATTGCCTAATTGAAGTGCTATAAATTTGCAATATTTGCCTATAAAGAGCCTTAGCATATTCTGTTTTAATGTTTTGTAGTATTATATAATTCAAATTTTATCATATGATAAAATTCATACATTATCCTTCTTATAATTTTTATTTCATTATTCAGTTGTACTTCCTGTTTAGTTGTTGTTATAATTTGCTTTACCTATGAAGGGTGCGGTAGATTGAAGTATTCTAATAAAATTTTAAACCCATTTTGCATTAGCATCAGTTACTGAGTACACAGAATTTCAGTTTTCTAGTTTTAAGATTTCCTGTAAAATTACCTTTTTTTGTGCCCATATTTCATTTTTTACCTCACAATTAGTGTTGTATTTGTCCATCATTTCAGCACAGTGGTCAGTTATTTGCAAAAGCAGTATGTTGGGTAGGCTTGTATCTGTAATTACACAGTCTATT
Organism: Tenodera sinensis; assembly: GCA_030765045.1. Taxonomy (NCBI): domain Eukaryota; kingdom Metazoa; phylum Arthropoda; class Insecta; order Mantodea; family Mantidae; genus Tenodera; species Tenodera sinensis. Next base: position 24,326,341 of record CM060971.1, read on the forward strand.
ACAGCTGCCAATTCATTTGTGATTCTGTGATTCTAGTTGAAAGCTAGCACAGAACGTCCTATAATTTCGAGAGTTACCTAGTATAGGTAACAATTTTTTTGTTCCTTGATGGTTAGCATTGGTATGATGTTACTAAGAGTTTTAAGAAACACGTTTAAATTAGAATTAGATGAGGTATAAATTAGTATTACTGATATTTTACCAATTCAGTTAAAACTTTAATGGCTTGACATTCAGGATTCATTTAATTGCTATAGAAATGAATTTTTGGAATTTCACTAAAAAGTATATTTTTGTTTACGTATATTTTTAATTTAATTCAATTTAGTTTATTTGTCCAATTTATCTTACAGGAAGATGTAGGATATGTTACAATTAATGCTATATAAAAGCTTATATACAATACAAAGTGAATAGACAATATGTAGTTAATTGCAATACAATTTCTCAAGTCTTATCTATATAACTCATATATTCTTCCACTGAGTAGAAGTGGTTGAAATTTCACAATTTGTGAATTTCATTTTTAAACTTAGTTCCTGATTTAATACTCTGTAAATGTTTGGGTAGTTGGTTAAATATTTTTATGCCACTATTTAAATGATTTCTGAAAAAGTATAGATCTATGGACCTTTATATAGAGTTTGGTTTTGCTCTTGGTGTTATGAGCATGTTATGTTACCCACATTACTTTTAACATGAATTAACATTTCTTTTATGTAGAGGGGTGACTATGTTTAGTTGTTTAAAATACTTTCAGCAACTTTCTCTATGGGAAATACTCACTGTGATTCTTAACGCTCTCTTTTGTAATTTGAATATTTAATTGCTATAATTTGAATTGCTGCCTAGTTTAATTCCATATAATAACAGTGCATGAAAATAAGCATAATAGCACTCCACTAGAAACACAAGATTTTAACTGGAAAAGGATAAAGCACCCACTACTTAATTTATTTATATATACATTTTTTATTTACATATTGCTACACCACCACCTTTATTATTCTCCCTACAGAAATGTGTGGCTAGAGTCTAGTCTTGTAACTTCGCAAACTCTGTTTCGTTAGTTGTTCAGTGATTATAGTAATAGTTGCATTAATTTTATTGAGCAGTACATTTAACATAGTTGTTTTATTAGACATATACTGAACACTTTGATGCAATACTCTTAATGTTCTTTTGGTTATGTTTGGGTAGTTTCCTTATTATCACTAAGTTTTCGAACTGTGCCAGACTTATCTCCCCATTAGAGCATACAAACCATTGGTCTTCTACGTGTATTTAATGTGTGTTGTATTATTTTACAAAGCTCATAAACTAATTAGTTTTTACCAGCAGAATTACATTGGTAAATTGCAAGCATACTATTTTCAATTTAAACCAAAAAGGTGAGTCGATTAATAACACTACACCACACTTATAATTTACTAGAACATGTTCAAGGAACTTGCTGAAGATATCTTTCTCGGAGATGTCGAAATGGAATACTCTGTTTCTATTTTTCAAAATGAAGATTTGTGCCCACATGGACAGCTCTTGTTTTCCCATTATATGTTTGAGGAGCTTTGGTTCTGGCTTTGTGTAGTGGTTTTCTGTCCAAAAATGGTTGGCAACTGCTGATTTTTCCAACTGTTTGTTTTTCACGTTTCTAAAGTGTTCCTTGGATCTTATTTCTAAATTTCTTTTGGTTTTCCCCATATACACTTTATTACAGTCACTGTATTCAATTTGGTAGCTGCCAGCTTTTTTATTGAGTAGAACGGCATCTTTGATGTTTGAGTTCAGTAGATTTTTTATGGAGTAATGGTTCACTGGTGCTAGCTGAATGTTCTGTTCTTTGTAAATGTTTTTGAATTTTTCGAAGGCCCAAGGATGGAATGTGAATTTTTTGAATGTCATTTTTGTTTCTGCTGCTGTGAGTATTGTAGTTTCTTTTAGTAACTTCTTTGTTTTTGCTCGTTTCACTTGTTTGTCTACTATAATATGTCTCAACTTAGTTCCATCCTGTTGTAAACATCTGGGCAGGAAGAGAAACAGAGACAGAGATATTGGGACAGAAAATGGTTAAGCTGTTGATTGGCTTGGCGAAGATAATGGGAGTTTTCTTTTATTTGCATACGTACGATAAACCCCTCCTTTAAGTAAAGTATTGTAAGTACTTTCCCGATCACTACTCTGCGCAAGCTAATTACGGACAAAGAAAAGTATTCAAATGTTTCGATTCTTATAAACGTAAACAGGCCCACATTTTATCTTTCTGTTTCACATACCACATAGATGTGTTATGTGATTTCTGAAGGGAATATATACATAATTGTATACTATATACAGATTAGACAGAAGACAGGTGAAATTATACACACTATTAACGTATTATGTTAAATTAAGCTGCATTTTACTTAACAATTACTAAAGCACACTGCTATTGTATAATATTTTTGCATTCCTATACAAGGCAACTCTCTCGCAACGAGGTCTGTATCGAGTTGAATGCTGATTAAGATGTTTTTGTTTAAAGTGTGGGGTTGCTTCTGATATTTTACACTGTATTTCCTGTACATCTCGCGGACCTCACAAGGCCAAGGACACTTATGTATATGCAATTTAAAATCAGTAACATTTTCATCATGGAGCAGGCTGGTGCTTCGGCCGAAATGAAACACAATCTAGGCAAACCTTTAAAAAGTGGTGAGAGGCGAATGATCGTGCATTGTTTTGCAGTACTTAAAGAAAGAAACCCGGAATCGTCTATAAAAACATTGGGAAAGAAACTGGTGATCTCCTTCGTGTTTCCACAAGTAGTGTACACAGTGTTAGAATGGAACAGCAAGCATCCGGAACTCTAAGAACACCGGAAAAATCACGTAAATGCAAACAGCGCGTGGAGAAATACGACGATTTTACGAAAAGTGCTATACGCTGTAAAGTTCATGATTATTTTTTCAGAAATGAACCGCCGATTCTAAACAAAGTTTTGCATGCGGTAAATTCTGACACGGACTTGCCGAATTTTTCACGATGTACTCTCCACCGTTTGCTGATAGATATTGGATTGAAGTTTCAAAAGCGAGGCGGAAATCAGTTATAGTGGACAGAGAGGAAAGAATCCGATTAAAGGTAACCATTATGTTACTGCATGATTCTATTAATATTCCAACTCATAGATTTAATAAATTAATGTGTAACCCAACTCTATTTATTGTCTAGAAGTTAGCGCTGCTATATATACTACTAGTGTTGCAAAACTTTTGTGCGTGCCTGTACGTCTAACACGTGGCGAGTTGAGTCAGCTCCGCCTTGTTGTTTACAGCAGGACTGGACTAGGCTGAGATATGGTATAATGATTTGGAGAAGCCATTTTTTGTGCTATTTCAATTATTTTGCAATATTCTGCTTTGTATTCTTCTGTTGGGAGGGGGGATGTTCACCAATCTATGTGTTAAGCTATTGAGGATTGCCTGTTTGTGACTTCTTGGATTGTAACTATGAGCTTTTATGTAATTGTCCGTCTGTGTTGGTTTTCTGTGAAGGCTGGAGTTTATTCTATTCTTGTTTTTGATTATTTGTAAATCCAAAAATGGTAGTTTCTCATCATTTTCCAATTCCACAGTGAACTTTATGCTTTTTTCCAGGATGGCTAGGAGGTTTAGAGCATCACAGATGTGTTTGTTTGGGACTATTGCATATATGTCATCTAGGTACTGCTGCCAGAGTTTGAACATCCATGGGAAACCTTTCTGATCCTTATTTCTAATGTGCTCATGTAAATATCTACCAAGAAGGGTGGGAGAAGATTGCCCATTGCTAAACCTGAAGTTTGACACAAATATTTTGTCTGGAATTGAAAGAAATGTTGTTCTGTGCATAGTTTGGTGAGTTCTATGTAGTCTGTAATTTCTGGTGATGACATACCAATTGATGTGAGCCAGTTTTTGAAAAATGGTGGGAGTTGTTTTAGTGGTATACTGGGGAATAGTAATTTGACGTCAAACGAGACAAGGCTGTCCTCTTTCTGTTAGTTTGAAGTCTTCTACGTGTTCTATCAGTTCATAGCTATTTTTGATGCTCAGGCTGTCGAATTTAGAGAATGAGTTGAATTTGTTGGTTAGCCATTTTGCCAGTTTGTAAACTGGTGAGTCTATGCTGCCAACTATAGGTCTCATTGCTATGCTTGGGTAAGCCATATAGTCTGGGTAAGGTTGGGTTATCTGGTTTAACTAAATATTTGTGTGGTATTATGTTTGAGTTTGATAATGTTTTTTCAAAAGTTTGTATACAAGTGGTTAGGGGGTTTTTATTAATCACTTTGCATTCACTGTCCTTTAGCATTTCTTCCATTTCTTCTAAGTAATCTGATTTGTTCATTATCACTATTTTGTTCCCTTTGTCTGCCTTGGTGTATATTATGTTTTTCTGTGTCAGTGAATGGATAATGTTCTTTTTGTTTTTTTGAATGGATCTGGCTTTTATTCCCTCCAAGGTCTTTTCAAACTTGTGAAAAACAGAAAAACATAATATACACCAAGGCAGACAAAGGGAACAAAATAGTGATAATGAACTAACAGAAGAGGACACCTTGTCTCGTTTTGATGTCTAGTGTATTCCATCAGACATTTTGTCTTTGTCATTTGTGGATAACTTTGCCATTCTCGGCAGACTTCTCTCTTAGAGTGCCGCCTCTTCACTTGGAGTTACCCGCCGAGAAACCTATCTGTGTTAACTTCTGGTGCCGGAAGGCTTTTCTTCCACCTTCTCTACATCTCGGTCCAGATGTTCATCCTTTTGCAGACGAGACCAACATTTTGGGATTGATTTTTGACAGAAAGCTTAGTTAGTCCTCTAATAATTTGTATTTAAAGGCAAACTAAAAATGTTCTCTTAATGTTTTACGTGTTTTAAGTGGCATATCTTGGGGAGCTGATCAGACTATCCTTTTCCGACTCTATTGCTCTTTGGTTGACACAAAATTTCTACAACTTTCAAATATAATTTATCTCTATAATTACCAAAAATAAGTGAAGTTTTGTCTCTAAATATTTATTGCATTTGTTACGAAATCGTTATTTACATAATATTACATTTCTTCTATTCTCTATAATCAATTTTCTGGCTAAGTACTCTTTTTAGTTCAATCTTGAATAATTCTCCATTTAATAGTTTTGTTTTCCTAAGTATTTTATTATATAAAGAAATGCCCACTGTAGCTCTATTTTTTATTGAATTGCTATGCTAATAATTACATATCCTCAATTGATAATATTAATTTTGACCTTTTTTATTTCAGCAGTTATCAGAAAGCTCTTAGGGCAACTCTCAGACTTTGTGGAGTTCACAGGTAAGTTCATATTGCTATATACTGCAGTGGTCATGTCCCAGCCATGTGTATGTGTGTGCACTGAAGTGACCTTGGTGTGTTCCGCTACCTTACAGGGGAAAGTCATGCTATATTGTTGTGCAAATTATATTCATACATAGTGCAGTTTATAGAGCAAAAAAATATACATGCACCATAAGCTAAAGTTCTGATGAGAATACAGTAAATAATGTGATATTGGGTCGTACAACAATATACAGACGAGAGGGGGGGGGGGGCAGTGTGACCTTGGATAGTGTGAGCGACTGTGTATGCGTGACCATAAACAATGATGCCAGTTAAACACAAAAGAAAGGGTCCAGAAACTTCATTGTTGCACATGTGTATGGAGGGTTCTCGAAGGTCACGTGATGCCGGCTCCAGTACAAATAGGGCAGACACAGTCAGTAGCAGTCAGTTGAGTGAGTGATGGAGTAGTAGTAGTAGTAATAGTAGTAGTTTTAATTTAGTGATAGAGTTGTGTTGTTGTTTAAGTTGCCGTGTACAGTTTTAGTTATGAGAGTGAATCGGCCAGCTTATAAGCAAGTATGTGTTTCAAGTGATTGTATTGCAATAGTAAAGATATAAGAGACAGTGAAAGTGGGGAAAGATATTGAGAGATTGATAAAGATTATCGGAGGAAACATTGTGAATTGTAACAGCAGAGAAGACTATAAATTGCATTAACAAAAAGGAAACTGCACATTTGTAGTAAAATTTAGAGGAAAATAAACAGAGAGAAAAGTAACAGAATTTCAAATATTGTAAATATAGTGTGAACGATTGATTTATGGCTCAAATGGATTATAAGTCAACAAAAATAATCAATAATTTGACATGAAACACTCTATAACAGAATTTACTGACTTGAATACACTATTGGAGGTAAAAAATATGTAAGTCAGTTATAACAGCATTGTCAGTGCCTGGATAGTTCTTGCATTGTGCACATTTGATGAAGACAGGCCAGTCACAGTTCTCATGGAAACAGTCTTCCGTTAGTCTTTCTTCAAAGCAGCACTCTAAGGGCATTTGAAATATACCAAGAAAGTCTTTGGTTAGCTGCTTTAAAAAAATATATATATTTGATCTAGTTAGAAAATCTTGCTGCCGAGAATTGAAAATGAACAAGCAATTGAAGTGATCTCTATACCATATGTTAATTCATTGTCAGAAGATACCATAATTGTATCTGTGACAAATTTCACAAAAGTTTTTCCATGGAGTATAAAAGAAAAGGTCATCAGCTTCCTGATGAATGCAACACCTTCAGGAACTGTAGAGATGTATATCCTATCTTTACTGGCTGTCGAGGAGTTGCCAAAAGAAGGGCTTTTTCTTGTAACGGGTGATCCAACACCTTCAGGAACTGTTGAGATGTATATCTTATCTTTACTGGCTGTCGAGGAGTTGCCAAAAGCAGGGCTTTTTCTTGTAACGGGTGTTCCAACACCTTCAGGAACTGTTGAGATGTATAGTTTATCTTTACTGGCTGTCGAGGAGTTGCCAAAAGAAGGGCTTTTTCTTGTAACGGGTGTTCCAACACCTTCAGGAACTGTTGAGATGTATATCTTATCTTTACTGGCTGTCCAGGAGTTGCCAAAAGAAGGGCTTTTTCTTGTAACGGGTGATTCAACACCTTCAGGAACTGTTGAGATGTATAGTTTATCTTTACTGGCTGTCGAGGAGTTGCCAAAAGAAGGGCTTTTTCTTGTAACGGGTGTTCCAACACCTTCAGGAACTGTTGAGATGTATATCTTATCTCTACTGGCTGTCGAGGAGTTGCCAAAAGAAGGGCTTTTTCTTGTAACGGGTGTTCCAACACCTTCAGGAACTGTTGAGATGTATATCTTGTCTTTACTGGCTGTCCAGGAGTTGCCAAAAGAAGGGATTTTTCTTGTAACGGGTGATCCAACACCTTCAGGAACTGAGAGATGTATATCTTATCTTTACTGGCTGTCGAGGAGTTGCCAAAAGAAGGGCTTTTTCTTGTAACGGGTGTTCCAACACCTTCAGGAACTGAGAGATGTATATCTTATCTTTACTGGCTGTCGAGGAGTTGCCAAAAGAAGGGCTTTTTCTTGTAACGGGTGTTCCAACACCTTCAGGAACTGTTGAGATGTATAGCTTATCTTTACTGGCTGTCGAGGAGTTGCCAAAAGAAGGGCTTTTTCTTGTAACAGGTGAACCAACACCTTCAGGAACTGTAGAGATGTATAGTTTATCTTTACTGGCTGTCGAGGAGTTGCCAAAAGAAGGGCTTTTTCTTGTAACGGGTGTTCCAACACCTTCAGGAACTGTTGAGATGTATAGTTTATCTTTACTGGCTGTCGAGGAGTTGCCAAAAGAAGGGCTTTTTCTTGTAACGAGCGATCCAACACCTTCAGGAACTGTTGAGATGTATAGTTTATCTTTACTGGCTGTCGAGGAGTTGCCAAAAGAAGGGCTTTTTCTTGTAACGGGTGTTCCAACACCTTCAGGAACTGTTGAGATGTATAGTTTATCTTTACTGGCTGTCGAGGAGTTGCCAAAAGAAGGGCTTTTTCTTGTAACGGGTGATCCAACACCTTCAGGAACTGTAGAGATGTATATCTTATCTTTACTGGCTGTCGAGGAGTTGCCAAAAGAAGGGCTTTTTCTTGTAACGGGTGTTCCAACACCTTCAGGAACTGTTGAGATGTATATCTTATCTTTACTGGCTGTCGAGGAGTTGCCAAAAGAAGGGCTTTTTCTTGTAACGGGTGTTCCAACACCTTCAGGAACTGTTGAGATGTATAGTTTATCTTTACTGGCTGTCGAGGAGTTGCCAAAAGAAGGGCTTTTTCTTGTAACGGGTGTTCCAACACCTTCAGGAACTGTTGAGATGTATATCTTATCTTTACTGGCTGTCCAGGAGTTGCCAAAAGAAGGGCTTTTTCTTGTAACGGGTGATTCAACACCTTCAGGAACTGTTGAGATGTATATCTTATCTTTACTGGCTGTCCAGGAGTTGCCAAAAGAAGGGCTTTTTCTTGTAACGGGTGATCCAACACCTTCAGGAACTGTTGAGATGTATATCTTATCTTTACTGGCTGTCCAGGAGTTGCCAAAAGAAGGGCTTTTTCTTGTAACGGGTGATCCAACACCTTCAGGAACTGTTGAGATGTATATCTTATCTTTACTGGCTGTCCAGGAGTTGCCAAAAGAAGGGCTTTTTCTTGTAACGGGTGATCCAACACCTTCAGGAACTGTTGAGATGTATATCTTATCTTTACTGGCTGTCCAGGAGTTGCCAAAAGAAGGGCTTTTTCTTGTAACGGGTGATCCAACACCTTCAGGAACTGTAGAGATGTATATCTTATCTTTACTGGCTGTCGAGGAGTTGCCAAAAGAAGGGCTTTTTCTTGTAACGGGTGTTCCAACACCTTCAGGAACTGTTGAGATGTATATCTTATCTTTACTGGCTGTCCAGGAGTTGGCAAAAGAAGGGCTTTTTCTTGTAACGGGTGTTCCAACACCTTCAGGAACTGTTGAGATGTATATCTTATCTTTACTGGCTGTCCAGGAGTTGCCAAAAGAAGGGCTTTTTCTTGTAACGGGTGATCCAACACCTTCAGGAACTGTTGAGATGTATATCTTATCTTTACTGGCTGTCGAGGAGTTGCCAAAAGAAGGGCTTTTTCTTGTAACGGGTGATCCAACACCTTCAGGAACTGTTGAGATGTATATCTTGTCTTTACTGGCTGTCGAGGAGTTGCCAAAAGAAGGGCTTTTTCTTGTAACGGGTGTTCCAACACCTTCAGGAACTGTAGAGATGTATAGCTTATCTTTACTGGCTGTCCAGGAGTTGCCAAAAGAAGGGCTTTTTCTTGTAACGGGTGTTCCAAAAGACTGTGAACTCACTGTGCTGTGTTTTGTCTATACGACCCGCTTGTTGCTGACTGCCACTGTCATAAAACAGTGTATATAAAACCACACAACATTTTTAAAGCTCCTTTTAAAGGCTTTACTTACCAATATAATTATAGCACATCCTGAAACTGGCCAGCGTTGTCCATACATTTTTGGCACCCCTTTAGGAAACAATCCATCACTCGCCCTAGTTCACGTTGAGAAATGCTGGAAATTTCCTGGAGGATATTTGTTTTAATTCTTCCAGGGTGTGTGGGTTTGTCTTGTACACTTTATGCTTTAAGTTGCCCCAGAGATAGAAATTGCAGGGGGTTAGGTCGGGAGACCGAGGGGGCCACAAATTCTACTATTAATTCTGTCCTGAAATGGATTTTCAGTTGTTCTCATCAAAAGATTTGCTGTATGATCTGCTGCAGAGTTTTGCTGAAAATAGCAAAATCATGCTCCCCGTCTCTTAGTTCTCTAAACAAAGGGTCCAAAATTGTATTCACGTATGTATGGGCAACAAATGTTGTCTTGAAAAAAAATTGGGCCTATAACTCTTTCTCCACTAGTAGCGCACTATAGATAAATTTTTTTCTTATGAAGGGGTATTTCATGGACAATATTAGGTTTCTCAGAGGTCCAATAATGGTTATTTTGTGTACACTCGTCCTTGAAAAATATTAAATGGAGCTCGTTCTGCAAATTATACTTTACCTTGGTGAGCTGACTGATTTAACACATACTAATCATAAATATGTGCTGTGCAGTAGAAAACAAATGCTGAGCCATAATACACTTTGTGACTAAGTACAGGACTAAATAATAAAGCACACTGGTAATAATACAGTAGCACGATATCATGTCAACTCAATACTGATTGTGAGCAGAGCAGACCAAAACAAGTGATGCTCGTGACCTTGTGTTTATCAGCTGCTGTTACAGTCTTTCTGCATGCGCAGTGGAAAAATACAGCGTAGCGGTTCATATGTATCTGGCTCTCTCTCTGTATATCTGGTCACATTACTTGTAGTTCAGTGTGTAAATAGAGAGTTTCAGTAGAGAGGGGAAACCTATAACCGCCCCACCTATTCCTCCCTCTTCTGTCAATACAGTTGCACCAGGTTTTCTCCCTAGTCGATCACAAAACAAATAGTTTTATTGTACTCTTTGTGACAACTACCGTGACATTCCCTTTTCAGCAGTATATGACCTGCTTAAGGCTATGCATATTACTGCTTAAACCCTACAGTTTATCCACTGTACATCTCAAAACTAAAAGCTTCTTTAACCATGTCTATTGTGTGTGGATTACTTTAGAGCATTCTAATTGTAAAGACTAGTTCAAAACCTCCAGCAATGCCAATGATAACCAGAACCACAAAGTTGAAATACATGCATTCAAATGAGAGTGTTCACAACAGACAGGAAGCTTCCCAGGTGCTGGGAATAGGAAAGAAAGGTTGGCCAAGTTTTATCCTTCTGCTCTCATCACGAGGCTCAGCATTTTAGATTCATATTGTGTGTATTAGACTTTGCTGTAAAATTATTTAAGGCGACCATGAAAAAGCCACTAGAGCTCTCCTTGGTCACAAGCTAGGAAAAATATCCTGCACAATAACAATTACCTCACACTAATAAAACTATTCTACACTTGCTGCAAAAGCTTCATGACAACCACTTGTCATTTTCCACAGGAAATGTACCACATACAAACACAGACTGTTTAGTGTTATGAAATACTGTTATAAACCTGACTTTGGAAGGACAAAGGCTGCACACTGTCAGGAAATGTACCACATACAAACACAGACTGTTTAGTGTTATGAAATACTGTTATAAACCTGACTTTGGAAGTACAAAGACTGGACACTGACAGGAAATGTACCACATACAAACACAGACTGTTTAGTGTTATGAAATACTGTTATAAACCTGACTTTGGAAGTACAAAGGCTGGACACTGTCAGGAAATGTACCACATACAAACACAGACTGTTTAATGTTATGAAATACTGTTATAAACCTGACTTTGGAAGTACAAAGGCTGGACACTGACAGGAAATGTACCACATACAAACACAGACTGTTTAATGTTATGAAATACTGTTATAAACCTGACTTTGGAAGTACAAAGGCAGCACCCTGACAGGAAATGTACCACATACAAACACAGACTGTTTAATGTTATGAAATACTGTTATAAACCTGACTTTGGAAGTACAAAGGCTGGACACTGTCAGGAAATGTACCACATACAAACACAGACTGTTTAATGTTATGAAATACTGTTATAAACCTGACTTTGGAAGGACAAAGACTGGACCCTGTGAGGAAATGTACTACATACTGTTTAGTGTTATGAAATACTGTTATAAACCTGACTTTGGAAGTACAAAGGCTGTACCCTGACAGGAAATGATCACTGGGAAATTGGAAAACCCGGAGGAAACTCACCCCAGCGCCGCTTCGTCCACCATGAATGCCACATTGCCTGCGATCGAGCCCATGTCGCTTTGCAATGAGAGTAGCAGTTAGTTGTTGTAGCAATTTTTAGTCTTAGTGCGCTTGTCTTGTTTGTATGGGCATCATGTGGAAACTGATGCACAAAAGGAATATGGCAAAGCAGTTAAAGGGTGTTGAATGATTATGTCATCAGAGTTAGCTTTTGTGAGGCAAAGAGAGAATAGAAAGATGGAAAGTAGTGAGTGAAGGTTACTAGAAGAAACCAGTTATGAGTTGTAATACCACAAAGGACTGTAGACTGTTTTATATGTTAAACAGCTTATTGGCAGTTCCCAAGAGTTAAATATGGCCAACTTACACTAAACTGCAGATGAAATTATGCCAAAAAGCAGTACTGCCAATGTACGTAATAAAAGCATTATTTCTAACCTCAAACCTCACAAGGTTAAAGTAAGATGCTTTCAAATGATATACTTGAACATTGTTACCACACAACACATGGTGAACCTACTTATCCATGGCAAATCTTGTTCTGCAATAACGTTTAAGGATAAAATAGATAAAATCATTTCCGAGCACTGAATATTGTAATATGTATTTAATGCACTACTGTGTTGTGAACATAAAAATAACAACAGTAACTATAACTGTGTATACTGCTCTAAAACAATTCAAGACAAAATCATGCACACATGAGCAATACAATGGCATCTAGATTAATTAATTAATTAATGTGGCATCTAAACAGCGTCTTTTATTAAAATCTATCAGTTGGCTTCTCTGCTACAGGTTAAAAAACAGGGGCTGCTGTTGTAACATAACAGATGGAATAACGCCAACTCTGGCCATATGTTTACCATGGTTATATTTTAAGAACAGTTGGTGGTACTAAAGTAACTTAACATGGAATATCACCAAATATAACCAGACCGTGCCATAATGGGGAGAAAATATCAGTCACTTTTTTGGGTATCCCAATAAGCTGTGTCCTCTATAACAATGAAAAGATAACTGTTGTGAAAAAGTTAGAACAGAATAAAATAACTGGGCTGGACTTTTGTAATTTTGTCACAGTATTACCATCTTGAGCACGGAGACGGCTGTACTTCTGAAGCTGTTCAGGTTGGCTCTGGCACTTTAATGGCTGGCAGCCATAGTAAGAGGTTTACAATAAGGTGAGTGCATGTTACTGTTGCTCACGAGTATGCAATGTGGCAGTCCTAGATTGCAAATCCACTGGTGTATAGAGCAGATGATCCAGGCCCGGCCCTAAACTGACCACTCTGTATCAAGTACTGCAGACAGTTCCTCTTAATGTATTGTAACAATACGGCAGTTTCATGAATCCCACTTCTGCCACCAGTGTGACCGTAAGACAAAATCAGCTCGGTCCATATTCCTTTTTCTCACTTTGTTTTTCTTCTAAACTTTTCCACAAAAACACAGTTTTCTTCTATTGACTTTGTGGTCTTTTGTGATATTACAACTCACAACTATTTTCTCCTTGTAGCCTTACTCACTCCTTTCAGTGTCTCTCAAGCACTCTGACAATAGAATCACTCAACACTCATGCGGCCATGCTATAGCCGAATGGTTAGACATTTGCTTCTCACCAAAGCAGCCTGGGTTCGATCTCAGGTAACCACATGTGGTGTTTGTAGTGGACGAAGCAGCGCTTGGACGGGTTTCCTCCGGGTTCTCTGGTTTCCCCCACCATCCCATTCACCACCTGCAGTACCATATGTACTAAAAGCAGGTGTTAAATACTACAATACTCAACACTCATTAAAATTTCTTCACTTTGATGTGACGATCTTTCACAATTTTCTCATGCTCACTGACACACTGACCAGCTCAAAAACTGCTTGTCTTCTGCTTTTCCTCACCTCCTTATGGGACAACATAACGTGGGCATTTTGCAAACTTGTATAAAGTCACTGGCTGCTGGATGTCTCTCGAAGGATCCAGCAATCCTTTGTGTTGCTGCTTGATTGTTGTTAGTCACGTGAGTGCAGTGGGGAAGCTTGACCTTGGGCACCTTGTTAAGTGCTGCAGCAGTGGAGTGGAGCAGTCTGGGCCCAACCATCATTTATTCTGTTGCTGCTGCCATGGCTGGCATCATAAATGAAGCTTTTTGCAAAGTATTAAGTAAAGCTGTATCAGGTGTTTGATAAAGGCACTTTGTGTTGCAGAGATGGCGCTGAAGTTTGATGGCATGTGTCGTTTGTGTATGAAACATGAAGAGACAATGTTGCCGATATTTACAGAGGAGAATGCTTTGTCAGTGAAGTTACGTCAGCTTCTTCCAGCCCTCAGGGTATGTTGTTTACAAACTCGTTTGACTGATCACTTGATAAATGCAACCTGCAAGAGTACTTAGATATGCTTTTACATGCTACATTGAAACAAATATTTAGATTATTACAGTACCTGAAATTACACAACAGTTTAACTTTCTCTGCAACACTGACAACACGAGTCTATTGCATGATAATGCACTACACTATGGAACATAGTTTTAAATGTTCATTACAGGTTTGCACGGCCTTATACTAACACCTCGGCATGTACAAGACATACTGTAGCACAGCTTCTTCTGTTGATGGAGCTGTGTTTGTTTCTATAGCAATTGTTGGAAGTACACTTCAGTAAAATACGTTCGAGGTCCTCTTCTTTCAGGCAGAGTTGACACATAGGTGACTCCACCAAGTGAAAACGATATAGGTACTTCCTTGTTATAACGTGTCCTGTTCTGCACCTTCAGGCAAAAACCTGGACGCTCCTTAGAATGTTGTTATATACAGGTGTCCCAAGAAAAAAAACAGACACAATGCTTAGTATATTGTGTGGTATGGCAATTTGCCTGGTTTTCAAATAGGAAACCGTGTGCAGATATCCACGGTTTTGGACACTGAAAAGCATCAACTTTTAAGAATGAATGGTTGTGACAGTTTGTTAACATTAGTTTTGGTACCTGAATATGGAAGGTACGCAACCCTTTAGCCATCTGTGTACTGTGACAAATGCTCTGAACATATGGTGGACAGAGGAGGGGGATGCAGCAGCTGGGAGGTCCATATCCCAGTCTGCAGTACTGTACACACTCATGATGTCTGTGGTGGACAGAGGTGGGGGATGCAGCAGCTGGGAGGTCCATATCCCAGTCTGCAGTACTGTACACACTCATGATGACTGTGGTGGACAGAGGTGGGGGATACAGCAGGACACATGTCCCAGTCTGCAGTACTGTACACACTCATGATGACTGTGGTGGACAGAGGTGGGGGATACAGCAGCTGGGAGGTCCATATCCCAGTCTGCAGTACTGTACACACTCATGATGCCTGTGGTGGACAGAGGTGGGGGATGCAGCAGCTGGGAGGTCCATATCCCAGTCTGCAGTACTGTACACACTCATGATGACTGTGGTGGGCAGAGGTGGGGGATACAGCAGGACCCATGTCCCAGTCTGCAGTACTGTACACACTCATGATGTCTGTGGTGGACAGAGGTGGGGGATGCAGCAGCTGGGAGGTCCATATCCCAGTCTGCAGTACTGTACACACTCATGATGCCTGTGGTGGACAGAGGTGGGGGATGCAGCAGCTGGGAGGTCCATATCCCAGTCTGCAGTACTGTACACACTCATGATGCCTGTGGTGGACAGAGGTGGGGGATGCAGCAGCTGGGAGGTCCATATCCCAGTCTGCAGTACTGTACACACTCATGATGACTGTGGTGGACAGAGGTGGGGGATGCAGCAGCTGGGAGGTCCATATCCCAGTCTGCAGTACTGTACACACTCATGATGCCTGTGGTGGACAGAGGTGGGGGATGCAGCAGCTGGGAGGTCCATATCCCAGTCTGCAGTACTGTACACACTCATGATGACTGTGGTGGGCAGAGGTGGGGGATACAGCAGGACCCATGTCCCAGTCTGCAGTACTGCACACACTCATGATGTCTGTGGTGGACAGAGGTGGGGGATACAGCAGGACCCATGTCCCAGTCTGCAGTACTGCACACACTCATGATGTCTGTGGTGGACAGAGGTGGGGGATACAGCAGGACCCATGTCCCAGTCTGCAGTACTGTACACACTCATTCTGTCTGTGGTGGACAGAGGTGGGGGATACAGCAGGGCCCATGTCCCAGTCTGCAGTACTGTACACACTCATTATGCCTGTGGTGGACAGAGGTGGGGGATACAGCAGGACCCATGTCCCAGTCTGCAGTACTGTACACACTCATTATGCCTGTGGTGGACAGAGGTGGGGGATACAGCAGGACCCATGTCCCAGTCTGCAGTACTGTACACACTCATTATGCCTGTGGTGGACAGAGGTGGGGGATGTAGCAGGACCCATGTCCGAGTCTGCAGTACTGTACACACTCATGATGTCTGTGGTGGACAGAGGTGGGGGATACAGCAGGACCCATGTCCCAGTCTGCAGTACTGCACACACTCATTATGCCTGTGGTGGACAGAGGTGGGGGATGTAGCAGGACCCATGTCCGAGTCTGCAGTACTGTACACACTCATGATGCCTGTGGTGGACAGAGGTGGGGGATACAGCAGGACCCATGTCCCAGTCTGCAGTACTGTACACACTCATTATGCCTGTGGTGGACAGAGGTGGGGGATACAGCAGGACCCATGTCCCAGTCTGCAGTACTGTACACACTCATTATGCCTGTGGTGGACAGAGGTGGGGGATACAGCAGGACCCATGTCCCAGTCTGCAGTACTGTACACACTCATGATGTCTGTGGTGGACAGAGGTGCGGGATACAGCAGGACCCATGTCCCAGTCTGCAGTACTGTACCACACTCATGATGTCTGTGGTGGACAGAGGTGGGGGATACAGCAGGACCCATGTCCCAGTCTTGAGTACTGTACACACTCATGATGTCTGTGGTGGACAGAGGTGGGGGATGCTGCAGGACCCATGTCCCAGTCTGCAGTACTGTACACACTCATGATGTCTGTGGTGGACAGAGGTGGGGGATGCAGCAGGACCCATGTCCCAGTCTGCAGTACTGTACACACCCATGATGACTGTGGTGGACAGAGGTGGGGGATGTAGCAGGACCCATGTCCCAGTCTGCAGTACTATACACACTCATGATGACTGTGGTGGACAGAGGTGGGGGATGTAGCAGGACCCATGTCCCAGTCTGCAGTACTATACACACTCATGATGACTGTGGTGGACAGAGGTGGGGGATGTAGCAGGACCCATGTCCCAGTCTGCAGTACTATACACACTCATGATGACTGTGGTGGACAGAGGTGGGGGATACAGCAGGGCCCATGTCCCACTCTGCAGTACTGTACACACTCATGATGACTGTGGTGGACAGAGGTGGGGGATGTAGCAGGACCCATGTCCCAGTCTGCAGTACTATACACACTCATGACTGTGGTGGACAGAGGTGGGGGATGTAGCAGGACCCATGTCCCAGTCTGCAGTACTATACACACTCATGATGACTGTGGTGGACAGAGGTGGGGGATACAGCAGGGCCCATGTCCCAGTCTGCAGTACTATACACACTCATGATGACTGTGGTGGACAGAGGTGGGGGATACAGCAGGGCCCATGTCCCAGTCTGCAGTACTGTACACACTCATGATGACTGTGGTGGACAGAGGTGGGGGATGTAGCAGGACCCATGTCCCAGTCTGCAGTACTGTACACACTCATGATGCCTGTGGTGGACAGAGGTGGGGGATACAGCAGGGCCCATGTCCCAGTCTGCAGTACTGTACACACTCATGATGCCTGTGGTGGACAGAGGTGGGGGATACAGCAGGGCCCATGTCCCAGTCTGCAGTACTGTACACACTCATGATGTCTGTGGTGGACAGAGGTGGGGGATACAGCAGGGCCCATGTCCCAGTCTGCAGTACTGTACACACTCATGATGCCTGTGGTGGACAGAGGTGGGGGATACAGCAGGACCCATGTCCCAGTCTGCAGTACTGTACACACTCATGATGCCTGTGGTGGACAGAGGTGGGGGATACAGCAGGGCCCATGTCCCAGTCTGCAGTACTGTACACACTCATGATGACTGTGGTGGACAGAGGTGTGGGATGTAGCAGGACCCATGTCCCAGTCTGCAGTACTATACACACTCATGATGACTGGTGGACAGAGGTGGGGGATACAGCAGGGCCCATGTCCCAGTCTGCAGTACTGTACACACTCATGATGACTGTGGTGGACAGAGGTGGGGGATACAGCAGGGCCCATGTCCCAGTCTGCAGTACTATACACACTCATGATGACTGTGGTGGACAGAGGTGGGGGATACAGCAGGGCCCATGTCCCAGTCTGCAGTACTGTACACACTCATGATGACTGTGGTGGACAGAGGTGGGGGATACAGCAGGGCCCATGTCCCAGTCTGCAGTACTGTACACACTCATGATGACTGTGGTGGACAGAGGTGGGGGATACAGCAGGGCCCATGTCCCAGTCTGCAGTACTGTACACACTCATGATGACTGTGGTGGACAGAGGTGGGGGATACAGCAGGGCCCATGTCCCAGTCTGCAGTACTGTACACACTCATGATGACTGTGGTGGACAGAGGTGGGGGATACAGCAGGGCCCATGTCCCAGTCTGCAGTACTGCACACACTCATGATGACTGTGGTGGACAGAGGTGGGGGATACAGCAGGGCCCATGTCCCAGTCTGCAGTACTGTACACACTCATGATGACTGTGGTGGACAGAGGTGGGGGATGTAGCAGGACCCATGTCCCAGTCTGCAGTACTGTACACACTCATGATGCCTGTGGTGGACAGAGGTGGGGGATACAGCAGGACCCATGTCCCAGTCTGCAGTACTGTACACACTCATGATGTCTGTGGTGGACAGAGGTGGGGGATACAGCAGGACCCATGTCCCAGTCTGCAGTACTGTACACACTCATGATGCCTGTGGTGGACAGAGGTGGGGGATACAGCAGGACCCATGTCCCAGTCTGCAGTACTGTACACACTCATGATGTCTGTGGTGGACAGAGGTGGGGGATACAGCAGGACCCATGTCCCAGTCTGCAGTACTGTATACACTCATGATGTCTGTGGTGGACAGAGGTGGGGGATACAGCAGGACCCATGTCCCAGTCTGCAGTACTGTACACACTCATGATGACTGTGGTGGACAGAGGTGGGGGATACAGCAGGACCCATGTCCCAGTCTGCAGTACTGTACACACTCATGATGACTGTGGTGGACAGAGGTGGGGGATACAGCAGGACCCATGTCCCAGTCTGCAGTACTGTACACACTCATGATGACTGTGGTGGACAGAGGTGGGGGATACAGCAGGACCCATGTCCCAGTCTGCAGTACTGTACCACACTCATGATGTCTGTGGTGGACAGAGGTGGGGGATACAGCAGGACCCATGTCCCAGTCTGCAGTACTGTACACACTCATGATGTCTGTGGTGGACAGAGGTGGGGGATGCTGCAGGACCCATGTCCCAGTCTGCAGTACTGTACACACTCATGATGTCTGTGGTGGACAGAGGTGGGGGATACAGCAGGACCCATGTCCCAGTCTGCAGTACTGCACACACTCATGATGTCTGTGGTGGACAGAGGTGGGGGATACAGCAGGACCCATGTCCCAGTCTGCAGTACTGTACACACTCATGATGACTGTGGTGGACAGAGGTGGAGGATGCTGCAGGACCCATGTCCCAGTCTGCAGTACTGTACACACTCATGATGTCTGTGGTGGACAGAGGTGGGGGATACAGCAGGACCCATGTCCCAGTCTGCAGTACTGTACACACTCATGATGTCTGTGGTGGACAGAGGTGGGGGATACAGCAGGGCCCATGTCCCAGTCTGCAGTACTGTACACACTCATGATGTCTGTGGTGGACAGAGGTGGGGGATACAGCAGGGCCCATGTCCCAGTCTGCAGTACTGTACACACTCATGATGTCTGTGGTGGACAGAGGTGGGGGATACAGCAGGGCCCATGTCCCAGTCTGCAGTACTATACACACTCATGATGACTGTGGTGGACAGAGGTGGGGGATACAGCAGGGCCCATGTCCCAGTCTGCAGTACTGTACACACTCATGATGACTGTGGTGGACAGAGGTGGGGGATACAGCAGGACCCATGTCCCAGTCTGCAGTACTGTACACACTCATGATGTCTGTGGTGGACAGAGGTGGGGGATGCTGCAGGACCCATGTCCCAGTCTGCAGTACTGTACACACTCATGATGTCTGTGGTGGACAGAGGTGGGGGATGCAGCAGGATCCATGTCCCAGTCTGCAGTACTGTACACACTCATGATGACTGTGGTGGACAGAGGTGGGGGATGTAGCAGGACCCATGTCCCAGTCTGCAGTACTATACACACTCATGATGATTGTGGTGGACAGAGGTGGGGGATGTAGCAGGACCCATGTCCCAGTCTGCAGTACTATACACACTCATGATGACTGTGGTGGACAGAGGTGGGGGATGTAGCAGGACCCATGTCCCAGTCTGCAGTACTATACACACTCATGATGACTGTGGTGGACAGAGGTGGGGGATACAGCAGGGCCCATGTCCCAGTCTGCAGTACTGTACACACTCATGATGACTGTGGTGGACAGAGGTGGGGGATGTAGCAGGACCCATGTCCCAGTCTGCAGTACTATACACACTCATGATGACTGTGGTGGACAGAGGTGGGGGATACAGCAGGGCCCATGTCCCAGTCTGCAGTACTATACACACTCATGATGACTGTGGTGGACAGAGGTGGGGGATACAGCAGGGCCCATGCCCCAGTCTGCAGTACTGTACACACTCATGATGTCTGTGGTGGACAGAGGTGGGGGATGTAGCAGGACCCATGTCCCAGTCTGCAGTACTGTACACACTCATGATGCCTGTGGTGGACAGAGGTGGGGGATACAGCAGGGCCCATGTCCCAGTCTGCAGTACTGTACACACTCATGATGCCTGTGGTGGACAGAGGTGGGGGATACAGCAGGGCCCATGTCCCAGTCTGCAGTACTGTACACACTCATGATGTCTGTGGTGGACAGAGGTGGGGGATACAGCAGGGCCCATGTCCCAGTCTGCAGTACTGTACACACTCATGATGCCTGTGGTGGACAGAGGTGGGGGATACAGCAGGACCCATGTCCCAGTCTGCAGTACTGTACACACTCATGATGCCTGTGGTGGACAGAGGTGGGGGATACAGCAGGGCCCATGTCCCAGTCTGCAGTACTGTACACACTCATGATGACTGTGGTGGACAGAGGTGGGGGATATAGCAGGACCCATGTCCCAGTCTGCAGTACTATACACACTCATGATGACTGTGGTGGACAGAGGTGGGGGATACAGCAGGGCCCATGTCCCAGTCTGCAGTACTGTACACACTCATGATGACTGTGGTGGACAGAGGTGGGGGATACAGGAGGGCCCATGTCCCAGTCTGCAGTACTGTAGACACTCATGATGACTGTGGTGGACAGAGGTGGGGGATACAGCAGGGCCCATGTCCCAGTCTGCAGTACTGCACACACTCATGATGACTGTGGTGGACAGAGGTGGGGGATACAGCAGGACTCATGTCCCAGTCTGCAGTACTGTACACACTCATGATGACTGTGGTGGACAGAGGTGGAGGATGCTGCAGGACCCATGTCCCAGTCTGCAGTACTGTACACACTCATGATGTCTGTGGTGGACAGAGGTGGGGGATACAGCAGGACCCATGTCCCAGTCTGCAGTACTGTACACACTCATGATGTCTGTGGTGGACAGAGGTGGGGGATACAGCAGGGCCCATGTCCCAGTCTGCAGTACTGTACACACTCATGATGTCTGTGGTGGACAGAGGTGGGGGATACAGCAGGGCCCATGTCCCAGTCTGCAGTACTGTACACACTCATGATGTCTGTGGTGGACAGAGGTGGGGGATACAGCAGGACCCATGTCCCAGTCTGCAGTACTGTACACACTCATGATGTCTGTGGTGGACAGAGGTGGGGGATACAGCAGGGCCCATGTCCCAGTCTGCAGTACTGTACACACTCATGATGTCTGTGGTGGACAGAGGTGGGGGATACAGCAGGGCCCATGTCCCAGTCTGCAGTACTGTACACACTCATGATGACTGTGGTGGACAGAGGTGGGGGATGTAGCAGGACCCATGTCCCAGTCTGCAGCACTGTACACACTCATGATGACTGTGGTGGACAGAGGTGGGGGATACAGCAGGGCCCATGTCCCAGTCTGCAGTACTGTACACACTCATGATGTCTGTGGTGGACAGAGGTGGGGGATACAGCAGGACCCATGTCCCAGTCTGCAGTACTGTACACACTCATGTGTGTGGTGGACAGAGGTGGGGGATACAGCAGGACCCATGTCCCAGTCTGCAGTACTGTACACACTCATGATGTCTGTGGTGGACAGAGGTGGGGGATACAGCAGGACCCATGTCGCAGTCTGCAGTACTGTACACACTCATGATGACTGTGGTGGACAGAGGTGGGGGATACAGCAGGACCCATGTCCCAGTCTGCAGTACTCTACACACTCATGATGTCTGTGGTGGACAGAGGTGGGGGATACAGCAGGACCCATGTCCCAGTCTGCAGTACTGTACACACTCATGATGGCTGTGGTTGACAGAGGTGGGGGATACAGCAGGACCCATGTCCCAGTCTGCAGTACTGTACACACTTATGATGACTGTGGTGGACAGAGGTGGGGGATACAGCAGGACCCATGTCCCAGTTTGCAGTACTGTACACACTCATGATGACTGTGGTGGACAGAGGTGGGGGATACAGCAGGACCCATGTCCCAGTCTGCAGTACTGTACACACTCATGATGACTGTGGTGGACAGAGGTGGGGGATACAGCAGGACCCATGTCCCAGTCTGCAGTACTGTACCACACTCATGATGTCTGTGGTGGACAGAGGTGGGGGATACAGCAGGACCCATGTCCCAGTCTGCAGTACTGTACACACTCATGATGTCTGTGGTGGACAGAGGTGGGGGATGCTGCAGGACCCATGTCCCAGTCTGCAGTACTGTACACACTCATGATGTCTGTGGTGGACAGAGGTGGGGGATACAGCAGGATCCATGTCCCAGTCTGCAGTACTGCACACACTCATGATGTCTGTGGTGGACAGAGGTGGGGGATACAGCAGGACCCATGTCCCAGTCTGCAGTACTGTACACACTCATGATGACTGTGGTGGACAGAGGTGGAGGATGCTGCAGGACCCATGTCCCAGTCTGCAGTACTGTACACACTCATGATGTCTGTGGTGGACAGAGGTGGGGGATACAGCAGGACCCATGTCCCAGTCTGCAGTACTGTACACACTCATGATGTCTGTGGTGGACAGAGGTGGGGGATACAGCAGGGCCCATGTCCCAGTCTGCAGTACTGTACACACTCATGATGTCTGTGGTGGACAGAGGTGGGGGATACAGCAGGGCCCATGTCCCAGTCTGCAGTACTGTACACACTCATGATGTCTGTGGTGGACAGAGGTGGGGGATACAGCAGGACCCATGTCCCAGTCTGCAGTACTGTACACACTCATGATGTCTGTGGTGGACAGAGGTGGGGGATGTAGCAGGACCCATGTCCCAGTCTGCAGTACTGTACACACTCATGATGACTGTGGTGGACAGAGGTGGGGGATACAGCAGGGCCCATGTCCCAGTCTGCAGTACTGTACACACTCATGATGTCTGTGGTGGACAGAGGTGGGGGATACAGCAGGGCCCATGTCCCAGTCTGCAGTACTGTACACACTCATGATGTCTGTGGTGGACAGAGGTGGGGGATACAGCAGGACCCATGTCCCAGTCTGCAGTACTGTACACACTCATGATGTCTGTGGTGGACAGAGGTGGGGGATACAGCAGGACCCATGTCCCAGTCTGCAGTACTGTACACACTCATGATGTCTGTGGTGGACAGAGGTGGGGGATACAGCAGGACCCATGTCCCAGTCTGCAGTACTGTACACACTCATGATGTCTGTGGTGGACAGAGGTGGGGGATACAGCAGGACCCATGTCCCAGTCTGCAGTACTGTACACACTCATGATGCCTGTGGTGGACAGAGGTGGGGGATACAGCAGGACCCATGTCCCAGTCTGCAGTACTGTACACACTCATGATGACTGTGGTGGACAGAGGTGGGGGATACAGCAGGACCCATGTCCCAGTCTGCAGTACTGTACACACTCATGATGACTGTGGTGGACAGAGGTGGGGGATACAGCAGGACCCATGTCCCAGTCTGCAGTACTGTACACACTCATGATGCCTGTGGTGGACAGAGGTGGGGGATGTAGCAGGACCCATGTCCCAGTCTGCAGTACTGTACACACTCATGATGACTGTGGTGGACAGAGGTGGGGGATACAGCAGGGCCCATGTCCCAGTCTGCAGTACTGTACACACTCATGATGTCTGTGGTGGACAGAGGTGGGGGATGTAGCAGGACCCATGTCCCAGTCTGCAGTACTGTACACACTCATGATGCCTGTGGTGGACAGAGGTGGGGGATACAGCAGGGCCCATGTCCCAGTCTGCAGTACTGTACACACTCATGATGCCTGTGGTGGACAGAGGTGGGGGATACAGTAGGACCCATGTCCCAGTCTGCAGTACTGTACACACTCATGATGATTGTGGTGGACAGAGGTGGGGGATACAGCAGGACCCATGTCCCAGTCTGCAGTACTGTACACACTCATGATGACTGTGGTGGACAGAGGTGGGGGATACAGCAGGACCCATGTCCCAGTCTGCAGTACTGTACACACTCATGATGCCTGTGGTGGACAGAGGTGGGGGATGTGGCAGGACCCATGTCCCAGTCTGCAGTACTGTACACACTCATGATGTCTGTGGTGGACAGAGGTGGGGGATACAGCAGGACCCATGTCCCAGTCTGCAGTACTGTACACACTCATGATGTCTGTGGTGGACAGAGGTGGGGGATGTAGCAGGACCCATGTCCCAGTCTGCAGTACTGTACACACTCATGATGTCTGTGGTGGACAGAGGTGGGGGATGTAGCAGGACACATGTCCCAGTCTGCAGTACTGTACACACTCATGATGCCTGTGGTGGACAGAGGTGGGGGATGTAGCAGGACCCATGTCCCAGTCTGCAGTACTGTACACACTCATGATGCCTGTGGTGGACAGAGGTGGGGGATGTAGCAGGACACATGTCCCAGTCTGCAGTACTGTACACACTCATGATGCCTGTGGTGGACAGAGGTGGGGGATGTAGCAGGACCCATGTCCCAGTCTGCAGTACTGTACACACTCATGATGCCTGTGGTGGACAGAGGTGGGGGATGTAGCAGGACCCATGTCCCAGTCTGCAGTACTGTACACACTCATGATGCCTGTGGTGGACAGAGGTGGAGGATACAGCAGGGCCCATGTCCCGGTCTGCAGTATTGTACACACTCATGATGACTGTGGTGGACAGAGGTGGGGGATACAGCAGGACCCATGTCCCAGTCTGCAGTACTGTACACACTCATGATGTCTGTGGTGGACAGAGGTGGGGGATACAGCAGGACCCATGTCCCAGTCTGCAGTACTGTACACACTCATGATGTCTGTGGTGGACAGAGGTGGGGGATGTAGCAGGGCCCATGTCCCAGTCTGCAGTACTGTACCACACTCATGATGTCTGTGGTGGACAGAGGTGGGGGATACAGCAGGGCCCATGTCCCAGTCTGCAGTATTGTACACACTCATGATGACTGTGGTGGACAGAGGTGGGGGATGTAGCAGGACCCATGTCCCAGTCTGCAGTACTGTACACACTCATGATGACTGTGGTGGACAGAGGTGGGGGATACAGCAGGACCCATGTCCCAGTCTGCAGTACTGTACACACTCATGATGTCTGTGGTGGACAGAGGTGGGGGATACAGCAGGACCCATGTCCCAGTCTGCAGTACTGTACACACTCATGATGTCTGTGGTGGACAGAGGTGGGGGATACAGCAGGACCCATGTCCCAGTCTGCAGTACTGTACACACTCCTGATGTCTGTGGTGGACAGAGGTGGGGGATACAGCAGGACCCATGTCCCAGTCTGCAGTACTGTACACACTCATGATGCCTGTGGTGGACAGAGGTGGGGGATACAGCAGGACCCATGTCCCAGTCTGCAGTACTGTACACACTCATGATGACTGTGGTGGACAGAGGTGGGGGATACAGCAGGACCCATGTCCCAGTCTGCAGTACTGTACACACTCATGATGACTGTGGTGGACAGAGGTGGGGAATACAGCAGGACCCATGTCCCAGTCTGCAGTACTGTACACACTCATGATGCCTGTGGTGGACAGAGGTGGGGGATGTAGCAGGACCCATGTCCCAGTCTGCAGTACTGTACACACTCATGATGACTGTGGTGGACAGAGGTGGGGGATACAGCAGGGCCCATGTCCCAGTCTGCAGTACTGTACACACTCATGATGTCTGTGGTGGACAGAGGTGGGGGATACAGCAGGGCCCATGTCCCAGTCTGCAGTACTGTACACACTCATGATGTCTGTGGTGGACAGAGGTGGGGGATACAGCAGGACCCATGTCCCAGTCTGCAGTACTGTACACACTCATGATGTCTGTGGTGGACAGAGGTGGGGGATACAGCAGGACCCATGTCCCAGTCTGCAGTACTGTACACACTCATGATGTCTGTGGTGGACAGAGGTGGGGGATACAGCAGGACCCATGTCCCAGTCTGCAGTACTGTACACACTCATGATGTCTGTGGTGGACAGAGGTGGGGGATGCAGCAGGACCCATGTCCCAGTCTGCAGTACTGTACACACTCATGATGCCTGTGGTGGACAGAGGTGGGGGATACAGCAGGACCCATGTCCCAGTCTGCAGTACTGTACACACTCATGATGACTGTGGTGGACAGAGGTGGGGGATACAGCAGGACCCATGTCCCAGTCTGCAGTACTGTACACACTCATGATGACTGTGGTGGACAGAGGTGGGGGATACAGCAGGACCCATGTCCCAGTCTGCAGTACTGTACACACTCATGATGCCTGTGGTGGACAGAGGTGGGGGATGTAGCAGGACCCATGTCCCAGTCTGCAGTACTGTACACACTCATGATGACTGTGGTGGACAGAGGTGGAGGATACAGCAGGGCCCATGTCCCAGTCTGCAGTACTGTACACACTCATGATGTCTGTGGTGGACAGAGGTGGGGGATGTAGCAGGACCCATGTCCCAGTCTGCAGTACTGTACACACTCATGATGCCTGTGGTGGACAGAGGTGGGGGATACAGCAGGGCCCATGTCCCAGTCTGCAGTACTGTACACACTCATGATGCCTGTGGTGGACAGAGGTGGGGGATACAGTAGGACCCATGTCCCAGTCTGCAGTACTGTACACACTCATGATGATTGTGGTGGACAGAGGTGGGGGATACAGCAGGACCCATGTCCCAGTCTGCAGTACTGTACACACTCATGATGACTGTGGTGGACAGAGGTGGGGGATACAGCAGGACCCATGTCCCAGTCTGCAGTACTGTACACACTCATGATGCCTGTGGTGGACAGAGCTGGGGGATGTAGCAGGACCCATGTCCCAGTCTGCAGTACTGTACACACTCATGATGTCTGTGGTGGACAGAGGTGGGGGATACAGCAGGACCCATGTCCCAGTCTGCAGTACTGTACACACTCATGATGTCTGTGGTGGACAGAGGTGGGGGATGTAGCAGGACCCATGTCCCAGTCTGCAGTACTGTACACACTCATGATGTCTGTGGTGGACAGAGGTGGGGGATGTAGCAGGACACATGTCCCAGTCTGCAGTACTGTACACACTCATGATGCCTGTGGTGGACAGAGGTGGGGGATGTAGCAGGACCCATGCCCCAGTCTGCAGTACAGTACACACTCATGATGCCTGTGGTGGACAGAGGTGGGGGATGTAGCAGGACACATGTCCCAGTCTGCAGTACTGTACACACTCATGATGCCTGTGGTGGACAGAGGTGGGGGATGTAGCAGGACCCATGTCCCAGTCTGCAGTACTGTACACACTCATGATGCCTGTGGTGGACAGAGGTGGGGGATGTAGCAGGACCCATGTCCCAGTCTGCAGTACTGTACACACTCATGATGCCTGTGGTGGACAGAGGTGGAGGATACAGCAGGGCCCATGTCCCGGTCTGCAGTATTGTACACACTCATGATGACTGTGGTGGACAGAGGTGGGGGATACAGCAGGACCCATGTCCCAGTCTGCAGTACTGTACACACTCATGATGTCTGTGGTGGACAGAGGTGGGGGATACAGCAGGACCCATGTCCCAGTCTGCAGTACTGTACACACTCATGATGTCTGTGGTGGACAGAGGTGGGGGATGTAGCAGGGCCCATGTCCCAGTCTGCAGTACTGTACCACACTCATGATGTCTGTGGTGGACAGAGGTGGGGGATACAGCAGGGCCCATGTCCCAGTCTGCAGTATTGTACACACTCATGATGACTGTGGTGGACAGAGGTGGGGGATGTAGCAGGACCCATGTCCCAGTCTGCAGTACTGTACACACTCATGATGACTGTGGTGGACAGAGGTGGGGGATACAGCAGGACCCATGTCCCAGTCTGCAGTACTGTACACACTCATGATGTCTGTGGTGGACAGAGGTGGGGGATACAGCAGGACCCATGTCCCAGTCTGCAGTACTGTACACACTCATGATGTCTGTGGTGGACAGAGGTGGGGGATACAGCAGGACCCATGTCCCAGTCTGCAGTACTGTACACACTCATGATGTCTGTGGTGGACAGAGGTGGGGGATACAGCAGGACCCATGTCCCAGTCTGCAGTACTGTACACACTCATGATGCCTGTGGTGGACAGAGGTGGGGGATACAGCAGGACCCATGTCCCAGTCTGCAGTACTGTACACACTCATGATGACTGTGGTGGACAGAGGTGGGGGATACAGCAGGACCCATGTCCCAGTCTGCAGTACTGTACACACTCATGATGACTGTGGTGGACAGAGGTGGGGAATACAGCAGGACCCATGTCCCAGTCTGCAGTACTGTACACACTCATGATGCCTGTGGTGGACAGAGGTGGGGGATGTAGCAGGACCCATGTCCCAGTCTGCAGTACTGTACACACTCATGATGACTGTGGTGGACAGAGGTGGGGGATACAGCAGGGCCCATGTCCCAGTCTGCAGTACTGTACACACTCATGATGTCTGTGGTGGACAGAGGTGGGGGATGTAGCAGGACCCATGTCCCAGTCTGCAGTACTGTACACACTCATGATGCCTGTGGTGGACAGAGGTGGGGGATACAGCAGGGCCCATGTCCCAGGCTGCAGTACTGTACACACTCATGATGCCTGTGGTGGACAGAGGTGGAGGATACAGTAGGACCCATGTCCCAGTCTGCAGTACTGTACACACTCATGATGATTGTGGTGGACAGAGGTGGGGGATACAGCAGGACCCATGTCCCAGTCTGCAGTACTGTACACACTCATGATGACTGTGGTGGACAGAGGTGGGGGATACAGCAGGACCCATGTCCCAGTCTGCAGTACTGTACACACTCATGATGCCTGTGGTGGACAGAGGTGGGGGATGTAGCAGGACCCATGTCCCAGTCTGCAGTACTGTACACACTCATGATGTCTGTGGTGGACAGAGGTGGGGGATACAGCAGGACCCATGTCCCAGTCTGCAGTACTGTACACACTCATGATGTCTGTGGTGGACAGAGGTGGGGGATGTAGCAGGACCCATGTCCCAGTCTGCAGTACTGTACACACTCATGATGCCTGTGGTGGACAGAGGTGGGGGATGTAGCAGGACACATGTCCCAGTCTGCAGTACTGTACACACTCATGATGCCTGTGGTGGACAGAGGTGGGGGATGTAGCAGGACCCATGTCCCAGTCTGCGGTACTGTACACACTCATGATGCCTGTGGTGGACAGAGGTGGGGGATGTAGCAGGACACATGTCCCAGTCTGCAGTACTGTACACACTCATGATGCCTGTGGTGGACAGAGGTGGGGGATGTAGCAGGACCCATGTCCCAGTCTGCAGTACTGTACACACTCATGATGCCTGTGGTGGACAGAGGTGGGGGATGTAGCAGGACCCATGTCCCAGTCTGCAGTACTGTACACACTCATGAAGCCTGTGGTGGACAGAGGTGGGGGATACAGCAGGACCCATGTCCCAGTCTGCAGTACTGTACACACTCATGATGTCTGTGGTGGACAGAGGTGGGGGATGTAGCAGGACCCATGTCCCAGTCTGCAGTACTGTACACACTCATGATGCCTGTGGTGGACAGAGGTGGGGGATGTAGCAGGACACATGTCCCAGTCTGCAGTACTGTACACACTCATGATGCCTGTGGTGGACAGAGGTGGGGGATGTAGCAGGACCCATGTCCCAGTCTGCAGTACTGTACACACTCATGATGCCTGTGGTGGACAGAGGTGGGGGATACAGCAGGACCCATGTCCCAGTCTGCAGTACTGTACACACTCATGATGTCTGTGGTGGACAGAGGTGGGGGATACAGCAGGACCCATGTCCCAGTCTGCAGTACTGTACACACTCATGATGCCTGTGGTGGACAGAGGTGGGGGATACAGCAGGACCCATGTCCCAGTCTGCAGTACTGTACACACTCATGATGACTGTGGTGGACAGAGGTGGGGGATACAGCAGGACCCATGTCCCAGTCTGCAGTACTGTACACACTCATGATGACTGTGGTGGACAGAGGTGGGGAATACAGCAGGACCCATGTCCCAGTCTGCAGTACTGTACACACTCATGATGCCTGTGGTGGACAGAGGTGGGGGATGTAGCAGGACCCATGTCCCAGTCTGCAGTACTGTACACACTCATGATGACTGTGGTGGACAGAGGTGGGGGATACAGCAGGGCCCATGTCCCAGTCTGCAGTACTGTACACACTCATGATGTCTGTGGTGGACAGAGGTGGGGGATGTAGCAGGACCCATGTCCCAGTCTGCAGTACTGTACACACTCATGATGCCTGTGGTGGACAGAGGTGGGGGATACAGCAGGGCCCATGTCCCAGTCTGCAGTACTGTACACACTCATGATGCCTGTGGTGGACAGAGGTGGAGGATACAGTAGGACCCATGTCCCAGTCTGCAGTACTGTACACACTCATGATGATTGTGGTGGACAGAGGTGGGGGATACAGCAGGACCCATGTCCCAGTCTGCAGTACTGTACACACTCATGATGACTGTGGTGGACAGAGGTGGGGGATACAGCAGGACACATGTCCCAGTCTGCAGTACTGTACACACTCATGATGCCTGTGGTGGACAGAGGTGGGGGATGTAGCAGGACCCATGTCCCAGTCTGCAGTACTGTACACACTCATGATGTCTGTGGTGGACAGAGGTGGGGGATACAGCAGGACCCATGTCCCAGTCTGCAGTACTGTACACACTCATGATGTCTGTGGTGGACAGAGGTGGGGGATGCAGCAGGACCCATGTCCCAGTCTGCAGTACTGTACACACTCATGATGCCTGTGGTGGACAGAGGTGGGGGATGTAGCAGGACACATGTCCCAGTCTGCAGTACTGTACACACTCATGATGCCTGTGGTGGACAGAGGTGGGGGATGTAGCAGGACCCATGTCCCAGTCTGCAGTACTGTACACACTCATGATGCCTGTGGTGGACAGAGGTGGGGGATATAGCAGGACACATGTCCCAGTCTGCAGTACTGTACACACTCATGATGCCTGTGGTGGACAGAGGTGGGGGATGTAGCAGGACCCATGTCCCAGTCTGCAGTACTGTACACACTCATGATGCCTGTGGTGGACAGAGGTGGGGGATGTAGCAGGACCCATGTCCCAGTCTGCAGTACTGTACACACTCATGATGCCTGTGGTGGACAGAGGTGGAGGATACAGCAGGGCCCATGTCCCAGTCTGCAGTATTGTACACACTCATGATGACTGTGGTGGACAGAGGTGGGGGATACAGCAGGACCCATGTCCCAGTCTGCAGTACTGTACACACTCATGATGTCTGTGGTGGACAGAGGTGGGGGATACAGCAGGACCCATGTCCCAGTCTGCAGTACTGTACACACTCATGATGTCTGTGGTGGACAGAGGTGGGGGATGTAGCAGGGCCCATGTCCCAGTCTGCAGTACTGTACACACTCATGATGTCTGTGGTGGACAGAGGTGGGGGATACAGCAGGACCCATGTCCCAGTCTGCAGTACTGTACACACTCATGATGACTGTGGTGGACAGAGGTGGGGGATGCTGCAGGACCCATGTCCCAGTCTGCAGTACTGTACACACTCATGATGTCTGTGGACAGAGGTGGGGGATGCTGCAGGACCCATGTCCCAGTCTGCAGTACTGTACACACTCATGATGACTGTGGTGGACAGAGGTGGGGGATGCTGCAGGACCCATGTCCCAGTCTGCAGTACTGTACACACTCATGATGACTGTGGTGGACAGAGGTGGGGGATGCTGCAGGACCCATGTCCCAGTCTGCAGTACTGTACACACTCATGATGTCTGTGGACAGAGGTGGGGGATGCTGCAGGACCCATGTCCCAGTCTGCAGTACTGTACACACTCATGATGACTGTGGTGGACAGAGGTGGGGGATGCTGCAGGACCCATGTCCCAGTCTGCAGTACTGTACACACTCATGATGTCTGTGGACAGAGGTGGGGGATGCTGCAGGACCCATGTCCCAGTCTGCAGTACTGTACACACTCATGATGACTGTGGACAGAGGTGGGGGATACAGCAGGGCCCATGTCCCAGTCTGCAGTATTGTACACACTCATGATGACTGTGGTGGACAGAGGTGGGGGATACAGCAGGACCCATGTCCCAGTCTGCAGTACTCTACACACTCATGATGACTGTGGTGGACAGAGGTGGGGGATACAGCAGGACCCATGTCCCAGTCTGCAGTACTGTACACACTCATGATGACTGTGGTGGACAGAGGTGGGGGATGTAGCAGGACCCATGTCCCAGTCTGCAGTACTGTACACACTCATGATGACTGTGGTGGACAGAGGTGGGGGATACAGCGGGACCCATGTCCCAGTCTGCAGTACTGTACACACTCATGATGACTGTGGTGGACAGAGGTGGGGGATACAGCATGGCCCATGTCCCAGTCTGCAGTACTGTACACACTCATGATGACTGTGGTGGACAGAGGTGGGGGATGTAGCAGGACCCATGTCCCAGTCTGCAGTAGTGTATACACTCATGATGACTGTGGTGGACAGAGGTGGGGGATGTACCAGGACCCATGTCCCAGTCTGCAGTACTGTACACACTCATGATGACTGTGGTGGACAGAGGTGGGGGATACAGCAGGACCCATGTCCCAGTCTGCAGTACTGTACACACTCATGATGACTGTGGTGGACAGAGGTGGGGGATACAGCAGGGCCCATGTCCCAGTCTGCAGTACTGTACACACTCATGATGACTGTGGTGGACACAGGTGGGGGATACAGCAGGGCCCATGTCCCAGCCTGCAGTACTGTACACACTCATGATGTCTGTGGTGGACAGAGGTGGGGGATATAGCAGGACCCATGTCCCAGTCTGCAGTACTGTACACACTCATGATGTCTGTGGTGGACAGAGGTGGGGGATACAGCAGGACCCATGTCCCAGTCTGCAGTACTGTACACACTCATGATGTCTGTGGTGGACAGAGGTGGGGGATACAGCAGGACCCATGTCCCAGTCTGCAGTACTGTACACACTCATGATGACTGTGGTGGACAGAGGTGGGGGATACAGCATGGCCCATGTCCCAGTCTGCAGTACTGTACACACTCATGATGACTGTGGTGGACAGAGGTGGGGGATACAGCATGGCCCATGTCCCAGTCTGCAGTACTGTACACACTCATGATGTCTGTGGTGGACAGAGGTGGGGGATACAGCAGGACCCATGTCCCAGTCTGCAGTACTGTACACACTCATGATGTCTGTGGTGGACAGAGGTGGGGGATACAGCAGGACCCATGTCCCAGTCTGCAGTACTGTACACACTCATGATGACTGTGGTGGACAGAGGTGGGGGATACAGCATGGCCCATGTCCCAGTCTGCAGTACTGTACACACTCATGATGTCTGTGGTGGACAGAGGTGGAGGATACAGCATGGCCCATGTCCCAGTCTGCAGTACTGTACACACTCATGATGACTGTGGTGGACAGAGGTGGGGGATACAGCATGGCCCATGTCCCAGTCTGCAGTACTGTACACACTCATGATGACTGTGGTGGACAGAGGTGGGGGATACAGCATGGCCCATGTCCCAGTCTGCAGTACTGTACACACTCATGATGTCTGTGGTGGATAGAGGTGGGGAATGCAGTGGCCGTGTGGTAGTTCTCGGCCCAGTAAGGGCTATTGCACTGCTGTTTAGCTTTTTTTAGTTTTAACTTTGTTAGGTCATGAGTTATTTCCAAAATATCCACTATTATTGATTTGAATTTTCCAATAGTACTTTTAAAATTCTGTTATTATTTGATTGTTTCTCGTTATGTCATGGAGAGAAAATTTAGCAAGTAGCTTTTAAGCATTTGTCTTTTTTTTTCAGTATTACTCCTTATGTTCAAGGAATTGTATAATAAATGTATATTTGCAATGTTTTATTTTGGTGAATCTGAATTAAATAGATAAATGAACAATATTGGGTGGAAAAGTAGGGCTCAAGTTTAGAACAGCTCACTTTCCACTTGCCAGCCAGATTGTAAGTCCCAACTTACTTACTGTGCATGCACCGACAGCAGTTTCACAATTGCCCACTAGGTTTCACTGCATGACCAGCAGACGATTTTCACATCTGCCAACATTGCAGCAACATTACACTAGTTTTCGTTGCCAACACATTAAACACAAATGCAGTCACTTGCGTCGTTGCCGCCACAGACATACACCGCTATCATGTATGATGATGATTATTACATTTTATTATATATATTATTTATATATAATACTATATATTATACTTATATTTATTATTTTATTGTTTAATGTTATTATATATATATTATATTTATTATATTTAATATTATTATATTTTTATTATGTTTACTATTTATCGTTCTTTTTTTGTTTATTTATTTTATTTTATATTATTATTTTTAATGTTATTAGATTTATATTATATATCATCTTTATATTATTTTTATTTTTTATCGTTCTTTTTTATTTATTTTATATTATATTATAATATAATGCTAATGGCTTCATTGCCAGATGCAAGGAACTAGAAAACAACATATTATATTATTTTATTGTATTATTATTTAATAATATATTATATATTATTTATATATATAATATTATATTTAATAGTATTATATTATTATATTTATATTATTTTTATTAATTTGTGTTCCTTTTTTACTTATTTATTTTTATTTATTTATTTTTTAATTTTCGAGTGGAGAAAAAATCCATT
Organism: Tenodera sinensis; assembly: GCA_030765045.1. Lineage (NCBI taxonomy): Eukaryota > Metazoa > Arthropoda > Insecta > Mantodea > Mantidae > Tenodera > Tenodera sinensis. The sequence continues at coordinate 24,361,647 of CM060971.1, forward strand.
TACGGAGCCCCATGTGCTGGGATGGCACAGATGGGGGACTGTAGGCTTCGCCCTAGGGCACATCACATTCCCTGCATAGCATTCGAGTCCTCAGCAGGCCCTCGTCCTACAGGAACTGCATGCATGACTCCTCATTAAAGCACAGAGGTGCCAAATCTAATAAACTGATAGAGCGATCCGTTGCACTAGTTGCTTCTAAGAAGGTCAGCAGCATACTGCCAACTCCCGCAAAAACATTCAAACTTACTATTGGCAACAAACTCCTAGGGACATTCTGCTGTTGGCAGCGCTGCATTAACACAGCAACTTCGGCAACTTTCGTGACCATTCGTACACACTGCTGAGTGGGACTTCGCCGAAATTCTGACCAAGTGCTTGCGTAAGCTTTTCTAAACAATATCCAAAAGTAGTGTGAGTGTATCACATGAGGTTTGGTTGATGTTAAAGAGTTATACATATGTATTTATTGACAAATGTTGTAATTTGTTTAATATGAGTAACCATAGAATTGGGTGTGCCACAGATATGTGCAGGAGATGGATTGCCATCAGAGGTTTGCCAACATTGCGTACAGCAAGTGGACACTTGGTGTAACTTTGTGAGACAGTGCGAGCTGTCAGACTGCACGTATAGGAACTACCTGAATAAACCGGTAAGTTGATAAGAAGCTGTGTTATGGCTGAAGCACATTTAGGTTACTTTACTGCAGTATAAAGTGCTGTGAGTTCTCGAGTTGGCTGTAAGAGCCAAACAACTGTCAGCCTCCAGTGTATAAACTAGTGAAACTGAGAGCTAGAACTGGAACTTAAAAATTCAATACCACAGCTAGGATTTGAACCACAGACCACGAACTGCTTTAGGAATTCAATGTCATTCTGGCAGGTTGTCACAGTAACTAAATGGTTAGATCACCCACCTAGTAAGCTAGAGGGTCTGGTTCAAATCCCAGCTCTGGCATTGAATTTTCAAATTCCAATTCTACCTCTCAAACACTGCCCACACATGGCTTGTGTGTTTAAAAACACTAACAGTAGGTTTATTGGCTTAAACAAATAATAGTGACACTGTTTTTAAATCAAGTACAATGTACATCAGGAATATCAACATAACCTCTAATAGATTCTAAATATAGCATGAAAAATAAAGATTTTTAAAGAAATGTTTAATTTTGTACTTTCTGCAGATCTGTACATACAGATCTGGAGTAGCCTATGTGAGCCTATACTAGCCTATCTCCTCAGACTATACTTATATACACATCTGGTATAGCATATGTGAGCCTATACTAGCGTATCTCCTCAGACTATACTTATATACAGATCTGGTGTAACCTATGTGAGCCTATACTAGCCTATCTCCTCAGTCTGTACTTATATACAGATCTGTTGTAGTCTATGTGAGCCTATACTAGCCTATCTCCTCACTCTATACTTATATACAGATCTGGTGTAGCCTATGTGAGCCTATACTAGCCTATCTCCTCAGTCTATACTTATATACCGATCTGCTGTAGCCTATGTGAGCCTATACTAACCTATCTCCTCAGTCTATACTTATATACAGATCTGGTGTAGCCTATGTGAGCGTATACTAGCCTATCTCCTCAGCCTATACTTATATACAGATCTGGTGTAGCCTATGTGAGCCTACACTAGCCTATCTCCTCAGCCTATACTTATATACAGATCTGGTGTAGCCTATGTGAGCCTATACTAGCCTATCTCCTCTGCCTATAATTATATACAGATCTGGTGTAGCCTATGTGAGCCTATACCAGCCTATCTCCTCAGTCTATACTTATATACAGCTCTGGTGTAGCCTATGTAAGCCTATACTAGCCTATCTCCTCAGCCTATACTTATATACAGATCTGGTGTAGCCTATGTGAGCCTACACTAGCCTATCTCCTCAGCCTATACTTATATACAGATCTGATGTAGCCTATGTGAGCCTATACCAGCCTATCTCCTCAGTCTATCCTTATATAAAGTTCTGGTGTAGCCTATGTGAGCCTACACTAGCCTATCTCCTCAGCCTATACTTATATACAGATCTGGTGTAGCCTATGTGAGCCTATACTAGCCTATCTCCTCTGCCTATACTTATATACAGATCTGGTGTAGCCTATGTGAGCCTATACCAGCCTATCTCCTCAGTCTATACTTATATACAGATCTGGTGTAGCCTATGTAAGCCTATACTAGCCTATCTCCTCAGCCTATACTTATATACAGATCTGGTGTAGCCTATGTGAGCCTTCACTAGCCTATCTCCTCAGCCTATACTTATATATAGATCTGGTGTAGCCTATGTGAGCCTATACCAGCCTATCTCCTCAGTCTATCCTTATATACAGATCCGGTGTAGCCTATGTGAGCCTATACAAGCCTATCTCCACAGCCTATACTTATATACAGATCTGGAGTAGCCTATGTGAGCATATACTAGCCTATCTCCTCAGTCTATACTTATATACAGATCTGGTGTGGCCTATGTGAGCATATACCAGCCTATCTGCTCAGCCTATACTTATATACCGATGTGGTGTAGCCTATGTGAGCCTATACTAGCCTATCTGCTCAGCTTATACTTATATACCGATCTGGTAAAGCCTATGTGAGCCTATACTAGCCTATGTGCTCAGCCTACGCTTATATACCGATCAGGTGTAGCCTATGTGAGCCTATACTAGCCTATCTCTTGAGTCTATACTTATATACCGATCTGGTAAAGCCTATGTGAGCCTATCTGCTCCGCCTATACTTATATACCGATCTGGCGTAGTATATGTGAGTCTGTACTTATATACTGATCAGGTGTAGGCTATGTGAGCCTATACTAGCCTATCTCCTCAGTCTATACTTATATACCGATCTGGCGTAGCCTATGTGAGTCTGTACTTATATACTGATCTGGTGTAGCCTATGTGAGTGTATGTGTAGCCTATGTGAACCTATACTATCCTATCTCCTCAGTCTGTACTTATATACAGATCTGGTGTAGCCTATGTGAGCCTATACTTATATACCGTTCTGGTGTAGCCTATGTGAGCTAATGTGTATCCTATGTGAACCTATACTAGCGTCTCTCCTCAGCCTATATTTATATACAGATCTGGTGTAGCCTATGTGAGCCTATACTAGCCTATCTGCTCAGCCTATGCTTATATACCGATCTTGTGTAACCTATGTGAGCCAATACTAGCCTATCTCCTCAGCCTATACTTATATACCGATCTGGTGTAGCCTATGTGAGCCTATACTAGCCTATCTCCCCACCCTATACTTATATACCAAATTGGTGTAGCCTATGTAAGCCTATACTATCCTATCTCCCCAGCCTATACTATATACCGTTATGGTGTAGCCTATACTAGCCTATCTGCTCAGCCTATACTTATATACCGATCTGGTGTAGCCTATGTGAGCCTATACTGGCCTGTCTCCTCAGCCTTTACTTATATACTGATCTGGTGTAACCTATGTGAGCCTATACTAGCCTATCTCCTCAGTCTATACTTATATACCGATCTGGTGTAGCCTATGTGAGCCTATACTAGCCTATCTCCTCAGCCTTTACTTATATACCCATCTGGTGTAGCCTATGTGAGCCGATACTAGCCTATCGCCTCAGCCTATACTTATATACCGATCTGGTGTAGCCTATGTGAGCCTATCTCCCGAGCCTATACTTATATACCGATATGGTGTAGCCTATACTAGCCTATCTGCTCAGCCTATACTTATATATAGATCTGGTGTAGTATATGTGAGCCAATTCTAGCCTATCTCCTCAGCCTTAACTTATATCCCGATCTGGTTTAGCCTATTTGAGGCTATACTAGCCTATCTCCCCAGCCTATACTTATATACCAATCTGGTGTAGCCTATGTGAGCCTATAATAGCCTATCTTCCGAGCCTATACTTATATACCGATATGGTGTAGCCTATGTGAGCCTATACTAACCTATCACCTCATTCTATACTTATACACAGATCTGGCGTAGCCTATGACAGCCTATAGTAGCCTATCTCCTCGGCCTATACTTATATATCTATCTGGTGTAGGCTATGTGAGCCTATACTAGCCTATCTGCTCGGCCTATACTTATACACAAATTTGGTGTAGCCTATGTGAGCCTAGACTAGCCTATCTGCTCAGCCTATACTTATATACCGATCTTGTGTAACCTATGTGAGCCAATACTAGCCTATCTCCTCAGTCTATACTTATATACCGATCTGGTGTAGGCTATGTGAGCCTATACTAGCCTCTCTCCTCAGTCTATACTTATATACAGATCTAGTGTAACCTATGTGAGCCTATACTAGCCTCTCTCCTCAGTCTATACTTATATACAGATCTAGTGTAGCGTATGTGAGCCTATATTAGCCTATCGCTTCAGCCTAAACTTATATACCGATCTGGTGTAGCCTATGTGAGCCTATGCTAGCCTATCTCCACAGTCTATACTTATATTCAGATCTAGTGTAACCTATGTGAGCCTATACTAGCCTCTCTCCTCAGTCTATACTTATATACAGATCTAGTGTAACCTATGTGAGCTTATACTAGCATACCTCCTCAGCCTATACTTATATACAGATCTAGTGTAGCCTATGTGAGCCTATACTAGCCTATCTCTTCAGCCTATACTTATATACCGATCTGGTGTAGCCTATGTGAGCCTATACTAGCCTATCTCCACAGCCTATACTTATATACAGATCTGGAGTAGCCTATGTGAGCATATACTAGCCTATCTCCTCAGTCTATACTTATATACAGATCTGGTGTGGCCTATGTGAGCCTACACTAGCCTATCTCCTCAGTCTATGCTTATATACAGATCTGGTGTGGCCTATGTGAGCATATACCAGCCTATCTGCTCAGCCTATACTTATATACCGATGTGGTGTAGCCTATGTGAGCCTATACTAGCCTATCTGCTCAGCTTATACTTATATACCGATCTGGTAAAGCCTATGTGAACCTATACTAGCCTATGTGCTCAGCCTACGCTTATATACCGATCTGGTGTAGCCTATGTGAGCCTATACTAGCCTATCTCTTGAGTCTATACTTATATACCGATCTGGTAAAGCCTATGTGAGCCTATCTGCTCCGCCTATACTTATATACCGATCTGGCGTAGTGTATGTGAGTCTGTACTTATATACTGATCAGGTGTAGGCTATGTGAGCCTATACTAGCCTATCTCCTCAGTCTGTACTTATATACCGATCTGGCGTAGCCTATGTGAGTCTGTACTTATATACTGATCTGGTGTAGCCTATGTGAGTGTATGTGTAGCCTATGTGAACCTATACTATCCTATCTCCTCAGTCTGTACTTATATACAGATCTGGTGTAGGCTATGTGAGCCTATACTAGCCTATCTCCTCAGTCTATACTTATATACCGATCTGGCGTAGCCTATGTGAGTCTGTACTTATATACTGATCTGGTGTAGCCTATGTGAGTGTATGTGTAGCCTATGTGAACCTATACTATCCTATCTCCTCAGTCTGTACTTATATACCGTTGTGGTGTAGCCTATGTGAGCGTATGTGTATCCTATGTGAACCTATACTAGCGTCTCTCCTCAGCCTATATTTATATACAGATCTGGTCTAGCCTATGTGAGCCTATACTAGCCTATCTGCTCAGCCTATGCTTATATACCGATCTTGTGTAACCTATGTGAGCCAATACTAGCCTATCTCCTCAGCCTATACTTATATACCGATCTGGTGTAGCCTATGTGAGCCTATACTGGCCTATCTCCCCACCCTATAGTTATATACCAAATTGGTTAAGCCTATGTAAGCCTATACTATCCTATCTCCCCAGCCTATACTTATATACCGTTATGGTGTAGCCTATACTAGCCTATCTGCTCAGCCTATACTTATATACCGATCTGGTGTAGCCTATGTGAGCCTATACTGGCCTGTCTCCTCAGCCTTTACTTATATACTGATCTGGTTTAGCCTATTTGAGGCTATACTAGCCTATCTCCCCAGCCTATACTTATATACCAATCTGGTGTAGCCTATGTGAGCCTATAATAGCCTATCTTCCGAGCCTATACTTATATACCGATATGGTGTAGCCTATGTGAGCCTATACTAACCTATCACCTCATTCTATACTTATACACAGATCTGGCGTAGCCTATGACAGCCTATAGTAGCCTATCTCCTCGGCCTATACTTATATATCTATCTGGTGTAGGCTATGTGAGCCTATACTAGCCTATCTGCTCGGCCTATACTTATACACAAATTTGGTGTAGCCTATGTGAGCCTAGACTAGCCTATCTGCTCAGCCTATACTTATATACCGATCTGGTGTAGCCTATGTGAGCCTATACTAGCCTATCTCCACAGCCTATACTTATATACAGATCTGGAGTAGCCTATGTGAGCATATACTAGCCTATCTCCTCAGTCTATACTTATATACAGATCTGGTGTGGCCTATGTGAGCCTACACTAGCCTATCTCCTCAGTCTATGCTTATATACAGATCTGGTGTGGCCTATGTGAGCATATACCAGCCTATCTGCTCAGCCTATATTTATATACCGATGTGGTGTAGCCTATGTGAGCCTATACTAGCCTATCTGCTCAGCTTATACTTATATACCGATCTGGTAAAGCCTATGTGAACCTATACTAGCCTATGTGCTCAGCCTACGCTTATATACCGATCTGGTGTAGCCTATGTGAGCCTATACTAGCCTATCTCTTGAGTCTATACTTATATACCGATCTGGTAAAGCCTATGTGAGCCTATCTGCTCCGCCTATACTTATATACCGATCTGGCGTAGTGTATGTGAGTCTGTACTTATATACTGATCAGGTGTAGGCTATGTGAGCCTATACTAGCCTATCTCCTCAGTCTGTACTTATATACCGATCTGGCGTAGCCTATGTGAGTCTGTACTTATATACTGATCTGGTGTAGCCTATGTGAGTGTATGTGTAGCCTATGTGAACCTATACTATCCTATCTCCTCAGTCTGTACTTATATACAGATCTGGTGTAGGCTATGTGAGCCTATACTAGCCTATCTCCTCAGTCTATACTTATATACCGATCTGGCGTAGCCTATGTGAGTCTGTACTTATATACTGATCTGGTGTAGCCTATGTGAGTGTATGTGTAGCCTATGTGAACCTATACTATCCTATCTCCTCAGTCTGTACTTATATACCGTTGTGGTGTAGCCTATGTGAGCGTATGTGTATCCTATGTGAACCTATACTAGCGTCTCTCCTCAGCCTATATTTATATACAGATCTGGTCTAGCCTATGTGAGCCTATACTAGCCTATCTGCTCAGCCTATGCTTATATACCGATCTTGTGTAACCTATGTGAGCCAATACTAGCCTATCTCCTCAGCCTATACTTATATACCGATCTGGTGTAGCCTATGTGAGCCTATACTGGCCTATCTCCCCACCCTATAGTTATATACCAAATTGGTTAAGCCTATGTAAGCCTATACTATCCTATCTCCCCAGCCTATACTTATATACCGTTATGGTGTAGCCTATACTAGCCTATCTGCTCAGCCTATACTTATATACCGATCTGGTGTAGCCTATGTGAGCCTATACTGGCCTGTCTCCTCAGCCTTTACTTATATACTGATCTGGTGTAACCTATGTGAGCCTATAATAGCCTATCTCCTCAGCCTATACTTATATACAGATCTGGTGTAGCCTATGTGAGCCTATAGTAGCCTATCTCCTCAGCCTTTACTTATATACCGATCTGGTGTAGACTATGTGAGCCTATACTAGCCTATCTCCTCAGTCTATACTTATATACCGATCTGGTGTAGCCTATGTGAGCCTATAGTAGCCTATCTCCTCAGCCTTTACTTATATACTGATCTGGTGTAGACTATGTGAGCCTATACTAGCCTATCTCCTCAGTCTATACTTATATACCGATCTGGTGTAGCCTATGTGAGCCTATAGTAGCCTATCTCCTCAGCCTTTACTTATATACTGATCTGGTGTAGACTATGTGAGCCTATACTAGCCTATCTCCTCAGTCTATACTTATATACCGATCTGGTGTAGCCTATGTGAGCCTATAGCAGCCTATCTCCTCAGCCTTTACTTATATACCGATCTGGTGTAGCCTATGTGAGCCTATATTAGCCTATCTCCCGAGCCTATACTTATATACCGATATGGTGTAGCCTATACTAGCCTACCTGCTCAGCCTATACTTATATATCGATCTGGTGAAGTATATGTGAGCCAATACTAGCCTATCTCCTCAGCCTTAACTTATATCCAGATCTGGTTTAGCCTATTTGAGGCTATACTAGCCTATCTCCCCAGCCTATACTTATATACCAATCTGGTGTAGCCTATGTGAGCCTATAATAGCCTATCTTCCGAGCCTATACTTATATAAAGCGATATGGTGTAGCTTATGTGAGCCTATACTAACCTATCACCTCATTCTATACTTATACACAGATCTGGCGTAGCCTATGACAGCCTATAGTAGCCTATCTCCTCGGCCTATACTTATATATCTATCTGGTGTAGGCTATGTGAGCCTATACTAGCCTATCTGCTCGGCCTATACTTATACACAAATTTGGTGTAGCCTATGTGAGCCTAGACTAGCCTATGTGCTCAGCCTATACTTATATACCGATCTTGTGTAACCTATGTGAGCCAATACTAGCCTATCTCCTCAGTCTATACTTATATACCGATCTGGTGTAGGCTATGTGAGCCTATGCTAGCCTATCTGCTCAGCCTATACTTATATACCGATCTGGTGTAGCCTATGTGAGCCTATACTAGCCTATCTGCTAAGTCTATACTTATATACCGATCTGGTGTAGGCTATGTGAGCCTATGCTAGCCTATCTGCTCAGTCTATACTTATATACCGATCTGGTGTAGGCTATGTGAACCTATACTAGCCTATCTGCTGAGCCTATACTTATATACCGATCTGGTGTAGCCTATGTGAGCCTATACTAGCCTATCTGCTAAGCCTATACTTATATACCGATCTGGTGTAGCCTATGTGAGACTATACTGGCCTACCTCCTCAGTCTATACTTATATACAGATCTGGCGTAGCCTATGGGAGCCTATAGTAGCCTATCTCCTACGCCTATACTTATATATCGATCTGGTGTAGCCTATGTGAGCCTATACTAGCCTCTCTCCGCAGTCTATACTTGTATATCGATCTGGTGTAGTCTATCTGAGCCTATACTAACCTATCTCCGCAGCCTATACTTATATACAGATCTGGTGTAGCCTATGTGAGCCTATACTTATATACAGATCTGGTGTAGCCTATGTGAGCATATGTGTGGCCTATGTGAACCTATATTAGCCTATCCTCTCAGTCTGTACTTATATGTATACTGATCTGGTGTAGCCTATGTGAGCCTATACTTATATACCGATCTGGTGTAGCCTATGTGAGCCTGTACTTATATACTCATCTGGTGTAGCCTCTGTGAGTGTATGTGTAGCCTATGTGAACCTATACTAGCCTATCTCCTCAGTCTGTACTTATATACCGATCTGGTGTAGGCTATGTGAGTGTATGTGTAGCCTATGTGAACCTATACTAGCCTATCTCCTCAGTCTATACTTATATACAGATCTGGTGTAGCCTATGTAAGCCTATACAAGCCTACCTCCTCAGTCTATACTGATATACAGATCTGGTGTAACCTATGTAAGCCTATACAAGCCTAACTCCTCAGTCTATACTTATATACAGATCTGGTGTAACCTATGTAAGCCTATACAAGCCTACCTCCTCAGTCTATACTTATATACAGATTTAGTCTAACCTATGTAAGCCTATACAAGCCTACCTCCTCAGTCTATACTTATATACAGATCTGGTGTAACCTATGTAAGCCTATACAAGCCTACCTCCTCAGTCTATACTGATATACAGATCTGGTGTAACCTATGTAAGCCTATACAAGCCTAACTCCTCAGTCTATACTTATATACAGATCTGGTGTAGGCTATGTGAGCCTATACTAGCCTATCTCCTCAGGCTATACTTATATACAGATCTAGTGTAACCTATGTGAGCCTATACTAGCCTACCTCCTCAGCCTATACTTATATACACATCCGGTGTAGCCTATGTGAGCCTACACTAGCCTACCTCCTCAGCCTACACTTATATACAGATCTGGTGTAGCCTATGTGAGCCTATACTAGCCTATCTCCTCAGCCTATAGTTATATACAGATCTGGTGTAACCTATGTGAGCATATACTAGCCTACCTCCTCAGCCTATACTTATATACAGATCTGGTGTAGCCTATGTGAGCCTATATTAGCCTATCGCTTCAGCCTAAACTTATATACCGATCTGGTGTAGCCTATGTGAGCCTATGCTAGCCTATCTCCACAGTCTATACTTATATTCAGATCTAGTGTAACCTATGTGAGCCTATACTAGCCTATCTCTTCAGCCTATACTTATATACCGATCTGGTGTAGCCTATGTGAGCTTATACTAGCCTACCTCCTCAGCCTATACTTATATACAGATCTAGTGTAACCTATGTGAGCCTATACTAGCCTATCTCTTCAGCCTATACTTATATACCGATCTGGTGTAGCCTATGTGAGCCTATACTAGCCTATCTCCACAGCCTATACTTATATACAGATCTGGAGTAGCCTATGTGAGCATATACTAGCCTATCTTCTCAGTCTATACTTATATACAGATCTGGTGTGGCCTATGTGAGCCTACATTAGCCTATCTCCTCAGTCTATGCTTATATACAGATCTGGTGTGGCCTATGTGAGCATATACCAGCCTATCTGCTCAGCCTATTCTTATATACCGATGTGGTGTAGCCTATGTGAGCCTATACTAGCCTATCTGCTCAGCTTCTACTTATATACCGATCTGGTAAAGGCTATGTGAGCCTATACTAGCCTATCTGCTCAGCCTACGCTTATATACCGATCTGGTGTAGCCTATGTGAGCCTATACTAGCCTATCTCTTGAGTCTATACTTATATACCGATCTGGTAAAGCCTATGTGAACCTATCTGCTCCGCCTATACCTATATACCGATCTGGCGTACTGTATGTGAGTCTGTACTTATATACTGATCAGGTGTAGGCTATGTGAGCCTATACTAGCCTATCTCCTCAGTCTATACTTATATACCGATCTGGCGTAGCCTATGTGAGTCTGTACTTATATACTGATCTGGTGTAGCCTATGTGAGTGTATGTGTAGCCTATGTGAACCTATACTATCCTATCTCCTCAGTCTGTACTTATATACAGATCTGGTGTAGGCTATCTGAGCCTATACTAGCCTATCTCCTCAGTCTATACTTATATACCGATCTGGCGTAGCCTATGTGAGTCTGTACTTATATACTGATCTGGTGTAGCCTATGTGAGTGTATGTGTAGCCTATGTGAACCTATACTATCCTATCTCCTCAGTCTGTACTTATATACCGTTCTGGTGTAGCCTTTGTGAGCGTATGTGTATCGTATGTGAACCTATACTAGCGTCTCTCCTCAGCCTATATTTATATACAGATCTGGTCTAGCCTATGTGAGCCTATACTAGCCTATCTGCTCAGCCTATGCTTATATACCGATCTTGTGTAACCTATGTGAGCCAATACTAGCCTATCTCCTCAGCCTATACTTATATACCGATCTGGTGTAGCCTATGTGAGCCTATACTGGCCTATCTCCCCACCCTATAGTTATATACCAAGTTGGTTAAGCCTATGTAAGCCTATACTATCCTATCTCCCCAGCCTATACTTATATACCGTTATGGTGTAGCCTATACTAGCCTATCTGCTCAGCCTATACTTATATACCGATCTGGTGTAGCCTATGTGAGCCTATACTGGCCTGTCTCCTCAGCCTTTACTTATATACTGATCTGGTGCAACCTATGTGAGCCTATACTAGCCTATCTCCTCAGTCTATACTTATATACCGATCTGGTGTAGCCTATGTGAGCCTATAGTAGCCTATCTCCTCAGCCTTTACTTATATACCGATCTGGTGTAGCCTATGTGAGCCTATATTAGCCTATCTCCCGAGCCTATACTTATATAGCGATATGGTGTAGCCTATACTACCCTATCTGCTCAGCCTATACTTATATATCGATCTGGTGTAGTATATGTGAGCCAATACTAGCCTATCTCCTCAGCCTTAACTTATATCCAGATCTGGTTTAGCCTATTTGAGGCTATACTAGCCTATCTCCCCAGCCTATACTTATATACCGATCTGGTGTAGCCTATGTGAGCCTATAATAGCCTATCTTCCGAGCCTATACTTATATACCGATATGGTGTAGCCTATGTGAGCCTATACTAACCTATCACCTCAGTCTATACTTATACACAGATCTGGCTTAGCCTATGACAGCCTATAGTAGCCTTTCTCCTCGGTCTATACTTATATATCTATCTGGTGTAGGCTATGTGAGCCTATACTAGCCTATCTGCTTGGCCTATACTTATACACAAATTTGGTGTAGCCTATGTGAGCCTAGACTAGCCTATCTGCTCAGCCTATACTTATATACCGATCTTGTGTAACCTATGTGAGCCAATACTAGCCTATCTCCTCAGTCTATACTTATATACCGATCTGGTGTAGGCTATGTGAGCCTATGCTAGCCTATCTGCTCAGCCTATATTTATATACCGATCTGGTGTAGCCTATGTGAGCCTATACTAGCCTATCTGCTAAGCCTATACTTATATACCGATCTGGTGTAGGCTATGTGAGCCTATGCTAGCCTATCTGCTCAGTCTATACTTATATACCGATCTGGTGTAGGCTATGTGAACCTATACTAGCCTATCTGCTGAGCCTATACTTATATACCGATCTGATGTAGCCTATGTGAGCCTATACTAGCCTATCTGCTAAGCCTATACTTATATACCGATCTGGTGTAGCCTATGTGAGACTATACTAGCCTACCTCCTCAGTCTATACTTATATACAGATCTGGCGTAGCCTATGGGAGCCTATAGTAGCCTATCTCCTACGCCTATACTTATATATCGATCTGGTGTAGGCTATGTGAGCCTATACGAGCCCATCTGCTCAGCCTATACTTATACACAAATCTGGTATAGCCTATGTGAGCCTATACTAGCCTCTCTCCGCAGCCTATACTTGTATATCGATCTGGTGTAGTCTATCTGAGCCTATACTAACCTATCTCCTCAGCCTATACTTATATACAGATCTGGTGTAGCCTATGTGAGCCTATACTTATATACAGATCTGGTGTAGCCTATGTGAGCATATGTGTGGCCTATGTGAACCTATACTAGCCTATCCTCTCAGTCTGTACTTATATGTATACTGATCTGGTGTAGCCTATGTGAGCCTATACTTATATACCGATCTGGTGTAGCCTATGTGAGCCTGTACTTATATACTCATCTGGTGTAGCCTCTGTGAGTGTATGTGTAGCCTATGTGAACCTATACTAGCCTATCTCCTCAGTCTGTACTTATATACCGATCTGGTGTAGGCTATGTGAGTGTATGTGTAGCCTATGTGAACCTATACTAGCCTATCTCCTCAGTCTATACTTATATACAGATCTGGTGTAGCCTATGTAAGCCTATACAAGCCTACCTCCTCAGTCTATACTTATATACAGATCTGGTGTAACCTATGTAAGCCTATACAAGCCTACCTCCTCAGTCTATACTTATATAGAGATCTGGTGTAACCTATGTAAGCCTATACAAGCCTACCTCGTCAGTCTATACTTATATACAGATCTAGTCTAACCTATGTAAGCCTATAGAAGCCTACCTCCTCAGCCTATACTTATATACAGATATGGAGTAGCCTATGTGAGCCTATACTAGCCTATCTCCTCAGCCTATACTTATATACAGATCTGGTGTAACCTATGTGAGCATATACTAGCCTACCTCCTCAGCCTATACCTATATACAGATCTGGTGTAGCCTATGTGAGCCTATGTTAGCCTATCGCTTCAGCCTATACTTATATACCGATCTGGTGTAGCCTATGTGAGCCTACACTAGCCTATCTCCACAGCCTATACTTATATACAGATCTGGAGTAGCCTGTGTGAGCATATACTAGCCTATCTCCTCAGTCTATACTTATATACAGATCTGGTGTGGCCTATGTGAGCCTACACTAGCCTATCTCCTCAGTCTATGCTTATATACAGATCTGGTGTGGCCTATGTGAGCCTATACTAGCCTATCTCCTCAGTCTATGCTTATATACAGATCTGGTGTGGCCTATGTGAGCATATGCCAGCCTATCTGCTCAGCCTATACTTATATACCGATGTGGTGTAGCCTATGTGAGCCTACACTAGCCTATCTCCTCAGTCTATGCTTATATACAGATCTGGTGTGGCCTATGTGAGCATATGCTAGCCTATCTGCTCAGCTTATACTTATATACCGATCTGGTAAAGCCTATGTGAGCCTATACTAGCCTATCTGCTCAGCCTACGCTTATATACCGATCTGGTGTAGCCTATGTGAGCCTATACTAGCCTATCTCTTGAGTCTATACTTATATACCGATCTGGTAAAGCCTATGTGAGCCTATCTGCTCCGCCTATACTTATATACCGATCTGGCGTAGTGTATGTGAGTCTGTACTTATATACCGATCTGGTGTAGCCTATGTGAGCCTATACTAGCCTATCTCTTGAGTCTATACTTATATACCGATCTGGTAAAGCCTATGTGAGCCTATCTCCTCAGTCTATACTTATATACCCATCTGGCGTAGCCTATGTGAGTCTGTACTTATATACTGATCTGGTGTAGCCTATGTGAGTGTATGTGTAGCCTATGTGAACCTATACTATCCTATCTCCTCAGTCTGTACTTATATACAGATCTGGTGTAGCCTATGTGAGCCTATACTTATATACCGTTCTGGTGTAGCCTATGTGAGCGTATGTGTATCCTATGTGAACCTATACTAGCGTCTCTCCTCAGCCTATATTTATATACAGATCTGGTGTAGCCTATGTGAGCCTATACTAGCCTATCTGCTCAGCCTATGCTTATATACCGATCTTGTGTAACCTATGTGAGCCAATACTAGCCTATCTCCTCAGCCTATACTTATATACCGATCTGGTGTAGCCTATGTGAGCCTATACTAGCCTATCTCCCCACCCTATTCTTATATACCAAATTGGTGTAGCCTATGTAAGCCTATACTATCCTATCTCCCCAGCCTATACTTATATACTGTTATGGTGTAGCCTATACTAGCCTATCTGCTCAGCCTATACTTATATACCGATTTGGTGTAGCCTATGTGAGCCTATACTGGCCTGTCTCCTCAGTTTATACTTATATACCGATCTGGTGTAGCCTATGTGAGCCTATACTAGCCTATCTCCTCAGCCTTTACTTATATACCGATCTGGTGTAGCCTATGTGAGCCGATACTAGCCTATCGCCTCAGCCTATACTTATATACCGATCTGGTGTAGCCTATGTGAGCCTATATTAGCCTATCTCCCGAGCCTATACTTATATACCGATATGGTGTAGCCTATACTAGCTTATCTGCTCAGCCTATACTTATATATCGATCTGGTGTAGTATGTGTGAGCCAATACTAGCCTATCTCCTCAGCCTTAACTTATATCGCGATCTGGTTTAGCCTATTTGAGGCTATACTAGCCTATCTCCCCAGCCTATACTTATATACCGATCTGGTGTAGCCTATGTGAGCCTATAATAGCCTATCTCCCGAGCCTATACTTATATACCGATATGGTGTAGCCTATGTGAGCCTATACTAACCTATCACCTCAGTCTATACTTATATACAGATCTGGCGTAGCCTATGACAGCCTATAGTAGCCTATCTCCTCGGCCTATACTTATATATCAATCTGGTGTAGGCTATGTGAGCCTATACTAGCCTATCTGCTCGGCCTATACTTATACACAAATTTGGTGAAGCCGATGTGAGCCTAGACTAGCCTATCTGCTCAGCCTATACTTATATACCTATCTTGTGTAACCTATGTGAGCCAATACTAGCCTATCTCCTCAGTCTATACTTATATACCGATCTGGTGTAGGCTATGTGAGCCTATGCTAGCCTATCTGCTCAGCCTATACTTATATACCGATCTGGTGTAGCCTATGTGAGTCTATACTAGCCTATCTGCTAAGCCTATACTTATATACCGATCTGGTGTAGGCTATGTGAGCCTATGCTAGCCTATCTGGTCAGTCTATACTTATATACCGATCTGGTGTAGGCTATGTGAACCTATACTAGCCTATCTGCTGAGCCTATACTTATATACCGATCTGGTGTAGCCTATGTGAGTCTATACTAGCCTATCTGCTAAGCCTATACTTATATACCGATCTGGTGTAGCCTATGTGAGACTATACTAGCCTACCTCCTCAGTCTATACTTATATACAGATCTGGCGTAGCCTATGGGAGCCTATAGTAGCCTATCTCCTACGCCTCTACTTATATATCGTTCTGGTGTAGGCTATGTGAGCCTATACGAGCCTATCTGCTCAGCCTATATTTATACACAAATCTGGTGTAGCCTATGTGAGCCTATGCTAGCCTCTCTCCGCAGCCTATACCTGTATATCGATCTGGTGTAGTCTATCTGAGCCTATACTAACCTATCTCCTCAGGCTATACTTATATACCGATCTGGTGTAGCCTATGTGAGCCTATACTTATATACAGATCTGGTGTAGCCGATGTGAGCATATGTGTGGCCTATGTGAACCTATACTAGCCTACCTCCTCAGTCTGTACTTATATGTATACTGATCTGGTGTAGCCTATGTGAGCCTATACTTATATACCGATCTGGTGTAGCCTATGTAAGCCTGTACTTATGTACTCATCTGGTATAGCCTCGATGAGTGTATGTGTAGCCTATGTGAACCTATACTAGCCTATCTCCTCAGTCTGTACTTATATACCGATCTGGTGTAGGCTATGTGAGAGTATGTGTAGCCTATGTGAACCTATACTAGCGCATCTCCTCAGCCTATATTTATATACAGATCTGGTGTAGCCTATGTGAGCCTATACTAGCCTATCTGCTCAGGCTATACTTATATACTGATCTTGTGTAGCCTATGTGAGCCAATACTAGCCTATGTCCTCAGTCTATACTTATATACCGATCTGGTGTAGGCTACGTGAGCCTATGCTAGCCTATCTGCTCAGCCTATACTTATATACAGATCTGGTATAGCCCATGTGAGCCTATACTAGCCTATCTCCTCACCGTATACTTATATACAGAACTGGTGTAGCCTATGTGAGCCTATACTAGCCTATCACCTCAGTCTATACTTATATACAGATTTGGCGTAGCCTATGACAGCCTTTAGTAGCCTATCTCCTCGGCCTATACTTATATATCGATCTGGTGTAGGCTATGTGAGCCTATACTAGGCTATCTGCTCGGCCTATACTTATACACAAATCTGGTGTAGCATTTGTGAACCTATACTAGCCTATGTCCTCAGCCTATATTTATATACCGATCTGGTGTAGGCTATGTGAGCCTATGCTAGCCTATCACCTCAGTCTATACGTATATACAGATGTGGCATAGCCTATGACAGCCTTTAGTAGCCTATCTCCTCGGCCTTTACTTATATACCGAACTGGTGTAGGCTATGTGAAGGCTATGTGAGCCTATACTAACCTATCTCCTCAGTCTATACTTATATACAGATCTGGTGTAGCCTATACTAGCCTATATCCTCAGCCTATACTTATATACAGATCTGGTGTAGCCTATGTGAGCCTATACTTATATACTGATTTGGTGTAGCCTATGTGAGCGTATGTGTATGCTATGTGAACCTATACTAGCCTATCTCCTCAGTTCGTACTTATATACTGATCTGGTGTAGCCTATGTAGGTGTATCTGTAGGCTATGTGAGCCTATACTAGCCTATCTCCTCAGCCTATACTTATATACAGATCTGATGTAGCCTATGTGAGCCTATACTAGCTTATCTTCTCAGTCTATACCTATATACAGATCTGGTGTAGCCTATGTGAGCCTATACTAGCCTATCTCCTCAGCCTATAATTATATACAGATCTGGTGTAGCCTATGTGAGCCTATACTAGCCTATCTCCTCAGACTATACTTATATACCGATCTGGTGTAGGCTATGTGAGCCTATGCTAGCCTATCACCTCAGTCTATACGTATATACAGATGTGGCATAGCCTATGACAGCCTTTAGTAGCCTATCTCCTCGGCCTTTACTTATATACCGAACTGGTGTACGCTACGTGAGCCTATACTGGCCTATCTGCTCGGCCTATACTTATACACAAATCTGGTGTAGCCTATGTGACCCTATACTAGCCTATCTCCTCAGCCTATACTTATATACCAATCTGGTGTAGGCTATGTGAACCTATACTAACCTATCTTCTCAGTCTATACTTATATACAGATCTGGTGTAGTCTATACTAGCCTATCTCCTCAGCCTATACTTATATACAGATCTGGTGTAGCCTAGTGAGCCTATGCTTATATATTGATCTGATGTAGCCTATGTGAGCATATATGTAGCCTATGTGAACCTATACTAGCGTCTCTCCTCAGTCTATACTTTATACAGATCTGGTGTAAGCTAAGTAAGCCTATACTATCCTATCTCCTCAGTCTATACCTATATACAGATCTGGTGTAGCCTATGTGAGCCTATACTAGCCTAAATCCTCAGTCTATACTTATATACCGATCTGGTGTAGCCTATGTGAATCTATACTAGCCTATCTCCCCACCCTATACTTATATACCAAATTGGTGTAGCCTATGTAAGCCTATACTAGCCTATCTCCCCAGCCTATACTTATATACCGTTATGGTGTAGCCTTTACTAGCCTATCTGCTCAGCCTATACTTATATACCGATCTGGTGTAGCCTATGTGAGCCTATACAAGCCTATCTCCTCAGTCTATACTTATATACCGATCCGGTGTAGCCATTGTGAGCCTATACTAGCCTATCTCCTCAGCCTTTACTTATATACCGATCTGGTGTACCCTATGTGAGCATATACTAGCCTATCGCCTCAGCCTATACTTATATACCGATCTGGTGTAGCCTATGTGAGCCTATATTAGCATATCTCCCGAGCCTATAGTTATATACCGATATGGTGTAGCCTATACTAGCCTATCTGCTCAGCCTATACTTATATATCAATCTGGTGTAGTATACGTGAGCCTATACTAGCCTATCTCCTCAGCCTTAACTTATATCCCGATCTGGTTTAGCCTATTTGAGGCTATACTAGCCTATCTCCCCAGCCTATACTTATATACCGATCTGGTGTAGCCTATGTGAGCCTATATTAGCCTATCTCCCGAGCCTATAATTATATACCGATATGGTGTAGCCTATGTGAGCCTATACTAACCTATCACCTCAGTCTATACTTATATACAGATCTGGCATAGCCTATGACAGCCTATAGTAGCCTATCTCCTCTGCCTATACTTATATATCCATCGGGTGTAGGCTATGTGAGCGTATACTAGCCTATCTGCTCGGCCAATACTTATACACAAATCTGGTGTAGCCTATGTGAACCTATACAAGCCTATCTCCTCAGCCTATACTTATATACCGATCTGGTGTAGGCTATGTGAGCCTATACCAACCTATCTCCTCAGTCTATACTTATATACAGATCTGGTGTAGTCTATACAAGCCTATCTCCTCAGCCTATAGTTATATACAGATCTGGTGTAACCTATGTGAGCCTATACTTATATACTGATCCGGTGTAGCCTATGTGAGCGTATGTGTAGCCTATGTGAACCTATACCAGCCTAGCTCCTCAGTCTGTACATATATACTGATCTGGTGTAATCTATGTGAGCCTATGTGTAGCCTCTGTGAACCTATATTAGCCTATCTCCTCAGCCTATACTTATATACAGAGCTCGTGTAGCATATGTGAGCCTATGTGTAGGCTATGTGAGCCTAAATGTACGCTATGTGAGCCTATACTAGCGTATCTCCATAGTCTATACTTATATACAGATCGGGTGTAGGCTATGTGAGACTATGTGTAGGCTATGTGAGCCTATGTGTAGGCTATGTGAGCCTATATGTACGCTATGTGAGCCTATACTAGCCTATCTCCTCATTCTATACTTATATACAGATCTGGTGTAGCCTATGTGAGCCTATACTAGCCTATCTCCTCAATCTATACTTATATACATTTCTGGTGTAGCCTATGTGAGCCTATGCTTATATATTGATCTGATGTAGCCTATGTGAGCATATGTGTAGCCTATGTGAACCTATACTAGCCTATCTCCTCAGTCTATACCTATATACACATCTGGTATAGCCTATGTGAGCCTATACTATCCTATCTCCTCAGTCTATACCTATATACAGATCTGGTGTAGTCTATGTGAGCCTATACTAGCCTAAACCCTCAGTCTATACTTATATACCGATCTGGTGTAGCCTATGTGAGCCTATACTAGCCTATCTCCCCACCCTATACTTATATACCAAATTGGTGTAGCCTATGTAAGCCTATACTAGCCTATCTCCCCAGCCTATACTTATATACCGTTATGGTGTAGCCTATACTAGCCTATCTGCTCAGCCTATACTTATATACCGATCTGGTGTAGCCAATGTGAGCCTATACTGGCCTGTCTCCGCAGCCTTTACTTATATACTTATCTGGTGTTACCTATGTGAGCCTATACTAGCCTATCTCCTCAGCCTTTACTTATATACCGATCTGGTGTAGCCTATGTGAGCCTATACTAGCCTATCGCCTCAGCCTATACTTATATACCGAGCCTATGTGAGCCTATATTAGCCTATCTCCCGAGCCTATACTTATATACCGATATGGTGTAGCTTATACTAGCCTGTCTGCTCAGCCTATACTTATATATCGATCTGGTGTAGTATATGTGAGCCTATACTAGCCTATCTCCTCAGCCTTAACTTACATCCCGATCTTGTGTAGCCTATGTGAGGCAATACTAGCCTATCTCCTAAGTCTATACTTATATACTGATCTTGTGTAGCCTATGTGAGGCAATACTAGCCTATCTCCTCAGTCTATACTTATATACCGATCTGGTGTAGGCTATGTGAGCCTATGCTAGCCTAGCTGCTCAGCCTATTCTTATATACCGATCTGGTATAGCCCATGTGAGCCTATACTAGCCTATCTCGTCACCGTATACTTATATACAGAACTGGTGTAGCCTATTTGAGCCTATGTAGCCTATCACCTCAGTCTATACTTATATACAGATCTGGCGTAGCCTATGACAGCCTTTAGTAGCCTATCTCCTCGGCCTATACTTATATACCGATCTGGTGTAGGCTATGTGAGCCTATACTAGCCTATCTGCTCGGCCTATACTTATACACAAATCTGGTGTAGCCTATGTGAACCTATACTAGCCTATGTCCTCAGCCTATATTTATATACCGATCTGGTGTAGGCTATGTGAGCCTATACTAACCTATCGCCTCAGTCTATACTTATATACAGATCTGGTGTAGCCTATACTAGCCTATATCCTCAGCCTATACTTATATACAGATCTGGCGTAGCCTATGTGAGCCTATACTTATATACTGATTTGGTGTAGCCTATGTGAGCGTATGTGTAGCTTATGTGAACCTATATAAGCCTATCTCCTCAGTCTGTACTTATATACTGATCTGTTGTAGCCTATGTAGGCGTATGTGTAGCCTATGTGAGCCTATACTAGCCTATCTCCTCAGCCTATACTTATATACAGATCTGCTGTAGCCTATGTGAGCCTATACTAGCTTATCTCCTCAGTCTATACCTATATACAGATCTGGTGTAGCCTATGTGAGCCTATACTAGCCTATCTCCTCAGCCCATAATTATATACAGATCTGGAGTAGCCTATGTGAGCCTATACTAGCCTGTCTCCTCAGACTATACTTATATACTGATCTGGTGTAGGCTATGTGAGCCTTAGCTAGCCTATCACCTCAGTCTATACGTATATACAGATCTGGCATAGCCTATGACAGCCTATAGTAGCCTATCTCCTCAGTCTATATTTATATACAGATCTGGCGTAGGCTATGACAGCCTATAGTAGCCTATCTCGTCGGCCTATACTTATATATCGATCTGCTGTAGCCTATACTAGCCTATCTCCTCAGTCTATACTTATATACCGATCTGGTGTAGGCTATGTGAGCCAATACTAGCCTATCTGCTGAGCCTATACTTATATACCGATCTGGTGTAGCCTATGTGAGCCTATACTGGCCTATCTCCTCAGCCTATACTTATATACAGATCTGGTGTAGCCTATGTGAGCCCATTCTAGCCTATCTCCTCAGCCTATACTTATATACAGATCTGGTGTAGCCTATGTGAGCCCATTCTAGCCTATCACCTCTGCCTATATTTATATACAGATCTGGTGTAGCCTATGTCAGCCTATACTAGCCTATCTCCACAGCCTATACTGATATACACATCTGGTGTGGCCTATGTGAGCCTATACTAGCCTATCTCAACAGCCTATACTTATATACAGATCTGGTGTGCATATGTGAGCGTATACTAGCCTATCTCCACAGCCTATACTAGCCTATCTCCACAGCCTATACTTATATACAGATCTGGTGTGGCCTATGTGAGCCTATGCTAGCCTATCTCCTGAGCCTATACTTATATACAGATCTGGTGTAGGCTATGTGAGCCTATACTAGCCTATCTCCTCAGCCTATACCTATATACAGATCTGGTGTAGCCTATGTGAGCCTATACTAGCCTATCTCCTCAGCCTATACTTACATACCGATCTCCTGTAGCCTATGTGTAGCCTATACTAGCCTATCTCCTCAGCCTACACCTATATACAGATCTGGTGTAGCCTATGTGAGCCTATACTAGCCTATCTTCTCAGCCTATACTTATATACTGATCTTGTGTAGCCTATGTGTAGCCTATACGAGCCTATCTCCTCAGCATATACTCATCTACAGATCTGATGTGGCCTATGTGAGCCTATACTAGCATATCTCCTCAGCCTATACCTATATACAGATCTGTTGTAGCCTATGTGTAGCCTATACTAGCCTATCTCCTCAGCCTATACTTATATACCGATCTGGTGTAGCCTATGTGAGCCTATACTAGCCTATCTCCTCAGCCTATACCTATATACAGATCTGGTGTAGCCTATGTGTAGCCTATACTAGCCTATCTCCTCAGCCTATACTTATATACCGGATCTGGTGTAGCCTATGTGAGCCCATACTAGCCTATCTCCTCAGCCTATACTTACAACAGACCTTGTGTAGCCTGTACTAGCCTATCTCGTCAGCCTATACTTATATACAGATCTGGTGTAGCCCATGTGAGCCTATACTAGCCTATCTCCTCAGCCTATACTTACATACCGATCTTCTGCAGCCTATACTAGCCTATCTCCTCAGCCTATACTTACATACCGATCTTGTGTAGCCTATACTAGCCTATCTCCTCAGTGTATACTTATATACACATCTGGTGTAGCCTATGTGAGCCCATACTAGCCTATCTCCACAGCCTATACCTATATACAGATCTGGTGTAGCCTATGTGTAGGCTATACTAGCCTATCTCCTCAGTGTATACTTATATACACATCTGGTGTAGCCTATGTGAGCCCATACTAGTCTATCTCCACAGCCTATACCTATATACAGATCTGGTGTAGCCTATGTGTAGCCTATACTAGCCTATCTCCTCAGTCTATACTTATATACAGATCTTGTGTAGGCTATACTAGCCTATCTCCTCAGTCTATACTTATATACAGATCTTGTGTAGCCTATGTGAGCCTGTTCTAGCCTATCTCCTCAGTCTATACTTATATACAGATCTGGTGTAGCCTATGTGAGCCGTAACTAGCCTATCTCCTCAGCCTATACTTATATACAGATCTGGTGTAGCCTATGTGAGCCTATACTAGCCTATCTCCTCAGCCTATACTTACATACAGATCTTGTGTAGGCTATACTAGCCTATCTCCTCAGTCTATACTTATATACAGATCTTGTGTAGGCTATACTAGCCTATCTCCTCAGTCTATACTTATATACAGATCTTGTGTAGCCTATGTGAGCCTATACTAGCCTATCTCCTCAGTCTATACTTTATACAGATCTGGTGTAAGCTAAGTGAGCCTATACTAGCCTATTTCCTCAATCTATACTTATATACAGATCTGGTGTAGCCTATGTGAGCCTACACTAGCCTATCTCCTCAATCTGTACTTATATACAGATCTGGTGTAGCCTATGATAGCCTATACTAGCCTATCTCCCCGGTCTATACTTATATACAGATCTGGTGTAGCATATGTGAGCCTATACTTATATACTGATTTGCTGTAGCCTATGTGAGTGTATGTGTGGCCTATGTGAACCTATACTAGCCTATCTCCTCAGTCTGTACTTATATACTGATCTGGTGTAGCCTATGTAGGCGTATGTGTAGCCTATGTGAACCTATACTAGCCTATCTCCTCAGCCTATACTTATATACAGATCTGGTGTAGCCTATGTGAGCCGATACTAGCTTATCGCCTCAGTCTATACCTATATACAGATCTGGTGTAACCTATGTGAGCCTATACTAGCCTATCTCCTCAGCCTATAATTATATACAGATCTGGTGTAGCCTATGTGAGCCTATACTAGCCTATCACCTCAGTCTATACGTATATACAGATCTGGCATAGCCTATGACAGCCTATAGTAGCCTATCTCCTCAGTCTATATTTATATACAGATCTGGCGTGCGCTATGACAGCCTATAGTAGCCTATCTCCTCGGCCTATACTTATATATCAATCTGCTGTAGCCTATATTAGCCTATCTCCTCAGTCTATGCTTATATACCGATCTGGCGTAGGCTATGTGAGCCTATACTAGCCTATCTGCTGAGCCTATACTTATATACTGATCTGGTGTAGCCTATGTGAGCCTATACTGGCCTAGCTCCTCAGCCTATACTTATATACAGATCTGGTGTAGCCTATGTGAGCCCATTCTAGCCTATCTCCTCAGCCTATACTTATATACAGATCTGGTGTAGCCTATGTGAGCCCATTCTAGCCTATCACCTCTGCCTATATTTATATACAGATCTGGTGTAGCCTATGTCAGCCTATACTAGCCTAGCTCCACAGCCTATACTGATATACATATCTGGTGTGGCCTATGTGAGCCTATACTAGCCTATCTTCTCAGCCTATACTTATATACTGATCTTGTGTAGCCTATGTGTAGCCTATACGAACGTATCTCCTCAGCATATACTCATATACAGATCTGATGTGGCCTATGTGAGCCTATACTAGCCTATCTCCTCAGCCTATACCTATATACAGATCTGGTGTAGCCTATGTGTAGCCTATACTAGTCTATCTCCTCAGCCTATACTTATATACCGATCTGGTGTAGCCTATGTGAGCCTATACTAGCCTATCTCCTCAGCCTATACCTATATACAGATCTGGTGTAGCTATGTGAGCCTATGCTAGCCTATCTTCTCAGCCTATACTTATATACTGATCTTGTGTAGCCTATGTGTAGCCTATACGAACGTATCTCCTCAGCATATACTCATATACAGATCTGATGTGGCCTATGTGAGCCTATACTAGCCTATCTCCTCAGCCTATACCTATATACAGATCTGGTGTAGCCTATGTGTAGCCTATACTAGTCTATCTCCTCAGCCTATACTTATATACCGATCTGGTGTAGCCTATGTGAGCCTATACTAGCCTATCTCCTCAGCCTATACCTATATACAGATCTGGTGTAGCCTATGTGTAGCCTATACTCGCCTATCTCCTCAGCCTATACTTATATACCGGATCTGGTGTAGCCTATGTGAGCCCATACTAGCCTATCTCCTCAGCCTATACTTACATACAGATCTTGTGTAGCCTATACTAGCCTATCTCCTCAGCCTATACTTATATACAGATCTGGTGTAGCCCATGTGAGCGTATACTAGCCTATCTCCTCAGCCTATACTTATATACAGATCTGGTGTAGCCTATGTGAGCCCATACTAGCCTATCTCCACAGCCTATACCTATATAGATCTGGTGTAGCCTATACTAGCCTATCTCCTCAGTGTATACTTATATACAGATCTGGTGTAGCCTATGTGAGCCCACACTAGCCTATCTCCACAGCCTATACCTATATAGATCTGGTGTAGCCTATACTAGCCTATCTCCTCAGTGTATACTTACATACCGATCTGGTGTAGCCTATACTAGCCTATCTCCTCAGCCTATACTTACATACAGATCTTGTGTAGGCTATACTAGCCTATCTCCTCAGTCTATACTTATATACAGATCTTGTGTAGGCTATACTAGCCTATCTCCTCAGTCTATACTTATATACAGATCTTGTGTAGCCTATGTGAGCCTGTACTAGCCTATCTCCTCAGTCTATACTTATATACAGATCTGGTGTAGCCTATGTGAGCCCATACTAGCCTATCTCCTCAGTCTATACCTACATACAGATCTTGTGTAGGCTATACTAGCCTATCTCCTCAGTCTATACTTATATACAGATCTGGTGTAGCCTATGTGAGCCTATACTAGCCTATCTCCTCAGCCTATACTGATATACAGATCTGGTGTAGCCTATGTGAGCCTATACTAGCCTATCTCCCCAGCGTATACTTATATATAGATCTGGTGTAGCCTATGTGTAGCCTATGTCCTCAGCCTATACTTATATACAGATCTGGTGTAGCCCATGTGAGCCTATACTAGCCTATCTCCTCAGTCTATACTTATATACAGATCTTGTGTAGCCTATGTGAGCCTGTACTAGTCTTAGATCTTGCTAAAACACAGAATCTATATGCAGAACAAAACTGCTAAAGAAAGTAAAACAAATAGGGATACAAGTTCCAATGTTTTCATGGCTATGTCATTTCGTAACACAACGCTTTATTGCAACCAGATATGGAACAAACATATCTAAATATAAACAAGTACACCGTGGCTTACCAACAAGGCGCAGTGCTCAGCACAACGCTTTTTAATATATTTATTAAGGATCTACCACAACAAATACAAGAATCAGGCGTGAAGTGTGCACTATTTGCTGATGACTTAGTAATGTGGACTTCAAAACCAAAAAACAAAAGTACAGAACTAGAAAAAACCATGCGACAATCCTTTAACAACCTACAAAGGTGGACCAAAGAAAATTTAATGACTTAATACAACAAAATGAAACTACCAAATCTTTTCACTAAGAAAATCACCACTAAAAATAAAACTAAATTTTGATTGTCAACAATTACCAGAAACAAAGGAAGCAAAGTATTTAGGAGTTACATTTGATACTAAACTTACATGGACCAAACAAATAGAAAATGTAATACAAAGAGCAGAGAGGCGCCTTTCACTGTTAAAACGTTTAACAGGAATGAAGTGGGGATGTTCCAGAGCAACTCTTAACACAACATACAATGTATATATAAAGCCATTATTTACTTACTGCAGCGAAGTTCTTGTAACAGCAAACACAAAAAAAAATTCAAATCTTTCAAAACCAAAGTCTGAGATTAATTGCAGGTGCTATCAAAACCACACCAATAGCAGCTATGGAAATACTAACCAACCAATACCCCATTGAATGTGAAATAGAAAAAGCGGCTCTTATTCAACACGAAAAGTTGATCAGACTCCCATTCTATACATGGCACAAGAGAAATTTTACACATACATTAAAGACTCAAGAGAGCTTTCTTTCCAAAATTCAAGACATCAAAAAGAATGTATACCTTCCTAATTCAAAGGAAAACTTCATATCTAAAGTCAGTCCCACACAATCATTAGACATCACATATTATTTACACCTGACAGAAGAAGTTAAGAAAAGTGGTACTCCAACTAGTGTTCTAAAATTATTAGCATTAGAGAGAATCCATACTAGATTTCCAGAACATGAGTGGCTCCATATTTATACTGATGGATCATTGATATCAAACCAAGATGGAGCAGGTGCTGGAGTCACATGTCACCTCTTTTCCTATTACAAATCTTTATGTTATGGAACTACTAACTTTGATGGAGAAATTGAAGCAATTCGAATGGCCCTACAAAATCTTTTGTACAGAATTTCACATTTTTATCAAGCAGTTATTCTCTCAGATTCCAGGGCAGCAATTATAGCAATTACTTCCAAGTTGTCACCAAAAAACCAAACAATTATAGAATGTTGGAAAATCCTTACCGATCTAACAGCACTTCAAAAACACCTGGTCTTCCAATGGATACCGGCTCACTGTGGACTGAGTGGTAATGAGAAAGCTGATTTTTTTGCAAAAAAGGGTACCAGCGGTGTACAAAAATCTATAGTTAATCTACCATTTATTCAGCTAAAAGATTAATCAACTCTGAATTCCAAAAAATTATTGCAAAATATTACTATGAAAAATCAAAAAATCAAAGATAGGAACTACCAAACATTCAAACAGTAATTCCTGAGTATCCTCGAAAAACGGCAGTTGCAACCTTCAGGTTGATTACAGGACATGATTGTCTGGCAAAACATTTAAACAGAATTGGAATATATTCTTCACCACTCTGTCCTCTATGTGATCTGCAAGAGGAAATGGATCGAGACCACCTTCAAATATGCCCGGCCACTTCTAGTGCCCCATCTATCAGAGAAAAATATTGGAGAGCAAGAGGATTAATGACTTCATTGTCAGAAATCCAGCATTAGCTAACAACATATTTAATATTTCTCAAATGCTCTTTTATTCTGATTTCTAAATGACATTTAGTTTTACCAATATAAATCGTATCACAATCCAAACAGCTAAATTGATAAATGCCAGATTTTTATAATTTGGGATTTTGTCCTTTTTATAAAAATTTAGTAAATTTTATATATTAAATTTATTTTGAGGGACCAAATTTATTCCATATTCTTATAAAAAATCTGGCATCACAGGATTAAAGTAACATGCTTTCAAATGATAATAATGCTTGAACATCGTTATCACACCACAACACTACTCACCTTCAGCAAATCTTGTTCTGCAATAACACTTAGGAATAAAATCACTTCCTAACGCTAAATATTGTGTTTATTACTCCAATTCAATGTTTACATGATCTTTTTCAAAGTAGTCCCCTACTACTTCAATGCGCTTTTTATAGCGTCTCTGCCAGTCCTTGAGCACGTGCTGCAGGTCCTTGAGAATCGATTCACTTTTCTTGAGCACTGCTTCAGAGTTCTCAAATCGAATACCCCCCTCCCCTAAGCTTTGCCTTTAGTGATGGGAATAAAAAAAAAAAGTCACAGGTTGCAAGATTGGGGCTATAAGGTGGATGTGGTGCACAGGTAATGTTGAATCGAGCCAGAAACTGCATGACTTGTTTGCGACGTGAGGCCGTGCATTGTCATGATGAAGTCGCCACCCAGTCCGAGAAAGCTCTGGTCGTTTCTTTGCAATGTGCTTCCTCAGTGTAGACAATACTGACGTGTAGTATGCTGCTGTAACAGTAGTGTGAGGGGGAACTGCATGCTGGTAAATCACTCCATTACAGTAAAAAAATGTGGTCACCATCACTTTCCCTGCAGATGGAACAACTTTTGTCTTTTTTGGTGTTGGAGAACCTGACGATTTCCACACTGTGCTGGCTTGTTTTCCTTCAGGATCATAATGATGCAGCCATGACTCATCACCAGCGATAATGCATCCCCTCCATCAGCAAAGAGACGCAGCACCTCACGACTTGTCTCCATTCGCACAGCCTTTTGTTCACGAGTCAACAGACGTGCCACCCAACGAGCACAAACTC
Source organism: Tenodera sinensis (assembly GCA_030765045.1). Lineage (NCBI taxonomy): Eukaryota > Metazoa > Arthropoda > Insecta > Mantodea > Mantidae > Tenodera > Tenodera sinensis. The sequence goes on from CM060971.1 coordinate 24,391,643, forward strand.
GGGTCATATGGAGATGCTCGTGCATAATTGTAAACACACTGCCATATGAAATTCTCAACACTTCACTGAGGTTACGTAATGTTATATGCCGATCCTCTCGGACAACACAGCAGCTGTGTTGATGTTGACTTCAGTCACAGCAGAAGCCGAAACACCAGGCCCACCTTGCTTAACACTGACAAGTCGGCCTTCTTTGAAGTCCTTGAACCACCTAAACACTGTTCCACGAGCCGATCCTCTCGGACAACACAGCAGCTGTGTTGATGTTGACTTCAGTCACAGCAGAAGCCGAAACACCAGGCCCACCTTGCTTAACACTGACAAGTCGGCCTTCTTTGAAGTCCTTGAACCACCTAAACACTGTTCCACGAGCCGATCCTCTCGGACAACACAGCAGCTGTGTTGATGTTGACTTCAGTCACAGCAGAAGCCGAAACACCAGGCCCACCTTGCTTAACACTGACAAGTCGGCCTTCTTTGAAGTCCTTGAACCACCTAAACACTGTTGCACAAGCCGATCCTCATGGACAATCACAGCAACTGTGTTGATGTTGACTTCAGTCACAGCAGAAGCCGAAACACCAGGCCCACCTTGCTTAACACTGACAAGTCGGCCTTCTTTGAAGTCCTTGAACCACCTAAACACTGTTCCACGAGCCGATCCTCTCGGACAACACAGCAGCTGTGTTGATGTTGACTTCAGTCACAGCAGAAGCCGAAACACCAGGCCCACCTTGCTTAACACTGACAAGTCGGCCTTCTTTGAAGTCCTTGAACCACCTAAACACTGTTGCACAAGCCGATCCTCATGGACAATCACAGCAACTGTGTTGATGTTGACTTCAGTCACAGCAGAAGCCGAAACACCAGGCCCACCTTGCTTAACACTGACAAGTCGGCCTTCTTTGAAGTCCTTGAACCACCTAAACACTGTTCCACGAGCCGATCCTCTCGGACAACACAGCAGCTGTGTTGATGTTGACTTCAGTCACAGCAGAAGCCGAAACACCAGGCCCACCTTGCTTAACACTGACAAGTCGGCCTTCTTTGAAGTCCTTGAACCACCTAAACACTGTTGCACAAGCCGATCCTCATGGACAATCACAGCAACTGTGTTGATGTTGACTTCAGTCACAGCAGAAGCCGAAACACCAGGCCCACCTTGCTTAACACTGACAAGTCGGCCTTCTTTGAAGTCCTTGAACCACCTAAACACTGTTCCACGAGCCGATCCTCTCGGACAACACAGCAGCTGTGTTGATGTTGACTTCAGTCACAGCAGAAGCCGAAACACCAGGCCCACCTTGCTTAACACTGACAAGTGGGCCTTCTTTGAAGTCCTTGAACCACCTAAACACTGTTCCACGAGCCGATCCTCTCGGACAACACAGCAGCTGTGTTGATGTTGACTTCAGTCACAGCAGAAGCCGAAACACCAGGCCCACCTTGCTTAACACTGACAAGTCGGCCTTCTTTGAAGTCCTTGAACCACCTAAACACTGTTCCACGAGCCGATCCTCTCAGACAACACAGCAGCTGTGTTGATGTTGACTTCAGTCACAGCAGAAGCTGAAACACCAGGCCCACCTTGCTTAACACTGACAAGTCGGCCTTCTTTGAAGTCCTTGAACCACCTAAACACTGTTCCACGAGCCGATCCTCTCGGACAACACAGCAGCTGTGTTGATGTTGACTTCAGTCACAGCAGAAGCCGAAACACCAGGCCCACCTTGCTTAACACTGACAAGTCGGCCTTCTTTGAAGTCCTTGAACCACCTAAACACTGTTCCACGAGCCGATCCTCTCGGACAACACAGCAGCTGTGTTGATGTTGACTTCAGTCACAGCAGAAGCCGAAACACCAGGCCCACCTTGCTTAACACTGACAAGTGGGCCTTCTTTGAAGTCCTTGAACCACCTAAACACTGTTCCACGAGCCGATCCTCTCGGACAACACAGCAGCTGTGTTGATGTTGACTTCAGTCACAGCAGAAGCCGAAACACCAGGCCCACCTTGCTTAACACTGACAAGTCGGCCTTCTTTGAAGTCCTTGAACCACCTAAACACTGTTCCACGAGCCGATCCTCTCAGACAACACAGCAGCTGTGTTGATGTTGACTTCAGTCACAGCAGAAGCTGAAACACCAGGCCCACCTTGCTTAACACTGACAAGTCGGCCTTCTTTGAAGTCCTTGAACCACCTAAACACTGTTCCACGAGCCGATCCTCTCGGACAACACAGCAGCTGTGTTGATGTTGACTTCAGTCACAGCAGAAGCCGAAACACCAGGCCCACCTTACTTAACACTGACAAGTCGGCCTTCTTTGAAGTCCTTGAACCACCTAAACACTGTTCCACGAGCCGATCCTCTCAGACAACACAGCAGCTGTGTTGATGTTGACTTCAGTCACAGCAGAAGCTGAAACACCAGGCCCACCTTGCTTAACACTGACAAGTCGGCCTTCTTTGAAGTCCTTGAACCACCTAAACACTGTTCCACGAGCCGATCCTCTCAGACAACACAGCAGCTGTGTTGATGTTGACTTCAGTCACAGCAGAAGCCGAAACACCAGGCCCACCTTGCTTAACACTGACAAGTCGGCCTTCTTTGAAGTCCTTGAACCACCTAAACACTGTTCCACGAGCCGATCCTCTCGGACAACACAGCAGCTGTGTTGATGTTGACTTCAGTCACAGCAGAAGCCGAAACACCAGGCCCACCTTGCTTAACACTGACAAGTCGGCCTTCTTTGAAGTCCTTGAACCACCTAAACACTGTTCCACGAGCCGATCCTCTCGGACAACACAGCAGCTGTGGTGATGTTGACTTCAGTCACAGCAGAAGCCGAAACACCAGGCCCACCTTGCTTAACACTGGCAAGTCGGCCTTCTTTGAAGTCCTTGAACCACCTAAACACTGTTCCACGAGCCGATCCTCTCAGACAACACAGCAGCTGTGTTGATGTTGACTTCAGCCACAGCAGAAGCCGAAACACCAGGCCCACCTTGCTTAACACTGACAAGTGGGCCTTCTTTGAAGTCCTTGAACCACCTAAACACTGTTCCACGAGCCGATCCTCTCGGACAATCACAGCAGCTGTGTTGATGTTGACTTCAGTCACAGCAGAAGCCGAAACACCAGGCCCACCTTGCTTAACACTGACAAGTCGGCCTTCTTTGAAGTCCTTGAACCACCTAAACACTGCTCCACGAGCCGATCCTCTCGGACAACACAGCAGCTGTGTTGATGTTGACTTCAGTCACAGCAGAAGCCGAAACACCAGGCCCACCTTGCTTAACACTGACAAGTCGGCCTTCTTTGAAGTCCTTGAACCACCTAAACACTGCTCCACGAGCCGATCCTCTCGGACAACACAGCAGCTGTGTTGATGTTGACTTCAGTCACAGCAGAAGCCGAAACACCAGGCCCACCTTGCTTAACACTGACAAGTCGGCCTTCTTTGAAGTCCTTGAACCACCTAAACACTGCTCCACGAGCCGATCCTCTCAGACAACACAGCAGCTGTGTTGATGTTGACTTCAGTCACAGCAGAAGCCGAAACACCAGGCCCACCTTGCTTAACACTGACAAGTCGGCCTTCTTTGAAGTCCTTGAACCACCTAAACACTGCTCCACGAGCCGATCCTCTCAGACAACACAGCAGCTGTGTTGATGTTGACTTCAGTCACAGCAGAAGCCGAAACACCAGGCCCACCTTGCTTAACACTGACAAGTCGGCCTTCTTTGAAGTCCTTGAACCACCTAAACACTGCTCCACGAGCCGATCCTCTCAGACAACACAGCAGCTGTGTTGATGTTGACTTCAGTCACAGCAGAAGCCGAAACACCAGGCCCACCTTGCTTAACACTGACAAGTCGGCCTTCTTTGAAGTCCTTGAACCACCTAAACACTGCTCCACGAGCCGATCCTCTCAGACAACACAGCAGCTGTGTTGATGTTGACTTCAGTCACAGCAGAAGCCGAAACACCAGGCCCACCTTGCTTAACACTGACAAGTCGGCCTTCTTTGAAGTCCTTGAACCACCTAAACACTGTTCCACGAGCCGATCCTCTCAGACAACACAGCAGCTGTGTTGATGTTGACTTCAGTCACAGCAGAAGCCGAAACACCAGGCCCACCTTGCTTAACACTGACAAGTCGGCCTTGAACCACCTAAACACTGTTCCACGAGCCAATCCTCTCGGACAACACAGCAGCTGTGTTGATGTTGACTTCAGTCACAGCAGAAGCCGAAACACCAGACCCACCTTGCTTAACACTGACAAGTCGGCCTTCTTTGAAGTCCTTGAACCACCTAAACACTGTTCCACGAGCCGATCCTCTCGGACAACACAGCAGCTGTGTTGATGTTGACTTCAGTCACAGCAGAAGCTGAAACACCAGGCCCACCTTGCTTAACACTGACAAGTCGGCCTTCTTTGAAGTCCTTGAACCACCTAAACACTGCTCCACGAGCCGATCCTCTCGGACAACACAGCAGCTGTGTTGATGTTGACTTCAGTCACAGCAGAAGCCGAAACACCAGGCCCACCTTGCTTAACACTGACAAGTCGGCCTTCTTTGAAGTCCTTGAACCACCTAAACACTGTTCCACGAGGTAGTGCATCTTCACTGTACGCTTGCTTCAGCTTTTCATAAGTTCCGGTGGCTGCATGGTTTAAACATAAACAGAATTTGATTGTGCTGCACTGCTCCTCTCGTCTCACCTCCATTGTCTGGTATGCGAAACGCACGTAGGGTCCACAAAATAGAGCAATACGAGAGTGCTGCCGCCTTCCAACATTATACATAAAAACCCACTCTTTTCAAATATTTATGTTACAGATATGAAACTATCACAGAAGCTACAGGAAAAAATCAGTTTCAGTCTTTGTTGATCAGCCCTCATATATTTAATGCACTACTGTGTTGCGAACACAAAAATAACACTAGTAACTATAACTGTGTAATATGATGTTGATGTGAGACAAACCTAGAAGTGCTATTTAGCTTGTATTAGTCTTCATTGGTCGTGTCGCGACCTAGCATCAGTCTGCGAGCTGTAAGATTCTATTACTGTTGTCACAGGGAGTAGTGCAGATCTATTTTATACATGAAACAATCAATATTGTTTTAATTAATGTTTTGAGCAATTTATTAACATGTTTACAATTTTCTTGCTGCATATGGCGGACTTCTTCACTAACAAACAAACTGGCTAGGCACAGACAATGATTGTGAAAAGTCGATGTTCTTTTCTAATCTTGCTGCACTTGATTGATCCCAATCAATTATTGACAATGTGGTTCCTTTTTATGAATATTATCAATTTCACAATTAATTATTCACTTTTCTATGTGTGATTATTATTTCTCATTATAATGTCGATCAAAATCACTTCTTCCTCCTTCGTTGTGAGACAGAATATGTGGTCAGACCCTGAAAAGAAAGCATTTATGTAAATATAGTTTATTTTTCATGTTGGTAAGGATTTGTTGAGTACTGAAAGTGTATTACCATTGTTTCATTGTTACAAATAATGATTATTTAAAAATGTCATATTCAAATTTAATGGGTATAAATATAAGAATCATTTATATTTAATATTTAAAGTGTAGGGAGGATGGATGGGAATCGCTTCCCTAACATTACAGGAACTATTTAGCATGTAGGAGGGTTTCATAGAGTGCTTCGCGGGAAATGGACGTATACGCATATGAATACAAACACATTATGTAAGAAGATGCTAATTTCTTTTTTTTTTTCTTAGTGTCCGGAGAGGGATGACATGTTTTGTGACACCTACGGATGTGGCCTCTAGAAGTGATTTAAAATAACTAATAACGAGAAAAAACTATAAAGGAAGTAGATTCATGTGCATCGAAAGTTAATTAAAATGTTATGAGTGTAATATTCAATGATAAAGGTGCAAATAAAAGTGTCATAGTGAAGTTATATCCTGTGTTGGTATCATTTCACCCTGCACCAGGACCTGAGATAGTAAAACATTCCCAAAGCTCAACTCATTTGTATTACAATTAGCAAAACAGTACACATGAACAGGAGAAGTCAATCTCTACTGCCTATAGTGTAACATGTCGGTCTGGGTGGCTCAGTTGGTTAGATGCTGGCCTACTGATCCCAAGGTCGCGGGTTCAAACCCGGCCCAGGTTGATGGTTTTTAAGTGTACTTAAAAACGACAGCTCCATGTCAGTAGATTTACTGGCATGTTAAAGAACTCCTGCGGGACAAAATTCCGGCACACCGGCGACGCTGATGTGATTCTGGCAATTGACAGCGTCGTTAAAGAACAAAATAATTTAATAATTTTTATAGTTTAACATGGTTATTTCAGGGGGCTGTGCTTTCTGTTGCCTCTATTTTTACAATTTCAATCATTCCAGAGGGCTTACACAAAAATACTGCCTCACGGTAGTACTCTAAAACAATTCAATACAAAATCACGCACACATGAGCAATACAATGGCGTCCACAGATTACATAATTATTACAGTGTCTAAACAGAATCTTGTTTTAAAACCTATCAGTTGGCCTCTCTCCAATGGGTTCGAAAACAAGTGCTTCTGTGGCAACATAATATTGTTATTTCAACACTAACTATGGCCCTAGTTTTACCATGGTTACATTTTAAGAACACTTGGCAGTACTTATGCAACCTAACAGATGGAATATCACCAAATATATTCAGAGCGTGCCATAATGGGGGGAAAATGTCGCGGTTGGTTTTTGGGTTATCCAAACTAGCTGTTTATTCTATTACATATGGCACTTTCTTTGCTTTTGATGGTGAATCCAAATGGGGATATTCCATACTCTCATGTTGTGTTTCAGGCTTGTAATGATGGTGAATCCAAATGGGGAAATTCCATACTCTCATGTTGTGTTTCAGGCTTGTAATGATGGTGAATCCAAATGGGGATATTCCATACTCTGTATTGTGTTTCAGGCTTGTAATGATGGTGAATCCAAATGGGGATATTCCATACTCTGTATTGTGTTTCAGGCTTGTAATGATGGTGAATCCAAATGGAGATATTCCATACTCTCATGTTGTGTTTCAGGCTTGTAATGATGGTGAATCCAAATGGAGATATTCCATACTCTCATGTTGTGTTTCAGGCTTGTAATGATGGTGAATCCAAATGGGGATATTCCATACTCTGTGTTGTGTTTCAGGCTTGTAATGATGGTGAATCCAAATGGAGATATTCCATACTCTCATGTTGTGTTTCAGGCTTGTAATGATGGTGAATCCAAATGGAGATATTCCATACTCTGTGTTCTGTTTCAGGCTTGTAATGATGGTGAATCCAAATGGAGATATTCCATACTCTGTGTTGTGTTTCAGGCTTGTAATGATGGTGAATCCAAATGGGGATATTCCATACTCTTGAGTTCTGTTTCAGGCTTGTAATGATGGTGAATCCAAATGGAGATATTCCATACTCTGTGTTGTGTTTCAGGCTTGTAATGATGGTGAATCCAAATGGAGATATTCCATACTCTCATGTTGTGTTTCAGGCTTGTAATGATGGTGATTCCAAATGGGGATATTCCATACTCTCATGTTGTGTTTCAGGCTTGTAATGATGGTGAATCCAAATGGAGATATTCCATACTCTGTGTTGTGTTTCAGGCTTGTAATGATGGTGAATCCAAATGGAGATATTCCATACTCTCATGTTGTGTTTCAGGCTTGTAATGATGGTGATTCCAAATGGGGATATTCCATACTCTCATCTTGTGTTTCAGGCTTGTAATGATGGTGAATCCAAATGGAGATATTCCATACTCTGTGTTGTGTTTCAGGCTTGTAATGATGGTGAATCCAAATGGAGATATTCCATACTCTGTGTTGTGTTTCAGGCTTGTAATGATGGTGAATCCAAATGGAGATATTCCATACTCTGTGTTGTGTTTCAGGCTTGTAATGATGGTGAATCCAAATGGAGATATTCCATACTGTCATGTTGTGTTTCAGGCTTGTAATGATGGTGAATCCAAATGGAGATATTCCATACTCTCATGTGTTTCAGGCTTGTAATGATGGTGAATCCAAATGGAGATATTCCATACTCTCATGTTGTGTTTCAGGCTTGTAATGATGGTGAATCCAAATGGGGATATTCCATACTCTGTGTTGTGTTTCAGGCTTGTAATGATGGTGAATCCAAATGGGGATATTCCATACTCTCATGTTGTGTTTCAGGCTTGTAATGATGGTGATTCCAAATGGGGATATTCCATACTCTGTGTTGTGTTTCAGGCTTGTAATGATGGTGAATCCAAATGGGGATATTCCATACTCTGAGTTCTGTTTCAGGCTTGTAATGATGGTGAATCCAAATGGAGATATTCCATACTCTGTGTTCTGTTTCAGGCTTGTAATGATGGTGAATCCAAATGGAGATATTCCATACTCTCATGTTGTGTTTCAGGCTTGTAATGATGGTGAATCCAAATGGAGATATTCCATACTCTGTATTGTGTTTCAGGCTTGTAATGATGGTGAATCCAAATGGAGATATTCCATACTCTGTATTGTGTTTCAGGCTTGTAATGATGGTGAATCCAAATGGAGATATTCCATACTCTGTGTTGTGTTTCAGGCTTGTAATGATGGTGAATCCAAATGGAGATATTCCATACTCTGTATTGTGTTTCAGGCTTGTAATGATGGTGAATCCAAATGGAGATATTCCATACTCTGTGTTGTATTTCAGGCTTGTAATGATGGTGAATCCAAATGGAGATATTCCATACTCTGTGTTGTGTTTCAGGCTTGTAATGATGGTGAATCCAAATGGAGATATTCCATACTCTGTGTTGTGTTTCAGGCTTGTAATGATGGTGAATCCAAATGGAGATATTCCATACTCTGTGTTGTGTTTCAGGCTTGTAATGATGGTGAATCCAAATGGAGATATTCCATACTCTCATGTTCTGTTTCAGGCTTGTAATGATGGTGAATCCAAATGGAGATATTCCATACTCTGTGTTGTGTTTCAGGCTTGTAATGATGGTGAATCCAAATGGGGAAATTCCATACTCTCATGTTGTGTTTCAGGCTTGTAATGATGGTGAATCCAAATGGGGATATTCCATACTCTCATGTTGTGTTTCAGGCTTGTAATGATGGTGAATCCAAATGGGGATATTCCATACTCTGTGTTGTGTTTCAGGCTTGTAATGATGGTGAATCCAAATGTAGATATTCCATACTCTTTTGTGTTTCAGGCTTGTAATGATGGTGAATCCAAATGGAGATATTCCATACTCTGTGTTGTGTTTCAGGCTTGTAATGATGGTGAATCCAAATGGAGATATTCCATACTCTGTGTTGTGTTTCAGGCTTGTAATGATGGTGAATCCAAATGGAGATATTCCATACTCTCATGTTGTGTTTCAGGCTTGTAATGATGGTGAATCCAAATGGAGATATTCCATACTCTGTGTTCTGTTTCAGGCTTGTAATGATGGTGAATCCAAATGGGGATATTCCATACTCTGTGTTCTGTTTCAGGCTTGTAATGATGGTGAATCCAAATGGAGATATTCCATACTCTGTGTTCTGTTTCAGGCTTGTAATGATGGTGAATCCAAATGGGGATATTCCATACTCTCATGTTGTGTTTCAGACTTGTAATGATGGTGAATCCAAATGGGGATATTCCATACTCTCATGTTCTGTTTCAGGCTTGTAATGATGGTGAATCCAAATGGGGATATTCCATACTCTCATGTTGTGTTTCAGGCTTGTAATGATGGTGAATCCAAATGGGGATATTCCATACTCTCATGTTCTGTTTCAGGCTTGTAATGATGGTGAATCCAAATGGGGATATTCCATACTCTCATGTTGTGTTTCAGACTTGTAATGATGGTGAATCCAAATGGGGATATTCCATACTCTCATGTTGTGTTTCAGGCTTGTAATGATGGTGAATCCAAATGGGGATATTCCATACTCTGTGTTGTGTTTCAGGCTTGTAATGATGGTGAATCCAAATGGAGATATTCCATACTCTGTGTTGTGTTTCAGGCTTGTAATGATGGTGAATCCAAATGGAGATATTCCATACTCTCATGTTGTGTTTCAGGCTTGTAATGATGGTGATTCCAAATGGGGATATTCCATACTCTCATGTTGTGTTTCAGGCTTGTAATGATGGTGAATCCAAATGGGGATATTCCATACTCTCATGTTGTGTTTCAGGCTTTAATGATGGTGAATCCAAATGGGGATATTCCATACTCTCATGTTGTGTTTCAGGCTTGTAATGATGGTGATTCCAAATGGGGATATTCCATACTCTCATGTTGTGTTTCAGGCTTGTAATGATGGTGAATCCAAATGGGGATATTCCATACTCTGTGTTGTGTTTCAGGCTTGTAATGATGGTGAATCCAAATGGAGATATTCCATACTCTGTGTTGTGTTTCAGGCTTGTAATGATGGTGAATCCAAATGGAGATATTCCATACTCTCATGTTGTGTTTCAGGCTTGTAATGATGGTGATTCCAAATGGGGATATTCCATACTCTCATGTTGTGTTTCAGGCTTGTAATGATGGTGAATCCAAATGGAGATATTCCATACTCTGTGTTGTGTTTCAGGCTTGTAATGATGGTGAATCCAAATGGAGATATTCCATACTGTCATGTTGTGTTTCAGGCTTGTAATGATGGTGAATCCAAATGGAGATATTCCATACTCTCATGTTGTGTTTCAGGCTTGTAATGATGGTGAATCCAAATGGAGATATTCCATACTCTCATGTTGTGTTTCAGGCTTGTAATGATGGTGAATCCAAATGGGGATATTCCATACTCTCATGTTGTGTTTCAGGCTTGTAATGATGGTGAATCCAAATGGAGATATTCCATACTCTCATGTTGTGTTTCAGGCTTGTAATGATGGTGATTCCAAATGGGGATATTCCATACTCTCATGTTGTGTTTCAGGCTTGTAATGATGGTGATTCCAAATGGGGATATTCCATACTCTCATGTTGTGTTTCAGGCTTGTAATGATGGTGAATCCAAATGGAGATATTCCATACTCTCATGTTGTGTTTCAGGCTTGTAATGATGGTGATTCCAAATGGGGATATTCCATACTCTGTGTTGTGTTTCAGGCTTGTAATGATGGTGAATCCAAATGGGGATATTCCATACTCTGAGTTCTGTTTCAGGCTTGTAATGATGGTGAATCCAAATGGAGATATTCCATACTCTGTGTTCTGTTTCAGGCTTGTAATGATGGTGAATCCAAATGGGGATATTCCATACTCTTGAGTTCTGTTTCAGGCTTGTAATGATGGTGAATCCAAATGGGGATATTCCATACTCTGAGTTCTGTTTCAGGCTTGTAATGATGGTGAATCCAAATGGAGATATTCCATACTCTCATGTTGTGTTTCAGGCTTGTAATGATGGTGAATCCAAATGGAGATATTCCATACTCTGTGTTGTGTTTCAGGCTTGTAATGATGGTGAATCCAAATGGAGATATTCCATACTCTGTATTGTGTTTCAGGCTTGTAATGATGGTGAATCCAAATGGAGATATTCCATACTCTGTGTTGTGTTTCAGGCTTGTAATGATGGTGAATCCAAATGGAGATATTCCATACTCTGTGTTGTGTTTCAGGCTTGTAATGATGGTGAATCCAAATGGAGATATTCCATACTCTGTGTTCTGTTTCAGGCTTGTAATGATGGTGAATCCAAATGGGGATATTCCATACTCTTGAGTTCTGTTTCAGGCTTGTAATGATGGTGAATCCAAATGGGGATATTCCATACTCTGAGTTCTGTTTCAGGCTTGTAATGATGGTGAATCCAAATGGAGATATTCCATACTCTGTGTTCTGTTTCAGGCTTGTAATGATGGTGAATCCAAATGGAGATATTCCATACTCTGTGTTGTGTTTCAGGCTTGTAATGATGGTGAATCCAAATGGAGATATTCCATACTCTGTGTTGTGTTTCAGGCTTGTAATGATGGTGAATCCAAATGGAGATATTCCATACTCTGTGTTGTGTTTCAGGCTTGTAATGATGGTGAATCCAAATGGAGATATTCCATACTCTCATGTTCTGTTTCAGGCTTGTAATGATGGTGAATCCAAATGGAGATATTCCATACTCTCATGTTGTGTTTCAGGCTTGTAATGATGGTGAATCCAAATGGAGATATTCCATACTCTGTGTTGTGTTTCAGGCTTGTAATGATGGTGAATCCAAATGGAGATATTCCATACTCCGTGTTGTGTTTCAGGCTTGTAATGATGGTGAATCCAAATGGAGATATTCCATACTCTCATGTTGTGTTTCAGGCTTGTAATGATGGTGAATCCAAATGGAGATATTCCATACTCTGTGTTGTGTTTCAGGCTTGTAATGATGGTGAATCCAAATGGGGATATTCCATACTCTGTGTTGTGTTTCAGGCTTGTAATGATGGTGAATTCAAATGCAGATATTGCATACTCTCATGTTGTGTTTCAGGCTTGTAATGATGGTGAATCCAAATGGAGATATTCCATACTCTCATGTTGTGTTTCAGGCTTGTAATGATGGAACCAGCTTTCATCACTTTTTATAATACATTTTGACTGACAGGAAGAAGGGTTTTTGTAGATCATATTGGAAAACTAGTGTTTGAGTATAAGAAACATTTGAATCTTCCTGATTATTATGTGAAGAAGTAGTGGACCTTTGTCAATAAAACCATTTACATTTGATTTTAATGTTAAATTTTATTGCAGGTTGAAAAAAAAGTGGCCATCAAATAAAATATATTTTGTCTCCAAGTTTCTATTAGGGTTTTTTATGAATTGCTTTGTTGTCTTTGATTGCAGCCCCAATTTGACTGTTAATATTTGTTTATACATTGTCAGGTTGGTAACAATGCAGCACCTCTGGAGGACAAACTGCAGGAAGAACAAGTGTTACAGACGCTGAGTGAGATGAAGGTGGATATGTTGACTGTGAAGATCGAAGAATCCAATCACGAGCTTGACGTTGCCATTGATACAAGCTTGCCAGAGGACAACAAAAGGAATTACAGGACCAGAGCTTGTTCAGTGCCAAAGGAACAACAAACTGAGAGACATTTCAGCTCGGAGCATCCTCTTGTTCAGTGCAGGCGAGCGACAACAGAACCAGACTCTGAATATACTTGTAAGGAATGTGGGAAGAAGTTTGTCCACAAGATGACCTACCTCAACCATCAGCGTCTGCATGAAATCCACAAGTGTAGTGACTGTGGGAAAATGTTCCCCACGCCATACACACTCAAGCTGCACAGTAGGAAACACACTGGCGAGAAGCCATTTGTGTGCGAGGTGTGTGGCAAGGGATTCTCGCTGCACCACAACTACAAGACCCACAAGAAGGTTCACATGGGACTGAAACCCTTCCAGTGTCCAGATTGTAGCAAGTTCTTCACGACCAAACAGGCGTTGCAGAACCACCTTCTCATTCACAGTGGGGAGAAGCCCTATATATGTGAGATATGTGGGCAGAACATGAGGGACAAGGCAGGGTTAGCACGACACATAAAGTCAAAGCACGAGGAGAACAGAATGACATATAACTGTAGCATGTGCCCCAAGACGTACACTCGCTTACTCACCCTGAAGATACACATGCGCACACATTCAGGTAAGTGCCGTAGTTGCATAACACTCCAAGGGATTCGTCCTCTGTCATTTGGAGAAATGCATATCAAATATTGGCAGATGGGTTACTCCATGTGAAACCTTCAATCATTATTTTCTCTACTACATATAGCAAGTAGGGGAAGATAGTATTCAAACCAAAAATTTAATGTCCAGATTTCACCAAAAATATATGTTTTGAGAGCCCAAAAAGAGCATGTGCATGTGTGTGTAACAAGCTTAATACTTAAACAATTGTTGAAAATCAGCCATTAACTATTTTTTGTTGAAAATTTAGGTGCAGAATACTAAAAGCATAAACTCACCAATACTCTTCCCCTAATACTGCTCTTGTGTGTGAAAGAAATGGGAAATCAGTTTGAATCTCTCCCTACTCATTGTTTCACGAAAAATTGGGATGTCAAGGCATCGGATTGTGTTCCAGTTCAACTGAATAGTGATTTACACACTTGAGGCATCAAAATAACTAAAGCAATATAAGTCCTGATTCCAGTTTTCATTGTCTTTCAACACTTTGTCGGGATTGTTCAACTACCTCGTCACATATTGTGTCAAACAAAGGTTCCATGTAAGTGCAGACAGCACCTGTGATGCTTGCTTATTCAGTAAGTATTTACAAATACCACTGTTTGCAGTAAAAGGCTAGAGAATGAGGTTGTTGTCAGTTTTAGTTCAATGTCAGTTACACTCTTTTTTTTGCATAGTAATGTGAACGTGTTTCGAAGGACCAGTTGCATCTTCATTGGCTTTCTAATTATTTTCTTTGCTGCTCTCTACACTAGATGCATTATCACTGTCACTAGAATCTTCTTCAGACTCTGTTTCATATTCAGAAAAATCACCACTTTAACCCTCTAATACACTTAATGAAGCTATTAACAGTGAAGCAACAAGAATTTAAAGTAAAAACAAATCAGAAACTAAAAGCTTCACTTATCTTAGTAATATTGCGAGTTCTTTGGTGCTGACATGTTTTGAGTTGACTCCAACTCATTCTCAAAGCTATACAGATAAATTAGTTAGGTACCATAGATACTGATGCTCATTTTAATCACTAATCTCTGAAAACAAAAATCTATAAATACAGTCTATTGGAGGGAATACAAAGTTCATAACATGGTTTCTGTTTTTTAAAATATCTTTTTCCAAACCATTAAATCTATAGGTCCACTTAATTGTTTTAATACTTTAACTTCTGGATTAATTTCATGATTAAATTACCAAAAATGATCTGCCACAGCTGATTTATCACCTTGTTTATATTTAATATTTCTAAAATGCTCTTTTATTCTGGTTTCTAAATGACGTTTAGTTTTGCCAATATAAACCTTATCACAATCCAAATAGCTAAATTGGTAAATGCCAGATTTTTTATAATTTGGAATTTTTTTTTGAAAAATGTAGTAAATTTTGTATATTAAATTTATTTTGAGGGACCAAATTTATTCCATATTCTTTAAAAATGTTTGTAAATTTTTTATTGGCTCATGGATGGTAAATGAACTTTTTAAAAATGTTGTTGTTTGCTAATGCTGGATTTCTGACAATGCAGTCATTAATCCTCTTGCTCCCCAATATTTTTCACTGATGGATGGGACACTAGAAGTGGCCGGGCATATTTGAAGGTGGTCTCGATCCATTTCCTCTTGCAGATCACATAGAGGACAGAGTGGTGAAGAATATATCCCAATTCTGTTTAAATGTTTTGCCAGACAATCATGTCCTGTAATCAACCTGAAGGTTGCAACTGCTGTTTTTCGAGGATACTCAGGAATCACTGTTTGAATGTTTGGTAGTTCCCATCTTTTATTCTTTGATTTTTCATAGTAATATTTTGCAATAATTTTTTTGAATTCAGAGTTGACTAATCTTTTAGCTGCATAAAATGGTAGATTAACTATAGATTTTTGTACACCGCTGGTACCCTTTTTTGCAAGAAAAACAGCTTTCTCATTACCACTCAGTCCACAGTGAGCCGGTATCCATTGGAAGACTAGGTGTTTTTGAAGTGCTGTTAGATGGCTAAGCATCTTCCAACATTCTATAATCGTTTGGTTTTTTGGTGACAACTTGGAAGTAATTGCTATAATTGCTGCCCTGGAATCTGAGAGAATAACTGCTTGCTGAAAATGTGAAATTCTGTACAAAAGATTTTGTAGGGCCATTCGAATTGCTTCAATTTCTCCATCAAAGTTAGTAGTTCCATAACTTAAAGATTTGTAATAGGAAAAGAGGTGACATGTGACTCCAGCACCTGCTCCATCTTGGTTTGATATCAATGATCCATCAGTATAAATATGGAGCCACTCATGTTCTGGAAATCTAGTATGGATTGTCTCTAATGCCAATAATTTTAGAACACTAGTTGTAGTATCACTTTTCTTAACTTCTTCTGTCAGGTGTAAATAATATGTAACGTCTAATGTTTATGTCAGATTGACTTTAGATATGAAGTTTTCCTTTGAATTAGGAAGATATACATTCTTCTTGATGTCTTGAATTTTGGAAAGAAAAAAATATATAATATAAAAATATATATAAACATGTAAATCTTTACGTCAGCTGTATAAGAATTGCTCGAGATGGTGAGCTAAATTAAATGCAAAGTTGACAGTCACACAGGCACACGAAACACTTTCGAAATGGGCGGGACTTCTTTGCTGTTGGTGGTATCCTTTTAGGATAATGTTTTCCTTGAAGTCTGAGGGGTGCAGGGGTTTTGGATTTTCAACCCCCAACATGGTATTGTTCAATTAGGCTGCGAGCTATTTATAGTCGGTAGTCAAGGTCGGTCATTGCCCTGTGTGGGTTTAGAGAGCTGTCCAAATTACCAAACAATTGTATATGGTTATATCCAGTTGGTGCAAAAACACCTTTTTATACCACTTCTCCCTTCAGCTACAAGCAGGAAAGTATACGTATGTATTTCAACAAAGAAAGACACGGACTCCACTAAGTTACGAAACTCGCGTAAGCAAAAGTTGCAATGTTGATCTATTCTGATGACTCAAGAGACCACGCATACAGTAGCACTTTATTACACAGTATGTTGACGCATAAGCCACACATACAATGGGTGTTTCTTTGCTGTTTCTTTCCGAGAACTTATAAGATGCGTTCGAAAGAGCAAAGTTGACTTTTCACCACAGTGAAACAAAATTGTGCCATTTCAACGTTTTGTAAATACAACTCAACGTTACTGATGACGTACATTTATACTGCAAATAACAAGTTTTATACCAGTTTTTGTTTCATTAAAATAACTTAATATTTACACAAAATACAGCTGTGTATATACGAAGCACTTTTAGCGCATTTAACAATTTAAATGCTAGCAGTTCTCGGCTCGCGGACTTTTTAAATGGCCATCGCTCAAGAGGTTAATGACTTCATTGCCAGAAATCCAGCATTAGCTAACAACAACATATTTTGTTTTTCCCCTTAAACCACTTCCCATTTTGAACAACAGTATATGAAGCAGAATTCAACTTTTTCTTAGCAAGAATTGTAATTAATTGTACTTACTGATATGTTGAAATAAAAATTCATAAATTGAAATAGACTTTCAAATCTGGACCACAACAACATTAATATACTCTATTCTAAAGAAAGAAAGAAAATTAAAATAAAACATAGTGGACGAGACTCAAGCTTGAAAATTATGACAACCTTAAACTTGAATACTAATGTTATAATCATTGTGCCAGAGAGATACACTCTAAAATGCCCCTCTGTTTTCATGTGTTGCGCTCTTGCATGGTTGGTATTAGCCAGTGGCATACTGGCGCTTTAGAAGCTTACAACTTTAAAGTTTGAACAAACAGACCATAAGTTATTACTCGTATTTATTTATGCCAACAAACTTACTATTGGTGTTTTTAAACACACAAGCCGTGTGTGGGCAATGTTTGAGAGGTAGAACTGGAACTGAAAAATTCAATGCCACAGCTGGGATTTGAACCACAGACCTTCTGCTCTACATGCGGCTGCTCTACCACCACCACTACTGCCACGACCGTTGCTGCCGCCACCATCCTGTGAGGTCAGTCATGGAGGGGTCTCCATGGCAGCACAGACCGATGTGGCAGTAATTTTAGGTCACACCCCGAATTCACCATTTTTGTTATATTTAATTTTATTATATAACAATTTATGAATTGAGTAGGCGTAGGCTTTCACAGCCGGTGTTCAAAATTCTAAAAGTCTTCGCAACTGTACTTTCACCAAGAAGACTTCGACCACGCCACCAATGATGTCCACCACAGTAGTGGACGAAACGTCTGGACCAAGTTACTCCAGCAGACCACGGCAAATCAGCCCAGAAGACTCTTTTAGAATTTTAGAATTTATGAATTGTTAAGAATTGATGTTAAATTATATAAGTTAGGTAACACAGCTCTCCTTTATATTTAAGTATGCTATGGATAAACAGCTTGGCAATGTCCGGATATTACAGCTTCTGTGGTTCAAACAAATGATGAACCCAGACTGTTACAACATTTTTCACCTAACAACAGATAACAACAATTAGCAACAGGGATAAATTATAGAGAAGGAGGATAAATATAGTCAAAGAATAGATGTAATAAAGGATCGAGAGCTTTTGTACCTTATTCAGTTGAAGAAGACCAGTTATTGTAAAGCATAATTGATAAAATATTATTGAAGTAAATAAAAATGGTTTATGGTAGAAAGTCATATCATTTCCAAGCAACTTCCCTGCACCCGCAAGTCTCATCGAAAATAGCCGACTAGGCGAGCTGAGCAACGAAAGCGACCGCTGCACCGTGGAGATTTGGTGTCTTTTTTCTTTAACCTCTGGATGGCAGGTTGACGCCAATGGTTCTGAAAGGGGCTCCTCTCCATCATGCATCCATGCACATCTCTTTCATTTGACTTGCTTTTGGTTATGACGTGGCATGTGACAGGAAAACATTAAAGGACCTTAGCTCCTTTTATACCAAACAGGAAATTGACAGGATTTGTGGCCCTGTGAAAAGTATGACTAGAGTTTAAGATTATACACATTTAATCGAGGTGATTACTGTAGACCCTACCCCGTCCAACTCATGTAGAGAAGTTGTCGCCACCTCCAGTTTGGATAGTTGTCGAATGAGGAAATAGTCACCTGCCTCTCCAACCAGCATGTGTGTCAAGTGTATCGTCTTACACAAAAGCAGGATAGTAAAGAGTGCCCTTTATGCACAGTGTTAAGGGTAATCTGTTACCACAGTACATCTTCTGCAGCTAGGGGCGTGCCAGCCTACATCAGTATGTCCCAAACCCCATGTGCTGTTTTCTTTGTCAGAAGTTTGGACATACAAAGACCTCGTGCAACCATTCTGTCATTTGTGAGCATTGTGGCTTGTCAGCACATGAGGGCATGACTTGTACCGTGACCACTTAAAACAAACTGAGGAGGGAATCATCCATCTAGTTCGTGACAGTGTTTGGAGTTTCTTGATGAAAAATGCATACAAGAGCTGCGTGTTAAGGAATTTCCTCAAGCACGTTGATGATTTGATCATCTCTGATTATTTGTCAGCAGTTTGCCATGCTCCTGTGATCACTATTGGTATACAACACATTCCTGTTGCCGACGCTTCAACACATACTACCTCTCTGCGAGTGCTTCTCCATTGTATAGCGTCACACTTGCACTGGCTACTACATCTTCAACCACGCAAGCACAACCTTGCAAGACAACTAGCTGTAGACAACCTGTCAACAGCCATTGTTCTAGGCCTACTGCTCGTGCCAGCAGCCACACATCCTCCCGTTCGGCAAGACACAGGGGATCTTAACCACGCAAGCACAACCTCGCAAGACAACTAGTGGCCTGTCAACAGCCATTGTTCCAGGCCTACTGCTCGTGCCAGCAGCCACACATCCTCCCGTTCGACAAGACACAGGGGATCTTCAACCACGCAAGCACAACCTCGCAAGACAACTCCTGTCAACAGCCATTGTTCCAGGCCTACTGCTTGTGCCAGCAGCCACACATCCTCCCGTTCGACAAGACACAGGGGATCTTCAACCACACAAGCACAACCTCGCAAGACAACTCCTGTCAACAGCCATTGTTCCAGGCCTACTGCTCGTGCCAGCAGCCACACATCCTCCCGTTCGACAAGACACAGGGGATCTTCAACCACACAAGCACAACCTCGCAAGACAACTCCTGTCAACAGCCATTGTTCCAGGCCTACTGCTCGTGCCAGCAGCCACACATCCTCCCGTTCGACAAGACACAGGGGATCTTCAACCACACAAGCACAACCTCGCAAGACAACTAGCCGTAGACAACCTGTCAACAGCCATTGTTCTAGGCCTACTGCTCGTGCCAGCAGCCACACATCCTCCTGTTCGGCAAGACACAGGGGATCTTAACCACACAAGCACAACCTCGCAAGACAACTCCTGTCAACAGCCATTGTTCCAGGCCTACTGCTCGTGCCAGCAGCCACACATCCTCCCGTTCGGCAAGACACAGGGGATCTTAACCACACAAGCACAACCTCGCAAGACAACTAGTGGCCTGTCAACAGCCATTGTTCCAGGCCTACTGCTCGTGCCAGCAGCCACACATCCTCCCGTTCGACAAGACACAGGGGATCTTCAACCACACAAGCACAACCTCGCAAGACAACTAGCCGTAGACAACCTGTCAACAGCCATTGTTCCAGGCCTACTGCTCGTGCCAGCAGCCACACATCCTCCTGTTCGGCAAGACACAGGGGATCTTAACCACACAAGCACAACCTCGCAAGACAACTAGTGGCCTGTCAACAGCCATTGTTCCAGGCCTACTGCTCGTGCCAGCAGCCACACATCCTCCCGTTCGACAAGACACAGGGGATCTTCAACCACACAAGCACAACCTCGCAAGACAACTCCTGTCAACAGCCATTGTTCCAGGCCTACTGCTCGTGCCAGCAGCCACACATCCTCCCGTTCGACAAGACACAGGGGATCTTCAACCACACAAGCACAACCTCGCAAGACAACTAGCCGTAGACAACCTGTCAACAGCCATTGTTCTAGGCCTACTGCTCGTGCCAGCAGCCACACATCCTCCTGTTCGGCAAGACACAGGGGATCTTAACCACACAAGCACAACCTCGCAAGACAACTCCTGTCAACAGCCATTGTTCCAGGCCTACTGCTCGTGCCAGCAGCCACACATCCTCCCGTTCGGCAAGACACAGGGGATCTTAACCACACAAGCACAACCTCGCAAGACAACTAGTGGCCTGTCAACAGCCATTGTTCCAGGCCTACTGCTCGTGCCAGCAGCCACACATCCTCCCGTTCGACAAGACACAGGGGATCTTCAACCACACAAGCACAACCTCGCAAGACAACTAGCCGTAGACAACCTGTCAACAGCCATTGTTCCAGGCCTACTGCTCGTGCCAGCAGCCACACATCCTCCTGTTCGGCAAGACACAGGGGATCTTAACCACACAAGCACAACCTCGCAAGACAACTAGTGGCCTGTCAACAGCCATTGTTCCAGGCCTACTGCTCGTGCCAGCAGCCACACATCCTCCCGTTCGGCAAGACACAGGGGATCTTAACCACACAAGCACAACCTCGCAAGACAACTAGTGGCCTGTCAACAGCCATTGTTCCAGGCCTACTGCTCCTGCCAGCAGCCACACATCCTCCCGTTCAACAAGACACAGGGGATTTTCAACCACACAAGCACAACCTCGCAAGACAACTAGTGGCCTGTCAACAGCCATTGTTCCAGGCCTACTGCTCCTGCCAGCAGCCACACATCCTCCCGTTCAACAAGACACAGGGGATTTTCAACCACACAAGCACAACCTCGCAAGACAACTCCTGTCAACAGCCATTGTTCTAGGCCTACTGCTCGTGCCAGCAGCCACACATCCTCCTGTTCAACAAGACACAGGGGATTTTCAACCACACAAGCACAACCTCGCAAGACAACTAGTGGCCTGTCAACAGCCATTGTTCCAGGCCTACTGCTCCTGCCAGCAGCCACACATCCTCCCGTTCGACAAGACACAGGGGATTTTCAACCACACAAGCACAACCTCGCAAGACAACTAGTGGCCTGTCAACAGCCATTGTTCTAGGCCTACTGCTCGTGCCAGCAGCCACACATCCTCCCGTTCGGCAAGACACAGGGGATTTTCAACCACGCAAGCACAACCTTGCAAGACAACTAGTGGCCTGTCAACAGCCATTGTTCTAGGCCTACTGCTCGTGCCAGCAGCCACACATCCTCCCGTTCGGCAAGACACAGGGGATTTTCAACCACGCAAGCACAACCTTGCAAGACAACTAGTGGCCTGTCAACAGCCATTGTTCTAGGCCTACTGCTCGTGCCAGCAGCCACACATCCTCCCGTTCGGCAAGACACAGGGGATCTTCAAACTCCTGAACGTCAGATGAGTCACCAGAGGACGGCAAATTTTACATACCAGGTCCCAAGTTGGCAACGGTAAAGATGAA
Source organism: Tenodera sinensis (assembly GCA_030765045.1). Lineage (NCBI taxonomy): Eukaryota > Metazoa > Arthropoda > Insecta > Mantodea > Mantidae > Tenodera > Tenodera sinensis. The sequence goes on from CM060971.1 coordinate 24,413,846, forward strand.
GAAGAAAAAGATATAGACCATTGCTATTGTGACAAACGAACTGGTTTGAGAATTTAATGCCATTCTGGCAGTTTGTCACAATAGCTCAGTGGTTAGAGTGTCCGCCCGGTAAGCGGAAGGTTTGTGGTTCAAATCCCAGTTGTGGCATTGAATTTTTAAGTTCCAGTTCTACCTCTCAGAGCTTCTGCTTCTTTGTCTTGGAAAAAATATGGACCAATAATTCCACCATACCAAAATCTACACCATACAGTAACCTTTTGGTGATGAAGTGGTCGTTATTGAATCTGCATTGGATTGTGATCGCTCCAATAGCGGCAATTTTGTATTAATAAAACCATCCATCCAAAAGTGGGCTTCGTCGCTGAAGATGATTTTTCGACAGAAATCTGGGTCAGCTTCCTATTGCTCCATAGCCTAGTCAGCAAATTCACAGTGCAACCTATGGCCGTTGGGCTTTAGTTCTTGAGTTAACACCATTTTGTAAGCATCCAACTTCAAGTCCAGATGCAGAATTCTCCAAGCTGTGGTCAACGAAAGCCCCAGTTCTTGCACTCGACAAGCAATTGATTTGTTTCCATTCTCATGTACACTCTCATGAACGTCACCTATATTTTCATTGGAGCACTTACATTGATTAAGTACAGGCGTTCTTTGAGCTTACAGAACCACTTCTTTCAAATTTATCAATCAAACGCAGAAACGTTCTCTCGCAAGGACAATTATACACACCATAAACTTCACACAATACACGGAAGGTTTGGTAAACAGATGATTCATTTTGATAATAAATTTTCAAAATTTCTATTTGTTGCTGAATGCTGTAATGTGCCATGGCTATTTGTCAATAACTGTAACCATATGAAAAAAAATGACTGCTATAACTCAATAACAACGGCAGCTATCATGTGTAATATACAACCTCTGACAATAAAGTTTGGTGAATAGTCCTGTAACATTCACATAGATGAACTATGAACGGCAGGTACCTTACTGTCCTTCAAAGTAGTCCCTTCCCATTGCTATGCACTGCTGAGGCCTGTAATACATGTTCTGGAAAGGTTGCAAGAAGGCTTCCTTTGGGATGGTGTTCAAAAGCCTCGTCACGTTGTGTTGGATGTCAGGAATATCGTCAAATCTCATTCCTTTCAAAGTCTGTTTGAGTTGAGGGAATAGGAACAAGTCTGGTGAGCATGGTGGATGTTCCATTTGCACAACTATAGCGCGTCTCACCCTTAAAAGACAGTACACGTTAAATGGAGCGCAGTGTTGCAACATGTACTAGTTGCGAATCTTTCTCCGCGAGCGACTCGAGGTGGCCTGAGTCCTGTACTTAGTCCTTCAATTGCTGCTTGACGAGACGGGCACTTTTAACTTTGGTATCCCTCCACGCCTTTGTTACTGTATGACCTAAATTTACAAATGACTCGTCTGTATAAACAATTGATTTCCCCTGGTCCCTAAACCTTTTACGTCTTTTAGATATTTATGTCACCATCTGATGATATCGATATCGTCTCTTTCTATTAATATGCACTTGTTACCCTTTCTTTCATATTCGAACCCCAAATCAGAGTGGCCCTTGAGAAATTTGGTAGGGTCTCATCACTGTTGAACTGTGACAAAATTATATTCAGCGTGGGTGGAATATTTGCAAACTGTAAAGAATGAACAATTCGCCGCACTCCACCTTGCACTATTCAATCATATTGCGTTAACCTAGCGTTTTGTGTAGTCCCGCCCTTTTTGCTTTCTTTTTCGATGCTGTTCTTAGAGGTCCTTTCATTAGTTCCCTTTTAATCATACACACTACTGCTTCTGAACACCTGATAGCCTTAGCTGTTTCTTTTACCGCCTTACTTACACGCATTTTACTTAAAAAATAATCTAACACATTCATAATTATTTGGCGTTCCTTACTTCTTTATTTACCAACATATCGTCCCTTCCTAGCTTCACCCTCCATAACTACAAATATTTACAAAAATATTAAACAAATAACGCAATAACAGCTCACAGTTACACACACGGCTTCTTTCGAACTAATGCTAGTGCTGCTCCTTATACTATCTTCTGTGTCAGGCCTGACGCTGAATAGATGAATCCCTTTTGTTTGCCTTACTGGATAAAAGAAAGAGGTTACTGCCTTTTGGTTTATTTTAAAAACTTTCTCCAACCTTCCTCAACATTTGTTCTCGCTGGTTCCCTGATGTAAACTCAATAACAAAAAAGTTTCACACTGCATAACTTTTGCAGTGCACATATATAAAATTTTTTCCGAAAACATTTAATTTAAAAAATTATAACACTTAACTGGGTAAACATAGAGAATTCAAAGTAGGCAGGTAGTAGCACTATAGTTTACTCTACCTAAGAAAAAAATATAGATGCATTCTAGCAGTTAGTTTGTTAGTGCGTGATGAGTGTAGAAACAGGAAATATCGGACTTCTATTGAAAAAAACGTTTTCTGAAGAAATTTGGAGCTATAGAAATGTATAATGACTCTGAAAAGGATATAACCTGATAGAGAAAAAAATTCTGCATAGGATAATGTGTTCAAACCTGAAATTTATAACAAATGAATATTTATACCATGCTATTAGGAATCTGGCAACAGAGCGAGGGTAGAAAAGGACGCGGCTAATGGCAACTTGTATGCGCTAGATAGAGACAGAGATGTCCCATTTAACTCCATACTGTCTTCTAAGAGTGAAACGCTATATAGATTCCTGGTTTTTTGTTGACGACAACGCTTGCCAACACACAGCCAATATCGTCAAACAGTTCCTGGCCAAAAAGAGGGTGGGGCAAATGGAACATCCACCGTACTCACCAGACTTCTTCCTATTCCCTCAACTCAAACGCGCTTTAAAAGGAATGAGATTTGACGTTATTCCTGACATCCAATGCAACGTGGCGAGGTTTTTGAACACCATCCTTCCAATGTTTCCAGGACATGTATGTGTTACAGGACTATTCACTGACCTTTATTGTCAGAGGTTGTATATTTAAGGAAATTTATTTAGTGCAGAAATAACTTAGCATGGAGAGGCCAGCAAGTTGGAAACAGTGTAATAGTGAAAGGCTTAAACTGTTGAAAACTGCCATTTTCTTGGATTGAATAATGTGGTAATGTACTACTTGTAAACTAATGATGCAGACAGAGTTGGTGAAACATATGTACTAATAAGTGAACCTGAAAAGTGTTAATTTGGGCTGAATTGCATCCAGTTTAGTTAATTATGTTGCATTGTTTGTGCAGGTGAAAGACCATTCCAGTGCTCCATCTGTGGTCTGGCCTTCACACAAAATGCTCTGCTGAAGAATCACCACAGAGTTCACACAGGCGAGAAGAAGTACGACTGCAAGTTCTGTGGCAAGAAGTTTTCTACCAACTCCTCCAGAGATCGCCACGTGCGTACACACACTGGCGAGACACCTTACGAGTGTGAGATGTGTCATAAGGCATTTTCATTGCGACGGGACCTTAAGAATCATGTTGTCAAGTTCCACGGTGAACAGGAACAATGTTCGCTTGTATAGGTGTGTGTTTGTTCACGACCAATCCAACGGCAATGGGGAGGCACATTATTATTATTATCAATAGAAAGTGGAGGTTGATATTGTGCATTGGGAGTTCATTTGTTTCTAACTGACCAACAATATTTCTTCTTTCTTGCGACTAGAGAGCGCTAGTGGGTGCTTCATGGCACAGTGTACAGTGAAAAGTGTAATTGCCCAGTTACATGAACGGGAAAGTTCAAACTTAGCCAAGTCTTTTTTTGCAGTATCAGGGCCCAGGAAGGGAAGGGTGCCCACCAGTTCTGAACATTACCATTTCAATACATGTATTTCAACTTTCTCATTCTGGTTATTGCTACTGTCACCAGCGGTTTTATGGGGCATAACTCGTAAATATCACAAGTCAAACTAAGGAGGAATTAAAACATTGAAAATTACAATTTCCCATTAAAGAGGAAGTCATTATGAACAGATTATTTGTGAAACAGTCACAAGACTTCTGTAGGAGAATGGGAGAGATACAGAGGGGGTTCAGCACTGATGCTAGACTAATGGTATCTTAGCTCCCACAAAGAGCACTCCTGGGAGGAAGGATGAGATGATAGGAGACACCAGGCAGCCACATCCAGACTAACAGTCCAGGCATTGACAGAGGTCCCCAAGGTTTCTCAACTTTGAATGACACCTCAAAGTCTTTAGGTCTTCCAGGGCCATCTTAGGGGTCCCTGGTGGGATCCAATGCCCCCCTACCTGGATCCTATGGACAACAAGAGACCCTGCCAAACTGTGCCTAAAGCTGGTGTCCCACGGTCCAACTTTGTGGTCCAAAGCATTATGTACAGCAAAAGTGTGTCGTGAGACATTGAGAGTTGGATACAATTTTGTTCCATACAATTTCTATCCTATTTTTTGCTTCCAACCTGTTTGTATACAATGTGATTGAGTTGTATCTAATTTTTTCATCCAAAAAATTGAAAATAGTCAATCAGCGTCAGTAACGTAACAATATGGCGCACTGCACAGTCAGCTGTTGTGTATGTACGGCTCATGGCACTTGTGATGGGTATTTTAATAAAATGTTTAATTTTTCCTGGAATATTCATTAACGAAGTTTTGTGACCATTAACATATGTTACTGAGGTGGTTATTATATAGCTATATTTCATAAATCATAAGAAATCCAGTTAACAGTATCTTTAAATTTTATATTATGAAATGAGTTCAAATCTCCTGTCCCTCCATACTAGATTAAAACCATTACAATTGTTCCCTATCTCTTTCCTGCTGTCACATATTTGTGTCCTGGTGTGTAATTTTGCCTTCGACATGGTGTAAAAGGTTGAGAAATAAATCTTGCCAATTCATAGAAAATTCATAGAAGTTTTCTGGTTCTTTTCTAACCTGAATTAGTTTTGTAGTAGACCCAATATACCTTGGCCCATGTTCTGTTCTCTTCTTTGTAACTATAACCGTGTACACCAACGATTTTTACTTCTAATACATCTCTTCTCACTGAAACTCATAGAAATATATCCCAAACCTATATTTAATATAGCAATTGCTAAATTATTATGAGGGTCCTTCAATAAATAACCGAACTAATTTAATTGTATTTAAATGAACTGCCCTGGAGCGCCATGGCTGCTATTGGTGGAAAGGTGAATCCTTCCTCTAGCAGTGCTGTGAGTGCCAGTTGGGAGTTAGAGCCCGATACGTGAGGTTGTGTTTACTGCATCCACCATGACTGCTAATGGTGGAAAGGTGAATCCTTCCTCTAGCAGTGCTGTGAGTGCCAGTCATGCAGAGTGAATCAGTTGGGAGTTAGAGCCTGATACGTGAGGTCGTGTTTACTGCACCCACCATGGCTGCTAATGGTGGAAAGGTGAATCCTTCCTCTAGCAGTGCTGTGAGTGCCAGTTGGGAGTTAGAGCCCGATATGTGAGGTCGTGTTTACTGCACCCACCATGGCTGCTAATGGTGGAAAGGTGAATCCTTCCTCTAGCAGTGCTGTGAGTGCCAGTTGGGAGTTAGAGCCTGATACGTGAGGTTGTGTTTACTGCATCCACCATGGCTGCTAATGGTGGAAAGGTGAATCCTTCCTCTTGCAGTGCTGTGAGTGCCAGTTGGGAGTTAGAGCCTGATACGTGAGGTCGTGTTTACTGCATCCACCATGGCTGCTAATGGTGGAAAGGTGAATCCTTCCTCTTGCAGTGCTGTGAGTGCCAGTTGGGAGTTAGAGCCTGATACGTGAGGTCGTGTTTACTGCATCCACCATGGCTGCTAATGGTGGAAAGGTGAATCCTTCCTCTAGCAGTGCTGTGAGTGCCAGTCATGCAGAGTGAATCAGTTGGGAGTTAGAGCCTGATACGTGAGGTCGTGTTTACTGCATCCACCATGGCTGCTACTGGTGGAAAGGTGAATCCTTCCTCTAGCAGTGCTGTGAGTGCCAGTCATGCAGAGTGAATCAGTTGGGAGTTAGAGCCTGATACGTGAGGTCGTGTTTACTGCATCCACCATGGCTGCTAATGGTGGAAAGGTGAATCCTTCCTCTTGCAGTGCTGTGAGTGCCAGTTGGGAGTTAGAGCCCGATACGTGAGGTCGTGTTTACTGCACCCACCATGGCTGCTAATGGTGGAAAGGTGAATCCTTCCTCTAGCAGTGCTGTGAGTGACAGTTGGGAGTTAGAGCCTGATATGCGAGGTCGTGTTTACTGCATCCACCATGGCTGCTAATGGTGGAAAGGTGAATCCTTCCTCTAGCAGTGCTGTGAGTGACAGTTGGGAGTTAGAGCCTGATATGCGAGGTCGTGTTTACTGCATCCACCATGGCTGCTAATGGTGGAAAGGTGAATCCTTCCTCTAGCAGTGCTGTGAGTGCCAGTTGGGAGTTAGAGCCTGATACGTGAGGTTGTGTTTACTGCATCCACCATGGCTGCTAATGGTGGAAAGGTGAATCCTTCCTCTAGCAGTGCTGTGAGTGCCAGTCATGCAGAGTGAATCAGTTGGGAGTTAGAGCCTGATACGTGAGGTTGTGTTTACTGCATCCACCATGGCTGCTAATGGTGGAAAGGTGAATCCTTCCTCTAGCAGTGCTGTGAGTGCCAGTTGGGAGTTAGAGCCCGATACGTGAGGTCGTGTTTACTGCATCCACCATGGCTGCTAATGGTGGAAAGGTGAATCCTTCCTCTAGCAGTGCTGTGAGTGCCGGTTGGGAGTTAGAGCCCGATACGTGAGGTCGTGTTTACTGCACCCACCATGGCTGCTAATGGTGGAAAGGTGAATCCTTCCTCTAGCAGTGCTGTGAGTGCCAGTTGGGAGTTAGAGCCTGATACGTGAGGTTGTGTTTACTGCATCCACCATGGCTGCTACTGGTGGAAAGGTGAATCCTTCCTCTAGCAGTGCTGTGAGTGCCAGTCATGCAGAGTGAATCAGTTGGGAGTTAGAGCCCGATACGTGAGGTTGTGTTTACTGCATCCACCATGGCTGCTATTGGTGGAAAGGTGAATCCTTCCTCTAGCAGTGCTGTGAGTGCCAGTTGGGAGTTAGAGCCTGATACGTGAGGTTGTGTTTACTGCATCCACCATGGCTGCTAATGGTGGAAAGGTGAATCCTTCCTCTTGCAGTGCTGTGAGTGCCAGTTGGGAGTTAGAGCCCGATATGTGAGGTTGTGTTTACTGCATCCACCATGACTGCTAATGGTGGAAAGGTGAATCCTTCCTCTTGCAGTGCTGTGAGTGCCAGTTGGGAGTTAGAGCCCGATATGTGAGGTTGTGTTTACTGCATCCACCATGGCTGCTATTGGTGGAAAGGTGAATCCTTCCTCTAGCAGTGCTGTGAGTGCCAGTTGGGAGTTAGAGCCTGATACGTGAGGTTGTGTTTACTGCATCCACCATGGCTGCTAATGGTGGAAAGGTGAATCCTTCCTCTAGCAGTGCTGTGAGTGCCAGTTGGGAGTTAGAGCCTGATACGTGAGGTTGTGTTTACTGCATCCACCATGGCTGCTAATGGTGGAAAGGTGAATCCTTCCTCTAGCAGTGCTGTGAGTGCCAGTCATGCAGAGTGAATCAGTTGGGAGTTAGAGCCTGATACGTGAGGTTGTGTTTACTGCATCCACCATGACTGCTAGTGGTGGAAAGGTGAATCCTTCCTCTTGCAGTGCTGTGAGTGCCAGTCATGCAGAGTGAATCAGTTGGGAGTTAGAGCCTGATACGTGAGGTTGTGTTTACTGCATCCACCATGGCTGCTAATGGTGGAAAGGTGAATCCTTCCTCTAGCAGTGCTGTGAGTGCCAGTCATGCAGAGTGAATCAGTTGGGAGTTAGAGCCCGATACGTGAGGTTGTGTTTACTGCATCCACCATGGCTGCTATTGGTGGAAAGGTGAATCCTTCCTCTAGCAGTGCTGTGAGTGCCAGTTGGGAGTTAGAGCCTGATACGTGAGGTCGTGTTTACTGCATCCACCATGGCTGCTAATGGTGGAAAGGTGAATCCTTCCTCTAGCAGTGCTGTGAGTGCCAGTCATGCAGAGTGAATCAGTTGGGAGTTAGAGCCCGATACGTGAGGTTGTGTTTACTGCATCCACCATGGCTGCTAATGGTGGAAAGGTGAATCCTTCCTCTAGCAGTGCTGTGAGTGCCAGTCATGCAGAGTGAATCAGTTGGGAGTTAGAGCCCGATACGTGAGGTCGTGTTTACTGCATCCACCATGGCTGCTAATGGTGGAAAGGTGAATCCTTCCTCTAGCAGTGCTGTGAGTGCCAGTTGGGAGTTAGAGCCTGATACGTGAGGTTGTGTTTACTGCATCCACCATGGCTGCTAATGGTGGAAAGGTGAATCCTTCCTCCAGCAGTGCTGTGAGTGCCAGTTGGGAGTTAGAGCCTGATATGTGAGGTCGTGTTTACTGCATCCACCATGGCTGCTAATGGTGGAAAGGTGAATCCTTCCTCTAGCAGTGCTGTGAGTGCCAGTTGGGAGTTAGAGCCTGATATGTGAGGTTGTGTTTACTGCATCCACCATGGCTGCTAATGGTGGAAAGGTGAATCCTTCCTCTAGCAGTGCTGTGAGTGCCAGTTGGGAGTTAGAGCCTGATACGTGAGGTTGTGTTTACTGCATCCACCATGGCTGCTAATGGTGGAAAGGTGAATCCTTCCTCTAGCAGTGCTGTGAGTGCCAGTCATGCAGAGTGAATCAGTTGGGAGTTAGAGCCCGATACGTGAGGTTGTGTTTACTGCACCCACCATGGAACTGAAATTGCAGCAACGCGCATCAATAAAGTTTTGTGTTCTGTTAGACAAAACTCCTACAGAAAACTTTGAAATGGTGCAGCAAGCATACAAGGACCAAGCTTTAGGCAAAACACAAGTCTTTGAGTGGTATAAACATTTCAAAGGGGGTCATGAAGACCAAGATTCTCCACATCCTGGAAGGTAATTGAAGTGATGCAAAGTGACCCAAAGCATGCATTTAGTGAAATTAAGAAGTTAAAAGAGGAAAATTATTGTCTTTTACATAGCAGAAACGAGCAATGCATTAACGTTGACTGGAACACGGTGAAACAAAATTGCTGAAAAACAAACCAACAGAAAGTTCAACCGGCACTAACTATGAAAGCTCCAATAAATATGCACCCCTGGTAACTTTAACTAGCGAAGATAACTTGGAGGAAGGAATTTCAAAAAATGCAAAATTGGGAGACTAAGGAAAAAACCACGTGGAAACATTCTACTATTAGCAGACAGTCATGGTAGAGGTCTTGCGCAAATACTAAATGAAACGGAACAAGTGGTGCAGAATAGTAGTGCAATTGTGAAACCAGGAGTGAAAATTAAAGAAATAACTAGTAAAGTTGAAGAAAAGTGCTCAAATTTCTGCAAAGATGATTACGTTGTACTCATTGGCGGAAGTAATGACATTGCAAAAGGCGAACTAGAACATGTGGCAGGTACCGGCAATGGAGAAAGCGATAAAATGCCTAAGAAATACAAATGTGATCGTGGTGAAACCTCCTTGTAGATACGATCAGGTTCCGAATTTGTGGGTTAATCAAAGAACAGCTGCTGTGAAGTTGGCATTAACTGACATGTGTAAGCAATATGGATACCTACGTCAATCCGATAAACATCACACGTCTCATGGCTTGCATTTCAATAAAAGAGGTAAAAAGCTTCTGTGCAAATCTATAGTGCAAGTGATTAATGAAGATATGCAAGCAAACAATGTTCCTTTTAGTGACCCAGCGCAAAACTCAAATTTAAGTGAAAGTGGTGCAATCATATCCAGCTCAAAAATACGAGACATCACAAACTGGTACAGGATGCAACACAGCATGGATAACCTAACAGAAGACGATGAAAACCAAAATGGAAACAAAAGTGAAACTCAAAGACACTCAGGTGAGGTAAATGATTGTATAACTCTAAACGAGGTCTTTAGACTAGGTAGTTAAAATCATGAAAACTCAGAACTTCAGTTAGTAAAGGTAAAGGGGGATCAAAACACGCAGTATATTGTTAATAAAAGAGCAGCTATTGAGCTACAACCAAATATAATTGTCTTTTCATAACAGGGGCTAAAAGATATTGAAATAAGCGAAAACCACTATCAAAATTATACTTTAGCTTCTAGTTATTGTAGAGAAAACTATAAAAGTGTGTGTGTGTGTGGGGCGGGGAGGGGGGGGGGGGAGGGTAGCAATATATGCAAAAGACGGTTTTCAAAAAATTGACTGTAAACAATATTGTGAGGAAAAGTGTTGTGAACTGTCGGCAATTATGATTACCATGCAAAATGTGAACCTTATCATACTAGGTGTCCATAGTCCACCAAATGCAGACAAGGATAAGTTTCTAAAAAATATTACGAACATGCCTAAATAATATAAAAACTAATAAAATTGTCATTGTAGGAGATGTGAATATTGACCTACTTACAGAAAGTAAACAAAATAGACTGTTACTGGAACGGCTCGAAAGAAGTAATCTACTGGCCCAACTAGAGTAACTCAGAATACATCGACCTTTATCGACCATGCATATACCAACCTGAAATCCAAGGAGATAAACATAGCCCTAATAAAAATGGACTCAGTGACCACTATGGTCAATTAATAGAGGGCAAGACTTTAAACATACAAGCGGGTAAATTTAAAACTCTAATTGATGTTAAAAGAATTATTAATAAAACCACATTAGAAACATTGAGACTTAAACAGGCAACTTTCAGTAATATATTCAAAATAACTAATATAAATGAGAAATTTGAACTCTTTGTGAATATTTTAACGTCATGTTTAAAACAGTCAGCACGTGTGCAAAAAGTATTATGTAATAAAAAAATTGTAACTGGTCCACAAAAGGAATAGAAAAATCAAGGAGAAAAAGAATGCAATTCTTAAACAGTCTAAAAGCTATTAAATTAGATGAAAATTTGTACAGTTATATAGAAACTACAAAAACACACTAAATGCAGTGATAAAGGAAGCAAAGAAGCTTCACAATAAAACCTTGTTGTTAAATTCTGAAAATAAAATTAAGGAAACGTGGAATATTAATTTTAGAACCAGTGATAATAAGTAATGCGTTTAATGATCATTATGTAAACATTGTAGCAAAAATGGGAATTAAGATAAGAGGCTACAAAATAAAGGAAAGCTCTATATGTAACTCGATGGTGATAAGCGAAATTACACAAATTGATGTAATTAAACAAATAAATACACTAAAATGTAAAAGATCTAGCGGCTTAGATGAATACTTCAATCAAATGGTAAAATGCTGCAAATATGAATTAGTAGACACGTTCACACACATATTAAATGAAAGTTTCAATTAGGAACATTGCCTAGTAAACTAAAACAGGTGGTAGTTAGGCCAATTTACAAACAGAAAGGTTCCAAGCAAACTATGGAAAATTATTGTCCTATATCTCTTTGCTCAGGATTTTCTAAAATCATGGAAGGCCTTTTCCTAGAACAACTACAGAGTTACTGTAACAAATTTAACATCATATTGTCAAATCAGTTTGGCTTCCAAAAAAAGAAATCAACTATACATGCAGTTAGCAAAGGAAATGATAAAATCGTTCAGGCCTTAGCTAGAAAGGAGTTAGTCTTGGCAATATTTCTTGATCTTTCAAAAGTGTTTGACTGCGTTAATATTAAACATCTATTGACCAAGTTGGAAAATCTTGGGATAAGAGGTATACCTCTAGAATGGTTAAGCTCGCACCTGCATAACAGAGTGCAATGTGTGGAAATAATGCATACTACAGGAAAACATCTGAAAAAAACTAAATCAACATTCAAAAGCATAACACACGGTGTGCCACAGGGGTCTAAATTGGGACCATATTTATCTTGTATATAAATCACTTATTTAAAATTATACAAGACGCTGGTGGTTTTACCATTGGCTTCGTTGATGATACAACGATTGTGGTAACAGGTAATACGGAAGAAGAAGTGCAAAAAAAAGCAAACTCCCTATTAGAACAAATTAGAGTTTATCTAGAAGCACTTGGAATGGCACTGAATGGAAACAAAACCAAATGGATACAAATTACACTTAGTCATAAAACTAAAAGTAACATCACATTAGCAATTCAAAATAAGCAAATCTCGCAGGTTACACAGACAAATGTTTTAGGAATAATCATAGACAAAAACTTCAAATGGCACAAACATATAGAAAAGGTTAGTAACAAAATTAATAAGGGCATATATGTGTTGAAACAGATAATACAAATTATGGATAAAGACAGTACACTAAAAGTTTATTATGCATTTGTACATGCTCACCTAAATTATGGGATTATTCTATGGGGAGCAGCGGGCAAAACAAGTATTTTAAGAGTACCTAATGGAAAAAAATACAAAGGAAACAATCATGTAAAAGTAGCTTTAGAAAACTAAAACTCCTTACGCTACCCTGCCTATATATTTTTGAATGTCTTAAGTATGATATAAGAAATTACACTGAAGATAAAAACAGTAATATGCATGAATACAACATCAGAACAAAACAGAACTACTTTAGGAATAGATTAAGGGGATCATTAACTTCCAAATGTATTGAAAATGCTGCTAAAGACCTGTACAATCACTTACCTCACCCAATCAAGGAATTACGTGAAGTTGACAAGAAAATTACTGCAGTAAAGACTTATCTTATAAAATATGCTTTCTACTCAATTGATGAATAGAAAATAGAAAACTGATAATGTTAAATATGTACTATATCTTTTACAAAATTGATGATGATTTGTAAAGATATTGCAACTGGCTGAATAAAAACCGAAACTGAAACCGTTTTCTAAAAATGCTTTTTTTTTTATTCAGGAGCCCTCAAAACATACTTCTAGTGAAATCTCGACATCAAATTTTTGGGTGAAATATAATACTTTCTCTACTTTACTATACATAGTAGAGAAAGTAATAAAAGATTAAAAAGCACATACCTGATTGAAAAATGATCCATAGCAGCAGCAGCAGCAGCAGCACATTTTTGGAACAACCAGCGTGCCAAGCTTCTCAAGACAGCAAGATATTAACTGAGCTCTCAGTTCCACATTATAGAAAACAAGGGCAGAATTAGGAATCTTGATTTCCTACCGCAGACCAGCTTAATAAGTTCAGATCAACACCACCAGAGAGCTCCACCATCACTAGAGAACACAACATTTACGTTAATATAACAGCTGAAGATGGGAACAGTTGTTTCCGAAACATGTCGTCTAATGTAAGTGAGAATATTGTAAATAAAACTTACATTTAGTGTTAAATTGTTTAATCTCAACAGTCTAAGAAACTTGCTAATCATTATTGAACTGTTATGCTCTGCTGGACAGTTTCAGTTTGAGGAAGTTGGCAAGCATGTGTATAACTTCCACAGTGAACACGAGCAGCTAAGTAGGTCATATGGTATAACAAGCTGTGATATTATTCATTAGTAACATCTACTACTTGTTCAAATGTTCATTAAATTTACCTAAACAGTTTTCATTCTATTGTATATTAAAAATATTTGAACTGCAGTTTGATTCTTTGTTTAATTTGTACTTTGATTATAAAATAACTTAACAAACAGAACTATATTTTTTTTCTCCCATTCAACAACCATTTCCCTCTCCCGCACATCTTTGCTATTTTGTTCTGTATCTTGTGAAATCTGTTTTTATAAAATAAATCTGTTGAAAACAATTGCAGTTATAATAGTATAATTATGTTGGAATCACATGCAGCAAAGCAGATCTTAATGCTTTTATGTGCTATCAACCTCAGCATTGTTAACTGTTTCATTCACGTATGTTTGGTTTCTCAACTGTTTATGTATAGTATTGAATTTGTTATTGTTAGCTAATGCTGGATTTCTGACAATGAAGTCATTAATCCTCTTGCTCTCCAATATTTTTCACTGATGGGTGGGAAGGGCACTAGAAGTGGCCGGGCATATTTGAAGGTGGTCTCGATCCATTTCCTCTTGCAGATCACATAGAGGACAGAGTGGTGAAGAATATATCCCAATTCTGTTTAAATGTTTTGCCAGACAATCATGTCCTGTAATCAATCTGAAGGTTGCAACTGCTGTTTTCCAAGGATACTCAGGAATCACTGTTTGAATGTTTGGTAGTTCCCATCTTTTATTTTTTGATTTTTCATAGTAAAATTTTGCAATAATTTTTTTGAATTCAGGGTTGACTAGCTGCATAAAATGGTAGGTTAACTATAGATTTTTGTACACCGCTGGTACCCTTTTTAGCAAGAAAATCACCTTTGACATTATCACTCAGTCCACAGTGAGCTGGTATCCATTGGAAGACTAGGTGTTCTTGAAGTGCTGTTAGATGGGTAAGGATTTTCCAACATTCTATAATTGTTTGGTTTTTTGGTGACAACTTGGAAGTAATTGCTATAATTGCTGCCCTGGAATCTGAGAGAATAACTGCTTGCTGAAAATGTGAAATTCAATACACAAGATTTTGTAGGGCCATTCGAATTGCTTCAATTTCTCCATCAAAGTTTGTAGTTCCATAACTTAAAGATTTGTAATAGGAAAAGAGGTGACATGTGACCCCAGCCCCTGCTCCATCTTGGTTTGATATCAATGATCCATCAGTATAAATATGGAGCCATTCGTGTTCTGGAAATCTAGTATGGATTGTCTCTAATGCCAATAATTTTAGAACACTAGTTGGAGTATCACTGTTCTTAACTTCTTCTGTCAGGTGTAAATAATATGTGATGTCTAATGTTTATGTCAGATTGACTTTAGATATGAAGTTTTCCTTTGAATTAGGAAGGTATACATTCTTCTTGATGTCTTGAATTTTGGAAAGAAAGCTCTCCTGAGTCTTTAGTGTATGTGTAAAATTTCTCTTGTGCCATGTATTGAATGGGAGTCTGATCAACTTTTTCGTGTTGAATAAGAGCTGCTTTTTCTATTTCATATTCAATGGGGTATTAGTTGGTTAGTATTTCCATAGCTGCTATTGGTGTGGTTTTGATAGCACCTGTAATTAATCTCAGACTTTGGTTTTGAGAGATTTGAACTTGGTTGCAGTAAGTAAACAATGGCTTTATATATACATTGTATGTTGTGTTAATACTAGAAGGACCGACATTGCCTTGCTACCTAAAAGGACCAACATCAGTCATTTTGAACTGTATGTGTGGATGGATAGAGTACTATGGAAATCACTATGGAAATGGAGAACAATGGACAATTACCGTTTCTGGACGTTCTCTTATCCATGATGCCTGATGGCACGCTCTCTCACACAGACCGGTACCTACACAAGCTGTCCAACCACCATCCTGGTCAAAAAAGGGCTGTCATAAAAACATTAGTAGATCGTTTAAGAGGTAGAACTGGAACTTAAAAATTCAATGCCACAACTGGGATTTGAACCACAGACGTTCCGCTTGACAGGCGGACACTCTAACCACTGAGCTATTGTGACAAACTGCCAGAATGGCATTAAATAAATAATAATTAGTAGATCGTGCTAACCGCAACTGCCAACCACACCTACTAAACCTGGAACTTTCTCATATTAACAGTGCATTGCAGGCCAACGGTTACACCAGCCAGGAAGTTAAACATGCCATACACCCTAGAAAGAAGCCTTTGCCAACCCCCGAACAAATCGACCGGAAAAAGAAGAATAAAGTATATTTGCCATTCATCAAAAGTGTCACCGATCGCATTGGGAAAGTTCTCAAAAAACACAACATTCTGGCCATCTACAAACCTACACAGCAAATACAGAACATGCTACGTTCAACAAAAGATCCAAAAGAACCACTCTCGTCTGCGGGTGTTTACCGAATTCCCTGCTCATGTGGCTCTGTGTATATAGGGACCACCCAACGTACAGTAAACACACGCATTACAGAACACAAGAGGTGCTGCCGTTTGGGACAAACAGAAAAGTCTGAACACGTACTACTAGCGCCAGGGGAACACATTACACAGTATTCAGACACAGCGGTCCTATCTTCCACAGTACATTATTACACCCATTTAAGTCGAGAAGTTATAGAGATCCACAAACATAACAACTTCAATAGAAAGGAAGAAACCAAACGCCTAAATAAAGCCTGACATCCAGCATTACAAAATGCACGCAGGAAACCTGACCGTCAACAAATCCAGGACCATACGCTGCTAACAGCCTCAGCATCAAGCATAGACAATAGAAGCAGCAATCCAGCCCCCGCAGCAGCCGTACCGGAGCAACCAGGAACTAGCTCCGCCCACCCGCGCCAAACGTATAAAGCCTGTGAAGCCAAAAGGCTCAGTGTCAGTCATCGCCGAGACTACCAGAGTCTTAAGGCAACACCACTGAGGATGTTCGACGCAGCTTCGGACGAAACGTCTGGAAGGAGTTTCCTGACTAGACCATGGCCCACAAGCCCGGATAATCAGTTTCTATATTATGACACCAGCCGTGAAAGCTTAAGCAGTTTGACTGATGTGTTGCACTCACATGACTTTCTCAACTCTTGTTCTAACCATTCTTACACTCTTATTCCTCTATCTTCTTCGTGTTAGTTGAGATAAACACTTTTACAAATTATCTGGTTACTTATTTCCTTGTAGGTGCAAGAGGAATATTAGAATACAGTAGGCTTTGTGAGATAGTCAAATCTTTTAAAGCTTTGAGATCATGTTCTCTTTGCATACTGAACATATAAAAAACTGAACAATGGTGCATTTGAAGAAAGTTTGTTTCCAAAACTGACACCAATAACAAGGAATATCTCTGAAATAGTTAACTCTACCAAAAATTGTATTCGGACATGAATTGTGTGTTTTAGCGACATCTACATTTTTTGTATAGTAACATTTTGTCTATCTCTTACAGTTGACGAGTTATTCAAGCCATCCAGAGTAAACAGGACTGCATAGGCTATAGCCAGAAAATTCAAAACTTACATTTCCTTTGATACAAATATCTTAAACATGACATTTTAATCAAAATCATTAGAGCCATTTTCAAGAAAATCAAAATTTTCAAAAAATTTACCATGTAAAGGGTAGTTTAGGGGGGGGGGGGGGGGCGGCTATTTTCTTCAACATCTTCGGTGTCGCATCCTTGGAAGACATTAAACTTAAATACCAACTTTGGTTTTTAACCAATTTTTCGTTTTTGAGTTATGCTGTACACAGACTGACAGACACACAAACACACATATGGATCTTTTTCTAATAATGCTGTTTTTGGATTCAGGGGGTCTCAAAACATATATTTCCAGTGAAATCTCGACATCAAATTTTTGGGTGGAATACAATACTTCCTCTACATACCAGTAGAGAAAGTAAAACGGAAAACTCATTCTCCCTGTCTGTTAATTCTCTAAACAAAATGGGGTCAAAATAATTGTATTCATGTATGTATGGGCGTCAACTGTTGACTCAAAAAAGTTGTCCCTATAACTCAGAACCTAATATTGTTCATGAAGTACTTCATGATGAAAAAACTGACGTATGGTGCACCATTAGTAGAGAAAGGTTTCTCAGAGCTCCAGTAAGCGATTTATATATCTAGGGTAACTTAAAGTGTACAAGACAAATCCATACACTCTAGAAGAATTAAAACAAAATATCTGCCAGGAAACTGTCACCATTTCTCAGCATGAACTATGGCGAGTGATGGATAGTTTCTTAAAGAGGTACCAAAAATATATGGACGACAGTGGCCAGTATCAGCATCTCCTTTCATAAAGTTGGTAAGTAAAGCCTTTAAAACTGGTGTATGGTTTCATCTGTGCCTTTTGTATGATAGCAGCAGATGCAGACAGGCAAAACTGTGCAGCTGGTTCCTAAGTTCGCAACATCTCTCAATATTTCTACTTACATCTACTTCACTTTTGCTAGCATCTTTCAATTATAAGAAATATTTAAAGTTACTGTACAGTAAATTAAATAAGGAAACAATGAAGCTATTAACATGTTTGAGGTTGAGTCACTTATTTACACTCACCTTCACTACTAAACTGCTTTTTTAAAGCGGAAACGTTTTCAGGACCATTCGATCCCATCATCAGCCGTTGGGTGACTGAAGTTATCCTCTTATTCATTTTCTCTGTTGTCTCTATTCTGCTGACATCTGGTGTTAGGGGCACAGAGCTTTAACACTTCAAAATTAATAACTTTATTACTGTTTTTGATGATGTATATTTTTTCCCAAATATTCAGTTCTATTGGTGAATTAATAGATTTTAACAGTTTTATATTAAGGCCGATGTTGTGGTTTTCAGTCCAAAAATGATGTGCCACAGCAGACTTTTCAATTTGTTTTAATTTTACATTTCTTTGGTGTTCCTTAAGTCTTATATCCAAATTTCTCTTTGTTTTCCCTAAGTAGCTTTTGTCACAACTATTACAGTTGATCTGGTAAATCCCCGATTTTTTATTGTAAGGGAAGGTATTGTTAAGTGGCTTATTAAGCAGGTTTTTTAAACTGTATTGGTTTTGCGGTGCTAGTTTTATGTTTAGTTTCTTGAAGATTTTTTCAAATTTCTTGAAGACCCAGGGATGGTACGTGAATTTCCTAAATTTCCAGTTGTTTGTGAGTGGTGCTAATGTAGTGGTTTGCGAAATTATCTTGAGCTTTTCTGCATGTTTTGACATGTTCCTAATGGTGGCTGGGTTGAATCCATTTAGTATTGCAATTTCTTCTATGTGTTGTTCTTTCAGAAATTCCTCTTTACTTAACGGGACATTGTATAAACGATGTATCAAGCTTCGAAATGCTGCCAGTTGGTGTGAAATTGGATTGCAATTGTTTTTCTTGATGTAATTGTCTACATGTGTGGGTTTTCTATGTATACCAAATTTTATACCATCTATATTTCTAGTAATTTTGAGGTCCAGGAAAGGTAATGTGTTGTTGTCTTCTATTTCAATTGTAAATTTTATATGGCTGTCCTGTAGATTCAGTAATTTTAGAGAGTCGTCTTTTTGTTTCTGGGAGATTATAGCGAAAATGTCATCCACGTATCTTCTCCAAAATTTGAATATATGTGGAAAGGCTTTAACTAAATGAGATTCAAAAAAGTTCATGTACATATTTGCTAAAAACGGTGATAGTGGGCTCCCCATTGCTAGTCCTTTTGTTTGTCTGTAAAATTTGTTGTCAAATGAGCAGTAATTATTTTTTGTGCAAATTTCTGTAAGATTAATGATGTCATTTATTTCAATGGGGTCAACTGTAGTCGGAGTCAACCATTTTTTAATAAGTAAGGGTATTTTTTCACCGGGATGCTGGTAAACAGAGCTTTAACCATCCCTGGGCCTTCAAGAAATTTGAAAAAATCTTCAAGAAACTAAACATAAAACTAGCACCGCAAAACCAATACAGTTTAAAAAACCTGCTTAATAAGCCACTAAACAATACCATCCCATACAATAAAAAATCGGGGATTTACCAGATCAACTGTAATAGTTGTGACAAAAGCTACATAGGGAAAACAAAGAGAAATTTGGATATAAGACTTAAGGAACACCAAAGAAACATAAAATTAAAACAAATTGAAAAGTTCTGTGGCACATCATTTTTGGACTGAAAATCACAACATCGGCCTTAATATAAAACTGTTAAAATCTATTAATTCACCAATAGAACTGAATATTTGGGAAAAAATATACATCATCAAAAACAGTAATAAAGTTATTAATTTTGAAATACCAGCATTGAATGAAGTGTTAAAGCTCTGCGCCCCTAACTCCAGATGGCAGCAGAATA
The DNA here is from genome assembly GCA_030765045.1 of Tenodera sinensis. NCBI lineage: Eukaryota > Metazoa > Arthropoda > Insecta > Mantodea > Mantidae > Tenodera > Tenodera sinensis. The sequence continues at coordinate 24,433,607 of CM060971.1, forward strand.
GAGACAACAGAGAAAAGGAACAAGAGGATAACGTCAGTCACCCAACGGCTGATGATGGGATCGAATGGTCCTGAAAACGTTTCTGCTTTAAAAAAGCAGTTTAGTAGTGAAGGTGAGTGTAAATAAGTGACTCAAAATAACCTCAAACATGAACAATACTTCACTGTCAATAGTGCTTCTATTTTTAATATTCAAGCTATTAGCAGTTCAGTTAGTTTCTAAATTTGTTTTTACTTTAGATTCTTGTTGCTTCACTGACGGGCCCAAATGACCTTGTTGTCGACGGGCCCTTAAATTTAACACTCCACTCCTTGTTGCTTCACTGTTAATAGCTTAGCACCAAACAACTTGGAATATTACTAAGATAAGTGAAGCTTTTAGTTTCTAATTTGTTTTTACTTTAGATTACTGTACAGTAGTTTACATTTTTATTTTTAATTGTATAATATACACAAGAAAATGTCTTCTCTGTGTATTTTTGAAAGCAACAAGTCTGTGACAATAGTAATGCAACAGTGCGTACACATGAAGAAGTAAACCACATTTAAATGGTTTGTGTTTGTGTATCAGGATGAAACCGGTCCACATGATTCTTCAGGTCCCTTCTCAGCGAGAATGCCTTGGGACATGATGTGCACTCGTATGGTGTTTCTCCTGTATGAGTCCTCACATGACGATCCCTAGAAGAAGATGTTGAGAACTTCTTCTTACAGAAGACACAGTCGTACCTCTTCTCGCCTGTGTGCACTCTAAGGTGATTGGTTAGTAGAGACTTGATTGTGAAGGCTCTTCCGCATACCTCGCACTCGTATGGTCGCTCGCCTGTATGTTTGCGAATGTGAGCTTTAAGGTTCTCCGAGTACATGTACGACTTGGGGCAGAGTGAACACTTATATATACTCTTCTTCTCCGTGTGTTTGGCCTTCATGTGGTGGGCAAGCCCCGACTGGTCCCTGAAGTTGCGACCACACATCTCACACACATAAGGTTTCTCTCCAGTATGGATAAGAACATGGTTCTGTAAGTGTATCTTGAAGGCAAACGATTTTGGACATGATGGACACTGGAATGGCCTTAAGCCACTATGTATTTTTTTGTGGTTCTTATAACCTTGATTAAGGGAGAAACTCTTGCCACAAATCTCACACACATAGGGCTTCTCCCCCGTGTGCTTCCTGCTGTGCGTTTTCAGAGTGTATGGGGTAGGAAACATTTTGTTGCAGTCTTTACATTTGTATCCGAGGCCACTGTGTACTCGCATGTGACCAAGATACGTCTTGTGTCGACTGAATGTCTTGCCACACAGACTACAGGTCGTCGGTAGCTCCTCCTTGTGCTGTGCCATGTGTCGGCTCAGGCCCATGTCCGTCTTCAACACCTGCAAAACAACAAAACAATCTGTAGTGAGTGAATGAGTGAAAGAGGTTTAAGGGCCCCTCAACAGCAAGATCATTTGTTCCCAAAGTCAAAACAAAAAATTGCAAAACATTGAAAGTGCCAGCAGTAAAGATTAAAACTAAAAAAACTGAAAGTTAAAACATGAAAAAGTGAGAGTGAAAACATTTAAAACCTTAGAAGGTGAATGTTAAAACGTAAAGTTAAAATGCTAAAACTAAGAACAAACAATACAAATAAACAGTTCACGTTCTAAAACAACCTAAAATTGCTTTGTGAAATCAATTTTGGTGACAAACAGCAGCACCTGAGCTACAGATGCAGGATTATTGTTGAGAATTGGCCGCAATGTAACATCCAGGCCAAGGGACTGGCCTCATGAGCGTATCGTGGACAATCAAGAAGAATATGTGACATGGAAAACACAGCAAGTCTGTCTGAATCCCTGCAAGATGTCAACCAGGTTCTACGATGTCCTTGATTGCTCAAAACAATTTGTATATACAAATTACAAGCTGTGATGTGTTTCAGTTGGATTCAGTTGCAATTCATAACTCTAAAACATCATTAAACGTTAAGGTTTACATGGATAAGTTCTAAAGCTATGTCCTCCAACTGACAGATGTGGGTGGCATCTTTCCCATTAGTTTTCCAAGAGGTTGGTTCTTGTGTTATGAATTTCCAGAAGGTAATATGATGCCAATCAAAATTCAATACTAAAATAACACAAAATATAACACTTGTAAGAGGGTTGAATGAAAAGCAATCCCTCCATCTTTATAACTTGAATTTTAATGGATATATGAGAGTGGATCAGAAAGTAACACACAGCAATTTTTTACTTTCTCTACTGGTAAGTAGAGGAAGTATTGTATTCCACCCAAAAATTTGATGTCGAGATTTCACCGGAAATATGTTTTGAGACCCCCTGAATAAAAAAAAGCATTTTTAGAAAAAGGGCCATGTGCATGCATGGGTGTGTGTGTGTGTCAGTCAGTGGACAGCATAACTGACAAAGTCAGTTAAAAACCAAAGTTGGTATTTAAGTTGGTTTTTCAAGGATGCAACACAAAGATCTTGACATAGGCTGCAACCTGCCAAAGGTTAACTTGAGCACTGAGATGGCTATACTTGTGAAGCCATTCCCATCGACTCTGTACTTGATGTCTGGCAGCCGCTGCAAGGCACCAACAGTTGATGAGTTTGTGACACAAATTATGTGCACAAGAAATTTAATTTGAAATAATAGGATTATACATGTTGATGTTACACTTTTGGTCCAAGTACAGGACAAAATAATAAAGCACACTGGTAATAATGCAGCCACACAATAGTGTGTCAGCTCAATACTGCACTTTCAGAGCAGAGAAAAACAAGTCAACTGCATGACCTTGTGTACAGCAGCTGCGTTATAGTGTTTCTGTGTGCAGTGGAAAAACACCCTGCAGTGGTTCAGATGTTTTTGGGTCTCTCTGTATAATTATTAATTCCTTCTGAAACAATTTCCCATTATGTGTAGTTGTGTTTTGTTTTTGAATTTCTTGTCCGCATTGGTAACACCCTGTCACAAGAAAAAATTCAGTAGAACAGTGTGCCCCAGGGGTCCATCCTTTGTAAAGTATATTATTGTATCCAAAATTGTTTGGTATTATGGAATACAGTAATAATGACCAGTGTCAACTGTTAGTGAAAATCGTAATAAAAAAAAAAAAGGACAAAGGAAACAATGGTTGCTGAGTTCTGTGACCAAGAAAAATAAATTTCTACTAAAAAGTTTAAAATGAACAGTGCTAAATGACAGTGTAAACTGTAACTGTGCAGAGCACTAAGGATTCCACACCGCCAGGTGGTGTTGTAGGCCTTCTCTAAATCAAAGAAGACACCCTCGACATGCTGCTTCAGCAGAAAGGCATTTTGGATATAGGCCTCCAAGGATGTCAGATGGTCGACACTAGAGCGATGGCGACGTAAGCTGCAGGTAAACTCACTGAGCAGGTAATGCGTCTCTAGCCACCACACTAAACGAGTGTTAATCATCCGTTCCAAGGTCTTACAAACACTTGTTAGGGAAACAGGGCAGTAACTAGAGGCAAGTGTCCTGTCTTTTCCAGGTTGAGGGATAGGGATGCCAATACCCACTCACCAAGAAGACAGAAAAACCTGCTTGTGCCAGATACGGTTATAAATGCCCAACACGAAGCAAAAAGTCAGAGGTGGAATATGAAGCATTTGTCGATGTATGTCATCCGGACCAGGAGAGGAATCCTTAGCAAGTGGCAAAGAGTGTACTAGCTCCGCTACAGTAAAAGGTTGCATTGTACGGTTCACTATAGTCACTGCTAAAAGCAAGAATTATCTGCTCTCCAGATTCCTTGAGAGATATAAAAGCTCTGTCGTAACTATTCGTTTGGCTAATAGCAGCAAACCAAGTAGCAAGGGCGTCGACGATAACCTGTTTGCTGGTGTAATGCGAGCTGTTTATGGCAAAGTTGGGAATGACAGTCCAGCGATACTTGCCATGCATGGGTTGAATATTGCTTCAACTCACCTTTCTATCATCACCCCTCCACAAGCTGACGAGTTGTCTCAACTCTCATTGCTTCAACTCACCTTTCTATCATCGCCCCTCCACAAGCTGACGAGTTGTCTCAATTCTCATTGCTTCAACTCACCTTTCTATCATCGCCCCACCACAAGCTGACAAGTCCTCTCAACTCTCATTGCTTCAACTCACCTTTCTATCATCGCCCCTCCACAAGCTGACAAGTCCTCTCAACTCTCATTGCTTCAACTCACCTTTCTATCATCGCCCCTCCACAAGCTGACAAGTTGTCTCAACTCTCATTGCTTCAACTCACCTTTCTATCATCACCCCTCTACAAGCTGACAAGTCCTCTCAACTCTCATTGCTTCAACTCACCTGTCTATCATGGCCCCTCCACAAGCTGACAAGTTGTCTCAACTCTCATTGCTTCAACTCACCTTTCTATCATCGCCCCTCCACAAGCTGACAAGTTGTCTCAACTCTCATTGCTTCAACTCACCTTTCTATCATCACCCCTCCACAAGCTGACAAGTTGTCTCAACTCTCATTGCTTCAACTCACCTTTCTATCATCACCCCTCCACAAGCTGACAAGTTGTCTCAACTCTCATTGCTTCAACTCACCTGTCTATCATCGCCCCTACACAAGCTGACAAGTTGTCTCAACTCTCATTGCTTCAACTCACCTTTCTATCATCGCCCCTCCACAAGCTGACAAGTCCTCTCAACTCTCATTGCTTCAACTCACCTTTCTATCATCGCCCCTCCACAAACTGACAAGTCCTCTCAACTCTCATTGCTTCAACTCACCTGTCTATCATCGCCCCTCCACAAGCTGACAAGTGGTCTCAACTCTCATTGCTTCAACTCACCTGTCTATCATCGCCCCTCCACAAGCTGACAAGTTGTCTCAACTCTCATTGCTTCAACTCACCTTTCTATCATCACCCCTCCACAAGCTGACAAGTTGTCTCAACTCTCATTGCTTCAACTCTCACCTTTCTATCATCACCCCTCCACAAGCTGACAAGTTGTCTCAACTCTCATTGCTTCAACTCACCTTTCTATCATCACCCCTCCACAAGCTGACGAGTTGTCTCAACTCTCATTGCTTCAACTCACCTTTCTATCATCACCCCTCCACAAGCTGAGGAGTTGTCTCAACTCTCATTGCTTCAACTCACCTTTCTATCATCACCCCTCCACAAGCTGACAAGTTGTCTCAACTCTCATTGCTTCAACTCACCTTTCTATCATCACCCCTCCACAAGCTGACAAGTTGTCTCAACTCTCATTGCTTCAACTCACCTTTCTATCATCACCCCTCCACAAGCTGACGAGTTGTCTCAACTCTCATTGCTTCAACTCACCTTTCTATCATCGCCCCACCACAAGCTGACAAGTCCTCTCAACTCTCATTGCTTCAACTCACCTGTCTATCATCGCCCCTCCACAAGCTGACAAGTTGTCTCAACTCTCATTGCTTCAACTCACCTTTCTATCATCACCCCTCCACAAGCTGACAAGTTGTCTCAACTCTCATTGCTTCAACTCACCTTTCTATCATCGCCCCTCCACAAGCTGACAAGTCCTCTCAACTCTCATTGCTTCAACTCACCTTTCTATCATCGCCCCTCCACAAGCTGACAAGTTGTCTCAACTCTCATTGCTTCAACTCACCTTTCTATCATCACCCCTCCACAAGCTGACAAGTTGTCTCAACTCTCATTGCTTCAACTCACCTTTCTATCATCGCCCCACCACAAGCTGACAAGTCCTCTCAACTCTCATTGCTTCAACTCACCTTTCTATCATCACCCCTCCACAAGCTGACAAGTTGTCTCAACTCTCATTGCTTCAACTCACCTTTCTATCATCACCCCTCCACAAGCTGACGAGTTGTCTCAACTCTCATTGCTTCAACTCACCTTTCTATCATCGCCCCTCCACAAGCTGACAAGTCCTCTCAACTCTCATTGCTTCAACTCACCTTTCTATCATCGCCCCTCCACAAACTGACAAGTCCTCTCAACTCTCATTGCTTCAACTCACCTGTCTATCATCGCCCCTCCACAAGCTGACAAGTGGTCTCAACTCTCATTGCTTCAACTCACCTGTCTATCATCGCCCCTCCACAAGCTGACAAGTTGTCTCAACTCTCATTGCTTCAACTCACCTTTCTATCATCACCCCTCCACAAGCTGACAAGTTGTCTCAACTCTCATTGCTTCAACTCTCACCTTTCTATCATCACCCCTCCACAAGCTGACAAGTTGTCTCAACTCTCATTGCTTCAACTCACCTTTCTATCATCACCCCTCCACAAGCTGACGAGTTGTCTCAACTCTCATTGCTTCAACTCACCTTTCTATCATCACCCCTCCACAAGCTGAGGAGTTGTCTCAACTCTCATTGCTTCAACTCACCTTTCTATCATCACCCCTCCACAAGCTGACAAGTTGTCTCAACTCTCATTGCTTCAACTCACCTTTCTATCATCACCCCTCCACAAGCTGACAAGTTGTCTCAACTCTCATTGCTTCAACTCACCTTTCTATCATCACCCCTCCACAAGCTGACAAGTTGTCTCAACTCTCATTGCTTCAACTCACCTTTCTATCATCGCCCCACCACAAGCTGACAAGTCCTCTCAACTCTCATTGCTTCAACTCACCTGTCTATCATCGCCCCTCCACAAGCTGACAAGTTGTCTCAACTCTCATTGCTTCAACTCACCTTTCTATCATCACCCCTCCACAAGCTGACAAGTTGTCTCAACTCTCATTGCTTCAACTCACCTTTCTATCATCGCCCCTCCACAAGCTGACAAGTCCTCTCAACTCTCATTGCTTCAACTCACCTTTCTATCATCGCCCCTCCACAAGCTGACAAGTTGTCTCAACTCTCATTGCTTCAACTCACCTTTCTATCATCACCCCTCCACAAGCTGACAAGTTGTCTCAACTCTCATTGCTTCAACTCACCTTTCTATCATCGCCCCACCACAAGCTGACAAGTCCTCTCAACTCTCATTGCTTCAACTCACCTTTCTATCATCACCCCTCCACAAGCTGACAAGTTGTCTCAACTCTCATTGCTTCAACTCACCTTTCTATCATCACCCCTCCACAAGCTGACGAGTTGTCTCAACTCTCATTGCTTCAACTCACCTTTCTATCATCGCCCCACCACAAGCTGACAAGTCCTCTCAACTCTCATTGCTTCAACTCACCTTTCTATCATCGCCCCTCCACAAGCTGACAAGTTGTCTCAACTCTCATTGCTTCAACTCACCTTTCTATCATCACCCCTCCACAAGCTGACAAGTCCTCTCAACTCTCATTGCTTCAACTCACCTGTCTATCATCGCCCCTCCACAAGCTGACAAGTTGTCTCAACTCTCATTGCTTCAACTCACCTTTCTATCATCACCCCTCTACAAGCTGACAAGTCCTCTCAACTCTCATTGCTTCAACTCACCTGTCTATCATGGCCCCTCCACAAGCTGACAAGTTGTCTCAACTCTCATTGCTTCAACTCACCTTTCTATCATCGCCCCTCCACAAGCTGACAAGTTGTCTCAACTCTCATTGCTTCAACTCACCTTTCTATCATCACCCCTCCACAAGCTGACAAGTTGTCTCAACTCTCATTGCTTCAACTCACCTTTCTATCATCACCCCTCCACAAGCTGACAAGTTGTCTCAACTCTCATTGCTTCAACTCACCTGTCTATCATCGCCCCTACACAAGCTGACAAGTTGTCTCAACTCTCATTGCTTCAACTCACCTTTCTATCATCGCCCCTCCACAAGCTGACAAGTCCTCTCAACTCTCATTGCTTCAACTCACCTTTCTATCATCGCCCCTCCACAAACTGACAAGTCCTCTCAACTCTCATTGCTTCAACTCACCTGTCTATCATCGCCCCTCCACAAGCTGACAAGTGGTCTCAACTCTCATTGCTTCAACTCACCTGTCTATCATCGCCCCTCCACAAGCTGACAAGTTGTCTCAACTCTCATTGCTTCAACTCACCTTTCTATCATCACCCCTCCACAAGCTGACAAGTTGTCTCAACTCTCATTGCTTCAACTCTCACCTTTCTATCATCACCCCTCCACAAGCTGACAAGTTGTCTCAACTCTCATTGCTTCAACTCACCTTTCTATCATCACCCCTCCACAAGCTGACGAGTTGTCTCAACTCTCATTGCTTCAACTCACCTTTCTATCATCACCCCTCCACAAGCTGAGGAGTTGTCTCAACTCTCATTGCTTCAACTCACCTTTCTATCATCACCCCTCCACAAGCTGACAAGTTGTCTCAACTCTCATTGCTTCAACTCACCTTTCTATCATCACCCCTCCACAAGCTGACAAGTTGTCTCAACTCTCATTGCTTCAACTCACCTTTCTATCATCACCCCTCCACAAGCTGACGAGTTGTCTCAACTCTCATTGTTTCAACTCACCTTTCTATCATCGCCCCACCACAAGCTGACAAGTCCTCTCAACTCTCATTGCTTCAACTCACCTGTCTATCATCGCCCCTCCACAAGCTGACAAGTTGTCTCAACTCTCATTGCTTCAACTCACCTTTCTATCATCACCCCTCCACAAGCTGACAAGTTGTCTCAACTCTCATTGCTTCAACTCACCTTTCTATCATCGCCCCTCCACAAGCTGACAAGTCCTCTCAACTCTCATTGCTTCAACTCACCTTTCTATCATCGCCCCTCCACAAGCTGACAAGTTGTCTCAACTCTCATTGCTTCAACTCACCTTTCTATCATCACCCCTCCACAAGCTGACAAGTTGTCTCAACTCTCATTGCTTCAACTCACCTTTCTATCATCGCCCCACCACAAGCTGACAAGTTGTCTCAACTCTCATTGCTTCAACTCACCTTTCTATCATCGCCCCTCCACAAGCTGACAAGTTGTCTCAACTCTCATTGCTTCAACTCACCTTTCTATCATCGCCCCTCCACAAGCTGACAAGTTGTCTCAACTCTCATTGCTTCAACTCACCTTTCTATCATCACCCCTCCACAAGCTGACAAGTTGTCTCAACTCTCATTGCTTCAACTCACCTTTCTATCATCGCCCCACCACAAGCTGACAAGTCCTCTCAACTCTCATTGCTTCAACTCACCTTTCTATCATCGCCCCACCACAAGCTGACAAGTCCTCTCAACTCTCATTGCTTCAACTCACCTTTCTATCATCGCCCCTCCACAAGCTGACAAGTTGTCTCAACTCTCATTGCTTCAACTCACCTTTCTATCATCACCCCTCCACAAGCTGACAAGTCCTCTCAACTCTCATTGCTTCAACTCACCTGTCTATCATCGCCCCTCCACAAGCTGACAAGTTGTCTCAACTCTCATTGCTTCAACTCACCTTTCTATCATCACCCCTCCACAAGCTGACAAGTCCTCTCAACTCTCATTGCTTCAACTCACCTGTCTATCATCGCCCCTCCACAAGCTGACAAGTTGTCTCAACTCTCATTGCTTCAACTCACCTTTCTATCATCGCCCCTCCACAAGCTGACAAGTCCTCTCAACTCTCATTGCTTCAACTCACCTTTCTATCATCGCCCCTCCACAAGCTGACAAGTCCTCTCAACTCTCATTGCTTCAACTCACCTGTCTATCATCGCCCCTCCACAAGCTGACAAGTTGTCTCAACTCTCATTGCTTCAACTCACCTGTCTATCATCGCCCCTCCACAAGCTGACAAGTTGTTTCAACTCTCATTGCTTCAACTCACCTTTCTATCATCACCCCTCCACAAGCTGACAAGTTGTCTCAACTCTCATTGCTTCAACTCACCTTTCTATCATCGCCCCTCCACAAGCTGACGAGTTGTCTCAACTCTCATTGCTTCAACTCACCTTTCTATCATCGCCCCTCCACAAGCTGACAAGTCCTCTCAACTCTCATTGCTTCAACTCACCTTTCTATCATCGCCCCTCCACAAGCTGACAAGTCCTCTCAACTCTCATTGCTTCAACTCACCTTTCTATCATCGCCCCTCCACAAGCTGACAAGTTGTCTCAACTCTCATTGCTTCAACTCACCTTTCTATCATCGCCCCTCCACAAGCTGACGAGTTGTCTCAACTCTTATTGCTTCAACTCACCTTTCTATCATCGCCCCTCCACAAGCTGACGAGTTGTCTCAACTCTCATTGCTTCATTTCACCTTTCTATCATCGCCCCTCCACAAGCTGACAAGTCCTCTCAACTCTCATTGCTTCAACTCACCTTTCTATCATCACCCCTCCACAAGCTGACAAGTTGTCTCAACTCTCATTGCTTCAACTCACCTTTCTATCATCACCCCTCCACAAGCTGACAAGTTGTCTCAACTCTCATTGCTTCAACTCACCTTTCTATCATCACCCCTCCACAAGCTGACAAGCTGTCTCAACTCTCATTGCTTCAACTCACCTTTCTATCATCGCCCCTCCACAAGCTGACAAGTCCTCTGAACTCTCATTGCTTCAACTCACCTTTCTATCATCGCCCCTCCACAAGCTGACAAGTCCTCTCAACTCTCATTGCTTCAACTCACCTTTCTATCATCGCCCCTCCACAAGCTGACAAGTTGTCTCAACTCTCATTGCTTCAACTCACCTTTCTATCATCGCCCCTCCACAAGCTGACAAGTTGTCTCAACTCCCATTGCTTCAACTCACCTTTCTATCATCACCCCTCCACAAGCTGACAAGTCCTCTCAACTCTCATTGCTTCAACTCACCTGTCTATCATCGCCCCTCCACAAGCTGACAAGTTGTCTCAACTCTCATTGCTTCAACTCACCTTTCTATCATCGCCCCTCCACAAGCTGACAAGTTGTCTCAACTCTCATTACTTCAACTCACCTTTCTATCATCACCCCTCCACAAGCTGACGAGTCCTCTCAACTCTCATTGCTTCAACTCACCTTTCTATCATCACCCCTCCACAAGCTGACAAGTCCTCTCAACTCTCATTGCTTCAACTCACCTTTCTATCATCACCCCTCCACAAGCTGACAAGTCCTCTCAACTCTCATTGCTTCAACTCACCTTTCTATCATCACCCCTCCACAAGCTGACAAGTCCTCTCAACTCTCATTGCTTCAACTCACCTTTCTATCATCGCCCCTCCACAAGCTGACAAGTCCTCTCAACTCTCATTGCTTCAACTCACCTTTCTATCATCACCCCTCCACAAGCTGACAAGTCCTCTCAACTCTCATTGCTTCAACTCACCTTTCTATCATCACCCCACCACAAGCCGACAAGTTGTCTCAACTCTCATTGCTTCAACTCACCTTTCTATCATCGCCCCACCACAAGCTGACAAGTTGTCTCAACTCTCATTGCTTCAACTCACCTTTCTATCATCGCCCCTCCACAAGCTGACAAGTTGTCTCAACTCTCATTGCTTCAACTCACCTTTCTATCATCGCCCCTCCACAAGCTGACAAGTTGTCTCAACTCTCATTACTTCAACTCACCTTTCTATCATCACCCCTCCACAAGCTGACGAGTCCTCTCAACTCTCATTACTTCAACTCACCTTTCTATCATCGCCCCTCCACAAGCTGACGAGTCCTCTCAACTCTCATTACTTCAACTCACCTTTCTATCATCGCCCCTCCACAAGCTGACGAGTTGTCTCAACTCTCATTACTTCAACTCACCTTTCTATCATCACCCCTCCACAAGCTGACAAGTTGTCTCAACTCTCATTGCTTCAACTCACCTTTCTATCATCGCCCCTCCACAAGCTGACAAGTCCTCTCAACTCTCATTGCTTCAACTCACCTTTCTATCATCACCCCTCCACAAGCTGACAAGTTGTCTCAACTCTCATTGCTTCAACTCACCTTTCTATCATCGCCCCTCCGCAAGCTGACAAGTTGTCTCAACTCTCATTACTTCAACTCACCTTTCTATCATCGCCCCTCCACAAGCTGACGAGTCCTCTCAACTCTCATTACTTCAACTCACCTTTCTATCATCGCCCCTCCACAAGCTGACGAGTCCTCTCAACTCTCATTACTTCAACTCACCTTTCTATCATCACCCCTCCACAAGCTGACAAGTCCTCTCAACTCTCATTGCTTCAACTCACCTTTCTACAAATGTGACATGTCAACTGGGTGACACAGTGATGCTGCTCCAGGGACTCCTTTGAGCTGAACATCTCTGAGCATGATTCACATTTTATCCTCTTCTTGTTTTCCTCCTCCTCTTTCAGCTCCTCACTATCTTCTTCCTCTTCCTCTTCTTCACTGTTGCTGTTTGACTCGTCTGTATCATTATTAACATACATCTCCTGATTTTCTTCCTCTTCTTTTATGTTAACCATATCCTCTTTAATCACTGCTCCATCTGCCTTGGGCTCATTCTGCACAGAGTTACACATTATTCAAATACACACACCAGTCTAACACAACACTTAATCTTAATTACTGCCAGGTATTGCATGGTTTAAACCAAGAGTTTGGAGATTAAGGGATCCTTCATAACAACAAGAATGCCAAAGGTAAGACAATGTATCAGTGAAAATTAAAAAATCCACAGTTTTCTTCCGATTGCTTTGAATTTTTTTCCATACACTCAGAACATAAAGTAAATAGTATACACAAAACTTCCATGTTCTATGTCAAACCATTTTTTAATTATTAATACATTTATTAATAATAAATAACTTTCCGATATGTTAATATGAAATGACCCTTGGTTCATAAAGTTTATTGTAGCCCTCCTAAATTTTTAATTTGAGTTCAGTATACAAATATAAAGAAATTGTCATACCAAAAGTGCTTAGATTTAATTAGTTTAAGAGAAAAAAACATTTTGTGTACAATTTATCAATATTTTAATTTTTTTCAGTATGAGTTATGAAAAATATTTAACTTCAGCTCAATTATTTAATATTTTATAACTACTGCATGACAAATTTTAATACCCTAATCTCTGAAGGTCCCCTGAAACTTTCAAGTTAATAAGTTATAAACTAGGCTCCAAGGAGCATTTTGAATAGTGAAAAATGCTGGAAAAAAAAAAAAAAAAGAACTGGAAAAAGGGAATTTTAAAGTTTAACAGTATGTCTTTGTTCTTTACCTAAATCCAATCCACTTAGAATTCCCCAGCACTGCATGTGGCACTCTGTTGCTTTCTTTTTGGCCTCAGTAGCAGTTTGTGAGAATTTGAAGTTTGCTTGGTTGTGTCTTAATATGAAAACTTTCCTTTCACCTTCACATTGTTCACAAAATGCAAAAATTTGCTGTTCTTAGCTAACCTCTACACAATGCACTTTCGCAAAATTCATAAAATATCTGGTTGTTATGGCTCTACTATAGACTAACAAATAACTTAAAACCTATTAATTATGTAAACAATGTCTAATATATAACTGGAACACTGAAATAACCTGGCAGGATTATGGAATTACAGAACATTAACTGCATTTCCCTGTTTGAAAACAAAACATGTCAGATTCGTGGCATTTCAATTGAATATCGAATTAATTTCAGCACAGCCAACTTACAACCTTTCTGAAGCAAAATTCCCTGCAAGAAACCAAAATCAAAGCCAGTGAAAACGAAAAATGCATTTCAAAGCTTTAGTGATGAAGTTTAGTGAGGAACGCTCACCTGCACTGGGGCATTTAAATGCCCTCCTGGAGCTTTAAAAATGGCTGATACTGAGAAAACTAAAATGTGCTGTTAAAGTAAAAGTATAAGCATAATAAAAAATCCAAAAAGTAAAAATCAAAATTTTTGGTAATTTTCACCAAATTTCATAGATACATTGCTTTAAAATACATAGAAGAGTTAAAACAAATTAAAAATTCAAAATATCCACCATCAAATTGCCAGCATTTCTCAACGTGAACTATGACAAGTGATGGATAGTTTCTTAAAGAGGTGTGTATGAACAATGACAGTGGCCAGTTTCAGCATCTCCTTTCATAAAGTTGGTAAGTAAAGCCTTTAAAAAGTAATTATTATTTATTTATGCCAACAAACTTACTGTTGGTGTTTTTAAACACACAAGCCGTGTGTAGGCAAAGTTTGAGAGGTAGAACAGTAGAACAGTAAGTTTGTTGGCATAAATAAATAATAATTACCATGTGAAGGTTATTTAATCCTGGGACATAAAGTACTTGCAATAGTAAGTCACCATTGGGGTAATTGTCTCTGATGTGAGACTGCCTTTGTGGTTTACCAGGAGAAATACTAACTGGCTTGAGAATTTAATGCCATTCTGGCAGTTTGTCACAATAGCTCAGTGGTTAGAGCGTCCGCCCGGCAAGCAGAAGGTCTGTGTTTCAAATCCCAGTTGTGGCATTGAATTTTTAAGTTCCAGTTCTACCTCGCAAACCTTTAAAAGTAGTTTTAAAAATGTTGTGTGGTTTCATCTGCGCCTTTCTGTTACAGCGGTACACATACACAGCAGCAAGTGCTGAGGACGGAGACAGGCAAAACACTGCACACAGCCCATTCGTAAACTTTTGTTTTCCCAGTATTTTGTATATCTCTTACAGTTTACCACTTATACAAACGTCATTCGGAACGAGGAGAACTTCAGAGACTTCCCAGAAAATTTAAGATCTGAGGGGAGACCCAAAAATAACTGCATTTTTATTAGACTGTGCATTCATACATCAGAGCAGCCATTAGGAACAATGGTGGTAAATGACATATAACACACAGGTAGGAGTAATAGAGGAAGTGCTGCATTGCAACTCGGCAAGTATTTGTACATATTCCACTCCCATTTCTCTGGCTTCACTGTGCATAACGCAACATTTGTCAATATCACACAAAGGAGTGGGCTTGTTGCTCGCAATTATTTAATTTCACTGATAAACTTTAGGCAAGTATTCTGACAGACTATGTCTGATTGGCAAGGCATCATTGAATATTTGTCTTTCGCGCAACAGCTTTCATTTGTGGCGGCAACTATAGTATTGTCCATTTGCATTGCTCCAACACTTTTGCCACTGCTGAAAACAGTGCTGCAACTCTTCAAGCAGGATACCATTAGCGTGCTTTCTTTTGCCTCATTCACATCACTCAATCATTTCCTTTCACATTTTTCTTCATCCTTGGAAACAAAAAAAGTCAGACGGAGTTAGATCGGATGAGACACATGCACCAGAAACTATTGAACTGTTACAGCTGTGTAGGCTGGAGCGCTGTCATGGTGAAGCATCCAGTTCCCATTTCCCCACATTTCGGGCTGTTTTTGTCATGTTCTCTTTCATAATCTTTGTAACATCCAGAAAAAATGTTGGTTTACTGTTTAACCCAGTGAAACAAGCTCTTTGTGGACAATTCCATTCACATTAACAAAAAAGAAAAAGCATTTGTTTTTGTATAAGATCACATGTGATGTTCTTTTGGGTTATGGTGGAGTTTTTCAGTGGGTCGATGCTTGATTTGATTTTGGATTGTACCCATAGCACCAAGATTTTTCCCCAGTCAGAATTCTTTTAAGAAAATATGGATCATTCTGCACTTCACTCTTCAAGTTGCGGCAAATATTCATGCAATTTTCTCTTTGGTCATCTGTGAGCAAGCGAGAAACAAATTTTGCACACCAAATCTTTGGTTAAAATTCTCTGGAGCGTACTCCATGACATGTTCATCAACTGCACGTTTGATTCTGGCAATATTTTCATCACTTTTTCCTGTTAAAGGATGCCTAGGGCATGGCATGTTGCAAGATGTGAAATGGGCAAATCACTCGTAGAACTGTGTTTTCCCCAAAGCATCATTATTAAAGCATCCCAAAGGTCTCAGTTGTAGTTTTTCCTAACAGGAAACAAAATTCCACACAAACTCTTTGTTCCTTGTGGTGAGTCATCTCAATAATTAGTACAAAGAAACCAATTAACGCAGACTGATGCCAGTTTACTAAGTGTTGCAGGAGACCCTGAACTAACAGCACAGCACACTTCCAGGTTCTCCCTTGTCATCTTGACTGTATCTCTCGTCGTCTTGTCCTTCAATTCCTGTAACATGTGCGAACCTGATGCATGCACTTTCTTTTTAAAACTTGCATGGAGATTGATGAGGGGAACGAGGTGCGCCCAATCCTCGACTAATTATTCTCTCACCATACGCACTTCCCAATTCATGCATAGAGTTACCAGCAACATGTGCTGCAGCTGAATCCTGCTGAAACCAGCCACACAATCTTTCATTTCTTGTTAGTTGTAGAAAAAAATAGTTAAAATGGAATTTACATAAACATATGAATCAACTGTTTTGTAATAAAATATGGTGCCACAATACCAAGTGCACTGAACCCCAACTTTTCCAGCGTGGTAAAGAGGTTCATGAATAACATAGGGTTATTTGGTAAACCAGAATTGTTTTCGTATAGGGAATGTCTTCATGTTGAGGGTCATCAATTTCAACATCTGTTGTGATGCAGGTGAGTCTAATGTAAGTAGTACAGTAGTTAGTGTTCTGTACGTTTGAAGGCAAGGGATCTACCAAGAGAGTTAAAGCTTTGCCCCCTTTAAACCAGGGAAGGCAACCACCTAGTGCCACTACTTCCATGGGTCTTCCCATTAGAGCAATACCTGGTTTCCTACCCCTCCCCTCCCCCTACCTCCCTGTCCCCCCAATGTTGTCATGTGTACCCATGACATGACGGTCATTCACTAATTCTGGTATGCTTGGTGTAGTGGCGCTGCTGGGCAGTCCAGCCAACCTACAAATGCACTGTAGATGTTACTCAAACGACCATCAGGATTGCAGCAGAACTTTTATACTCAACGAGGGGCTCGCAATACTAAATTGCTGAACTAATTAAGTCCTATGAAAAACTATTGTGGAGAGGTACAAACCTGTGCCTTTATATCAAGATAATGTCTGAACACTGCGTCTGACTGTTCACATTGTAACTTGAAGTTGTAGCACGAGTTTACTTGTTCCAGACACTCGACACAAACTTGCTCTGGTAGACCATCTCCAACAGATACCTGACAAAACAACACAATAACATGTACCAACTGATACAGTAAATAACAGTGATATTCATACACAACAGCCTTGCAACAAAAACCCATTCTATAATAGCTTTCCTGTGAACCATATACGGGATGGAAGGTACACATTAACCAGGGATTCTACATGATGAGTGTAACAAATATCTTCAATACAATTTTTCTCAATAAAGAACCATTTCGCCAAAAAAAAAAATAATTTGTGTCAAACATTTGAAGCCATCTAGCTTCTTGACGAATGTATATAAATGGTTCATTATTTTGTGAAACATTGCACAAACATTGTGTGAACAACACAGTAATGCCTTTTAATCTTAATTCGAATGAATTTAGCCACAATTTAATGTTAAAGTGTCATGCAAAGTTTATTTTCTATGCGAAATATGGCAACGTCGTGGGCCACACGAAAGGTAGTTGTCATGTGTCCAGTTGCTTGCGGGATGAAGGGGGGTATCGCATGGCGTTTTGTGTGAAGGGGGTGTGGAAGGAAAGAGAAGGGGTGAAGTAGAATACGAAAGAATTTGCCTTGTGATCATCAATCCCTTCATTTCAAGGGAGTACTTAGACGTGGTGCTACTAATTTAAGGGGGAAACTCCTCTCATGAATAAAAAATTAATAAAGGGATAGAAAAATAGACAAAATAAAAAAACAAAACATCGAGATCACATAAATAAAGGTAGATGTTCCCATTCCCGTCATCCCTTATCTAGCAGAATAAGCCACTCTTTATCTCCAACTCTTCTTTCAAAAAACACACAGAAACAAAATAAAAGAAAAACATTATATTGCTACTTGTGAACTGAAATACGACTCAGTATTAAGAACTTTAAGTAATAGTAAAACCTAAATAAACACCACATTATCGGCATAAACAACATACATTTTCAGTATTTCTTATTGTGAATGTATTTACAAGTGCTATGGAATTTATTTCAAAATGCTTATTGGTACTTGTGTTCTTTGTTAAATAGTACTTGTAAATGCAGCATTATCTTATGGAGTACATTAACTGTGCTTCAGTCCCGTATTAAATACGAATTTGGTTTGTCATATGTCTAAAGAAACTTCATATTATGTTGTTTAAATTGTTTTAACCCTCAAATACGTGATTTCGACTGTTTCATTTTTCTGTTTTAACAACTATGGAAAAGTGAATCTTCATTATTAAATGAAGGAGTAACATTCTTGCCTTTTCGGCATGACACCTGATGTTAGCCAACGTCATGTGTAAACAAGCATTGGTGGATTGGGAGGTAGGTTCAGCCGAAGCCAATCGGTGTAAAGGTCAAGGGAAGGAGTAGGGAGGGGTAAAGTAGTTGTCTGCAACATGAACAAATTTACTTTGCTATCATGGATTAGTTCATATCAAAGAATAAAAAATAAATAAAACAAAAATAAATAGATAACATAAACTAAACAACATAATACTGAGATCATGTAAAAAAGGCAGATGTTCCATTCCCGTCATCCCTTATCTAGCGATGTAAGCCACTCTTTACCTCCAACTCTCCACCTGTTTTTCCTCTTAAAAAAATAACAACAAAAACAGCATAAAAATAATGTCTCTTGTGAACTGAAATGCGTCTCAATATTAAAAACTTTAAGTAATAATAAAACATAAATAAACACACATGATTGGCATAAATGATGTACATTTTCAGTATTACTTGTTGTAAAGTACTTATAAATGCATTTAGACAGGGTTATGGAATTTGTTTCAAAATGCTGACTGGTACTCGTGTTCTATGTTAAATAGTACTTACAAACGTAGCATTATCTTATGGAGAACATTAACTGTACCTCAGTCCTGTATTAGATACGGATATGGTTTGTCATTTGTCTAGAGAAAATCCATTTTATGCATACTTCCTGTCATGTTTACTTCTAGAGATCAATTTAATTTTGCTTTTCTGCTTGTTTAGGCGCCTACGTGGCCACAGCTGTAATTTATGACGAAATCATTAGTTTCATTTCAGCCCATAATCTACAGAAGAGCACAATTCTTTTAGAAAAATGAAGGGGAAGACTTTTATTTACTTGTGTATTAAAGGCAATTAGTATTGTTTTAGCTCGTGACGGATAATAATAACAATAATAATAATAATAATAATAATAATAATAATAATAATAATAATAATAATACTAATAATAATAATAGTAATATAACCCTAAGAATAAGGATGTAAGCGGTGAAACAGTATCTGGTACAAGGTGTCCTTTGTAGTCTGGAGGATTTTGAGCTTGAGTTTTAGATGAAGGTTTGTAGATAGATTGTGTCTGTGAATATTATGTATGTAAGTACTATATTTTGTAAGTAGTTTTTTTAGTGACACAACCACAACATGTATATGTTTTTATGGTTGAAAATAAATAAATAGATATAATAATAATAATAATAATAATAATAATAATAATAATAATAATAATAATAATAATAATAATAATAGTAATATAACCCTAAGAATAAGGATGTAAGCGGTGAAACAGTATCTGGTACAAGGTGTCCTTTGTAGTCTGGAGGATTTTGAGCTTGAGTTTTAGATGAAGGTTTGTAGATAGATTGTGTCTGTGAATATTATGTATGTAAGTACTATATTTTGTAAGTAGTTTTTTTAGTGACACAACCACAACATGTATATGTTTTTATGGTTGAAAATAAATAAATAGATATAATAATAATAATAATAATAATAATAATAATAATAATAATAATAATAATAATAATAATAATAATAATAATAATAATAATAATAATAATAATAATAGTAATAGTAATAATAACCACAATAACAAGAACAAGACGAGGAAGCATGTCCACAATTAGGAAAACCTGTATCTCTTTATGTCAGCATAGTTCAACCAAAAATTTTGTGGTTTTGATTTATTCATTCTTGTGCTGTCTTAATTATGGAAAACTGCATGTTTGTTATTACTTGAACGAATGCATCATTTCAGTTATATGCACACTTTTCAGGCATGACATATCAATTCGTGCCAATCGCTGAGATTGTGACCGCTTCACTGTTGATGTCTTCATGCTTGCATGCCGGTCTGGTGTTTTGTTTACAACTGAAGGGGTGTTGGCCACCAGTCAGCTGTTTTGTTGATGTCTTCATGCTTGCACGCTGGTCGGGTGTTTTGTTTACAACTGAAGGGGTGTTGGCCACCAGCCAGCTGTTTTGTTGATGTCTTCATGCTTGCATGCCGGTCTGGTGTTTTGTTTACAACTGAAGCAGTGTTGGCCACCAGTCAGCTGTTTTGTTGATGTCTTCATGCTTGCACGCTGGTCGGGTGTTTTGTTTACAACTGAAGCAGTGTTGGCCACCAGTCACCTGTTTTGTTGATGTCTTCATGCTTGCACGCTGGTCGGGTGTTTTGTTTACAACTGAAGGGGTGTTGGCCACCAGTCAGCTGTTTTGTTGATGTCTTCATGCTTGCACGCTGGTCGGGTGTTTTGTTTACAACTGTCAGCTGTTTTGTTTACATCAGAGGCATTACTGACCTGGAAGCACGCGGTGCTTGGGTACAACACAGGTCGCTGGCATGTGCAAACACAGCACAGCGTTGCCATTTACATTACCGCAAAACTTAAATTTTTACAAAACTATTAAGCCTACAGAAATGAAACTTAGCATTTTATGTTTCTTACACCTGTATCTATTAGCCATATTATTCTGGTCGAAGCAGTACCTTCCATCCTATATATGTGCTTGATGAATCTAGTTCAAATATATTCCAGTAGAAAATACATTTCAGAAGCTGTAGCATTGTATGAAATAAGGAATGTTAAAAATAACCCCAACTTTTGTGCAACTTTCCAACAGTAGTTAAGAATGCCCACTGCATTGTAAACAGCTCCAACAGGCATGTGTTTCACAGGTCGCTAAACACTGCTGTGGTCACATACAAATGTTCCATCAGTGGCAAATGGGCAAGAATTCAGACAGTGATCCCACAGGAAACATGGTGGAGGTTCCATCACGATTTGCACCTGTATGCATCCAACGGTGTTGATGCCGTTCTGAACAAGCATGTGTAGTTCAATAGTCTAAAGAACAACATAAAGCAGAGGGCAAACCTTTGACCAATGGTGACACAAGTGCCACAGAGTAAGCCAAGAAGGTGGGAACCAATCAGGTGACTGCTGGGAGCGTAAGGAAGCCTCAACAGTCACCCGACTGGTTCCACACTTGTGTCTTCATTGGCTGGAGCTCAACCAATGGGAAGAAAGTAGGTGGATCTTATCCACCACTGGCTAGGAATAAATTTTGCGACATCAGCAGTCTAGCCTATAAGACGGACCCCATGTACCGGTACCAGGCCAATACTTAGAAATAAACAAAACTGAAACTAGCTTCAGTTACCCTGAGGATGGCAGAAGAATTAGTTGCTAAAAGCTTGGGCAGGCACGTCATAGTCAAGTGGTTAGACCATTTGCTTCTCACCAAACCAGCCCAGGTTCGATCCCAAGCAACCACATGTGGGATTCGTGGTAGACGAAGTGGCACTGGGGCGGGCTTCCTCTGGTTTCCCCCACCATCTCATTCAACCGGTGCTCTGTGTTCATTCAATGTATCATCAGTGTCATCGCCTGCGGTGCCATAGTAGTAAAAGTGGGCGTTAAACACTACAAAGAGAATTATTTATTTATGCCAACAAGCTTACTGCTGGTGTTTTTAAACACACAAGCTGTGTGTGGGCAATGTTTAAAAGGTTGAATCAGAAACTGAAAAATTCAATACCATAGCCAGGATTTGAACCACAGATCTTCCGCTTATTGAGCGGCTACTACAAAAAAAAAGTTTGGTCAGTTACCCTGACTGTTAGCCCGAGAAACTATTATAAATGTTTCTTAAGTCAATATAATTGACCCCAGTATTGAGCAACTGTGCTTCCGAAGCTGTTCGCATCAGATCTGGCACTTTAATGTCACAGCTGTCCTCCCACAGTGGAAGGTCTGTGGTTGAAATCCCAGCTGCGGCAGCTGAATTTTTCAGTTCCAATTCTGCCTCTCAAAATTGCCCACACACGGCTTAAAAACACCAACAGTAAGTTTGTTGGCATAAATAAATAATAATTACCATCTGAAGGTTATTTAATCCGGAGACATAAAGTACTTACAATAGTAAGTTCCCACTGGGTTTGAGCAAGACCACTTTTATCTAAACAGGCCTGAAGACGGAAAGAGATTACGTTAATGACATTATCATGGGGGACTCATATTTTTCATCTTTGTTTAATATGGGATTGCAACATATCAGTGCGTGGTTGGAATGCTAAGAAGTTGCTTGTGTCTTATAACATGTCAGTAAACAATTAAGTGAATGAAAAATCGAATTACAAAGTGGTGCAGTTTGAATACAAAATGCCTAGGAAGTGTTGTGTGCCGGGTTATACCTCAAACTATAAAACAAGTGTAGAAAAGTAGGTACAGAGTTTTCGTTTTCAAAGGATCCACACAGGAGAGAGCAGTGGGTACATGCTATTCATAGGGATAATTATGAACCAGATGTGGTATGTATTAAACATCTTCCTGAACAGCACATAGTGAAGGAATTTACTGCTACGCAAAATGATGTAAGCATTTTGTAGCACCCAGAACAACTCATAAACTTACTGAAAATCCATAGCATTTCATAAATGATTCGAATATGACAAAGTTGTCGATTTTCAGAGCTTTAAAAATAGAATTAGTGACATGAAGTTAGAGGGATTCACCGTCGTCATAAAAGAAAATGATGTAATTTTTGTGAAAATTGATACTGAAGAAATTCCTAAAATTGTAGCAGCATTGAAAATTAATTCCAATTTTATTATTCACGTTCTAAAGGGTAAAATTGTAATACCCAATAGTAAGTTTAAATGGATTCTCGGTAAACAAATGATACTGGATAAATGGTCTAAATTTGATGCTCTGTTGGTTCACACAATAGCAAGTGAACAAACAGAACATAAACTACTTCAGCCCGCCAACATTTTAAAGGAATGTTGGGAGGACATGAATGAAGATTCCACAGAATATCTAAAACCTAAATTCCTAGAAGAGCAGGTAAAATTGGTCAGTCAAAAGTAAATTAAATATACGCCCGATACCCTGTTATGGATGTGCTCAATTTATTTTTCTCACCCTGCAGCTTATAGACAGTTACGTGATTCCAATGTTCTTTCTTCACCCCATCCTGATTACCTCAGACAACTTTCTCAACACCTCAGTCCTGATAGAAACTCTTGCATTTAAAATATGTACCAGAGAAGATGAAAATGTTTGATCACGAAGTAGTTAATTTGTTGAGACATATGAACAAGAATTTCTTACAGTAGAAAACCAGAGAAACTTAATTCTATATTTAGGTGCTGAGACATGTGACATGAATAATATCGGTGCTGACTAATGTTAGTGATTGCGAGTTACCGGTCTGCTATTTTGACGAGGAAAATAATAAAAGTAATAACCAAGATCCTCTTGAAAAACTACCGCATTATTAAACAAGACAGTTTGGTATTATCTACAGGAAAATAAATAAATAAAGAAATAAAGAAACTGGAGATATATTCGCATTGAGAAGGTAAGAAGCATGCTATGCCATTAACAACTATGCAAAGCATGTTTTTCACTAACATACTAACACACATTAACTTTTAATACGAAATGTGAAAATATAAATGAATGCACGCTTCTTCCAGCGCAGGAATGCTGTAAAACGTGTTTATTCCGTATTAATTGCTTGGGATGTCAGCCTCGCGTGGTGACGTCACGAATCGCATATCCAGGCCTGTTACTTAGAGATGGCCTTGGTTTGAGGGAGTATTTCTCAGTAAAACCTCTACAACAAGCCTCTGTATCTAGAATATATAATATAGGAACCATAGACAGCCCCCTGTAATAATTTGTTATATAGCTGACCTATGTTGACTTACTTTTGTCTTCTTGCAATTAATGAATGGTAGAAAGAAGTGTTTGAAATTGACTTTTGTTTTTAAATAGGAATAAGTATATTTAAAAGTGTAATTATCGATGAATTAAGTGATATTCGTGAAGTTTGAACTGCACTATGAACATTCTGCATAGTATTTGAACATTAACCGCAAGGATTGATCAAATGTAAATTGATCTGTATAATAACGATGAATCTGCCATAATTTAGTGGATTATTTAGCGATGTGAAAAGTGTGAACATTACTGTCTGAGAAGTGTTTATTAATATCAATAAAGAATAATCAAAGCAACTTCTAACCTTTATATAAAGTAGTTCACCCGTAACATGCCTGGGATAAGGTAGAATTTAAAAAGATTCTACATACTCACCGATTGCAGCTAGGCCAGGGAATACAATAGTATAATATTACAACACCAAGGAGGGATAGTAAGAAATATTAATTGCTACAAATGTTGCGCTAACATGTGCTTAGTGGGTGGAATAATTAATTGCTATAGGGCAATAAAATTGTCTCTGACGTGAGACTGCCTTTGAGGTTTACGAGAAGAAATAGGAATTGGTTGGAGAATTCAATATCATTCTGACAGGTCACAGTAGTTTAATGGTTAGAGCACCCGCCTGGTAAGCAGAGGGTCTGTGGTTCAAGTCCCAGCTGTGGCATTGAATTTTTAAGTTCCAGTTGTACCTCTCAAACATTCCCCACACACGGCTTGTGTGCTTAAAAACACCAACAGTAAATTTGTTGGAATAAATAAATAAAAATTCCATTCTTTGTTCAATTGTTTATGAATGTTCTGTGTAAATTCCACAGTAGTGGCAATAAACACCTTTTTTTTTGTTCAACTGTTTATGAACATATTCCATATAAATTGTGGGTATTCTAAGAAGTGAAAAAGTTATGAACGCACTAAGGCTTAAAGTTCCATCTACCAACTTAAGATTAAGGACTAATTATCACAGGAATCTACACTGGTGATTCCGACAGAGTGCGTAGTCACAATAAACATTCCTTTCTTTGTCAAACTGTATTCGTTAGTTACATTTTGTTTGTGAACGTGTTCTCTGTAAACTCTATCTTACACAATGAATAAACTAGGTATAAAGGCACTTAACTACCAATGCTGGCAATCCAGCACAGTATCAATAAAACAAGAACTTGTGTGAGTAACCTTCTACTGTAACACAGTGCACTAAACAGACTGAGCTAGATTAGTCTTCTGCTACTCCTAAAAGCACTCAGTTAATCTCTTACATCTCTATAAGGAAGGCTCTTTTCCCTATTGAATATAACACTTCACTAACATTGTAAATCCATGAAACTAGATCATTGCAAACATTTGAAAATCTTTGGGAAAGGAAACTATGGCTTAAAATAACTAATATTTATATTCGGATAACATACCTGAAGTTTGGGAGATATTTCCGTAATTCTCGAACAGATATTACTTGGTTCTGAAAAAATTGGCTGCAGAGCTATATCTACTGCCATACAGAGCCGACAAATTCTGTCAAGTTTGTATTCCATGGTAAACGCTCATCTGAAACTCAAAAGCCTTCTTTAGATGCTTTGTAAGAGGAGTGCTTAAAGTCCACCACGGCAAAATGAATGAAACTGCATTGGTCAAAAGCAACGTGGTCACAATCTTTATTTGCATTCTCATACAGACAGTGCAAAGCAGGAATACCATATTTGTTTCGTCTTGATGTATTTGTAAATGTCACGTTAAATACTTTCGATTTATGGTATATTTCGTGAGAAAACATTATTGGACATGCTTTAGTATATTGCTCAACCATCAATTTAACCGTGCAGCCCAAGTTTTGCTAATCTTTAATGAACAAACACATACCCTACATAAATGTGTTATAACCTCACTCTATGTTTTATTTTTTCTCATCTCACGCATAGTAATACAGTCTTCTGTCATTCCTCCCATATTATCCTACAACACTGCAAAATTTAACGCACTGCTTCAATTCGTCCATTTAAATAAAATTAAAAAATTATCACATGCTGCTTATAAGGTTGTTGTTGTTGTTGAAGTACGCATTATCTAGATTCAGGATTGCCAACCTTTAAAAGTAAACATGTCGTAATGTGCACTCAAGGGATAATAGAACTATATAAGACAAATGTAATTTACAAAGTCTGATGTATTCCACTCACATGACTTTCTCTGTTCTTGTGCTAACCATTACTACAAAATGTAATTCCTGCATCTTCTTCGTTTTAGTAGAAACACTTTTGCATATTATCTTATTGCTTATTTCCTTGTAGGTACAAGAGGAATATTAGAACACAGTAGGCTGTGAGCGATAGTCAAATCTTTTAAAGCTTTTGGATCTGTTCTCTTTGCACGCTTAACATATAAAAAATGAACAACGATGTTCCATTTCACGAAAGTTTCGAGTTTTCCAAAATTGACACAAATAACAAGCAATATCTCCGGAATGCATCACTCTACAAAAGAAAATTTATTTAGACATACATGTTGTGTTTTAGCCAGATCTGCAGTTTTTGTACACTAAGATTTTGTCTATCTCTTACGCTTTACAAGTTATTCAAAGGTGATCCAGAGTAAATAGGGCTACAGAGACTCTATAGCCAGAAAATTCAAAATATACATTTCATTTGTCATGAAAATATCTTAACCCTTTCGTGGTCAGTGGGAACTCAGGGTCTCACTTATGTATGCTTGCTTCAATGGGAACTGCAATTTTCATTAAAATGCCGTATGTTTAAGGTATCGCAAGTGAAATGTATATTTTGAATTTGTATAACTGGTAAACCATAAAGCAGGTCTAGGTTGTTCAGTTGGTTAGACGCTGGCCTACTGATCCCAAGGTCGCGGGTTCAAATCCGGCCCAGACCGATGGTTTTTAAGTGTGCTTAAAAACGACAGCTCCATGTCAGATTTACTGGCATGTAAAAGAACTCCTGCGGACAAAATTCCGACACACCGGCGACGTTGATGTGATCCTGGCAATTGACAGCGTCGTTAAACAACAAAATAATTTAATTTCCAAGGTGGCGGGTTCAAATCCGGCTCAGACCGATGGTTTTAAGTGTGCTTAAAAACGACAGCTCCATGTCAGATTTACTGGCATGTAAAAGAACTCCTGCAGGACAAAATTCCGACACACCGGCGACACTGATGTGATCCTGGCAATTGATAAGCGTCGTTAAACAAATTAGTTTTAATATTTTAGGTAAACTGTGGCGGTTCCTAGTGGAGAATTCCAGGAACTTTTGAGTGTAGTGTTCTTAGTTTAAATATATAGTTAAGAAAGAAAATTTCATTTTGTTTTTTGTTTAACATCTTAAGTTTTACTTTCTATGTTGCTATTTTTTGTTTTACTTTGTTAAAATCAATAAAATGGTTTGGTAACACGCTCATCATCAAAAGGTTATTCAATAAACCGCATTAAAAACCATATTGATGACCTCCGACGATTAATTACCGAACGAGAAAGTGAAGTAAAAAAAAACATGGACAACACGGGTGGCAGAACTGAAGGGCCGCTAACCAAAACATCAAACTAAACGAAACTTGCACATGTTTCAGTGAAGATTCCGCCGATCTGGAAAAGAAATATTAAGGTATGGTTTCTTCAAGTTGAAGCTCGATTTACCATGTTAAATATAAAAAGTGAAACAACAAAATTTAACCATATGATTGCCTCGTTAGAAGCGGATGTCATGGAATTTCAGAACTTTTTGACTTGACCATTAGTCTACAAACTTACTGTTGGCATAAATAAATAATAATTACCATCTGAAGGTTATTTAATCCTGGGATATAAAGTACTTACAATAGTAAGTCACCATTGGGGTAATTGTTTCTGATGTGAGACTGCCTTTGTGGTTTACCAGGAGAAATACGAACTGGCTTGAGAATTTAATGCCATTCTGGCAGTTTGTCACAGTAGCTCAATGGTTAGAGCAGCCGTCTGGTAAGCGTGCTCTGTGGTTCAAATCCCAGTTGTGGCATTGAATTTTTAAGTTCCAGTTCTACCTCTCAACAGCAACAACTTTTTTCCAGGCCAAATTATGGACATGTTCAGTAATCAAATAATATTGACTCCAGTTAAAAAGTACATGCGATTAAAAAGTATTGCAAATGCTTTTGTAAATAACAGATGAGTCTTAATTCAATAAATCCAAGATCACATTTTCTTTTTTTTTAAATATTCTTTTTTATTTACTGAAGTAGGTGTTTACATTGCGGTGTTAATGTCACTTTTGCCTTCCCTCCTTGCACTCTCCTTTCTTTTCAACTACAAAGTGTTAGGTGACCATGTTTCAACACACTCAGACTCGCTCTTACTCCCATTACTGTACACTAGACGCCGAAAATTAACTCAGTCAGTCTTAAATAATTGCATAATGACTTGTATATTTTTAGTTTATGAATAAAGTGTGATGTAGATGCAATGTAATACAGTACATTTTCACTCCCAAAATCCTCTTCATTTCATTAAAATATTATGAAACTGTTACCTACTTTCACCAAATTCCTTCCAGTGGAGCGACCTAACACAGCACACTGTAGTAACGGCTAGAGGAAGCATGTGACCTCAATTGTACAAATCCCAAAAAGCCACATGGTTGTCACCACATGCTGCCATTATATACCTACCATCTTTAGAAAGTGGTTTCTGATTCACAAAAGCTAAATCTTGAACAGCAGAATCGAACTGATCTAAGGCGGCAAGTGGCCGCAAGGACTTCCAAGAGAATATCCTTACAGTTCCATCCCAACACCCCAGAGCAACGATCTTGTTGTCTGGACGCACACGCACACATTGAACCCCCTCGTTCATTATCTCGAATGTCTTCTGGACACAAAGTGCCTGGGCCTGGTCTATTGTGAACACATGAACGTCTTGCAATATGGTCCCACACAAACCTTTCCCAGTCTCGCTACTGAAGTCGACTGCTGCAACACAACTGTTCACCTTGAGTGTGTTCACAATCTTTGTTGTTTTGAAGTCCCAGAGACAGACATCTCCATTTGTATAAGCACTGATAAGATATGGTGTATCTGCTAGACGTATCATCTTTAAACATGTGAGTTCTATCTTGTGTTTAAACTCTGCTACTTTAGATTGTGTTTTTGTTGAGTACATATGCACTGAGCCTCGCTCACCAGGTATAAACACAGCATTGTCTACTTCATCGACTTCAATATTGCTGAACCCAAAACTTTCATCTGTTAGCAGCGAACTGATCCATTGAGATTCATGCTTCTCCCAACAATGAACAGGGCCATTTTTCTCTCTTGATATAAATTTTGAGCCACAAGATATGAGCGATAAAATGGAAGATTCAGCAGATTCCTGGAGAACACACTGTGGTCGTAATGTCTGCAAGTTCCACTCTTTTATTGCACCAGCTTGAGAACCTGTGAACATCACGAGGTCACGAAATAAAATACTGCATACTTTACTAGAGTCCTCTCCTATCACCTTCATCACCGTCGGCTCAGGTCTGCTCATATTTCTGAAATTCAGAAACAACAGTGTTAATAGACAGAGCAAACTGCAAAGTGAGGAATGGCTCGGTTACTCATAACTCAAATAACTGAATTTTTACTTCAACATGTGAAAAATATTAAATGTGGGTCTATTTCACTATTGTATACACTTGGGGAGTCCACTTGCAAAATGTGCCAGGAAACTGCTAGTATTTCTCAACGTGAACTATGACAAATGATGGATAGTTTCCTTGAGGTGCCAAAAGTGCGGATGGTCGTCAGTTTTAGCATCTTTTTTCATAAAGTTGGTAAATAAAGCCTTTAAAAATAGTTTTAAAAATGTATGATTTCATCCACACTCTTCTAGGATAGTCGCAGACAGCAACGAGCACAGAGGACACAGAGAAAATACCATGCAGCTGGTTCACAATTTTTTGAGTCTCTCGTTAGTAGTGACTCATATTTCACTTCTTCCAAACTTCCTCATTGTCAAGTTATATATTATCTGCAATTGAAATCCAAGTTTTTTCCCCCCTGGCATTGCGTTTAGTTTCACAGATCCTATAGTAACAAGTGCTTTGCTCCTGTTTTTGTAAAAAAACATCCCTCAACCAAGGTTTGGGGCTTATAGAACTCAACCATTGGCTACGCTTTTAATGCATGTTTTGAATATGCTTCCCACCAATCTGGATTTCTAACATATTTGCATAAACTACTACATGAGTATTTCACAAGAAAATTCTGTGAATAAATTTCTTGTTGAAGGTAAAAGGATATTTTCACTAATATATTTACAAAACGAGTTAGACTCAAGGTTGGGTTAAGTTAGATTAGCTCTGTTTCAACAAAACTATGGTTTTAAATAGTGCAGCCCACTAAGAATTAAGTGACATAGCAAATTGAGCACTGGTAATAAGTCTTATTCACAAAATAAGCTAGAAGCGAAGTTAGGTTAGTTCTACATAAACTGCTTTAACAAAATTAGTTTTATTTCTACTTCCTTCACCCGGAGGTGCTGGAAACCATGTTTGTGTGTATCATGTGACTTCCAGCAGTCTGATATTATTATTGTTCCGGGAATTACCCACTGCTGGATGGTGGCAAGTAATGTTTCTAGCTTGAACAGGTACAAGGAAAAGGTTAGATCTCACCTCTCGCTGCACGCCTCCAAATACCCACAACCCTTCTACATGATCCCCATAGTGGTATTTGGTGTGGTCGAACGTGGACTCAACCATTTCAATCACTGTCCCGATTCCTCCAATCCGCTTGTGGTTTTGTAACGCCCAGTTGATGCAAATTTCTCGGCAGTAATTCGACCAATCTACCACGGTGTTCGGAGAGCATTTCAATTCGCACTTTATTGCGCGATATTTAGGATAGTATGCACCATATAACACAGAACTGCACTATTTGTCCTGGCGAGAGATGTATGTCACCAGGAAAACTTCCGTTTTTTTGCACTAATTCTTTTCTTGGGATGGTCTTTACTGCACATGAAAAACATCTGCCTTCCTCTTATCCACTTAACCGGAACCACGTTCTCGCAAAGATCGCAGAGATGTACTTCACTAATAATGCCGTGCTGTACTAGGAAACCCTGCAGGTGCTCTAAGTTCTCTACACCTAAATAGTCTCGCACTACGCTGTACACAGAATTTTCACATCCTTTACATGTCATTTTCTCACCTGAAATTCTTCCTCTCAATGATGCCTGCAAGTCGTTTTGAATCCACACAGTTCGCTACAGAACATAAAAAAGGTAATCCAAAAGTAGTCTCCCATGCGCAGCACATTAAAAGCACAGGTTAAAAACATATTATTCTTCTTCTTCTGCTCCTCCTCCTCAATGCTACCAACAAGGGAACAGCCTTTGTCGCTTTGTCGTAGTTTTATTTCTCGACACTTCGCTAGAGAATATTAAAATGTAGCCATGAAGTCTCCAATGGGGAGCACGTGAAAATTATTATATTTACAATGTTATGTAATTTTTGTGGATATCTATTCGCTATCGGAGGAAAGAAATACACCGACATCATCCTAATATTCACCTTTATGCATACTTAACATTATGAAACACTGTGGCAAAAGGTATATTCAACTATGCGGGTATCATATACGTCACGCGTTGCGAATATTGAACACCCTATAAGAGCAATGCTCGTTTTTACTTTCTCTACTACATAAAGTAGAGGAAGTATTGTACTCCACCCAAGACTTCGATGCCGAGATTTCAACGAAAATGTGTTTTGAGGCCCCCTGAAAAAAAAAAAAAAAAAAAAAAAAGCACTTTTAGAAAAAGGTCCGTATGTGTCTGTCACTCTGTAGACAACATAATTCAAAAACGAAAAGTCAGTTAAAAACCAAAGTTGATATTTAAGTTTAATGTCTTTTACGGATGCGACACAAAGATTTTGATGAAAACTGCCCCACCCTAAACTACCCTTTACATGGAAAATTATGACTTTCTTGAAAATGGCTCTAACGATTTTGATCAAAATGCCATGTCAGATATTTTACGGCACATGAAATGTATATCTTGAATTTCCTGGCTATAGCCCCTGTTGTCATATTTACTCTGGATGAATTTAGCATAACTGGTAAACCGTAAGCGTTTGACTAAATCTTAACATACACAAAAATGTAGATCTTGCTAAAATACACAATTTATGTCCAAATAAAGTTTTTGTAGAGTAAACCATTTTGGAGGTATTCCTTGTTATTTGTGTCAGTTTTGGAAAACTTAAAACTTTCGTGAAATGGAACATCATTGTTCATTTTTTACATGATAAGCGTGCAAAGAGAACAGGATCTCAAAGCTTTAAAACATTTGACTATCGCTCAAAGGCTACTGCATTCCCATATTCCCCTTGCACCTACAAGGAAATAAGTAATAATTTCTGCAAATGTTTAACTTAACTAACACAAGATATAGGAATTACACTTTGTAAGAATGGTTAGTACAAGAGTAGAGAAAGTCATGTGAGTGTAACACATTAGGTTTGTTTTATAAGGAGTGGAGCAGAGCATAGCCAAAATTCAATGATCGTCAAACA
The DNA here is from genome assembly GCA_030765045.1 of Tenodera sinensis. NCBI lineage: Eukaryota > Metazoa > Arthropoda > Insecta > Mantodea > Mantidae > Tenodera > Tenodera sinensis. Next base: position 24,466,046 of record CM060971.1, read on the forward strand.
ATCAGATCCCTCATTTAGTGATCTTTTGCTACTTGCATTGGCAACCACTCAAAATGACGCTAGTCTGTGTATAAATAAGGATGCTTAACCCTAAAACACTAACGCATTTTTACCTTCACTAAATACTAACGGTACCTAAAATGTATGTGTAATGTGTGGCAATGTTACAACCTGCATTAGACAAGTCTATACAAGCACAGACTTCTGAAACTGGACCAGAGCTGAAAGGCATTAAGTAACTAGTTCAAAATTGTGAAGAAGACAAAGTAAACTTTGGAATGTGCCTAGTTGTGTGCATGAAATAACATTTTAACATAAAACGTTCAGTTTTTAGTCATAACTCCTGATCCCATTGAAGCCCCATTGTGAAATTTTCATGGTTTATAGCTTTAAGCAATGGCAACTGATATAAATTTCAATTTAAACCAAAAACACCAATTTTTTTTATATTTTTGAGTTATAATTGAAATTTTAATTTAATTTTTTTTTTTTTTCAAAAATAGTCAAATAACATATCAGATTAAAGCCTATGAAATTATAAGAGGTAGAACTGGAACTTAAAAATTCAATGCCAAAACTGGGATTTGAACCACAGACGGCTTGTGTGTTTAAAAACACCAACAGTAAGTTTGTTGGCATAAATAAATAATAATTACTATGAAATTATCTTTAAAATGGCATGAAATATTTCTCTAGGTTTAATGGAACTGGAACTATTAAAGATACGACAAAAAAAGCTTATCATTATTCCCAAATTTCAATAATTAATCATAAATAGAAAACAATTTTTTTCTAGAAGTATTTTCTTGCTTAGAACTGTAGGGAGAACAATGACTGAAATTGTCATTAAAATCCAAGATGGTGAGGTTGAGTGACTGGTTGGTGTGGCTTCGAATGATCCTTTTGAAGTGTCCATGGACATTGTATATGATGTATGAATTTACTGATGCAATATTCTCCAGCTACTTATCTTTCTTTTATTGGTATCTGCAGGTGAACCTCTCTTCCTTTCGTTGTTCTCACTTACAATCTCTTGGATTCTTTGAAATGGATTTTCTTTCTTTTCTTCCTCATTTGGAGAAACATCAGGATACCCACAACTGTCATCAGAATCCTAAAGTTTTTCAATGCTACTGTCCTCTTCTTCATCTAATTTAGGGTTACCAGACATCTGGAAATTCCTGGACATGTCCTACATTTTAACCATTTTTCTGACGTCTGGGAGGAATTTTTGCAAAGTCCTATATTTTCAAAAACTGGTGTCTAGGGGATATGTGGATAGTGACCACAAGGTACCCAAGCTGAGTAGAACATTACTTCCACTTACTGGTGTCTAGGGGATATGTGGATAGTGACCACAAGGTACCCAAGCTGAGCAGAACATTACTTCCACTTACTGGTGTCTAGGGGATATGTGAATAGTGACCACAAGGTACCCAAGCTGAGTAGAACATTACTTCCACTTACTGGTGTCTAGGGGATATGTGGATAGTGACCACAAGGTACCCAAGCTGAGTAGAACATTACTTCCACTTACTGGTGTCTAGGGGATACGTGGATAGTGACCACAAGGTACCCAAGCTGAGTAGAACATTACTTCCACTTACTGGTGTCTAGGGGATATGTGGATAGTGACCACAAGGTACCCAAGCTGAGCAGAACATTACTTCCACTTACTGGTGTCTAGGGGATATGTGGATAGTGACCACAAGGTACCCAAGCTGAGCAGAACATTACTTCCACTTACTGGTGTCTAGGGGATATGTGGATAGTGACCACAAGGTACCCAAGCTGAGCAGAACATTACTTCCACTTACTGGTGTCTAGGGGATACGTGGATAGTGACCACAAGGTACCCAAGCTAAGCAGAACATTACTTCCACTTACTGGTGTCTAGGGGATATGTGGATAGCACCACAAGGTACCCAAGCTAAGCAGAACATTACTTCCACTTACTGGTGTCTAGGGGATATGTGGATAGCGACCACAAGGTACCCAAGCTGAGCAGAACATTACTTCCACTTACTGATGTTTTGCTCCTCACTGTAGCTTTTCTATCTGACCTTATGACCTTACCTTGGTCATCTCTTGTTCTCTTCCTACCCTGATGCTATTAGGGTTCCCAAAGGCTGGGGAGTTTTCCTACCTTTCCATTTCTCTATAAACTCTTAACCCCTACCATGCTGATCTGTCATGGCATGTAATACGTCCTCTGATTGATAATCAGAGGATATGGAGAGTGAATTTATTTTGATAACTGTCCTGGTCAGGTGAGTGAGACCCGTAAACCAATGACATGTGTGGTCCTTCAGACATTTTGGGGGTTGCGAAAGAGCAATGTAAGCACTAAAACATAAAAATATGGTGCTCTCTAAAAAACGGTTACTATTACTGCTATTGTTCTCTTCAATATCAAATTATGAAATATGACTCAAGGGGTAAAATATTCCAGAGTTAAAATAGTTATCCATTTGGATCTCTGGGCAGGGACTACTTCTCAAGAACCAAAGCATTATTAATAGAATATCTAACTATGCCTGGCCACTTCTAGCACCCCATCAGTGAAAAATTATGGAAAGCAAGAGGATTAATGACTTCATTGTTAAAAATCCAGCATTAGCTAACAATATATTTTTGAAAAGAAACAGCGATCGTTTGAAAATGAACTGGTAACCGCAAAAATAGAAATAATTGGTTGTTAGTCACAACTGCAGTTCACTATGGCAACAGAGCTACACCAGCTACAGTCAAAGGTATACTCATGAACAAGAGGTTGGGAATGCAGCATTTGCACACCAAAGCAAAAGACTGGCATTTTGTGGAGGCAAAGCAACACAATGCTAATGTTGAAAGAGTATATACCTCTAACTGATTTGTACTTCACCTCTAGTGAAGTACCAAGGTTACTTAAACCCGGGACATTAAGTACTTACATTTGTTAGTCGCCCTTGGGGTATTTATCCCTGATACAAGATTCCCTTGTGGTCTAACCGGGAAAAGTATGGATCAGCTGGGGAATTTAATGTTGTACTGGCAAGTTGGCCATGGTAGCTTAGTGTTTAAAGCAGCCGCTCAATAAGTGGAAGATCCATGGTTCAAATCCCGGCTATGGCATTGAATTTTTCAGTTTCTGATTCAACCTCTTTAACCATTTTAAAAACTTCACTTGTGTTGAATTTCTTGATTATGCTTCTAACACGCTAGATGTTTTGCGCAAGATTACTTCTTCAGAGACGTATAACTAACTATTCATAATCACATTTAACACTCTTTCAGGATGTTAAGAAAATATAAATGTAAATGCCTATGGGTATATATACATCCTGGAACATACAGTGTTAAATCTAGCATTTAAATTACAAATTTACATTATCTTGGCACTGACCGACAATGTCCTACTTTTTGTCCAACATTTTTACTACATCGGGCATTTTTTCTTCTTCACAAAATGGAGATAAAGTTTGAACTTGGAGTCCTTCTAAAGCACTACTGGAAACAAGATTATAAATCCGCTGCCACAGTGAGCATATGGCACAATGATGGTTCCAACATTGAACAATAGAGACGAAAACGCTAACGATTTACCACATTCTGGAAGACCTAAAGTATGGAATATTGAGGATACACACTAAGTTTTGCAAGAAAATCTGCAAAAAAGTCCCCATTGGCTTTCAGAAGAACTTGGTGCACCAAACGATACCATACATCGCCACATTAAGACACTTGGAAAATCATACAGAAGCTGTAGATCTGTACCTCATGAACAACAGACTCAACATAGAGTGGATATCTGTCATCAGCTTATCTGTAATCCCATGTAGGCTTTCAGAAGAACTTGGTGCACCAAACGATACCATACATCGCCACATTAAGACTCTTGGAAAATCATACAGAAACTGCAGATCTGTACCTCATGAACAACAGGCTCAACATAGAGTGGATATCGGTCGTCAGCATATCTGTAATCCCATGTAGGCTTTAGGAAGAACTTGGTGCACCAAACGATACCATACATCGCCACATTAAGACTCTTGGAAAATCATACAGAAACTGCAGATCTGTACCTCATGAACAACAGGCTCAACATAGAGTGGATATCGGTCGTCAGCATATCTGTAATCCCATGTAGGCTTTAGGAAGAACTTGGTGCACCAAACGATACCATACATCGCCACATTAAGACTCTTGGAAAATCATACAGAAACTGCAGATCTGTACCTCATGAACAACAGGCTCAACATAGAGTGGATATCGGTCGTCAGCATATCTGTAATCCCATGTAGGCTTTAGGAAGAACTTGGTGCACCAAACGATACCATACATCGCCACATTAAGACTCTTGGAAAATCATACAGAAACTGCAGATCTGTACCTCATGAACAACAGGCTCAACATAGAGTGGATATCGGTCGTCAGCATATCTGTAATCCCATGTAGGCTTTAGGAAGAACTTGGTGCACCAAACGATACCATACATCGCCACATTAAGACTCTTGGAAAATCATACAGAAACTGCAGATCTGTACCTCATGAACAACAGGCTCAACATAGAGTGGATATCGGTCGTCAGCATATCTGTAATCCCATGTAGGCTTTAGGAAGAACTTGGTGCACCAAACGATACCATACATCGCCACATTAAGACTCTTGGAAAATCATACAGAAACTGTAGATCTGTACCTCATGAACTGACACCTCAACAGGCTCAACATAGAGTGGATATCTGTCGTCAGCATATCCGTAATCCCATGGATGATAGATTTTCCAGAATTGTCACTTGTGATAAAAAATGGGTATATTTCCCAAACCCTGATGCCTCGAAACAGTGGCTTGATCCCCGCCAACCTGCCAAAGTCATTGTCATAATAAATTGGCTCTGTCCCAAAGTAATGTGTGTCTGATGGAATTTTGAAGGTGTGATTCACTGGGAGTTTGTTCCAAACGGGCAGGCGCTTGATGCGAATCTTTACTCTCAACAACTGGAACGAGTTCATGAAATTTTGAAACAGAGATACCCAGCATTAGTTAACCGAAATAGAGTTCTATTGCAACAGGACAATGCAAGACCCCATACTGCATGAATAACCATGGAAAAAATTCAGGAATTGGGAGGAATCGAACTGCTACCACACCCAGCATCCAGCCCTGATCTTGCACCAGCAGATTACCATCTCTTTTGATACATGGTCCATTTTCTTTGTGGAAGAAATTGTGACAACATTGAAGCAGTGCAAGTGGGTCTCACCGAATTCTTCGCACCAAAAACCAGAGACTGGTGCCATCATGGGATAATAAACCTCACTGAAAGATGGCTCAAGACAATAGAATCCAATGGTCTGTACTTTGAAGATTAGTTAATTGCATGTCAGAACACAATTCAAATAATTGTTTTTCTTAAAAAATGACATTACTTATGAGACAGTGTTATTTCCAGTTTACTGTTCAAATTCTAACTGGATACTTACCTAAAGCTGGCAAGATCTTGATGCTTTGTTCATCTCTCAGCACAAAGCTAAAAACCATATAGCATTCACCACGGAAGTATTTCTCACATTAATAAACCGAACAAATGTTGTCTTTTCATGTTAATGTTATTTATTTTTTCACTTCTCTTAAATATTCCTAACATTAATATGTGATCTCAAGTACACTTAAGTTCTGTTTATTTATGTAGATGCCAGCAGCATTCCTTTGTGTGATTGTGGGTCCACTAAATGGAAGTATTAGGTGCTAGGAAAAGTACCGGCTAGTAGCTTACTCTAGGACTGTGCTTTTCATAAGCATTTCAATCAGTGACAGTTTGCTAAGGGTTTAAAAGCAGAAAACACATTCTCACTTCCCAAGAACCACATCAAGTCACATACATTTTCAACAAATTTGACCATTATGTCTTTGATTGGCTTCAAATTTTGTCAACTATTACAAAAGCAAAGTAAATTAACTTATAAATTCTTGAGAGGTAGAACTAGAACTTAAAAATTCAATGGCACAGCTGGGATTTGAACCACAGACCCTCTGCTTAACAGGTGGGTGCTCTAACCATCAAGCTACTGTGACAACCTGCCAGAATGACATTGAATTCTCAAATCAGTTCATATTTTTCCCAGTAAACCACAAAGGCAGTCTCACATCAGTCTCGATGTTATTCTGGCAGGTTGTCACAGTAGCTTAATGGTTAGAGCACCCACCTTAGTAAGCGGAGGGTCTGTGATTCAAATCCCAGCTGTGGCATTGAATGTTTAAGTTCCAGTTCTACCTCTCTAACTTATAAGTTCTTATTTTTTTAGAAATTGCAATATATTAAACACGTTGTGCAATTTCAAACATGACACACCTCTCCACCCTTAATTTACAATATTTTACACACAATGTGCAATAAAGCTATGTTATGAAGTTCAATATAAAACTTAATATATAATCTTTGACTTCATATTTATTATAATCAATATTATTAAGTTTACATAAATGTTTAAACATCAAAAATTTAAAAGCTCTCTATCTATATATCACTATTAACCCACATGCTAAAATTTCTATAAAAATATAAATAAATTCCTTGATGCTTTTGTTTATATCTGCATAAAACAAAGATGGGATACTGTAAAGTTAATTTTAAATAAAATAAATATAAAGCTGTGCGCAGTCGAACTCCAGTGTAGCCAACAGCCTCTCATTGGATGATGCCTTGTCAATTGTTCACACAAGTGTTTTCTGTAGATATCTACTTGGATTAGTTTTCTTTTCTTAAGAGGCAATTTGCCCAAAGTCATTAAGCTTTTCTTCAGCTTACAAATGCTTACATATAATGTATTGAATCTGGTTTTTGAGTCACCCAGCGACTGAGGATGAGATTGCATTATCTCCAAAACATTCCAGTTTTTCCAGTATTTTATAAGTGAAGGCGAGGGTAAATAAAGTGATTCAAAAAACCAAATTCAATAAATGGCCTTGCTGGCCCCAGTAGGACTTGGTTGCTGCTCCTGGGTCTGACGCCCTCCTGACTCTTAGTTTCTGCTTCCAGTTCTAGGAGTAGCACACAGTTTCAGGGCTGCACTACCCCATCTGCTTGCAGCAACTGTCAAAACCACACGGAGCATCTACTTCTCCTCCAACCAACTGCAGTGGCTGCTCTTCTCTGAGCAACGCTTCCTTGACAAGTCATCCACATTGGAATGGGTCCTTCACTTTCAGTGCTCTGAGGTGAAGTTGTACTCCTGGAACCTCTGGACCTAACAGGACCAGCTTTGCATGACTTGGGTTCAGCAGCAGTCTCACATGCACTTCCTACTGACAAGACAACAATGTCCTGGCTCACACACTTCCCCAGCTCTGTTCCAGCTTTGCATGCCTTGATTGCTGCCTGATGGCTTCAACAGTCTCACATGCACTTCCTACTGGCAAGGCAACAATGCCTTGGCTCACACACTTCCCCAGCTTTGCATGCCTTGATTGCTGCCCGATGGGTTCAGCAGCCTTACATGCACTTCCTACTGACAAGGCAACAATGCCTTGGCTCACACACTTCCCCAGCTTTGCATGCCTTGATTGCTGCCCGATGGGTTCAGCAGCCTCACATGCACTTCCTACTGACAATGCCCTGGCTCACACACTTCCCCAGCTTTGCATGCCTTGATTGCTGCCCGATGGGTTCAGCAGCCTCACATGCACTTCCTACTGACAATGCCCTGGCTCACACACTTCCCCAGCTTTGCATGCCTTGATTGCTGCCCGATGGGTTCAGCAGCCTTACATGCACTTCCTACTGACAAGGCAACAATGCCTTGGCTCACACACTTCCCCAGCTTTGCATGCCTTGATTGCTGCCCGATGGGTTCAGCAGCCTCACATGCACTTCCTACTGACAATGCCCTGGCTCACACACTTCCCCAGCTTTGCATGCCTTGATTGCTGCCCGATGGGTTCAGCAGCCTTACATGCACTTCCTACTGACAATGCCCTGGCTCACACACTTCCCCAGCTTTGCATGCCTTGATTGCTGCCCGATGGGTTCAGCAGCCTTACATGCACTTCCTACTGACAAGGCAACAATGCCTTGGCTCACACACTTCCCCAGCTTTGCATGCCTTGATTGCTGCCCGATGGGTTCAGCAGCCTCACATGCACTTCCTACTGACAATGCCCTGGCTCACACACTTCCCCAGCTTTGCATGCCTTGATTGCTGCCCGATGGGTTCAGCAGCCTCACATGCACTTCCTACTGGCAAGGCAACAATGCCTTGGCTCACACACTTCCCCAGCTTTGCATGCCTTGATTGCTGCCCGATGGGTTCAGCAGCCTTACATGCACTTCCTACTGACAAGGCAACAATGCCTTGGCTCACACACTTCCCCAGCTTTGCATGCCTTGATTGCTGCCCGATGGGTTCAGCAGCCTCACATGCACTTCCTACTGACAATGCCCTGGCTCACACACTTCCCCAGCTTTGCATGCCTTGATTGCTGCCCGATGGGTTCAGCAGCCTTACATGCACTTCCTACTGACAATGCCCTGGCTCACACACTTCCCCAGCTTTGCATGCCTTGATTGCTGCCCGATGGGTTCAGCAGCCTTACATGCACTTCCTACTGACAAGGCAACAATGCCTTGGCTCACACACTTCCCCAGCTTTGCATGCCTTGATTGCTGCCCGATGGGTTCAGCAGCCTCACATGCACTTCCTACTGACAATGCCCTGGCTCACACACTTCCCCAGCTTTGCATGCCTTGATTGCTGCCCGATGGGTTCAGCAGCCTCACATGCACTTCCTACTGGCAAGGCAACAATGCCTTGGCTCACACACTTCCCCAGCTTTGCATGCCTTGATTGCTGCCTGATGGGTTCAGCAGCAGTCTCACATGCACTTCCTACTGACAATGCCCTGGCTCACACACTTCCCCAGCTCTGTTCCAGCTTTGCATGCCTTGATTCCTGCCCGATGGGTTCAGCAACGTCTCACATGAACTTCCTACTGACAAGACAACAATGCCCTGGCTCACACACTTCCCCAGCTCTGTTCCAGCTTTGCATGCCTTGATTCCTGCCCGATGGGTTCAGCAGTAGTGTCACATGCACTTCCTACTGACAATGCCCTGGCAATGCACAATTCATCCAAAGGTGTCTTCTGGTTCAGCACTAGGTTCCTTGACCACTGCTCCTCCAGGCATGACCACCTCACTTCTTGTGGTCACTACCATGTTCCTTTATCAGTGTCACAGTGCATCATCTCATCTTGGTCAAGTCACAAAACCCTCCTGCCAATATCAACCACCACATCCTGGCTTCTAAGGACATCTAATCCTAGTGACACTTCCTCAGCCACTTTCGCAATAAACATCCACAGACTTATAACACTCGGCCTCCAGGTCAATCACAACCAGGCCTCCTCCTTCACAGGGAAGGCGTCACTCGATGCCATCACTAGTGGAAGGGCTGTTTGAGTTTCCTCAATGGCAAACCCTTCACTACATCAAGTCGAATCATGGTTATGGCTGCACCCGTGTCCACCAGAATCTGCAACAACCTACCTCATACCATCCATCCGTGATGAGGCTGTTGTATGTCCTATTGCATGAGATGCACAGTATCACTCGAGGGGTTGGCTATGAAGAACCCCAATGTACCTCTCGTTACACCAGTACTTGTTTTCCGTCTGCTCATCAGCTGGGTGTGGACAGTCTTCATCTGATGTCCTGGCTGGACATCCTCCCAGCACACACTACTAGATCCCCGTATAGATGACTTTTTGGGACACATACCCAGCAGCAGGTTCACCAGAGCCTTGTATATCAGCAGTTCAATGGCCAAGACAAATTCCTGCAGCATCTCCCCTGATTGTTGTAGCCTTGACTTGAGCTGGCTGTGGCCAGATGGTGGTTTCCGAGCTAGTTTTCAAGAGTCCTCCAGATGTCTTTGGATGCTGCCGACGTAGAATTTGCATTCAGTACTTTCTGCCACCCATCCCTGGATGCTGTATACCATTTACTAGAGGTCACTACTGGTGCTATACATTTTGTTACAGTCCAGTGAAGAGGGACCATGATCATGATGAAGGATAGACACATAGATAAGCTCTGGTCTATCATAACACTGTATACCATTTACTAGAGGTCACTAGTGGTGCTATACATTTTGTTACAGTCCAGTGAAGAGGGACCATGATCATGATGAAGGATAGACACACAGATAAGCTCTGGCCTATCATAACACTGTATACCATTTACTAGAGGTCACTAGTGGTGCTATACATTTTGTTACAGTCCAGTGAAGAGGAACCATGAAGGATAGACACACAGATAAGCTCTGGTTTATCATAACACTGTATACCATTTACTAGAGGTCACTAGTGGTGCTATACATTTTGTTACAGTCCAGTGAAGAGGGACCATGAAGGATAGACACACAGATAAGCTCTGGTCTATCATAACACTGTATACCATTTACTAGAGGTCACTAGTGGTGCTATACATTTTGTTACAGTCCAGTGAAGAGGGACCATGATCATGATGAAGGATAGACACACAGATAAGCTCTGTTCTGTTGTACATAGATAATATGAGCTACTGAAATTCACCAAAAGCCAACTGTGACACATTTACCCTATTAGTGGTCTATGGTTACTTTTGGTGACATGTCTGTTCAGTTGACAGTTCCTAGAAGATACCCCAAATAGATATAGCCATTATTAGTGTTAATTATAATATAGTTTGCAATACAGCTCTTATTTTGCCGGTAGGTTAACCGTTTTGTTTACATGGTTGTGCAGATGCGATTGTGCCTCATGTGTGCATATAAATAAGCATATGATATTGTTTTAGTGCCTAAAGTGTTTCACACTTTCTCATTGTTGGTTTCACAACACAATTTTTATTAGGGAATGCAGTGTGATATATGTAACCTGGAAAATGTTTCAAAACAAGATTTGTAAAGCAGATTTCATGGACTAGTTTGATACTACTACATAGCATTGTAAGGTTGACAGTACTTTGATTTAGTATAAATTCATCCATGTTAAACTTTTGGGAGCTGCCATTTACTTGTTTACTCTATGCCGTTGAGTGTGTAATTTTATGTTACAATTGTTATTACAATTTAAAAAACTTCAATTTAATACTCTGTCATGTTCATGGTGAAAATCTTTTAATAGTTTGAATACATCTAAAAAGCCATGCAAATGCATCCTGTGGCATAATGTCATAAGAGACCTCTCGCTGTACATTTTACAGACAAATCATAAAGGTAATGAGATGCTCAAATGCCAAAATAACATTCTAAGTCTGGTTAATACCTGAGTTTAGTATGAAGATGTGGTTCTTGGGAAATCAGAGGAATGCTGTGCTAATCCTACACAGATATGTTGCAACACGTAAGGATTGAGAACTGCGCAAACTCCACATTAAGTACCCTGCGCATCTAGTTTTTGTGAGTTTCGTTTCTGTCTCATACGCAGTCTATTAAGTTCACGTCTGCGTGCAGCTTGTTCCTCAGTCTCAGATAATCGCAGCATTCTCATGCGCAGTCTTCCTCGTTCCCTTCTTCGCTCTGCCTCGTCGTCTGTCTGCGATGGTCGTGTTGGCGTGTACAACTGGTGGCACAGACATGCCCATCGCAGGTCCTCACTGAACAGTGGCACTGTTGTAACCTGAGTCCCTGCTGGTACCTGCAACAACTCTTCAAACATTACATGCTTGCAATTTCACATTCAAACAGAATATATGGTTTGTCCCCAAAATATATTAAGTACATTATACATTTGACTTATTTTCCATTTATAATTAAGTTTGTGTTACTTCATTCTTCAATTGTTGGGAATATTGTTTATCAGTGTCATAATTGTTAAATATCACATTTTGATCTAATGTATAAAATGTTAAGGGTTATTTTAAATATAATGCCAAAAATGTTAGGAAGATAAGAGTGAGATCGCTTTCTTAACATTTTTGGGATTAGGGAAATATACGGAAAATGACATCATAGGGGACGCTATAAAATGTGCATATATGCATATGGATACAATACACATAACTAAAATAATATGGCAAGAACAGTCCTCTTAATCAATAGCGTCAATTGAAGATAGATGCATTTTGATATATGTGTAATATAAGATAGTAAAAGTGAAATGATTAAGTGAAAAATTGATTAGCCATAATATGTTAATCAACACGAAGTGATTAAATAAAAGGACATAATATTGTGGTGAAGCACAAAATGATGGAAGATGCATTTAGTGAAATATCGCCACAAAACTAATTTTATTTTTATTTATTCTTATGAACATAACAGGCTTGGAAGCCCAATTACAATGTTCATCATACATAGTTGTTTACACATAATATACATAATCAAATAAAACACAAGAAAAACATAAATGAACACAAAGTAATACAGAAAGGGAAATATAAGGAATAGAAACAATTCTAAAAAAGAGTAAAAAAAGTGAAGGTGGCTTGAGTTTCACACATGTTAAAAATATCTCAGCGAGTGAGTGAGTGAGTGAATGAGTGAGCGAGTGAGTGAGTGAGTGAGTGAGTGAGTGAGTGAGTGAGTGAGTTGTGCTTAAGGGCCTGTCGACAACTAGATCATTAGGGCCCGAAGTCCAAGAATAAATACAATCAAACTACTACAAAAAGTTAACCCCTTTAAAAGTTAAAAAGTAAAAGATAAAATAACTAAAAAATCAATGTTAAAACCACTAAAACGTGAGCCTAAACGGCTAAAAGTTAAAACAGGTAAAACGTGATTTGCTAGTAACTTTAGCTGGTAACACAGTTAAAAGGATAAAAACACCATAATTAAAACGTCTTAAAATTTTAAATCTGCCAAGATAAGAGCGCCTTACACTTCCTTGCCAAAATCAATCTTGGCAACAAACCGCAGTATTGTATTTACAGCAACTGGGTCGTTGCCTAAAACACAGGACAGTGTAAGACCCAGGCCAATGGACTGGCGTTCGTGACCATATTGAGGACAATCAAGCACATGTGCGATGGAGAGTGGAACATTGCACGTCGCACAGACAGACAGACTCTGGATCGCCCCACAAAAGGTGATCTTGCGTGGCTTAAGTGTGGCCTATCCTCAGGCAGGTTAAGACCACTTCATCCCGCCTGGAATCCCTGCCAGGGTTATACAGTGTCCTTGAAGCAAGTAAGTCTGCTTTACTTTTAGATAACCCTATAGAACTTTCTTCTTCTCCTCCTTCTCCTTCTTCTCCTCCTCCCCTTCCTATTACCCCCCCCCCCCTTATGTAGGACTTACCCCCTTAGGACTTACAAGCCAGTGCCTAGGGTCAGACGCCTGTCGGGGAGCACAGCAACCTATGGACCGGACAGAGTGAAGACCTGGAAGCGGGTGGTCAGCCAAGCACCAGGTATGAGAGTGAGGAAGAGGATGATATGAAATGTAGGTGAAATGGATGATTGGAAAGCTGATAATGGAGCAATTGGTGGAATGAGCGACAGGGGAAACCGGAGCACCTGGAGAAAACCTGCCCTGACACCATTTCATCCACCACGAATACCACATGCAGTTTCCTGGGATCGAATCTGGGCCATCTAGGTGATAGGCGAGCGCACTATTTATACTGATGGATCACTGATATCAAACCAAGATGGAGCAGGTGCTGGAGTCACGTGTCACCTCTTTTCCTATTACAAATCTTTAAGTTATGGAACTACTAATTTTGTTGGAGAAACTGAAGCAATTTGAATGGCCCCACAAAATCTTTTGTACAGAATTTCACATTTTCATCAAGCAGTTATTCTCTCAGATTCCAGGGCAGCAATTATAGCAATTACTTCCAAGTTGTCACCAAAAAACAAAACAATTATAGAATGTTGGAAAATCCTTACCCATCTAACAGCACTTCAAAAACACCTAGTCTTCCAATGGATAACAGCTCACTGTGGACTGAGTGGTAATGAGAAAGCTGAGTTTCTTGCAAAAAAGGGTACTAGCAGTTTACAGAAATCTATAGTTAATCTACCATTTTATGCAGCTAAAAGATTAGTCAACTCTGAGTTCAAAGAATTATTGTAAAATATTACTATAAAAAATCAAAAAATAAAAGATGGGAACTACCAAACATTCAAACAGGTAGAACTGGAACTTAAAAATTTAATGCCACAATTGGGATTTGAACCACAGACCTTCGGCTTACCAGGTGGGTGCTCTAACCATTGAGCTATTTTGACAAACTGCCAGAATGGCATTAAATTCTCAAACCAGTTCATATTTCTCCTGGTAAACCACAAAGGCAGTCTCACATCAGAGACAAATTACCCCAATGGTGACTTACTATTGTAAGTACTTTATGTCCCAGGATTAAATAACCTTCACATGGTAATTATTATTTATTTATGCCAACAAACTTACTGTTGGTGTTTTTAAACACACAAGCCATGTGTGGGCAATGTTTGAGAGGTAAAACTGGAACTTACTGTGGGTGTTTTTAAACACACCAGCCATGTGTGTGGACAATGTTTGAGAGGTACAACTGGAACTTACTGTGGGTGTTTTTAAACACACAAGCCATGTGTGTGGGCAATGTTTGAGAGGTACAATTGGAACTTACTGTGGGTGTTTTTAAACACACCAGCCATGTGTGTGGACAAAGTTTGAGAGGTACAACTGGAACTTACTGTGGGTGTTTGTAAACACACCAGCCATGTGTGTGGACAATGTTTGAGAGGTACAACTGGAACTTACTGTTGGTGTTTTTAAACACACCAGCCATGTGTGTGGACAATGTTTGAGAGGTACAACTGGAACTTACTGTTGGTGTTTTTAAACACACAAGCCATGTGTGTGGACAATGTTTGAGAGGTACAACTGGAACTTACTGTGGGTGTTTTTAAACACACAAGCCATGTGTGTGGACAATGTTTGAGAGGTACAACTGGAACTTACTGTTGGTGTTTTTAAACACACCAGCCATGTGTGTGGACAATGTTTGAGAGGTACAACTGGAACTTACTGTTGGTGTTTTTAAACACACCAGCCATGTGTGTGGACAATGTTTGAGAGGTACAACTGGAACTTACTGTTGGTGTTTTTAAACACACCAGCCATGTGTGTGGACAATGTTTGAGAGGTACAACTGGAACTTACTGTTGGTGTTTTTAAACACACAAGCCATGTGTGTGGACAATGTTTGAGAGGTACAACTGGAACTTACTGTTGGTGTTTTTAAACACACCAGCCATGTGTGTGGACAATGTTTGAGAGGTACAACTGGAACTTACTGTTGGTGTTTTTAAACACACAAGCCATGTGTGTGGACAATGTTTGAGAGGTACAACTGGAACTTACTGTTGGTGTTTTTAAACACACAAGCCATGTGTGTGGACAATGTTTGAGAGGTACAACTGGAACTTACTGTGGGTGTTTTTAAACACACCAGCCATGTGTGTGGACAATGTTTGAGAGGTACAACTGGAACTTACTGTGGGTGTTTTTAAACACACAAGCCATGTGTGTGGACAATGTTTGAGAGGTACAACTGGAACTTACTGTTGGTGTTTTTAAACACACAAGCCATGTGTGTGGACAATGTTTGAGAGGTACAACTGGAACTTACTGTTGGTGTTTTTAAACACACCAGCCATGTGTGTGGACAATGTTTGAGAGGTACAACTGGAACTTACTGTGGGTGTTTGTAAACACACAAGCCATGTGTGTGGACAATGTTTGAGAGGTACAACTGGAACTTACTGTTGGTGTTTTTAAACACACAAGCCATGTGTGTGGACAATGTTTGAGAGGTACAACTGGAACTTACTGTGGGTGTTTTTAAACACACCAGCCATGTGTGTGGACAATGTTTGAGAGGTACAACTGGAACTTACTGTGGGTGTTTGTAAACACACAAGCCATGTGTGTGGACAATGTTTGAGAGGTACAACTGGAACTTACTGTTGGTGTTTTTAAACACACAAGCCATGTGTGTGGGCAATGTTTGAGAGGTAAAACTGGAACTTACTGTGGGTGTTTTTAAACACACCAGCCATGTGTGTGGACAATGTTTGAGAGGTACAACTGGAACTTACTGTTGGTGTTTTTAAACACACAAGCCATGTGTGTGGACAATGTTTGAGAGGTACAACTGGAACTTACTGTTGGTGTTTTTAAACACACAAGCCATGTGTGTGGACAATGTTTGAGAGGTACAACTGTAACTTACTGTTGGTGTTTTTAAACACACCAGCCATGTGTGTGGACAATGTTTGAGAGGTACAACTGGAACTTACTGTTGGTGTTTTTAAACACACCAGCCATGTGTGTGGACAATGTTTGAGAGGTACAACTGGAACTTACTGTTGGTGTTTTTAAACACACCAGCCATGTGTGTGGACAATGTTTGAGAGGTACAACTGGAACTTACTGTGGGTGTTTTTAAACACACAAGCCATGTGTGTGGACAATGTTTGAGAGGTACAACTGGAACTTACTGTTGGTGTTTTTAAACACACAAGCCATGTGTGTGGACAATGTTTGAGAGGTACAACTGGAACTTACTGTTGGTGTTTTTAAACACACCAGCCATGTGTGTGGACAATGTTTGAGAGGTACAACTGGAACTTACTGTGGGTGTTTGTAAACACACAAGCCATGTGTGTGGACAATGTTTGAGAGGTACAACTGGAACTTACTGTTGGTGTTTTTAAACACACAAGCCATGTGTGTGGACAATGTTTGAGAGGTACAACTGGAACTTACTGTTGGTGTTTTTAAACACACCAGCCATGTGTGTGGACAATGTTTGAGAGGTACAACTGGAACTTACTGTGGGTGTTTGTAAACACACAAGCCATGTGTGTGGACAATGTTTGAGAGGTACAACTGGAACTTACTGTTGGTGTTTTTAAACACACAAGTCATGTGTGTGGGCAATGTTTGAGAGGTAAAACTGGAACTTACTGTGGGTGTTTTTAAACACACCAGCCATGTGTGTGGACAATGTTTGAGAGGTACAACTGGAACTTACTGTTGGTGTTTTTAAACACACAAGCCATGTGTGTGGACAATGTTTGAGAGGTACAACTGGAACTTACTGTTGGTGTTTTTAAACACACAAGCCATGTGTGTGGACAATGTTTGAGAGGTACAACTGTAACTTACTGTTGGTGTTTTTAAACACACCAGCCATGTGTGTGGACAATGTTTGAGAGGTACAACTGGAACTTACTGTTGGTGTTTTTAAACACACAAGCCATGTGTGTGGACAATGTTTGAGAGGTACAACTGGAACTTACTGTTGGTGTTTTTAAACACACCAGCCATGTGTGTGGGCAATGTTTGAGAGGTAAAACTGGAACTTAAAAATTCAATGCCATAGCCGGGATTTGAGTGGAGGGTCTGTGGTACAAATCCCAGCTGTAGCATTGAATTTTTAAGTTCCAATTCTACCTAGGTATACTTGTGTGTGTGTGTGTGTGTGTGTGTGTGTGTGTGTGTGTGTGTGTGTGTGCGCGTGCGTGTGTCTATATATATATAATATTATGGTAACTTGTTTGTATAACTTTGAGAATGAGTTGGAGTCAACTTGAAACGTGTTAGCTGCAAAAGATCTTGCAATATTACTAAGATAAGTGAAGCTTTTAGTTTCTAATTTGTTCTTTCTTTAGATTCTGTTGCTTCACTGTTAATAGTTTCATTATTTCCTTATGAAATGTATTGCTGTTGTAAACAAGGTCATGCTTCTAACGCCTTGTGCTCTGCAGTGTGAAGTACAAATTTAACAACTCTTTTTATTTTCTCAAGCTTCAAGTACAGCCACACTACTAGTTTCTGTCTCTTAATCTTTTTCCAAACTCTCACACAATACTAGTTTCTGTCTCTTGATCTTCAACAACTCAAAACTGTCTCTATGGCAACCTCCTTGAAAATCAAAGAGTCTTAATGACATGGAGAAGCCATGTCACACTGCTCCCTCCTCAGAGCTGGTCGTCCCGACCAGCACTATCACTGCGGCATCTCCCTTGCGCCCCGGTGGATTAACCCATCGAACCTCTTCTCCTGGTGGTCCACGAGGGCCTGGTGGTCCTGGTATACCTTGAGGTCCTGGGTTTCCATCTCTTCCAGGCATACCTTTAGTTCCAGGTTCACCATCTTTTCCCGACAATCCTGGAGGTCCAGTCATGCCCTTGTCTCCTGGAGGTCCCTGAGGTCCAGGTAACCCTTGTAGACCAATGAGACCACGGTGTCCTTTTGCACCCTTTGGACCTTCTTCTCCTCTATCACCCTTACCTCCCTCTGGCCCTGGAGGTCCTGGCTTTCCTCTAGCTCCCTGTGGCCCTTCTACACCCTGTGGTCCAGTTTCTCCTCGAAGACCCCGTTCTCCTGCTGGTCCTGGAGGTCCATTTGGACCAGGTGGCCCTGGAAGACCTGGTGCCCCTGGAGTTCCCGGAGGTCCTGAAGGTCCTACAGGTCCCTTATCTCCCGGTCTTCCTGCAATACCAGGTGTTCCTGCTTTACCTGGTGCTCCCTCTGGTCCCTGTTCTCCAATTGGTCCCGGTGGTCCTAGAGGTCCTGCAATACCTTGTGGTCCTGGAGGTCCTTCACTGCCTGGCTTCCCTGGTGGACCTGTCTCACCTTGTGCACCTCTCTGACCTCTGAGGCCAGCAGGTCCTGTTGGGCCGGGTAATCCTGGAAGTCCTCTGTCTCCTGGAGGGCCCTGTGGACCAGGTTGTCCTGGAGCTCCATGTTGTCCTTGAGAGCCTGAGTCACCCTTAGGTCCTTCAGGTCCTGGTGCACCAGCTTGTCCTGGAGGTCCTGGATTGCCCTGTTCACCTTTCATTCCTGGGAATCCACGTTCACCCTTCATTCCAGGCAAGCCTACCAGACCCTGAGGGCCAGGGAATCCTTGTAAACCTTGAGGGCCAGTAGGACCTCGCTCTCCAGGGGGCACGATCCTAGGTATCGCTGTTGGATAGTGTCCCTTGGTCCAGGTAGGACGATGTATGCCATCCTGCTTCGAAATTCTGCAACAGTACCGCCGGTCTTGACGGTCCCTCGTCCAGTTGCCCTTCTTCCTGGTGTGTTGACGGGCCATCCTGCGCACTTTGAAACGGCTCACTGGGTACCATGTCCGCCGACCTCTCTGGCGCACCTTCGCAGCCACCTTGCTTCCGATGGGTCCGGCAACAAACCCCACCACATCCGCGCGAGTCGCGTCCACCGCTGCACTCGTGTTCACTCGTGCTCGGCACGGCCTCTCCTGTATCCTGCCGTCCACGATGATGTCCACCATTCTTCCGTTCACGGCACTATGCGTCAGGTGATTGGATGGCCCCGACGGTCCCCCCATGTCACACGCCAAGTCGGTTCTCGCGTGTTGCTCGTTTGCTTGTGCGCTTCCCTGCTGATCGTCCTCCACGTCATATCCTGGTTGGTTACGTACCCGACACACTCCTCCAGGGGATCCTCGACGACGCCCCTGAACTGTCCCTTTGTCTTCCCCGAGACGTACATTTTCGTTATCTGAAACGGGCGCAACTGTCGCCTCGGCCACTAGGTGCTCCCTCCCCGGCTCCGCGCTATTCCGTCTGCCCCTGGCATCCAGTACTTTGACGCTCTCGTCAACTCTTACTACCAGGGCGCCAAGACGTTCCCCGTCGTCCTCCACGACGTCCACGTGCTGGCAGAGGTCTTCCACCTTTTCGCCGAGTTCTTCCACGCCTTCCGTCACGCCAGCCAGTTGCTCGTCAATTTTCGCCAATAGCTCCGTCTTCATCTCTTTCAGCTCGGCAGCGAGGTTGTCGTTTCTCGTTTCCATTTTGGCAAATAATTCTTTCATCATTGCCATCATCCTGGTTTCCGAATCTCCCTCCATCCCACTTCCTGACACCAAATGTAACAAATTTAACAACTCTTTTTATTTTCTCAAGCTTCAAGTACAGCCACACTACTAGTTTCTGTCTCTTAATCTTTTTCCAAACTCTCACACAATACTAGTTTCTGTCTCTTGATCTTCAACAACTCAAAACTGTCTCTATGGCAACCTCCTTGAAAATCAAAGAGTCTTAATGACATGGAGAAGCCATGTCACAGTATTGAGTGAACGGTGATCTCATGTGGTTCAATTATTACGAGTTAACTTATATAAATCTTAGTTTGTAAATATGTTAAGTGTAAATCTTAAGTTAGCAATGTTTGTATGTACGTATTTATAGAATGAGCATAGTAAGTTGTTTTTGATGAAGTCTATGGTAATTATTGTAATTGCTAAATGACTAATAATAAAGTGAAGTAAAGTGCTTCATTACTTTGTCATGTACTTTGTCACAAAGTGCATTATGGGTCAGCATATGTTTTCTACTGCACAGCGCATATTTATTTATGATTCATATGTGTTAACTCAGTCAGCTCGCCAGGTGCAACTATGACTTGCAGAAAGATTTCCAGGTGTAAAAGTTCCAGACCGTACAACAATCCATGAACTTTACAATAAGTTTCAGGCCACAGCAAGTACTCAGGCTCAGGAATCTAAAAGATGGTATATGCTTCTTACCGAAGAAACATTAGACGACATCAGTCATTATTTGGAGAATTTCCCGAAAAACTGCCTTGGCATCTTTCACAACAGGCAGGCATTTCTGATGACTCACTGCAAACAGCTACTATTGCTGAAGTTAAAATTATATAAAATAACTGTAGCAAAACCAGGTGATTCTCTAATTAGGTGCACATTCTGTGAATGGGCTCTCAATAGTGTTGTTAGCTAATGTTGGATTTCTGACAATGAAGTCATTAATCCTCTTGCTCTCCAATATTTTTCACTGATGGATGGGGCACTAGAAGTGGCTGGACATATTTGAAGGTGGTCTCAGTCCATTCCCTCTTGCAGATCACATAGAGGACAGAGTGGTGAAGAATATATCCCAATTCTGTTTAAATGTTTTGCCAGACAATCATGTCCTGTAATCAACCTGAAGGTTGCAACTGCTGTTTTTCGAGGATACTCAGGAATTACTGTTTGAATGTTTGGTAGTTCCCATCTTTGATTTTTTGATTTTTCATAGTAATATTTTGCAATAATTTTTTGAATTCAGAGTTGACTAATCTTTTAGCTGCATAAAATGGTAGATTAACTATAGATTTTTGTACACCGCTGGTACCCTTTTTTGCAAGAAAATCAGCTTTCTCATTACCACTCAGTCCACAGTGAGCTGGTATCCATTGGAAGACTAGGTGTTTTTGAAGTGCTGTTAGATGGCTAAGCATCTTCCAACATTCTATAATAGTTTGGTTTTTTGGTGACAACTTGGGAGTAATTGCTATAATTGTTGTCCTAGATGTGAGAGAATAACTGCTTGATGAAAATGTGAAACTCTACACAAAGATTTTGTAGGGCCATTCGAATTGCTTCAATTTCTCCATCAAAGTTTGTAGTTTCATGTTTGAGATATTTTTAAGACAAATGAAATGTATGAGAGGTAAAACTGGAGCTTATAAATTCAATACCACAGCTGGGATTTGAACCACAGACCCTCCACTTACAAGGTGGATGCTCTAACCATTAAGCTACTGTGACACATTGAATTCTCCAACCAATTCATATTTCTCCTGGTAAACCACAAAGGCAGTCTCACATCGGAGACAATTACCCCAATGGTGACTTACTATTGTAAGTACTTTATGTCCCAGAATTAAATAACCTTCAGATGGTAATTATTATTTATTTATGCCACCAAACTTACTGTTGGTGTTTTTAAACACACAAGCCGTGTGTGGGCAATGTTTGAGAGGTAGAATTGCTGTATAGTTTTGTCTGCGCCTTTCTATGATAGCGGCAGATGGCAACGATGTGGACAGACAAAACATCGTGCAGTTGGTTCACAATGTTTTGAATCTCTTGGTAAAATCAGAAACAGTTCTTGAAGCTAGTCTCTCAAAAAGTAATGTAGTGTTAAAGAACCGACTCTCAACATTTATTAGTGACAGCCAAAATTGTACAAAACTGATGAAAATGAAGTATTTAAAACAGTGGAGCATATTAATAGATTGAAAAATATATGAATATTTATAAACACATTTTGCTCCAACTTACCAACAAAACATTATTGGGAGTTAACACTGTGGGAAAATATTTATCCATTAAGGATCAAGATCAGCTGGTGAATTTCAACATAGCAATCACAGACAACTAGCCAATAGGAAGAACAGCAGACCAGGCAGTTACCTGATGTTGAACCAGTCTACCAACAGCTGAATGATGGAGAGAACCCTCTCCAAAACTAGTCCTGTGATTAACATAATTACAAGTAAGTTAGAGCAGAATGTGTTGTGTGTTCAGAAATAGACATATTTTTCAATCTATCACCAAAATTGTATTTCTGTCTTTTCACACTGCTGAGAAAAAATGTTTCAAAGTATGTGTACATAATTTTGAGACACTCTGCACAATTTTTCTCTCTTTATAATATGATTGAGATAACAAACTAGTGCAGCATGCCCGCCTCTGTAGCATCTCTCCCTCATGTTCAAGAGGTCGTGAGTTTGAATCTCGCTTAGGGTAAGTTATCTGGGTAATTAAGGAAATAATGAAGCAATTAACAGTGAAGCAACAAGAATCTAAAGTTATGCATAAGATCTTGCAATATTACTAAGATAAGTGAAGCTTTTAGTTTCTAATTTGTTCTTACTTTAGATTATCTGGGTAAGTTTTTTACCGAAGTTTTCCCTTATCATGAAAAGACAAATGTCTGGTAAGTTAAAGCTCTATGGACCTCGGGTTCATTTGAGCATCACTTTACCCATTTCATTCATTCACCATCCAATATGACATTACGTTGGAGGACGTTAACAAAAAAAAAACAAAAAAACAGTGCAGCATACATAAATTATTGTATGCAAACAGAATAATCAATAATTAACCCTCTGACAACCTTGTGCTCTTGGTACATAACCTATATTACATTAAGTATACAGAGTATAACTAGCACAGGAGTTGAAGTTACCTCTTTTTACCTGCAGTGGCAACGGTACAACTTCACCCCCAGGTTGTTCCTTCTGCTGTTCCTGCGCCAGTCTCAATCTTATTGCATTCGATTCCCTCAACTTGTCTGCACCTCCTGCAGCACGGATACTGCGCATGCGGAAGGCATTCCTTTCTTTCAGTCTCTGTGCAACCTGCGACTGTGATGCTCGCAGGCGGCGCATGCGCAGTTTATTTCTCTCACGGAGCCTCCTTGCCACTTCTGTCTCACTGGCACGTAACGCTCGCATTCTGAACTTGTTCTTCTCCCTGCGCCGCTGAGCTGCTTCCTCTTGAGGTGTCATGGGAGGTGGCGGTGGCGTGCTCTGATAGCTGTGGTGTATACAGCCAGGCACCTACAACACAGGTGAATGGTAATTTTCCCATAAAAGCACTCAGAAAAAGGAGAATATTTTGAAAAACAATAAAGCAATTTTAAATGACAAATTACTGTTTTTTTATTCTTAAGCCTCAAAATATAAATAATGGCCCTTGTATCATGTAGAACATATGTAACTGTCTACTCACCTCTGGTAGATGAGGAAAGCACATATTGCTGACGACAGGTGGCTCTGCACCATGACAGTGTGAAAGTGACGCAGGTGGTTCCCCGTTGATAAGGGGCACCTCCACCATCATCCTCTGTAACAACATCAACCTCATTTATGCATATATCAAGGGCAAGAGGTAAGCTTACTTTACTTACAAATCACATTTTGATAATGCATAACATTTTTTTTAAAAAGGAATACAGTGAACCTACATGTGTAAAATTTTACAAACCACAAAGATACATATGAAGAAAACATGCTGAACTTGGTCAGTTAATTTGGCTTGTTTCACTTGTCTTGCACTTGTCGTGCGTACACCTCGTTTTGTTACTGATGACTACGTAGCATGGTATAGGCAATTCCTAAGTCTGAAGCATTTCAGTTTTGGTTTTGTGTAGATTAAGTTCCACCTCTCATATGAATTTGACTTTCTGATCCAGTTTGTACTATCATGCTACCCAAATGGTTACCCTCGGGCTTCTTGCAGGTATCTACTGTCGCAGAAAGCAACGTTGTCACATTTTCTTCAAGTAAACACACATGTTACAAGCATGGACATTCACTTCGTAGGGTACCAATGAATGAGAAGAGTGAGAGAGAGAATAACGATGTGTTTACTCCATGCGGATGAACATCTATCTGTCATTTGTGATATCTACACATTCACTGGCTCAAGTGCCATGTGAAACGTCAGCAGCTTCCAAGAATAATCAGTGCATTATCTATTAAAGATAAAGTGCAGGTTAACCTTCTGGGCACCATGGTTATACCATTTCCTTTTTCTGTTCTCCATGGCTGATTAAAAGCAACTGAGAACTGAAAGACACACCACTGTTCAATAGTAAACACCAAAAATGTTTAATTATTATTTATTTATGCCAACAAACTTACTGTTGGTGTTTACTGGGAAAAATACGAACTGGTTTCAGAATTCAATGTCATTCTGGCAGGTTGTCACTGTAGCTTAATGGTTAGAGCACCCACCTGGTAAGCAGAGGGTTTGTGCTTCAAATCCCAGCTGTGGCATTGAATTTTTAAGTTCCAGAGAGGTAGAACTGGAACTTAAAAATTCAATGCCACAACTGGGATTTGAACCACAGACCTTCCGCTTACCGGGCGGATGCTCTACCACTGAGCTATTGTGACAAACTGCCAGAATAGCATTAAATTCTCAAACCATTTTAAGTTCCAGTTCTACCTCTCAACCAAAAATGTTTGTTTACTCTTGTTTGTTGCTACATGTTGTGCCAAAAGCTACCCGCTCAGGTTGAGTCTTTGTCAACAGAGATAAGGAAAATACGCCTCAAGTTTCTTTTAAGATAACGTATGTCGCCTGCTCATTATAATTATATTAAACTCAGCTGTATTTCACTGAAATTTAGTGCATATAACTATGAATTACTTATAAATGCATTATGTATACATAAGGTTTTATTAACACATTTCTAAATTACATTTTACCTGGACCTACAAATATATATGTAGACTGGAAAAGCACTCTCACTTGCACATTAAAGGCACAATTAACCATCTTAGTACACCAAGTAATGCCAGCTGCAGTGTGACGTGATCTGGTATCACTACAGATATATGCATTTCTTCCCCTGACTCAGGTCCTTGGTACCAATTGAGGGGCCACAAATCAACACTTATAAAAATAAAACTCCTCTCTCTTGTTTTATTCAAAGACATAGTAACTATATGCACTGCTGCAGAATATTGTTGGAACAACCACAAGATGTTTCTTCTTTTGTCAAAGCAATCCAAAAATGGTCCTATAATTACAATAACTTGTCTCAGGCTACACTGTACAACACTGAAATTTGCACCTGGCCAAAATTTGGCGATTTTTGGATTGCTTTGACAAAAGAAGAAACATCTTGTGGTTGTTCCAACAATATTCTGCAGCAGTGCATATAGTTACTATATCTTTGAATAAAACAAGAGAGAGGAGTAATAGATTTTTAAGCACAAATTGCAGAAGTGAAATCCATTTTGTGATATCACCTAACATTTTTAGATATTGCCATTTTTGTGATTTGCAAAAATCTGCTGCACTACACCACTCCTACTGCCGCAACCTTTATCGGTCGACTCACCCTCTAAACATCTGTTGTCATTCAAGGCTGGCAAGAGTTTTATTGCAGGCGAAGTAACTTCAGCATTTTGACAAGGGACTCAAATATGACTTCTTGAAACATCTTCTTTGTTAATGGGCCCATGGATCAACTGAGTGACAATTACAAGCCATCCAAATGGCGTCTTTTCATTGATTCATCGAAGTTAAGTTTAAAGCCAGTTTTATTACATAATGGTAACTCTTATCCTTCCGTCCCTATAGCTCATGCTGTCCAGATGAAAGAAACATATGCGAATTTGAAGATAGTTTTAAAAGCTATAAACTATGCAAAGTATGAATGGCAAATCTGTGGAGATTTAAAGGTCATAGGGTTACTCCTGGGAATGAAGAGTGGTTTCACCATGTTTTGTTGTTTTATATGTGAGTGGGGCAGTCGGGCTACAGAAACACATTATGAAGTAACTGCGTGGCCCGTAAGGAATGCTTTAATACCGGGTGAAAACAGTGTTAAGCATGAAGCATTAGTTAACCAAGACAAAATTTTGCAGCCACCAATTCACATTAAGTTAGGCTTAATGAAAAATTTTGTAAAGGCTTTGAAGAGAGACAGTAGGGGTTTTTGGTATTTGAAAGAAAAGTTTCCAAGAATAAGCGAAGTAAAATTAAAAGAAGGTGTTTTTATTGGCCCACAAATATGCAAATTCATGGAAGATAGGCATTTTGAAGAACTACTTTGCAAAAGCGAGAAAGGAGCATGGTTGGGATTCAAGACAGTGTGTAAAAATGTCCTAGGAAATACAAAAGCTGACAACTACAAGGAAATTATTGAGAATATGCTAATAATTTAGGGTACAATATGTCCTTAAAAATACATTTTCTGCACTCGCACTTGGATTTCTTCCCTCCCAACCTGATATTGGTGAGTGATGAGCACAGAGAACGGTTTCATCAGGATATAAGTGCCATGGAGAAGCGATACAGCAGAAAGTGGTCACCTAATATATTAACTGACTATTGTTGGCAGCTTGTAAGGGAGGTTCCTCATGTCAGCTACAAGTAGAAGTCTTCTTGAAAGTCTTTTTAAAAAAGTACCTACATATTGATTGCTAGTTCACTTTGACCATAATTTATGGATTCTGCATAACTTTTTCATTATAATGTTGAGCTATATGAAATTATTTCGCCTCAGGATTGATTACAATATTTTAATTGCATCTATGGTATGTGTTATTTTTTAATAACATTGAAACCAATTTCTCCAAAAAAGCAGTTCGTGATAGAGAATTTTGGATTTCAGATTTGAGTTCAGCATAGCTAAAATGTAGTCACCTACTTTCGTTTGAGTGCAAAAACAAAAGTTAAAATTTGTTCAGTGCGATTAGTTAGGTGAAGTCTGGAATGATTCCCAACCTTTCTAGAGCTTATGTTGCTCTGGTCTCTAGGAAATAATGAATGCCCAAGTTGTCTATATTTGTAGTCAGTTTGGTGGGCGGAATGGCCTGTTGCCACTCTGTGACAGGCTCAGGTCCCACACAGGAGGCGGTCTGGGAACCAGTGGACAAGTCTTATTCTGTCACTCAATATTCCCTTTCTTTTGTTCTGAATCACCTGTCTGAGATTTTTTAATGTCCCCCTTTGATTCCAAAACACAGTTGCCTTGACTTTAAAGGTAGACTGTGTTCTTTTTAATTTTCATGGCTAGAGAAAGTGGAATGCTGCCACTCATGTGATTGTTTGTCTCAGGTGTGAAGTGAAAAGCTCAGGTTTCAACAGCAGTGATTATTGAATCCAAAGGTTGTCAATTTTACCTGCAGTACCTGGGCAACCGAGCTTTGCTCAGCTTTTCTCTTCTTTTCCTTTTTTTAAACCGTGTTTTTGTTTGGGGAGAAGATACTTATTTAGATAAACTTTAAAAGCAAAATGTTAACTAAATATAAATTTTCATCCAAATTGTTGGAGCTATTTCTGTGATGAGACTTTAATATCCTGGCTTGTTTGTTGAAATTGGCCCATTAACAGAGAAATTATGGCCAAAATAAGGTTTCAACCAATTGTGACTGTTACAAGTAAAATTGTGCAGAATATATATACACACAAGAATTGCTTGTTTAAATATATAAGATAGCATTGAAGAAATTGGTGGGAAGCTTCAACATGTTTCATTTTGTGGTCTTCTGTTTGTATTCTTGGGACCCATTTCCTGCACAAATTCCAAAATTTGAACACTTCAATCAAACTCCAGTGAATGGTGCTTCAAGAAATCTCAGGAACAACAATGCAGAGCTCGAGGGTGAAAATAAATAAAAAGAAAGCTTGTTTTACACCAACCAACTTACTGCTGGTGTTTTTAAACACGCAAGCTGTGTGTGGACAATGTTTGAGAGGTAAAGCCGGAACTGAAAAATTCAATGCTATAGCCGGAAATTTAATGTCATACTGGCAAGTTGCCATGATAGCTCAGTGGTTAGAGCAGCTGCACGTGAAGTGGAAGATCCATGGTTCAAATCCTTGCTTTGGCATTGAATTTTTCAGTCTTGACTCTACCTCTCAAACAAGACTTTTTGAACTTTGAGGTGTCAACCTCTGACCACACCAAATAGCCGTATCATGACTCCACATACTCGTATTAAACCATTCAGCCATCAGAATATGTAATACTTGCATCATCATCATCTGAAACCACATATTGCACAATATGACTTTAGTTGCATAAAAAAGAGTAAAATGCATGCTTTTCATCAACACCCATCAGTATCCAGATGAAATATACAACGAACAGCTAAGAAACGCATCACCCATGATACTGGAAGTGTGGACAGAACTGTTTAACAAGTGCATATCGCAAGGAATGATCCCAGGCAGATGGAGATGTGCTATACAAGGCGAAGGGAGATGCAGGTGACATTTACACCTACAGGGGTATAGCAATGGAAGTAATGATGATGGAGGATGACAGAGATGGTGGACTGCCTTTTCCCTCAAGAACAATTTCGCTTTTGCAAACCATTGAATGCCTATAAAGAGACATTGAAGAAACAGTAAGTAGATCTGGAGAGAAACTACATGCAGTATTTGTGGACTTCACCAATTCATATGATATGATTAACAGGAGTAAATAATTAGAAAAACTAGCGACGGCAACCTGAGAGGAAAATCCAATAACAAGAATAATGAAACACAACTTGGCAAACAACAGAGTGCTGGTGGACGACAACATAACAATATCAGAACCAATAACACAAAGCAGAGGAGTGTTAAAAGGGGACCCAATGAGCCCGCACCTTTACAACATGGTGACAATGGATGTGATCGAGGCAACAGAGACAGACGAAGTGAAAATGTACATCTACACACATGATATCATGATGGATCAAAACGGGCCCTAATGACCTGGTTGTCAATGGGCACTTAAACAAAACTAACTCACTCACTGGATCAAAATCAATAGACAACCTACAAACGGGAATGAACAGACTAGCAGAACTAATACTCAACAGAGAAAAAACTGCAACACATACAGTAGGAGACACCATAAAGCTACAGGATGAACTGCTGAAAATGGTCAACAACTTCAAATACTTGGGTATAAAGTTGCAAGACCAACATCTGAAAATGGTAAACAACTTCAAATACCTCGGTATAAAGTTACAGGACAAACTGCTGAAAATGGTACACAACTTCAAATACCTGGGTATAAAGCTACAGGACAAACTGCTGAAAATGGTAAACAACTTCAAATACCTGGGTATAAAGCTACAGGACAAACCACTGAAAATGGTAAACAACTTCAAATACCTGGGTATAAAGCTACAGGACAAACCACTGAAAATGGTAAACAACTTCAAATACCTGGGTATAAAGCTACAGGACAAACCACTGAAAATGGTAAACAACTTCAAATACCTGGGTATAAAGCTACAGGACGAACTCCTGAAAATGGTAAACAACTTCAAATACCTGGGTATAAAGCTACAGGACAAACCACTGAAAATGGTAAACAACTTCAAATACCTGGGTATAAAGCTACAGGACAAACCACTGAAAATGGTAAACAACTTCAAATACCTGGGTATAAAGCTACAGGACAAACCACTGAAAATGGTAAACAACTTCAAATACCTGGGTATAAAGCTACAGGACAAACCACTGAAAATGGTAAACAACTTCAAATACCTGGGTATAAAGCTACAGGACAAACCACTGAAAATGGTAAACAACTTCAAATACCTGGGTATAAAGCTACAGGACAAACCACTGAAAATGGTAAACAACTTCAAATACCTGGGTATAAAGCTACAGGACAAACCACTGAAAATGGTAAACAACTTCAAATACCTGGGTATAAAGCTACAGGACAAACCACTGAAAATGGTAAACAACTTCAAATACCTGGGTATAAAGCTACAGGACAAACTGCTGAAAATGGTAAACAACTTCAAATACCTGGGTATAAAGCTACAGGACAAACCACTGAAAATGGTAAACAACTTTAAATACCTGGGTATAAAGCTACAGGACAAACCACTGAAAATGGTAAACAACTTCAAATACCTGGGTATAAAGCTACAGGACAAACCACTGAAAATGGTAAACAACTTCAAATACCTGGGTATAAAGCTACAGGACGAACTCCTGAAAATGGTAAACAACTTCAAATACCTGGGTATAAAGCTACAGGACAAACCACTGAAAATGGTAAACAACTTCAAATACCTGGGTATAAAGCTACAGGACAAACCACTGAAAATGGTAAACAACTTCAAATACCTGGGTATAAAGCTACAGGACAAACCACTGAAAATGGTAAACAACTTCAAATACCTGGGTATAAAGCTACAGGACAAACCACTGAAAATGGTAAACAACTTCAAATACCTGGGTATAAAGCTACAGGACAAACCACTGAAAATGGTAAACAACTTCAAATACCTGGGTATAAAGCTACAGGACAAACCACTGAAAATGGTAAACAACTTCAAATACCTGGGTATAAAGCTACAGGACAAACCACTGAAAATGGTAAACAACTTCAAATACCTGGGTATAAAGCTACAGGACAAACCACTGAAAATGGTAAACAACTTCAAATACCTGGGTATAAAGCTACAGGACAAACCACTGAAAATGGTAAACAACTTCAAATACCTGGGTATAAAGCTACAGGACAAACCACTGAAAATGGTAAACAACTTCAAATACCTGGGTATAAAGCTACAGGACAAACCACTGAAAATGGTAAACAACTTCAAATACCTGGGTATAAAGCTACAGGACAAACCACTGAAAATGGTAAACAACTTCAAATACCTGGGTATAAAGCTACAGGGCAAACCACTGAAAATGGTAAACAACTTCAAATACCTGGGTATAAAGCTACAGGACAAACCACTGAAAATGGTAAACAACTTCAAATACCTGGGTATAAAGCTACAGGACAAACCACTGAAAATGGTAAACAACTTCAAATACCTGGGTATAAAGCTACAGGACAAACCACTGAAAATGGTAAACAACTTCAAATACCTGGGTATAAAGCTACAGGACGAACTTCTGAAAATGGTAAACAACTTCAAATACCTGGGTATAAAGCTACAGACACAAGGAACCACATTCACAGAGCACATAAAGGACAAACTAGCATCAGCAGTGAAAGCCATGCATGATATCAAACACCTGAACAAAATATATCTAAAGACGGCGATGGAATTGTTCAAAGCAAAAATGGCACCGATAATAAACTACAGGCTGCAACTAATATGGGAGCACCTGACTAAAGGAAATTTAGAGAACATAGAGAAAGTGAAGGCAACATTCGTGAAGAAGATTGTGTGTTTATCAAAGTACTCACCTTCCAGACTGACATATGCAATGTACAGAGAGACAATGTGGATAGAACTCCAACTACAAATACTGCTACTGGCAACAGAGGCGTACAAGCAAACAGTGGACGAACACCAAATGAAAAAAGCTGAAATATGGGAAGTTTTCTGCATCACAGACGCAATGACCAAGGAAGACTGGAAGGGCCCAAACTATGAACTAAGGCATCTTCTAACGAGGTTTGCAGCACATGGTTTCCACCACTTGATATGTAAGGAAGAAAGACACCACGAGCTAGGCGAAGAATGTGTGTGCACCTTATGTAGGAAACAAGGCACAAGATACCACACGGAAGTGTGTGAAACGAGAACAGTATCCTTAAGAAAATTCTGCTAAGGGGACATATAGACAAAGCACAAGTGAAGTGAAACATGAAAGACGATAGATGGAACAAATACAAACAAACAGAACAAGCTGCACACAATATGTATTGTTTTAATGTACTTGTATAAGTGCACATTGTGCGACTTCCTAATTCTATTATCTTTAAATGAGCAATTCTTGTATATATATGTTCCACGGCTCTAACGATTTGGATCAAATTCTGTATTCAGATAAAGTTTTGCTTTTAAATTTGTCTGTATACGAGGTGGAAGGGAAGTCATTACATTAATTTAAACCAGTGGTACATCTCCATATTTGGAACACATTTTGTATGTTACGTTTTGTCTCTGACCATTTCCTGCAGATATTTTAGTTTTCTTGAAAACAAGCTGGCAACACTGCAGATTGTGTGGGTGTCACTTTCCCTAGCTCAGTACATAAACACAGTAATGGTGCTTCTTGAGAACACAAATACCCTGCCTTATCCTTCCGTGTTTACTGTGCGAATGTAGGCCAATCATAAGTGCTAGCTCCCAAAACATTAAAGCAAAAGCAAAAGTGCCTGAGCTGCTTACATTAACAAACCGGCTCAACTCTCTGACCAACCTTAGTGCAACATTGTCGACTTACTCCACATGTGAAAAAGCTGCTTGGAGTATTCACATCTTTTAAGTGATTAATTATTTTGAAACCCTGTGTAATTCCCATAATTACTACCGAAGCTATGTTAGAAATAAGTTACTCTACGTATCTTACAAGTAACAAACTGTTATCTTCGTACATTCCTGTGGAATCAAGCATCCAAGTTGGATAAAAAACCATTTATTTTTTCGAATTTGGCTGATCAAAGAACAAAATGCCATTTGACTTTTTTGTTTGTAATGCTTCTATGAAGCACATATTAGAAGGAATGTAATGACTGTATAAGGAAGGATTTCTATGAATGGCTGTAGACTAACCTGTTGGAATGATGCCCCTTCACTTTTGATGGACTGAGACGGGATTCCTTCAAACAATGTTCCAACCATAGCAGCAGGGCTTGTAATCTAAAACAAGAGAACTGCTGCAGATCTGAGCAAAGACTATTGTATGTATGTGTGTGAGAGAGAGGGAGAGAGACATACCTGAACTGAAGACGGGGCATGTTGGTGACCTGGTGGCTCACCGCTGTGCTGTGGCTGCTGGACCTGTTTATACACATACAATCAAGTATTAGCACTGGTCAACATGCAATCTGCATTATGTATATCAAACCAATTTTTATTTTCTCTACTGCTAAGTACAGGAAGTATTGTATTCCACCCAAAAATTCAAAGTCGAGATTTCACCGGAAATATATGTTTTGAGACCCCCTGAATCCAAAAAAAAAGCATTTTTAGAAAAAGATCTGTGTGTGTGTCTGTGGACAGCATAACTCAAAAACGAAAAGTAGGTTAAAACCCAAAGTTGGCGAGAGGTAGAACTGGAACTTAAAAATTCAATGACACAACTGGGATTTGAACCACAGACCTTCCGCTTACCGGACGGCTGCTCTAACCATTGAGCTATTGTGACAAACTGCCAGAATGGCATTAAATTCTCAAACCAGTTCGTATTTCTCCTGGTAAACCACAAAGGCAGTCTCACATCAGAGACAAATTACCCCAATGGTGACTTACTATTGTAAGTACTTTATGTCCCAGGATTAAATAACCTTCAGATGGCAATTATTATTTATTTATGCCAACAAACTTACTGTTGGTGTTTTTAAACACACAAGCCGTGTGTGGGCAAAGTTTGAGAGGTAGAACTGGAACTTAAAAATTCAATGCCACAACTGGGATTTGAACCACAGACCTCTCAAACTTTGCTCACACATGGCTTGTGTGTTTAAAAACACCAACAGTAAGTTTGTTGGCATAAATAAATATTAATTACCCAAAGTTGGTATTTAAGTTTGTCTTTCAAGGATGCAACACAAAGATTTTGAAGAAAATAGCCCCAACCTAAAATACCCTATAGTAGAAAATTTTGATTTTCTTGAAAATGGCTCTAACGATTTTGATTAAAATGTCAAGCATTCGACATATTTTTATGACAAATGAAATGTATATCTTGAATTTTCTGGCTATAGCCCCTGTAGTCGTATTTACTGTGGACTACTTTTGCATAACTGGTAAACCATTAGAGATAGACAAAATCTTACTGTACAAAAATGTTGTTAGCTAATGCTAGATTTCTGACAATGAAGTCATTAATCCTCTTGCTCACCAATATTTTTCACTAATGGATGGGGAACTAGAAGTGGCCGGGCATATTTGAAGGTGATCTCAATCCATTTCCTCTACAAAAAATGTTGTTGTTTTCTAGTGCCTTGCATCTGGCAATGAAGTCATTAGCATTTGTGCTTTCCAATATTTTTGAACTGTAGTTTCTTCTGATCTTAATGCTTCACAGGTCTTCAAGTGGTCTTCGTTCATTTCTGCTGGATCGTTACACAGGACACATATTGGTGAAGCTGAGATACCTATTCTGTAGAGATGACTTGCTAAGCAGTCGTGATTTGTCGGTAGACGGAAGGCTGCAACCGCTGTTTTCCTTGGTCTCTGGGGGATTATATCTGGGTTGGAAAGTAGTGTAATCCATTTTTTATCTTTGGCATTTGTTTCTATTTCTTGTAGGTATGAATGAGAAAATTTTTTAATGATCAAGCGTTTTATTGATTGGAATTGTGATGAAATTTGCCTAAAGATGTCCCCACCCGGAGATCCGATTGGGGGACAGTTTTTACTCCGGAATGTTTATCTTTAGGACTCATACTCATGTACGTGGCTTTCATGTAACTGTTTTCTTAACGGGCACCAGTTTTACAATGTGGCAGTTACATCACCCGACTTAAACCAACGGGTCCATTGGACCTAGCCGGGAGGACTAAATAGGTGGTATTTAGATCCACCGACCTTCCCCTCATGTGCCTCTGAGGGACGCTGTTGTGCTATGATAGGCCAGCACATATGTAAATGGCATTTCCTCCATTTTAGATGAAACAGTTATACCGCTGTGATTCGGTCCCCAGAGCCTCATCTGTTAAAAGCAGGGTGCACCACGGGCAGGATGAGGATGGGAATTGGGTAGGAGAGGCTATAGGAGGCGCATCACTACCCCTTAGTAGATCTTACTAAAATACACAATATATGTCCAAATAAATTTTCTTGTAGGGTGAACCATTTTGGGGATATTCCTTGTTATGTGTGCGAGTTTCGGAAAACTTAAAACTTTTGTGAAATGGAACATCGTTGTTCATTTTTTATATGCTAAGTGTGCAAAGAGAATGGAATCTCGAATTTTTAAAAGATTTGACTATTGCACAAAGCCTACCGTATTCTAATATTCTGCTTGTACCTACAAGGAAATAAGCAATAAGATAATTATGTACAAATGTTTATTTTAACACAAAGAAGATATAGGAATAAGAGTTTGTAAGAATGGTTAGTACAAGAGTAGAGAAAGTCATGTGAGTGCAGCACATCAGATTTTTAAATAAGTACTCTAGAGCAGCATTGTCCAACTTGGCACCTGTGATGTATTGTTCTGGCATCCTTCATAAAAGCAAATTTCTACTCTGATGATTTCTAATACTAAATCAAATTTCAAGACAAAACTATTTCCTTCCCAATATCCTTCCAGTAAACACCCATGAAGTATGTTTTTGTACAGCTAAAGTTGTATTCATTACTTCCCTACTCAGTGCTTTCCCTTTTTCCTCTCAAAAGAAGGGTACTTGCCCTAACGATGGCTGTGACAGCGCCCGTGCCTCCTCAGGCCTGAGTTATAAGAAAGTTAGACAGCACTGCTCTAGAGACATACGAGGGTCATAGTGAAAGCAATAAGTAACAATTTTTAACCCTTTCACTGCTGAGATATTTGGCACATATGCCATTCATCCTTAATTACTGAACCGGTTTTCATATACCTTTCTGAGACACCACAGCCGAAGCAATTCGGATAGCTGTGAAGGTTAAGGCAATATCCAATGAACTGCCCAATCATTCAAATCCCAGCAACTGCAGTCAAATGTGCCTGTGGTAAAGGAAGGGGAGGGCCCAAGTAAAAGAATTGGTGTAACGGCACACTTAGAAGCTGAAGGGGTTACATTTGACTGTAGTTGCATGGACTTTGCTTTCTTTCTCAAAAAAGGATTACTAGTTCTATTGTGAAATTTAATATTTTAAATGTATATTTTTGCAAAAGGAAATGGCTGCAAATACTTGAATTCAATTTATTTAGGTTAGGAGTATTAAAAAATTCTACTTTTTATTTTTAGATATGTTGTTGTTGTTAGCTAATGCTGGATTTCTGACAATGAAGTCATTAATCCTCTTGCTCTCCAATATTTTTCACTGATGGATGGGGCACTAGAAGTGGCTGGGCATATTTGAAGGTGGTCTCTTTTTTTTTTTTATTTTTTATTTTTAGATATACCAAGCACATTATTGTAATCTACAGACTTTCCTCTCCATTTCTTTGCACGCATTTTTGCCATTGTTCTGCAAGTTATGTTAGAACTCTGTTCCAGCTGTATGAAGACAGACACACCGCTTTTTGAATATCTGTACCATTTCATAGAGTTGACATTGCACCTGTTGCTTAACAGAACCAAAAAGATGGTAGTCAGGACTGTAGGGAGGACGTGGAAGAGTTTCCCACCCAAATGTTCTGATCTTCTCCATTATGACGTGGGCAGTATGAGGACGTGCATTATCCTGTTGTAGGGCACTTATTGCACAATGCACAATGGAGCATCTGAAGTGTTTGGATATAGGAGGCAGCATTTATGGTTTGTCCAGGTTCAAGAACATAATCACAATGCAACCCTGTGAATCCCAGAAGATGCTATCTATAATCTTCTCAGCAGATGGCACTATCTTCACCTTCTTCTTTGATAGCAAATCCAAATGATGCCATTTGATACTCTGGTGTTTTGTTTCAGGCAATAATGGAACCAGTTTTCATCACCTGTCACAATAGTCTGATTTCATCCACAGTGATACACCTATCTGCTATAATGATCCATGGGGGCAGTGTGCAGGCAACCACTACAAGGCTCATCTTGGATTTAAACCAAAAAGGTAAGTTGTTCACTAACACTACACAACACTTACTTATAATTTACTGGCAAGTAAGTGTTGTGTAGTGTTAGTAATTAACTCACCTTTTTGGTTTAAATTGATTATTACAACAGTGTTTTCAAACTTCCAAGAAAGAAGATACTCATCTTGGATATGTTTTCCCATTTTTGAAATGCTTCATCCATTTCCTAAAACTGCTAGCACCCATGCAGACATTGAAGTTCTAAGGTGAATTTCAGCACCAGATTTTCCCTCTTTAATAAGGAATTCAATTACAGCACGCTGTCGAAATGAAACACTGGTGTCTGCCATTTTAGAAATAATTGCTGTTGTCACATGAAAGAAGCTAATGACATCACAATATGGCAACATGTGGTGTAAATTATTATTTATTTATGCCAACAAACTTACTGTTGGTGTTTTTAAACACACAAGCCGTGTGTGGGCAAAGTTTGAGAGGTAGAACTGGAACTGAAAAATTCAATGCCACAACTGGGATTTGAACCACAGACCTTCCACTTACGAAGCGGCTGCTCTAACCATTGAGCTATTGTGACAAACTGCCAGAATGGCATTAAATTCTCAAACCAGTTCGTATTTCTCCTGGTAAACCACAAAGGCAGTCTCACATCAGAGACAAATTACCCCAATGGTGACTTACTATTGTAGGTACTTTATGTCCCAGGATTAAATAACCTTCAGATGGTAATTATTATTTATTTATGCCAACAAACTTACTGTTGGTGTTTTTAAACACACAAGCCATGTGTGGCCAAAGTTTGAGAGGTAGAACTGGAACTTAAAAATTCAATGCCACAACTGGGATTTGAACCACAGACCTTCCGCTTGCCGGGCGGACGCTCTAACCACTGAGCTACTGTGACAAACTGCCAGAATGGCATTAAATTCTCAAACCAGTTCGTATTTCTCCTGGTAAACCACAAAGGCAGTCTCACATCAGAGACAAATTACCCCAATGGTGACTTACTATTGTAAGTACTTTATGTCCCAGGATTAAATAACCTTCAGATGGTAATTATTATTTATTTATGTCAACAAACTTACTGTTGGTGTTTTTAAACACACAAGCCGTGTGTGGGCAAAGTTTGAGAGGTAGAACTGGAACTTAAAAATTCAATGCCACAACGAACTGGTTTGAGAATTTAATGCCATTCTGGCAGTTTGTCACAATAGCTCAATGGTTAGAGCAGCCGCCTGGTAAGTGGAAGGTCTGTAGTTCAAATCCCAGTTGTGGCATTGAATTTTTAAGTTCCAGTTCTGCCTCTCAAAAATGTGGTGTAAAGTCTACAGCTCTTTTTGTTACTTTGTTGGATATTGAATTTTAGCAATAGATTGCTCACCACTTTCAGTATGATCCTCATACTAAGTTTTTATCTCTGACAGGAATCATCCTGTTGTAAACAAGTAAGAGGCTGTGGTCATCTCAGCTGATGATGCTTGCCACAGCTGCAAACAAAACGTCTGGGAGAGGAATGAAGGAGCCCAGTGGACCACAGCCTCTTAGCCCGGAAGCATGTTTTACTAATTAAGACTCAAGGTGGCTGTTGTGGTAATACTTTGTGGCTTGGTTCATGATATATTCTCCAAACTGCTCATAATAAACAGCAATCCGGGAATAATGGTATGCTGGTTGACGTTTACTTCCTGTCCAGCATAAAAAGCAGTATAAGGAGAGTCAGTAAAACAGTCACAGCAACCAAGTGCAAAGGAGAATCAAGGTCATCTACCTCACACCAATATGTCACAATACAACTCATGGCAGTGGACAGCAAAAACAAACACCATTCCACACAGTTCCAGAAACTTTTTGACCTGCAGGAGCCTCTTTACAAGAGAAGCTGAGAAATTTCAATTTCCAGAAAAATTGCCGGTAGTAAAGAGACTATATAAGAGAGCTGGTACAGACAGAGGAATGTTAGTTTTATTTTCAGAGTGAGTTGAACAGTGTTTGTAAAGTTAGTGTTACAGCTGTGAGCTGCAAGGTCATGAGTTGTGAATTGTGATTCCGTTTTAGAAGAAATAACATGACATAAAAAGTAACTGGGGTATCGTTTATCACAATACCATCAAGGCCAGGCTACTTTGACATAGCTGAAGGTCCACTGCATACTTTATGGAAGAACTTAGCCATCATTTCCACAAGGCGACCAGCTGTGAATCCTCGTGAAGTTGTATTGCCACAAGAATAGAAGCACACAAGGATAAACTGATTTATATGGGGCAATATTTATCCCCATTCTTTTTTCATAATATGGTTAAAAATAAGCCAGATAATTTTAAATTATAGTTACTAGACTGTAAATGCCAAAATAGAAATAGTAAGACACAGTTTTTAATGTGTTCCCAAGGCAACTGATTATCAACTAAATATGAATTGGTTAACTGTGACTAGTATGCTGAGTCTAATACATTCATAGTAGTATTGATTTGTCAAAAGTAAAGTCATCATCTTGTTCTTTAAACAGCTTGGCTAATTGTTAAACCCAAGGATTGAAAACATTTGATGCGTTCACATTAACCTTAAGACTTTACTTGTTATTTTATGTCAATCAACTTACTGATGATTTTAAACACACAATCCCACAGTATTAAAAGAGATTCCTAATTTAAAGGCAAATGGTGCTCCGAGTTACAGGATTTAGTTCAGAAACAAGGGCCTTAACCTTTGGAATTATCTCCATGTGATTGGTGCCAGTTATGGATTTGCCTGTTTCTTGTGCTACGGAAAAAGACCTGATCTGGCCTCACTTTTTTGTTAACCGCACATGAGATCTCTTTGTTGGATACAGTAAATCCACGTCTCTTGCACTGCTTAATAATCTAGGAATATGAGTGTTTTGCATCAGAAAGGGTACTAATGTACTCTTCCAAGCATTGCTCTACTTTATGCTGCTTTCAAGCAACAGGAATGAGAGCACACAACTGAACCAACACAAGATATACTAATAGAACTAATAGAGTATACTGATACTGCTGTACTTTCCTTTGGTTCTGTAATCTTCAGCGCAGAGCTAGTGTATCCGTCTAAACTTGTTACCTCCGTAACACCTGAATCAGCATTCAACTTGAGACCTACTTTGTTCAGAGGGGGTCATATGATATAGGAAGGTAATACATATTTAAGAATAACTATTTAATAGTGTATAATAGTATCAGTCTTTCTTTCAGAATTCATGAGCACAAAACACATCTGTGTAGGAAACAATTAATGATGAGGTTTAACAGAGAGTACAGAGATGTATCTCTCAAAGAAATTATTGTCTCTACCATAATGTTGTAAAGAAACAAAACTTATAAATAACATAAATGCTTGTGAACTAAATAGATCAAATAAATATGAGGAAAATTGATTCCAAGTATTGAGAAACACACTGCATATTGCAGTATAAATTGTAAAACAGAGCGGAAACTGTGGAAGACAGAATGTGATTAAACTGAGTGATATGTTAGGATCCGGATAGAAGTAATACCAGTTACCAGTGTGAGCATGGCAAAGCTTGGTGTACATGATTAAATATGGGAAAGAAATGAGCAAAATATGAGAAATGCCACAGGAAGGAGGGCAAAAAATACAGGTGATAAGTTAAGTCCATCTATTGAGTCTATACTGCTATTTCAGAATATGATTGATAACTTATCAGTTGTATTTTCTGCCGTCCTTTCTCCTCTCCAAATTTATCCTCAAAGTATTTTCTCTATACCTCTAATATCTTTCTTTCCTGTTGTTGATCTTACTTATCTCAAGATCACTATGATTTCTCAAATTATCTTATTAAACTTCTAAATGATGAACTTGTTTATTCATTAACAGTACTTACTAATTTATGCTAGAATACAGTATTTTTCCAGAATATTTAAAGGTAACAATAACCACTCCGCTATATAAGAAAGGAAACAAATGTGACCCAGATAATTATAAGCCAATTTCATTAATACAAATACTCTAAAAACTTATTGAATACTGCTTATATAAACAACTCTCCCACTATTTTGAAAGCAATTTGGTTTTGGGTCTAAACTCTCTACCGTAAAAGCCATTTAGAAGATAATCAACTACATGTGTGAATGAATGCCTTGAAGACAACCGCATCTGTAATTATACAATGTTAGACCTTAAAAAAGCATTTAACACTGTATCACACGAGACATGTATATCAAAGCTAACACATTATGAACTAACAAGCTGTACAATAAATTGATAAATACACACCTCAATAATAGATATCAAGCACAAATCATTAATAATGAAATATAAAAATTCTTGCCTATTAAATCAGGAGTTCTACAAGGCTCCATTTTGTGTCCATTCTTACTCATAATCTACATAAATGATCTTCCAAAATATATCCCATGCAAAACAATATACACTGATGACACAACACTGATAGCTTCCAACAAGAGTAAAGACACAGTTTTGAACATTAATATACTAATGACAAAAACGGCTGAAATGTGGATCAAAGTAAATTCATTGCAACTTAATAAGCAAAAAGTTGAACAATTCCTTTTTAATTTAAGTCTAAAAAGTCAAGATAATAAGTATGTAAAACTCTTATGTCTTTATCTTGATCAAAAGTTAAACTGGGACCATCATATAAATTATATTTGCAATAAACTCGCACAGATAACATTTCTGCTGTATAAACCCAGGATGAATATAAGCAAGAATTGACTCATACATTCCTGTTATGCATTTTTCCATTCATACTTAACATACTGCATTCTTTTCTGGGGAAATTCTATAGAAGCAAAAGTAGCTTTTAAATGGAAAAAAGGCAACTTAGAAGTATGCTATGGCTGCCTACATTAGATTCATGCAAGGAATATTTTAAATTATTGAAACTCATGACAGTACCAGGATCATATGTATTTACCTTATTGATTTTTATATTTTCCTCTGCTTCGACTTTTCTAAAGAAGCCTCCAGTATTTTTATCTTTAACTTTCATTTCTATCTCATTCCCAAAATCTTCTCATTCTTTAACTTCTGCTTCCCTCATTACATTATTAATTTCTTTTTTCTACATATACTTTATCTATCCTCCTCTCTTCTACTTTGTTTATATCTTTTCCATGCCTCTTTCTTTTATTTCCTAATTCCATCATGGAGTTTTATCCATTTTGGTGTTTAATATTATTATTTTTCCACATAATGAGTCTATTACTAACTTGCAGAACTGGTTCCATATTTTATCCAGGTCCTGTCTCTCCATATTTTACTCCTCCTCCTGGAATTTGGTATGTAGTTCTTGGTGTTTCTATCTTTTCTTCCTTTAGAAGTTCAATTATTTTGATCTTTTTAAATTTCTTTACCCGCAGATTATGTTACTGAAATAAACTCGCAAACTAATCTTCAAATATGTTATAATCAAACCAATCACACTTTGCAATTATATCTTGCATCAAGTGGTCCAACTTCTGACCATATGTTCCAAAGTTTTTTGGATTGACAATATAGTGTACTTGTACCAGTTTTCCTTCTGCATTCCAATAGAACATAAATTAATTGCAGGTCTTTATAGAATTTGTTATTTTCCCTGCATATTTGGTTCCCCTCCTTGTTATAACTTTGCTGGTGCCTGGATCATCAATAATGTTTGTCTCATAATAGATAAGTCCAAATGTTCTCTCTTGAACATCTGCTTGTAGATAACCAAAAATGTATTTATATTTCCTTATTCACTGCTGTCCTTGAAAAAGAAATATTTTGTGCCATTTTTTCAAACAAAATGGGGTGACCACACAGAAGCAAAATCAGTCAATTGTCCAGGACAATAATTTCCTAAACAAGTGATCGTATGGCTCACCCAACCCAGATATGCAGTTACGGAAATGGCCAAGCAATGTGATACAAAACCATCTTTTTCTGCAGATGTAGAAACTGTTGTATGTCCTGGGGTACCCTGGTGTTTTCAGTTTAATGTGTTCAATGTATGCTATACGTGAAATTAAGAACCACAACATGGAATAGCTTTTTATATGATTTGGTAGACTACCTAATTTACTGTTTATTAAAAGTAGATATAAAAACTAGTTTTTTGAGGAGCAGAGTGACAAGCTCTTTCACTAAAAGCTTGTATTAAGGTCTCATTGGAGCAAGTACAATATGAATAAGCTTGAACTCAGCTTTCGTGTTTCCTATCCATTTTATACCACCTAAAAATGAAGTAACACCAGTTTTACTTCAAATTTATACTGAAGTAACTTTGTGATAGTGCCATTTTGACACAATGTTACACACAACTTCTTCCACATTTTCTTTTTCTTAAGATATATATTTTAAGAAAACGTATACAGGAATATTAAAGTTTTACACACAAAATTGTGAGGTTAGCTTTTAAAGTTCAGTTGAATTGTTTTCTTATGTAATGTAATAAAGTTTCCACATTTCCTTAGTTAATCTGTTTCTGTTTACTTACAAAAAAACAGAGTCAGCTTAGGTTCCTACTGCTCTTATACCTCAAGAATCTGCCATGTAAAAGTATCACTGTCCACTTACATAAATTCAAACAGGTTCCTCATTGTCCCCCTAAATTTAAATAGGCTTTTATATGTCTTATGTTGGGTTGCAAGAAAGTACTTAGAGATTTCTTTAGTGCTAAAGTGTTCATTTGCCTCAGAAATGAGTTGCATGACCGATCTACAATACTATTCAATCACTAAAGATTGAATCTCAGATCTATAAACAGTTAGAGAACGACTGCCATTATGTTTTCATCGCATCGCTTTTCTCTCAATTTCTTCATATTATAACATCCTCAGATACAAGCAAATAAAACTGTTGTATGCATTGAAGTCGATTGATATATATAGAATTATAGTTTAGTGCCATGAAGTGTTGTATTTCTATTCTGTTCTTCAATATATAATCTTGTCTAACAAGGAGGTTATACTGGACTGAGTGTATTTTGTTTAAGATTGTGTATGTCCTGAAAACCCTTTTTCATCACAAAATACTTTTTATCAGCATTTTTAATACTGATACATGTTTCTAATTTTGACAAGCTACCATACCCAATGCAATAAAATGAAAAACTTCCTTTTCCTTGTTTTAATGTTTGCGATATGAAGTGTTTTAGCAAAATATAAGACCTTAACCTACATTTCTATCCACACCGAGGAATTTTAGATATAGTTCAATACCTTTCAGGAATATGACAACATACAATTTAAACTAATATTTAAATTCTCCACACGAACATTTATGGATATCTTGCACGTGGTGGAATTACAGAGTGAAAATCTGACTGCAAGAAACA
This sequence comes from Tenodera sinensis, assembly GCA_030765045.1. Taxonomy (NCBI): domain Eukaryota; kingdom Metazoa; phylum Arthropoda; class Insecta; order Mantodea; family Mantidae; genus Tenodera; species Tenodera sinensis. The sequence goes on from CM060971.1 coordinate 24,510,246, forward strand.
TGTACGTACATACATACATATGTCCATATTGTTACAAAATCAGCTGTTGGTTACACAGAACCAAGCATTTGTTGATAACCCTTCGTTATTACACAACAGGAGCCTTTCAGAATGTGATAGATCATATTCATAAGGCAATTATTTAAGAACTGTGAGACAGGGGTTCTATGATTAGCAATTTCTCCAATTAGGTGTTTATTTCTTTCAGGCTTGTAGGCTGTGGTTTAGAAGGCATTGTAGATACCAACGTTTTGCCAAGTACTGCGCTTGGTATCTTCAGGCTAAGACGATCTGTTGTCTGCACTGGTCAGAGTTTGAATGTGAAAGCAGAGAGAGGGATGTGGAAGTGACGTCCGTTAATGACCGTTGGCACTCTTATATGGTGGGGATGGGCGGAAAAAAAAAACATATTTTCTTATTTAACGACACTGTCAATTGCCAGGATCACATCAGCGTCGCCGGTGTGCCGGAATTTCGTCCCACAGGAGTTCTTTTACATGCTAGTAAATCTACTGACATGGAACTGTCGTTTTTTAAGCACACTTAAAAACCATCGGCCTGGGCCGGGTTTGAACCCGCGACCTTGGGATCAGTAGGCCAGCGTCTAACCAACTGAGCCACCCAGACCGACAGGGGAGGGGAGGGGGGGTGGGGCATTGTTGGTTGACTAAGGTGGTGATTGGCTTATATCAGTTGGCAGGCGAGGTGTAGGCAAGGCAGGGTTTTATTACAGCTGTTGTGTGTGTCTGAAAGTTTATCTAAGACCGATCGGTATCCAAGCTTTCTGTGCCCAGAGTGCTTCTTGCTTACGACTGAAGTTGTCTTTGTGTTTGCAGATTTCTACAGCTTCCCTTTGTAGTCAGGCATGGTAGTTAACTGTAGAAGACAGGACTTGGGCTTCTTTAAGGTTGACATCATGGCCTAATAATAAGGCGTAACTGTGTCTGTGACTTTATTTTATGCTATTCTTTATTTCTGAAATTAATGCTGACAATATGTTATTGTTTTAAGAGAAAAGTTTACTTCTATTCCTTTTATTCTACACTTTGGCTTGCAGAAAACATGAAATTACTTTATCAACAAAATTAGAAGTGCAACCCTGAATACATGGCAACTGCTTGTTGCAACTCACTGAAGTTTCGAGACTTCACCAGCTTACACAGTCATTAACTGAAGAAAGGAGCAGCTTTAGTGCAACCCGGTATCACTCTGACAAAGTAGTTCCTTACAGTTTACCCATTTTCACACTTGAAAGGTACAATATGCCCTGTTTTTTGTATGAGGAAGTACATTTTACATTCCATATCTCAAATAAACAGCCAGTTCTTGAATGTAATTGGGTATTTGTTATTGTACACTACATGAACCTGTCATGTAGCAAACTTGGTTCTCACCTTTCACTTCAGTAGTCCCGTCTTTTTGAAGTGTGTTGGTCCCAACCTTTTCATGAACTTTTCTCGCTGAAATATTTTATAAGTTCTAAAATTCCCACAATCCTACTGTTATTACTTATGCTTTTTCCCAACATTTTACTTCTCAGAGTAATGGAGGATTTAATCAAAAGGGTGAACACACTCTAGATACTCTGTGCTAGCTTATAAAACAAATTAAGAATTGAACATATTCAACTTACTGCAAAGGATTAACCCTTTCATGCCTGAATTATTTTGCTACTTATGCCATTCTTCCTCTAATTCGAAACTGGTTTAGATTAGGCAGTCTGGAACACCTTCAGCCTGCTGGCTTGAATAGCCATGATCGTTAAGGCAACACGTAGTGCACTGGCCATGCACTCAAAGCCTGAGGTTGTGAGTTTGAGTCTCGGCAACCGCAGTCAAATGTGCCTGTGGTAAAGGACGGGGAGGGCCCACGTAAAATAATCGGTGTGATGGCACGCGTGGATGATGACGGGGTATCATTTGACTGCGGTTGCATTGATCTTGCTTCTTTTCTTATTAAAAAAAAACACTGCAATATAAATTGTAAAAAAAAAATAATTTTTTACAATTCAAAACGTCTCAAATATGTATTTTTAATTGGTGACACACAGTATAACAAGAATATAGTAGGAAAAAAGAAGTTAAAACTAGTACAAGTAGAAAAAAAAGCCTATGCATCTTATAATACACACCAGGCATGAAAGGGTTAAACAGAATAAAGAAAACTGGAGACAACATATAGAGAGGATGAACAAAGATAGATTTCCTAGAATAGTGACCAACTATGTTCCTGCCGGTAAAGGCGACATAGGAAGACTGAGAAAGAGATGGGGACAAAACGGATCCACGGGTCCAAACTTCTGATGATAATCAAGAGGCATGTGTGTGTATGCACTATACTACTTGCAAACGTTAAAGGCATGTGAACGCTGGCCAATGCTCAAGTGGAGTGCTGTTGCCAAGCGTAGTGCGTGTACTGGCAGAGGTTCTGTACATAAGAGCACGTTCAGGCACGTGCACACATTTGGCAGCACTGGTGGGAGGGGCAAGCTTAGGATTCGCTGGAGTGTGCAGTACGACCTGCCTCCATATGCCTTTAACTTTTGCAAAGATTATAAGTGGTTGTTTGGTGATGCATGGGTAGTTTTTGAAGTTTAATGTCAAATTAATTAATATATCTCCCCATTCTTTATAAAATTATTATACAATTCTCTAAAAGATTATGGTGAATTTTCCCATTTACCCTTAGAGCTGTCTTACCCAGTATTAGATAGGTACATTTTGCTTGTTTTTTAGTTTCTCTAAAAACTGATCTAACTTAATAATAATAAGTATTTCCGGGGAAGGCCGCGTCTTAATTGTATAGCTCTACAAAGTAGGGTGAAACGTTGGCAACAACAACATAACCAAGACGCGGCCTTCCCCGGAAATATTATTATTATGGATACTGGCCGCCGAAGCTTACGTAAGTTACTGATCTGACTTGTTACTCTCTTTACAGAACAAACCAGTTATGGCACATTTTCTGCTGATTTTACACCATTTTTGGATATAAATGCTTTTCTCCACATGTCTATCCCTTTACATTCAATGTTCAATATCCTCCTTATGGCCTCACAAGGGACACTGATCCTGGAGTATACCATTTGTAAAACCTTTTAAACTCCGAACATGCAATACCTTCTTGTTCCTCTTTATTTACCCTGTTTCCCCCTTTGCTATGATCTTTTTATCTGAAATATCCGTCAGGAAACTGCCAGCACTACGGCAAGTGATGGATAGTTTCCTAAAGAGGCGCCAACAATGTATGGACAATGACGGTGGCCAGTTTCAGTATGCTTTAATTGTATTGGTAAGTAAAGCCTTTAAAATGTTGCATTGTTTCATCCGCGCTGTCCTATGACAGCGGCAGTCGGCGACGAGCGCAGAGGACACGTACAGACAAAACACTGTGCAGCTATAAGGAGGGACAGGTGACTTTGCCAGGGTTAATATCTACTCCCTAAGCACTTCACAAGGTTACTTTATGTGACTCATCATTTCTAAATGCCTCAAATTGACCACAATGTGCCAAGAGCGCTGCTCTTACCATTAGGTAACATAAGCTTAGGTCTCAATTTGCATGCTCGAATGAGCGAGTCAACTGGAGCAACCAAATCATTAAACATTGACAATTCTGTTAGCATACCTGTCTTTGTTCCTGTGGCTGCATAAGCTCCATCTCCGTCCCTTTCATCCATACCAGTCCTCAGCTGCGTAACGAAATAATAAGCCTTTATTTAACAGTAATCGTAAACAGTAGAAATGCCCGCCACTTTTACCTTGAGATACCCACCTCTGTATAATGAGCTCATATATACGTCGCAGCGAAGTGCTACTATTCTCTAGAGACATGTGCTTCTTAATGTTTTCATTCATATTTACAAGGATTTTCCTACGAATGTACACATCACGTCAAACCCTCACAAAAACGTGTCTTCTGCCATTCATCTACCTATTGACTTCACTGCACACCTGATTCATTTCCTAGATTCTCTTTTCTGTGCGGTCATCCGGTGGTTTGAACCTGGTGAGGTTGGGTGGTCAGTGGTCGCTGCCTATGTTATAATTTTACTGTTTTGATTACGCACTGCGTGAATACCGTTAGGGTTATATCACTACAGTTATATGAGACGAAGCATAGATTTTTATCTAACCACGGGCCCTTCCACACTACACTCACTAAACTGTGTAATATTTATGGCAAAAACTAGGAACGAAATCAAATACCACCTATATCCACCGTCTGAAACCACACTGTGTAAAACCTAGGAACTTTACGGTATACCAATGCGGTTTATCAGGTAATTCACAAGCAATTCCACAGTCCAGTTTGGAACATCAAAATATTCTGAGTAGTTAGCCAGAAACAAAATTCACAAATGGGAAAACCCATCTTTAAAAAAAAGCACATGTATTAATACAAATCCTACAAATAGAAATATCAGAAAAAGGCTTCTTAGGGCCTTTCAATTAGGTACAAAAACAAATCTTACAAAGGCTAAGGAAGAAATTTGCAATCTACTAACCGCATGCAAAGCAATAATGGCTGTGCGATTTTACAGAAGAACAAGAATCGTTTGAAGATGAAAAACTCCAAAAGAGCTTCCAGATTTAATTGCCGAAGTAGAACTTATGAATCTACGGAGCTGTTAAATGCGTTCTATCGTGGCTAACGAAAAAGCCACACTTACTCTCATATGATGTAATATGCGGTTGCTATTCGTAGTCTTCGTTCATGAATGCTCTTTCAAGGGGCCAAGTATTATCCCATTTCGGATATCTCCCGAGCACCCGAGTAATTGAGAGTGTGGCGGTTCCTAGTGGAGAATTCCAGTGATGTTCTTTGTTTGACATCCTAGTTTTATTTTCTATGTTGCCTACTAGGTGTTCTGTGCTATGTTGCTATCTTTTGTTTTTACTTTTTTAAAAATGAATAATTGGTTTGGTAACACGCATCATCATAAGGTTATTCAAAAAATCGCATAAAAAACCATATTGGTGACCTCCGACGATTAGATTACCGAACGAGAAAGTGAAGTAAAAAAAAAAAAAACATGGACAACACGGGCGACAGAACTGAAGGGCCGCTAACCACAACATCAAACGAAACGGAACTTGCACATGTTTCAGTGAAGATTCCGCCGATCTGAAAAAGAAATATTAACCCTTTCAGTACGGAGTGATTTTGTTACTTATACCGTTCTTCCTCTAATTCGAAACCTGTTTAGGTTAGGCGGTCTAGGACACCTTCAGCCTGCTGGCTTGAATAGCCATGATCGTTAAGGCAACACGTAGTGCACTGGCCACGCACTCAAAGCCTGAGGTCGTGAGTTCGAGTCTCGGCAACCGCAGTCAAATGTGCCTGTGGTAAATGGAGCTTCTACTTGAAGAAACCATACCTTAACCCTTTCAGTTCCAGTGTCCATGATCATGGACATAAGACATTTTTTTCCTATTTGTAATAGTTTTAACTGTTTAATTTCAAGATACAGCCGTTTATCGTAACATTATCACTGAGGGACATATGGTAGCGACACAAGCACGACGATTACCTCCAGACAAACTGAGGACAGCCAAAGCAGAGTTTCAGCAGATGATTAACATGGCAATGTGCCAACCGTCAAAGAGTGCTTGGGCAAGTCCCCTCCATTTAGTACAAAAGAAAGATGGTTCCTGGAGGCCCTGTGGAGACTACCGAGCTCTCAACATCACCAAGCCAGACAGATACCCTAAACCTAATCTTCCAAGATTTCAACAGCCAATTGGATGGGAAACTAATATTTTCAAAGATAGATCTCGTCAAAGCCTATCACCACATACCTGTACATCCAGATGATATAGGCAAAACAGCAGTGATAACTCCACTTGGGTTGTTCGAATTCTTACGTCTTCCATTCAGACTTAGAAATGCAGCCCAGCCTTTCCAACGATACATGGACACTATACTGAGAGACTTCAAGTTCATCTACTGCTACATAGATGACACCCTAGTAGAATCACAAGATGAAGCAGAGCACAAGAAACACCTTCATTTGCTATTTGAGTGCTTGAGCAAATTCAACATTAGAATTAACTTGAGCAAATGTATTTTCAGTTCCACAGAAGTACCATTCCTGGGATATGATGTCTGAAAAAGGAATCACTCCACTACCTGAACGAGTACACATCTTTGTCAACTATCCGCTACCTGCTACAATTAAGGAACTGTAGATTTTTTGGCCTCATTAACTTTTATAGAAGAGCACTCCCAGACTCGGCGAGCAAACAAGTCGAGCTTTGTAACCTTCTCCATGGTGCCAAGAAGAATGATAACAGAAAAATTGAGTGGACCCAAAGTCTCCAAAAAGCTTTTGATCTCCTAAAAGACAGCCTAGCAAATTCATCACTTCTGGCTCATCCATCCTCAAATTTACCCTTAATTTTGATGGTTGATGCATCAGATTTTGCCATTGGTGCATCTCTACAACAAATCAAAGCTTTCTTCTCCAGGAAACTTACAAGTGCAGAGAAGAAATACTCAACCTATGACAGAGAACTCTTAGCAGCCTATTCTGCTGAGAAGCACTTTCAGTATATGCTAGAAGGACGTAACTTTCCTATCTATACTGATCATAAACCACTCACCTTCATGTTTAAACAACGTCCAGAGAAATTGTCTCCATGTTAGATCCGGCAAATTAGTCTGATTGGACAGTTCACTACGGACATATGTTATACTGCTATAAAAGAAAATGTCGCAGCTGATGCTTGTTCATGAATGCTTTAATCACTATTCCTGCAGCTATTACAATGGAACAAATTGCAGAGAATCAACAATGTGACGAAGAGCTCACACACCTCAAGAAGTCAACGTCACTTACACTTCAAACAATAATATTACCAAATGGTAAAGAACTTGTTTGTGATGTATCTGATGGTATGGTTCGACCATATATACCTCACCAGCTCCGACAACTTTCAACATGATGCACAATCTAGCAAACCCTGGTATTCAAGCTAATATCAATTTAGTCAGAAAATGCTTCATTTGGCCATCACTAAAGAAGGCCCTAAAGAACTGGACATCAGCATGTGTACTGTGCCAACGAAGCAAAGTCTGGAAGCACACCAACAGTGCAGTAGGACGATATCCAGAAACTACCTCTAGATTCAATCATATTAATGTTGACATCGTGGGACCCTTACCTCCATCACAAGGATACCGCTATTTACTAACAATTATTGATCGTTTCTCAAGATGGCCGGAAGCACTTCCACTAGTGGATATTACAGCAGAAACAGTTTTGTTTGCCATAACGTCAACATGGATATCTCGTTTTGGAGTGCCACAAATAATAACCACCAACCGGGGAAGACAATTTGAATCTCAATTGTTCAAATGTCTAACAAGTGCACTGGGCATTGTCCATATCAAAACTACAGCATATCATCCTCAAGCAAATAGGAAAATTGAGCGCTGGCATCATCAGTTAAAGACTGCTTTAAAAACACAGATGTCTGACAATGGGGTTTTGAAACTACCTTTAGTCTTGTTAGGTCTTCGCTCGTACGTCATTCCATAAGTTGATATCACACCAGCGGAAATGACCTACGGTTCAGCAATCCGATTACCAGGAGAATTCCTCAATGAAGAAAAATTAGTAATCGACATTCCAGCCTTCGTATTCAAATTGAAAGAACATATGAGGAACCTAAAGCCAATGCCCATTGAACATCATGACAGCAAGAACATATTCATTCACCCAGAACTCATGACAAGCAAATTTGTTTTCGTTCGACATGATGCAGTTAGAACCCCTCTTCAGCCGACATATGATGACTTTAAAATAAGAGACATCAAGTGGAAGACAAGCAATTAGCATCGACAGATTAAAACCTGCTTTCATTCTAAGAGAATATTCTTCTCACAACATGGAAAACACATCAGAAGCATCCACATTGGATATTCCCTCATCTGCTCCATCTAGCAATCAATCCTGTGCACCTTTACCACAAACTACCAGATCAGGTCCACAAGTCACCTTGCCTCGAAAATACATGGACGCTGTCACTGTGGAGGGAATGTGTGGCGGTTCCTAGTGGGGAATTCCAAAAATTTTCGAGTGAAGTTGATGTTCTTTGTTTAACATCTTAGTTTTATTTTCTATGTTGCTATCTTTTGTTTTTACTTTTTTCAAAATCAAAAAATGGTTTGGTAACATGCATCATCAAAAGGTTATTCAAAAACTGCATAAAAAACCATAAGAGCATGCTGTCTGGCCTGGTGTCTCAGGTTCTAGCCTGCTGATACTAAGGTTGCGGATTCAAATCCAGGGCAAACACTATTTTTATGAGTACTTAAAAGCGACAGTCGCATGTCAGTAGATTTACTAGTAGAACATATAGAAGAGTTCTTAACAGGACAAAATTCCATCACGCCAGCGGTGCTAATACAATCCTTGGAACTGACAGCGTTGTTAACAAACAAAATACTTAAAATATTAATCTTAAAGACTAGTTAACTGCTCACCCATCATTGCTGCTGAATTGCCCATTTAACATGGGCGTCGCAAAAGGGGGAGGGAAGCGCAGCCCCCGCTTGGAAATGAATGAATTTAATGTGCCATCAATTACTGACTATTAGACTACTGTTTTAATTTCATGTAAAGAATAATATTTATTCAGCATAAATTAATACGGTTATCTGCAACATATACTATAGCTTTTGACAACAGCAACAATTAATATTGTTTGATTGTAAACTTCCAACGTGCGGCCTGCCCCCTGAAAATAAAGTCTGCTGATAACCATGCTATTTAAGTTGTCCATGCTGCAACGTAATTGCATCCCTATTTTTTCTTTCTTTTTTTTATCCTGGGCTGCTGTGACAAAAATTATTCAACATTTGTCTCTTCAGGACTATTTTCCTGAACGTGCCAAATAGCAATTGGCCCCTTTCCACAGACTTAATATTATTGAAAGTGCTAATCTGGAGCATTTGGGGGCAAGCTTGCTCTGGAACTGGTAATTCCAGAAACTTTTATTAAGCTATTAATGCCCATATGGTTTTTTTTTTTTTTTTTTTTTTTTTTTGCAAAAAATAAAAAAGAAACATGTGCAGTGAATTAATTCAACATACAGAATGTCAACAATATATTTTGTTTGCTTTTCTATACACTCAGTATCCAAAATCATCCAGATTGCTGGGCAGTATCAAAACATACTGTAATAATGAACAAATACATTTCCATCAAGTTCATGTATTTTATGTACAACCTTTATTTCTTAAAACAATTACAGACTATTTAAAGTCAAAGCATGCATTAACTGAAAAATTTGGAGTGGTAAAAAGTTTTTTATCAACTGCAGCGATGTTCCAAACATCTGCGGCTGAGTGTTACATCACACTTTTTGCAGAATGTTAGTGGTTTGCTTTTACATGCTTGCATCTGACAATGCCTCAGTGATCTCTTCCATCAAATCTCAAATCAAACTGTAATACACAAGACAATGAAACTGGCTGTCTGATCCTCTTCCTATTGGAAAACATCTTGAGATATTGCACTGCCAATTGTCATCGAAACTCAAGCAAGTCAAGGGAATCTTGTCCATGTATTACTTTCTCTTCTACTAAGTAGAGGAAGTATTGTACTCCACCCAAAAAATTAATGTTGAGATTTCACCAGAAATATATGTTTTGAGGTGCCTGAATAAAAAAAAAAGCATTTTTAGAAAAAGGTTTGTGTGTGTGTGTGTGTGTGTGTCTGTGGACAGCATAACTCAAAAACAAAAAGTTGGTTAAAACCCAAAGTTGGTATTTAAGTTTCATGTCTTTCAAGGATGCAACACGAAGATTTTGAAGAAAATTGCTCCACCCTAAACTACCCTTTCCATGGAACATTTTTTGAAAATTTTTATTTTCTTATAAACTAACAATTTAGATTGAAATGCCATATGTTTGAGATATTTGTATTGTCACCGCGCCTGCCGCATCTGATTGCCGCACTGGGGAGGGGGGACCCAGCCAGTCGCCTACCTGGCCTAACGACCAGCCTTGAGGACGGAGCAGTGTCGCCCATCGCATTATTGTCGGCACTACCGCAAAAGAGAGAAAGGGATAGAGACTTCTGGAATTGTCTGCTTTGTATTTGACCGCAATAATAACAACTTTCCTGAAGTTTCCAGAACAGTGCCTGGGAGATATAAATAGCGGTAAAGTGTGAGAAGGGACAATTCTTTGTGTTACGAATTCGGAGCCGTGCTGTTGGTGAATCGGAAAAGACTTTCTTGCTGTTGCAACGAGTGTACAAAGTGACTGTTTACGGAAATAAAAGTGTCTCTTTATCTCGACTACATCTGTCTTCTTTACTTTGCACCCACCAAAGTCACAGTATGATAAATGAAATGTATATCTTGAATTTTCTGGCTGTAGCCTATGTAGTCCTGTTTACTCTGGATGACTTTTGAATAACTTGTAAACCATAAGAGGCAGACAAAATTACACAAAGATGTAGATCTCACTAAAATACACAATTTATCTCCAAATAATTTTTTTTGTAGCGTGAACTATTTATGAGATATTCTTTGTTATTTCTACAACTTCTGGAGACCTTTACTTTTGTCAAATGGAACAGTGCTATTCATTTTTTTATATGCTAGGCGTGGAAAGAGAACGGAAAATGAAAGCTTTAAAAGATTTGACTATCACTCAAAGTCTACTGTATTCCGATATTCCCGTTGCACGTGCAAGAAAATGAACAATAAAATAATTTGTACAAATGTTTATCTCAACTAATATGAAGAAGATAGAAGAATAAGGGTTTATAATAATGGTTAGTAAAATAGTACAAAAAGTCATGTGAGTGCAACACATCAGATTATTTTATATGTTAAGCGTGCAAAGAGAACAGGATCTCAAAGTTTTAAAAGATTTGACTATCGCACAAAGTCTACTGTATTGTAATATTCCCCTTGCACCAACAAGGAAATAAGCAATATGATAATCTCCACAGGAAATGTTCACAAAAAGATCTGATGCTTGCACTCACATGACTTCCTTTACTCTCGTACTATTCTTACAAACTCTTATTCGTATATCTTCTTTGTATAATTTGAGATAAACGTTTGGAGAAATTACCTTAATGCTCATTTTGTTGTAGGTACAAAGGAAATAAAGGAATACAGTGGACTTTGGGCGATAGTCAAACCTTTTAAAACTTTCAGATTCCACTCTCTTTATACTGTTAACATATAAAAAATTGAATAACGATGTTCCATTTGACAGAAGTATAAGTTTTCCAAAACTCACACAAATAATAAGGCATACCTCTGAAATGGTTCACTCCATAAAAACATTTATTTAGACATAAATTGTGTATTTTAGCAAAATCTACATATTTTTGGCAGAGTAAGATTTAGTCTATCTCTTACAGTTTACCAGTTATGCAAACGTCAACCAGAATAAATATGACTACAGGGGCTATAGCCAGAAAGTTCAAGATATGCATTTCACTTGTCATAAAATATCTTAGACATATGGCATTTTAATCAAAATTAGCCATTTTCAAGAAAATTGAATTTTTCAAGAAATTTTCCATGTAAAGGATAGTTTAGGGTGGAGGAATTTGCTTCAAACTCCTCATGTCATGTTCTTGATACACATTAAACTTAAATACCAACTTTGGTTTTTGAATTATGTTGTCCACAGACTATAAGGTATAAGGTAAAACACTGGCCAAACCCTCTCTGGATAACATAACCTTCAAACTTGCAATCTCGTGGATGTGAGGTACACCACTATATAAAGGGTCAGTACACTGTTTTCTTTGTTAATATAATTAAGAGCGATGCACAATGAAATAATTTTTACTTTAAGATTTGTTGTATATCTTTGTAGTTACTTACCAGATGTCTTTTATAGATCTTCTTTGTTGTTGCTTATCAACTGGAAAAGTTAGTTTAATGTAAAGGAAAATTCTGGGAATCTCTTTTAATTACATTTAGAAATAAACAACTGAATAAAGGAATTGAGTGACAACAGATGAAATATAGCTAAACTATCATATATTCTATTAGTATCATAACCATTATATTACGGAAGAACCATATCGAATGTGGCTATCTGCTATTATAATACTATTAGCTTTCTTTCAAGTCCGGTTGACTGAAGTTTAAATGGCACTAAGTTACAGAATTAAAACTCCTATGACCAAGTTCACCAGTGTTATATTTTAACACTATAAAGAAAACTGAGTTGGAGTGAAACACAGAACATTACTTAGGTGTAATTAATCTTGACCGGTTTCAAGAGCTTAACTTGCTCCCATCATCAGAATTGCCTGACTGGTTCTTATAGATGTTGTTTGATGTGTGGTAGGTTGGCTGACATCCAGCTGTCGGCTGATGAACTTCCATAAAGGATTTGGTGGTCGCAAATCAAAGCCCATAATGCAGAGTTTTCCCAGGTATCCAACTTTTAAAAGTTTTATGTTGGGCGTAATGTTGTGGTTGGATGTCCAAGAATGGTGTGCAACTGCAGATTTATCCATCTGTTTGTATTTGATGCATCTCATGTGTTCTTTTAGCCTGGTTTCTGAATTCCTCTTGGTTTTCCCTATGTAAATCTGGACAACTGATTTGATAGATTCCTGCTTTTTTGTTCTGTGGTATCTGGTCCTTCGACTTGTTGCACAGTAATTTCTCTATGCTGAAATTATTTTGTGGAGCCAAGATAATGTTATATGTTTTGAAGCTGTGGAATTTGGAGTGCTTACTTGGATGGTAACTGCATTTTTTGAAAATCGTATTGCTTTTTTGTTGAGAGAGTTTAGTGATCTCTTTCAAGTGTTTCTGTTTTTTGAATTGTCCTATTTTCTTGTCAATGATTTGTTACATATGTGTCAAGATTAATTACATGTAAGTCATGTTAAGGATTTCAACCTGACTCAATTTTCATCATAATCTACATCGCATGTGACACATCAGTGTTACTAGCTTATTCAAAGATACATAAATTATAACATGTTTTATTGAACAATGTTAACTGTAACTGTGTGTTAACATCACTGTGCTCTTAATTTATGACATTTGTAAACTGGAAAATGTCTGCCACAAACCCAGAATTACTGTATTTAACCCTTTGGCTACCAAGATCCATTACCAATTGCATTTGAATAATGCTATGATCTGATCTGCCAAGGTTGGTTTTTTGCGTTCAAATAATTTACAAATTATGGAACAGATGGCATATGTGCCCACCTCTATCTAATCTGCAATAAGTAAACTGTGTGTTGGTATCATTGTTTATTTGTTAATCTCTTCATTTCCTGTACAATTAATTTTTCTTTCTTCTGAGGTTGTCACACGTTGGACAGTTTAGCGTGCTAGAAGAAGAGAGCGGTAAATGTGTGTTGTAGCTTGTTGTGTGCAGAACTTAATTATTTATTCTATATACAGTGATTTCTCATAGCGTTTGATTAATGACCATTACAGAATGGCATACTGGAATACGAAATCTTTGACAGAAGATGAAATTGCAGCAGCATTACTGGAAAGTGACAGCTGTAGTGATATTTCTTGATTGTTCAAGTACTGATGTGGACAGTGATATAAACAAAATAAACAGTAATGTGTGTTCTACGCAGTCTCCTGCAGGAAATGTGACAGATGAACTGGATACTAACTGGTAAGATGCAAGTAACCATGAACATGAAGCTTTTTGGAACATCAGTGTTCAATGGCATTCACCAAGAAAAAACTCTAAATTGCAGTTCATATAAGTAACCGTGCTCATTTAAACAATTTTAAACATAGAAGTTTCAAACTTTGTAATTTTATAAATAATATAATGGTAAATTGACAGCCAAAACCAAAATCGGTGTGTGATGATAATTATGGTGACAAAAATAAACTGAAAGTTGAAAATAAAAATTAAAAATTTAGTAATTCAATTTGTTTTTTAAACAACATTTCAGAAGTGACTGCAAAAAATCTCGACTCAACAGATTCAAAATTGAGGTGAGTGGAAAGCTTTTGCAAAACCTTACATTTCCCCATATTTAGGGCTGGCAGTTTAAGCAGTAGCATAGCATTTAGCTTGGCAATGAAAGGGTTAATATACTGTTAACAGACAAGATATTAACATTGAGGAAATGAGCCCCTGGTGAGATACACAGCACATAATCTATAAACACCAGATGTTAACATTTTACTGTCTTGCTGTAACGAAAAAGTAAATGTAAAGGCTTAGTGAAAGCCAGGTGAGTGAATCAGCTTCATTTACAGCTACAGTTTATACAAGTACCTTTCTCCATTCTTTTCATGTAGATATAAGAGCCAGTGGAATGTTGCAATGCTTCACCTACAACAGCAGCCAGGAGAATTACCAAAGCATTATGCTATGTGACACTAAACTATAATGTGAAGCCTCTCTGCGCTCTACATGACTTTCATTCTTGTCTAGCACTAGTACAACTGCAAGTAATGCTCTATGGAGCAACAACACAAATGTTAAAATGTAGTGCTTGATAACACAGATGGTCCCATCCCATTAGTTGCTTGCAGGAAGTAGCAAGGTATCATAGTTCATCTAAAAATTCAGTTCTGAGATTTTACTGAAAATACTCTTTTCCACCATAACTCAATAACAAAAAGTTCATTAAATATCAAACATATTTCAATGATGCAACACAAAGATTTTCAAGAAAATCCTCCCCACATCAAAATACATCTTGCATGTGAACATTTTGGTTATCCTTTATTTTTCCAAAAATGGTTCTAATGATTTCCGTGTATCAGTATTATCAAGGATAATTGGTTGTTCTAAAACATACAAACCATGTGTAAACTTTATAAGGTAGAATTAGAAATGAAAAATTCAATGTCATAGCTGGGAGTTGAACCACGGATCTTCCACTTATCGAGTGGCTGCTTTAACCATTAAGCTACCATGGCCAACTTGTCAGTAGAACATTAAATTTCCCAGCTGATTCGTACTTTTTCCAAGTTAGACCACAAGGGAATCTCACATCACAGATAAAATACCAGCAGTAAGTTTGTTGGCATAAATAAATAATGACTATAATAATTTTGATAATCCACTATGGGGTATAAACAGTATATGTAAATTTTAATTAGGTATGCATACAACCTACCGCATTCTCCATTACAGTAAGAAAAGGGCTGACCACATGTTCACCTATGATATCTAGCCAGAACATATGCAGGTGGTAGACTATTGTCGTGAAACCAAAAGCTTGCCACTAATAATGTGGATACATAGCACAAACACTTGTTTGGAAAGCTTGAAGGTTTATTGCTTTACCCAGTACGTACGTGGTAAGTTAGATATTTCTGGTTACAGTACAGCTTCTCACATTTCAGGGTTACTGTTAGTCAGGCATGGGCAAGAGAGGAGAGGTAGTGATTGAACTTGCCTTACCCACTCCACATTCTCTTGCAGAGTGACAAAGGTTGTTTGGACACAAACTCTTGCAGTGGTGGTTTCTTTCCATCTGCATGGTAATAATTTGTGCACTTTTATTAACTATTATGTTTATATTAAACATATTTTGCATACAATAATTATTACTATGCTTAGGTAAATTACATAATCTTTAAGCTTATAACCTTCCTTTATCTTATGCACATAACATCCTTACGCTGCCCTATGATTTAAAAAATTAAATGGTTTCTCTTTCACAATAAACAAAGCAGTAAAATTGCATTGCCATTTAGCCATGAAAACATTTTAAAACTATTTGATCAACACAATAGATTCTTTGGTTTTAAATTTAATATTATATTGAAACTTTGGATCACGAAATACAATAGTTTATATTAAACTAATAAGAAACTAAATACCTAATATTTTCCTTTTACGTTTACAAACAGGAGTATTCAGAAAGTACTTTTAGAAATTGTAAATAAATATCTGTAAGTTTGATTTATGCTTCTCATCAAAGTGATATTGTAAAGCTTTGTATTTGGAAATTGAAATCCACATACGAGTATTAAACAGCAAACTTTCCTGTCTTTGTAACTTACAACAAATTATCTCTACCACTCTTCATGAAACAACCACGCTCGCCACTGACTGAGGCATGTGGGAACCTGAACAGCATTGTAGTGGAGGGATGGCAGGTGGAGAGAAGCAAGAATGTGTTTCAGTGGAGTGCCCCCGTTGAGCCAATTTTGCCCATGCCTGCTGTTAGTGTTGAGTTGTGTTTGTACTATTGAAAATGTCAAAACGAGAGGAGAAGACAAATTAACATGTGGTTCAAATCCCAATTGTGGCATTGAATTTTTAAGTTCCAGTTCTCTCAAACTTTGCCCACACACGGCTTGTGTGTTTAAAAACACCGACAGTAAGTTTGTTGGCATAAATAAATAATAATGACAATAGAAATTAAATTGAATGCATTAAAGAGACTGGGCAAATGGGAACATATTAATACATAATACATTTTAGGATATGTCATACTTTTGTTTCCTATATTGTGCTAGAACATGCATTTATATAATTTGCAGTATAATGTTATGAGCTGTGAACAAGAGACCTTATTCCTTGAAATTAGACATTTTGGTAACCCAACACCCTTAAGTTGGGTACTCAACAACCTTAAGTTGGGTACTTAAAATTGTTAGTCGCCATTGAGGTAACTGCCTGAAATATGACACTTCCCTATCATCTATTTTGAAAATGCGAATCAGATGAATTTAAGGCTGTACTACCATGTTGCCATGGTAGCTCAGTGGTTCAGAGCAGTCCCACTACAGTGGAAGATCCATGGTTCAAATCCCAGCTATGACATTCAACATTTCATTTCTGGTTCTACCTTATAAAAATGATTTTATTTAAAATATTAAACATTTAAGATATTTACAGCAAGAAATAAAATATGTACATTGAATTTTCTGGGAATAGCTTGCGAAGTCCTCTCCATTGTTAATGACTCTGGCCATTTGTAAATACAAAGTTTGATATTTACCTAACATTTCTTTATGCTATTTATAAACTCAAGGACCTTTTTTAACTAAAACCCTTATTTTGGGGATCAGGAGCTTCAAAATATGTGTTTTTGATGAAATCTTGGTACCAAATTTTTGGATGGAACATGATACTGCCTCTATTTCCTGTTGTATAGAAAGTAATAACAACAACTCTAGGTTACATGTATGTGACAGGGTCTGTCAAGTGATTTAACTGATGTTTTTTTAATGAACCAGGTTGTGAGAAACATTTGCCACACTCGACACATGTGTGGGGCTTCTCCCCTGTATGCACCAACATATGTTGCTTTAAGAAGTCCATACGAAGGAAACATGTGCCACATATTTCACACGAGATGTTTTTCTCAGTACTGTGAGTCATCTTGTGCTTCTTGAGATGACTTGACCTTGTAAATGACTTGCCACACAGATTGCAGGAATATGGTCTTATGCCAGTGTGAAGAAGTTTGTGCTGCTTTAAGTCATTGATACGTGTAAACCTCTTGTGACACACATTACACACATGTGGGCGCTCATCAGAGTGAACCAGTTTGTGGATGCGAAGTTCTCCGAAACGTCGGAAGCCTTTACCACAGTACTCACACACATGAGGTTTGTCGTCACTGTGAACCAGTCTATGAGCCTTGAGGTCACTTGTGTTAATAAAACATTTACCACAAACATCACAAGCAAATGGTTTTCTGCCTGTGTGGATGTTTTTATGCCTCTTTAGTGTCTGAAACTTTGTGAAGCACTTGCCACAAACCTCGCACATGTGAGGGCGGCCTGTACACGTGTGCTTGTCTAACCTGGCAATAGATGGGAGAGTCTTACCACAGTATCTACAAGTTTGTCTGTAACTTAATGCAAACACTGACAAAGCTCCCAGGTCATCACTGCA
Source organism: Tenodera sinensis (assembly GCA_030765045.1). Lineage (NCBI taxonomy): Eukaryota > Metazoa > Arthropoda > Insecta > Mantodea > Mantidae > Tenodera > Tenodera sinensis. The sequence goes on from CM060971.1 coordinate 24,528,096, forward strand.
GCCTGTTGAACTGTTTCTGGCAATCTCTCTGTTTGTTGCACTAATAACAGAAATTAAAGACACTACATAAGTAACTTTATAACTTTCTCTTGTATCATATAATACGCTAATGTGCTCAAATATACTTACGTTGTTTCTGCTTGTTGCACGTGGTGTAAATTCTGAAACAAAAATTACACACTTCTGAAATTAATGAGCAATTGAATGCATATTTTGTGACACTGCCATCTACGTAGTATGTGAGAAACTCTAATCTACAGCCAGTTACATTTTATTCCATTCAATATACAGAGATGGTCAAGATGTAATATTTAGGGAAGCATCAGAAGTTTGGGCAAAAATGACAAAAAATTTGAGTATTCATTTTTTACCCTCAAATTATGTCTGTACTTTCTACTTTCCAAATCTACCGTTGTTTCTGTCGCATTGACATTCAAAAGGCTATTATGTCATGATTAAAATGCCCACCTGTGGCCGAGTATGGATGCTGAAATGCATTCATTAGCCCATTGCAGCAAAATAGCATACAATTTTGAAGTTTAAATCAGGCAGTCAGATTCAGTGCTGATGAATGTAATCAAAGACATCTTGTGGCAGTTTCTGCAAACATTCATCCAGCTAAAATAGTGCTAAAGTATGCTCAAAGTTTTGTCTATGTACATGTGTTAACCACGTGATCATATTTTTCTGAATTTTATACAAGAATTTTTAATTGTAAAAAGAAATTGCAGTGACTTCAGCAATTGTTTCATTCAATACGGATTATGAGGCTACTGTCTATTTCAAGAAAAAGGATGCAGCTAGTAATGTAACTCCTGTCAGCAAAATTAATAATGTTAGGGATAAGCTAAGATTAAAGCAAAGTACACTAAGTATATTAAATACATTCAAATCAGGGAAAAAAGCAAAACACTTAAGAGTAACAAAACTTAAAGAAGAAGAAGAAGAAGAAGAAGAACCTAAACAGTTAGCCAAAGGACCTTTGTATGGTCCAGGGGAATTCTAAAGCAGCAACTATATGCTGTCATACACTTAAACTTTGAAGTCATTTTTCTTCACTTTCTATTACTTTCTCTACTGGTAAGAGAAAATATAACTTTAGCCATTAAATATGCTGAACCAGAATGCATGTGACATTCTGTCATGTAACAGTTTGTGCTGAATGTTAGGAAACACTTAGCAGGTAGTATGAAAATATGAAATAATTTACCTTAACACACATTAACTAGCCACTATCAAGGTAATTGTAAGAACATAAGAAGGAATTAGTTCAATTTTGCTTTATTTGTGTATCTATATTTTACACGCTGAAATTAATAAATCATGCCACAATAACAGGTGACAATTTAATTCCTCTCTTTATCTCTTTACCACTGATCAAAATTATGTAAATTGTATCCTATGTTAGCTGAGTATTCCTTCTTTATGACAGGAACTATAGCTTAGAGAGCTTCACACCTTTTGCCACAGATAAACAATAATTTCTCGTTATTCGAATTAAATTACAGCATGAAATTACCTACCATTCCTTTTTTCACATATTGGAAAATGATATAGCCAGTCAAATAATCCTACTTAGTTTGTTTAGATCCAAAATGTACTTCTAACTCTTAAACGTCGTAAGATTAAATGTAACACTGCGCATTAATTTTCCAATCGAAAAAAATACACACATACCTTAACCTCACTTTTTGCCGCATTAAAATTGAGTGGCTGCGGATCCGCTTCTTCATGTAGTCCTAGTTCCAACAATGCCATAGGATCCAGTTCTGATTCTTGTGGTTCCAATTTTACCATGGCATCCACGTCCATAATTGTTGTAAACAATGCACCCTTGTGGGGATTTTTTAATGATTATTATTTTGGAGACAATTTCGTTGTCGGTCCTGCCATCATTGCGTAGTTTTACAATTCGGGTGCGAACAGCTAAGTATCATTTACTTTTTAAGAGCATGTGCACAACATTCGCGCTATATTATGTATAATAACGTTGCCAAATAAGATGCATAGCAGGCAACACTTCTAACACAAATGTAGTTTGAAATTATACGTAGGCATACATATATTCCGTTTTAAAAACTAAGAGCTTGCGGAAAATTGAAACAGCCCGCTTCTATGCTGTTGGGGTAGCGTGGCACATTCAAGATATCCCCAGTTCGAATCTCGACAGGGTGAGTTATCCGGATAGATATTTTCTCTTATCTCAATAAGACAAATGTCGTGTAACTTTAAGCTCCATGGAACCCGGGCTCATTCCACCAATTTCATTCATCGTCCCCTAGGACCTGCCTGATTAAAGGACATTAAAAGGTATATATTTAGTAATCAGCAGGTGGAGCATGTACCGTAAATGGTGTTCGAGCGCCGGCGTATTTTATACTGTGCATCCCGGCCCGGGCCTGATTGTCTATTTAGTTCAATATCAAATTATTTTATACGTATTAACTTTTATAATAAAAACTGCCTAACCGAACATCCTATATGCCGGGAACTTGGATAAACGGAAAAATTAATCACGGAACGGAGCTATTTTCCATGTTAAATAATACCTACTCTAAGCCGGAACAGTGCCTAATGTGGGAACAATAATTTATTGCAACAGTTTCTTAAATAACCTGTCTACAGTTATGTGGCGACAAAGTATGAGAGAAATTGCTGGTATTGTATTGAAAATGCAGCAAAATGTACTTTTGAACCTTTTTTTATTTACAGATTTCCATTTTATATTATTCCATCATTGTAATTCTAAGTGAACACATTTTTTTCTTTCTCTACTATATATTTAGAGTAAGTAGAAGTGTTGTATTCCACCCCAAAAGTCGTTACTAGGATTCCACTGGAGAGTTTTGAGACTTTCTGAAAAAAAAAAAAAAAAAAAAGTGTGCAAACGTACATCTGTCTGTGAAAAGCATAATTCTAAAACTATATTGGATAGGCATAAGGTCAGCATCTTCCAAGCATGTGACATGATTTTCACATTTTCATTAAAATACCATGTGTACTAGATCTTTTACTTTCTTCTTGGTATAGGATAATATCCTGTTCATTTCCCCTTTTATTCCTTGAATGAGTTTATAAATGCTGTCAATCCAACAGCTAGCAGGCCTTCCTCTTGTCTTTTTCCCATCTAAAGGTATGCTCTTTTATTGTTTCCCATCTTATTAATCTGTTCCTTACAGTATTTACATCGCTCATTAATACATTTTGTTATGTCTTGAAATTGACAATTTTCTCTGATTTCTGTATTGTGTATTTCATCTAATAAGATTTTTCCTTGAATTACTCCTAATATTTTTAATTTCCATGTACTTAATATTGGCTGTATGTACTCTGGTTTGTGCTGCATCAGTTAATATTGGTCTAACTATTGTTTTATAAATGTGGCCTTTACTCTCCACTCCCATATACTTATTTCACCAAATTATGTCTTTTATGCATTCTGATATGTGCGCTGCTTGGTCAGCCTGTCTTTTTACTTCTCGATTTAAATTTTGGTGTGTGTTATTTGAATACCTAAATAAGTAAATTCTGAAACTGTTCAGTAATTTTTCTTTCCACTCGTATTTCCATCTCAATGGTTCCTTTGATACTGTTAGGCATTTGGTTTTTTGTGTGTTTATTTCCATATTATATTTGTTTGCCTTTATACTGAACTGGTGTAATAGCCTTTGTAATCCATCTTCTGTTTCTGATATGAGCACAGCATCATCTACGTAGCATATTATATGAAATCTTGTGTTTCCCATCTTGTATTCCCACTCTTTGGCAAATCTTATTAAGGGGAGTTCTTGCTGCAAGAGATTTCTTTGTTTGCTTTTGCTTACCCACTTTACAATATTTTTATACCAGTTAATAATAATTTAATAAAAATCTGGTCCACTTAATGTACAATCTTTACAACTTTACAATAAATGATAATAGCGAGAAGAGAATTAGCTCTTGTGTGTTTACAAACAGCTAAATAAAGAATTTAGATTTTCACTTACATACAGCAAGAAGACACTTATTTAGTATTCCCTGCCTTATCTTATTCTATATTATACTTATTCTTATTCTGAACTCTACTTATCTAAATGTACACCACAATAAAGATGACTTCTCTCTTCTTCAAGCTGTGTAATCTTGAATAAAATTCAGAGAAATACAACCACGTGGTACACACATGTTAAAACTGGAAACATTCGTTTGTTTCACCGGTGTGAATGTTTGCAGAAAATCCCACAAGATGTCTCTGCTTACATCCACCAGAACTGAATCAGACCGCCCAATTTAAACTTCAAAATTGTACGTGATTGTGCTGCAGTGGGTTAATGAATGCATTTGAGCAGCCACACCCACCCACACATACATGGGCATTTAAATCATGGCGTAACGGCCTTTTAAATGGCGATGAGGAGTAAACGATGATAGATTCTGAAAGTACAAGGTACAGACATAATTTTAAGGCAAAAAACGAAAAATCGCATTTTTCGTCATTTTTGTCCAAATTTCATCGGTCTCCCCTTAAATTAGATTAATTTATCCATTATAAGATTAAAAAGGATTGGACCTAAGGGATCGCCATGTCTAATTCCCTAACCAACTGTTATTTCTTAAGCTTATTCCTTTACCTTTATTCTTGCTTTGATCTCTATTATTGATCTAATCAGTTGCATGTGTATGCCTTTTTATTGCAATACATCTAGTACACCTTTTAATTTTACCCCTGCCTGCCTCATATCCAAGAGGTCACGAGTTTGAATCCTGCTTAGGGTGAGTTATCCAGATAAGGTCTTTCCGAGGTATTCCCTTTTCCCGAGAAGGCGAATATTGGTTAACTTAAAGTTCTATGGACCTCAGGCTGATTTGAGCATCATTTCACACATTACATTCATTCACAGTCTGATATGACATTACATTGGTGGTCGCTAACAAAAAAAATTACTCTATTGAAAGCATAAATTCACAAAACACAAAAATACTGGTTTCTTATATTCCCATGGCTTTTGTATAATTTGTCTGATTATGTATATTGCATCCACTGTAGGTCTATTTTTCCTGAAGCTTTGCTGTTCTTTAATGGGTATTATTGTTTTTAATTTATTATTTAAAATTCCAGTAAGAGTTTCTAATTCAGCTTCTTTCCAAGTGAGAAAACTTCATTGTACTCCTGTGATTTAATATTGTAGGATTTTCATTAACTGTGATTCCACGTTGGCAAAAACTGTCTGGTGGTAGAAAAATATGTTCTGGAACTGGGAATAGTATTTCAATATCCTGTACACTCAGTCTTCTTTGTCTTTTGTAGTTGCCTGGATGCCAGTATCTCTTACTTCCACTTCCAGGTGGAGAAGGAATTATACATCTGTGCATATTACTTGAAATTCTCTCTTAAAACACAAATGCAGGACTCAGTGTTTTCGCACTTATGCAATACTAGAGTGAAAGCAAGCTGTTCTTCTCACTTCTGCTTCCTGGTTGGCTGAATGGATATATCACATTCTGAAAGTAACAGAAGCTTCGAAAGAGTGCACTTTGAAACCAACTTGCTATTTCCACATGGATTTTCTATGGAGAAGGGCTAATTGTCCTATTCTGATGAACCATAACCTGCCCAATCTTCTATTAACACCAATATCTGGAAAAGCGGCAAAGACTCGCTTTGAAACTAGACCCCTCAATTGTTTGGGTCCAGCTTGGTGTAGTGCTGCCATCTACTCTTCTCATGAGTGGGATGTCATCAATAGTGGGGATTTCAAAATTCAAGAGGTCATTCTGTTTTTTAGTGATGTTTTCCAAAATTTGTAGTTTCAGTGGCTTCCTTGGATAGTTTATCAGGATATTTCATCCTGATTTCCAAATTTCTCTTCATCTTCCCAATGCAAATCTCATCACAGTCCTGGCAGCTCATTTGGGGGAACGAAACACAAAATGCATATTTCTTCCTTAATGAATGATATAGCTTTTATAATACAGCGGTAAGATTCTTTTTTTACTGCACGATACTGTTATCTTTGTGCAAGCAAAATAATTAACACATCATACGTCAACACCATCTGCATGCTGCAGGTACATGGGAATGGTGTACCCAATGGTGGCATTTTGGTGATGTCTTAACGAGTCAGCTTAGTAATATACTAACATATTGTTAAAAATAAAATGCCTCAATGTTGTGTATATGGTACAATGTGACGTAAAATCACAGGGAGACTCATTTCCACTCGTTTGCAGAGACATATCTCCTCAAGGATAGTGGATATTAGTAGAATTTTGCAAAAGAAAATTTTTGTTGCACAATCCCAGTACTCCTTTATGTTCCTTCCATTTTAAGGACACAAAATACAAACGCATACAGTTATTAAAAGAGCAGCTTAAAACCTGGAACATTTCCTACTTTACAGATATCAGGTTCTAGTGAGACTATCTTCATCCAGGAGCAAACAAAAAAGAACGCAACTACATGATGCTAGAAATTGTAAATGCATTATTTCTAGTTATATAACAGTGTTTCTTGCAATAAGGTTAACTACGAAGGTGATGATGGTAAAAGCAGTGAAACAAAATTCAAAAGGTGATGAAAAACAAGAATTCAGAACTACAATGTGAACTGGGTATTGAATAAGGAAATATATATTGTTGGAATCTGAAAATATCTATGTAACAAGCTTTGGGTTGGGTTGGGTTTAAGGGCCCGTATAAGAAACAAGCAATGATGAAGATAAGCTGAATGAAAATCTCTTATGAACCCAATACTTAACATTTTGATAGAAGTGGTAATCAGGAACAAGAAGAAAAAGAAGAGGAAGAAGAGAGTTTCACATAGAAATAAAACTAAGTAATCTTTCATTGTTGCTTGAACATTTCTACTCTTATTTTTCAAGGTATGTTTAATGTAGAAATGAAGTGAAAACAATTTCTATTACATTAAATTGACAATGTTATGTGTTAAATTAGTGTTATTGTGCTAGTACATTCACTTGGAACTCATGAAATTTTAGGAAACAAACTGAAAGGAAATCCTTTAATCTGGGGTTCAAAAAAGAACTTGAACCATAAAGAGTTGGGATGCATCTATATGGTTGACAGTATGACTCCACAGGTTTGTCACCCAAACATTTTGTCTATTCTGCCATGGAATTAAATTCCTGTAGAATTTGAGAGGTAGAACTGGAACTTAAAAATTCAATGCCATAACTGGGATTTGAACCACAGACCTTCCGCTTACAGGGGGCTGCTCTACCACTGAGCTATTGTAACAAACTGCCAGAATGGCAATTCTCAAACCAGTGCCATTCTGGCAGTTTGTCACAATAGCTCAGTGGTAGAGCAGCCACCTGTAAGCGGAAGGTCTGTAGTTCAATCCCAGTTATGGCATTGAATTTTTAAGTTCCAGTTCTACCTCTCAAACTTTGCCCACACACGGCTTGTGTGTTTAAAAACACCAACGGCATAAATAAATAATAATTCCTGTAGAATTATTGATTTTGAACTTGTTCAAAGAGGTATGATTAAAGGTGATTTGGTAGGTCTTGTTAGCAGGATTGCTGGTGGTGAGTAATTTTTTTAGCTCTACTTCTTGTTTTTAATGCTAAGTTATGTCTCATGATATTTAAAACATTGTGATCAATAACTAATTTGTGAAAACTAAGATTCTTTGTGATAAAGACAAAATCACCCTTCACCATTATTGCTTTCATAGCCACTTTCCTCATCATTATTCATTGGTACACATTTCTACTGTTACACCAATGGATGGAATCAGCACTTTTTTTGGTGTCAACATTGTCTCAGAATTGGTATCAGGACCGTTCAAATCTTGAAAATCACACTTTTTTGGTTCAAACTGCTAAGGACAGATACCAAATTCACTCATTTTCAAGGCAGATGTTGGGTCCCTGTGTCTCACCTGGTAGGTATTATCGTATGAGCCATGTTGCACATTCAAAACACATCTTGTCCGAGTTCAGTAAATTACATCACACGTCACATTGTCAACTGCCAATATGAGAACCAATCACCTTGGGATGTTGAAACTGCCTGGATTGCTATTTACTGTCGACGACAAATCAACTAATGTGGCAAACAAAATATTAATTTTTGTGTTTCCTTTCCCTTTAACATTTCGCTTTACTGCTGTTTGCTGCAATTTTTATAACTTAGTGCTCCACTGTCCAAACTACTAGAATTTTATGTAATACTGCTGATAAATTTTAATCTAAGGAAGGTGTAATGAGAAAAATAAAATTCCCATCCTCCTTAATAAACAAATTTTTATTGGATAAAAGCACATCAGTGATCTTAACCTACATTCTGTAAAAATTTCGACCTGATATCTTAAATAATTGGTCACAATTATGGAAAAATTGAAGCTATTAACAGTGAAGCAACAAGATTCTAAAGTAAGAACAAATTAGAAACTAAAAACTTCAAGGTTTCAAGCTATATCCAGCTCAGTTATGTCTCATGATATTTAAAACTGACCCCAGGGTCAGCACCAAAATAATAAGATAAGTGAAGTTTTTAGTTTCTAATTTGTTCTTACTTTAGAATTGGTCACAAGTTTATTACCAACATTGGTGGGATAGGAATTTTATGTTCCTGAAAGTTATCTCATCCTTTTCTATTGAATTGCAACCAGTTTAATTCTTCTTTATAAACACAAGTGAGAATGTTTGAGGTTATTTTGAGTCACTTATTTACACTCACCTTCACTACTAAACTGCTTTTTTAAAGCGGTTTTAAAGCGCACAAAAAGTAATTACTTCTCATTTAACAACAAATTCTACAGACAAACAAAAGGACTAGCAATGGGGAGCCCACTATCACCGTTTTTAGCAAATATGTACAAGAGCTTTTTTGAATCTCATTTAGTTAAAGCCTTTCCACATATATTCAAATTTTGGAGAAGATACGTGGATGACATTTTCACTATAATCCCCAGAAACAAAAAGACGACTGTCTAAAATTACTGAATCTACAAGACAGCCATATAAAATTTACAATTGAAATAGAAGACAACAACACATTACCTTTCCTGGACCTCAAAATTACTAGAAATATAGATGGTATAAAATTTGGTATACATAGAAAGCCCACACATGTACACAATTACATCAAGAGAAACAATTGCAACCCAATTTCACACCAACTGGCAGCATTTCGAAGCTTGATACATCGTTTATATAATGTCCCGTTAAGTAAAGAGGAATTTCTGAAAGAACAACACATAGAAGAAATTGCAATATTAAATGGATTCAACCCAGCCACCGTTAGGAACATGTCAAAAAATGCAGAAAAGCTCAAGATAATTTCACAAACACTACATTAACACCACTCACAAACAACTGGAAATTTAGGAAATTCACGTACCATCCCTGGGCCTTCAGAAAATTTGAAAAAATCTTCAAGAAACTAAACATAAAACTAGCACCGCAAAACCAATACAGTTTAAAAAACCTGCTTAATAAGTCACTTAACAATACCATCCCATACAATAAAAAATCGGGGATTTACCAGATCAACTGTAATAGTTGTGACAAAAGCTACATAGGGAAAACAAAGAGAAATTTGGATATAAGACTTAAGGAACACCAAAGAAACATAAATTGAAAAGTCTGCTGTGGCACATCATTTTTGGACTGAAAACCACAACATTGGCCTTAATATAAAACTGTTAAAGTCTATTAATTCACCAATAGAACTGAATATTTGGGAAAAAATATACATCATCAAAAACAGTAATAAAGTTATTAATTTCGAAATACCAGCATTGAATGAAGTGTTAAAGCTCTGTGCCCCTAACACCAGATGGCAGCAGAATAGAGACAACAGAGAAAATTTTAAAAAAGCAGTTTAGTAGTGAAGGTGAGTGTAAATAAGTGACTCCAAATAACCTCAAACATGAAGAATACTTCACTGTCAATAGTGCTTCTATTTTTAATATTCATTATACAAGTGAGAATATTTGGAATGATTCAAAGAACTGCACGCTTACAAAATTCTAAGTTAGATATTAGCACGAGGTGTTTACTCCTGAAAGTCTGACTGCCAGAGAGATGCACCAGGCAGATCGTCGGTCAGAATTCTCAGTTCATGGTGAAGTGGATCGCTGCCCCATTTCTCCACGTTATACACCCATGGGACCCCATTGTGACTGTTGTTGCCATCACTATCAGCCACATGTGCATGTTTGTACATTTCCCTCCAGAAGGTATCGAGATCCTCAGCTGAATGAACAGCCAACTCCTCACTAAAGAACTTATCTCTATACTCAAGGGTGTAAAGGCGCACAAGTTCGTCGAGGATTATTTCTACCTTATAGTGTAACCTAGGCTCCAGTAGAAGCATCAGATTTTTGAGGTATATCCTTGTCCACTTGTTTGGTGATGGTAGCAAGAATCTGTTAAGGTTGCTGAACTGTTGCAGCCTGGCTGGCACTTCCTGTGGTCTCAGACGCATTGCACTTCCATCATCTGCCACCTTCTGCATCAGTTTGCTCTCAAAGACTATTCTAGGTTTCTCCTGGACTTGTTTACTAGATGAGATCTTACGTTTCATGAGTTGCAAGGTATCTCTAACAGCCAATAATGAATTTGCCAGTATTTTTATCCAAATAGCTGCTGTTTGTCGACGCTCTTCACTCTCCTTTGCATTGTTTGTGAGATCTAGAAGCCTCTGAATCAATGCTGGAATAAACTGTTTCTGAGGCAGAAATTCAAAAATGCCATTCCACACTTTTAGAAAGCAAAGTGGTAAACCTTGATCTATCTTGTATCTCATTGGATCTAGCATAATTATGAAATCCTTGGAAGGCAGAAAGCAGTTTTCTTCCAGGAGCACCTCTGCAAAATTTTCCACAATATGTATGTAGCTATCTTTTTTTAAATACTCTGTGATGTCCTTCACCAACACAAGTAGAGAAACACTTATATCCTTCTCTTCCAGCAGTTTCTTCTTGATCAACTTCTTTTTCATTTTCTGCAGATCTGAGATGTCGTACTTATTGCATCTGGCTTCTACATATGTGCAAAGACTTTCATCTGGAATACTGCTGAGAACTCTGTTGCCTTCGAAGTAATGATTCAAGCACTTATTCAGAGCTGTCACCATTTGCCGCAGATCATCTTTCACTTTGAGCTCCACCTTCATCCAAATTGAAGCCATTTCACTTTCGTTGATCCAGTATTTGTCTCGCAGCCAATCAATGCATAGGTGTGCTGCTGCCCGCAGCTTCTGCATAGTGGGCTTCTTCTCGCTATGACACATCTCATGGTAAATCTCTACTAACCAATCAGGAAGATCAAACTTTCTGCTCAATGGATATATTCCTTTAGATAGATGGCTTGTTGAGGCCAGGATGTCCAGAAACTCTTGTATGGCAGACATGTACATCTCCCTGAGGACTTCCACTTCTTCAGACAGTTGGTTTTCAATGATGTGGGCTACAAACGTTTTATCCTGAAGTCTTGCTTTGATGAAGTTCAATGTACACTTCATGCCACTTGGAATGTCGTTAGGATACCTGGAATTTAGGACGAGAAGGTGCTTATATGCTGCTTGCTGCTTTTCAGGGTTTGCCGAAGAGAAGTCTGTGCAGATCTGGTACCACTGCGACATGTTGTTCCTAATCCAATGAACAGGATCTAGGTTTGCTTGATAACGGATTTCTTCCTGGCATTTTGCACATGAGCTCTCAGCTGGTGTCTCATCAACATCCATCTTCAAATATTTCTGTAAACACAACAAAGATTACAAAGAACAAATTTAGAAGCCATGCTTACAGTAGAGCACTTTACAGGCTGTTGGAAAATGTAATTACAGTACATTTAACTTCCATTCCAAATTGTTAAAAAAATTAAAAGAATTTAATATTAAACTAGCACCTCAAAAGAGATATAACATACAAAACTTGCATAATTAACCACTAAAAAAAAACTGGAACACTTAAAAGCAAGATGTTCAGGATTTGTAAAATGGAATGCTTAGACTGTCACAAAATATATACAGTTGAACATGCTTTATATGAAACTCAGTGCTAAGTAATTTATAGTTACATGTAAATTTTTGTAGGTCCCGGTGTTAATAGAATCTTATTTCTATGTAATTGTTGTTATGCATATTAAATTTCTGTGAAATGGAACTGAGTTTTATGTATTTATGAGCATACACCATACACATCTTAAAAGAAACTCAAGGAGTATTTTCCTTATCTCTGTTGACAAAGGCACAAGCAGAGCGCATGGCTTTCAACTGCAGAAATTGGCAACTTCGGTGTGACAATGTAGCAACAAACGAGAAGTAAAGAAAAATGTTTGGTGTCTGTGTTTACTGTTAAACTGCTATTTTGTCATTCACTTCTTAATTGCTTTTAATCAGGCATGCACAACAGAAAAAGGAAAGGTTATATACTATATCAGAAATCAAAATTCAATCGAGAGGTAGAACTTAATCCACAAAAACAGAAACAAAACAAAAACAGAAATTTCTTCAGACTTAAGAATTGGTTATACCGCACTATGTACAGTCATCAGTAACCCAATAAGGTGTATGCACTTAATGCAAGAAAAGTGAAACAAGCCAAATTAACTGATTTCTCTAAAGGATGACCAAGTTCAAAATAATGTTTTCTTCGCACATTTCTTTGTTGTTTGTAAATCTTCACATATGTAGGCCCACTGTATTGCCTTTTTTAAAATAAGTTTTCACAATCAAAATCTCATTTGTAAAGGCCGAAGGCATGTGCATTTTTCCATAGGTATACTGTACATGGAGTTGACTGTTATCGCTCGCGCATGTAAACAACTGCAGGCAGCTACAGTCTGACCACGAAAACTGCTTGTCAGGGTGCATTAGGCGTATGGAACATTCGTGCTCCTTGACTCCAGTGGAAATGGTCCTGCCGGTTTGCCCTATGTACGGCATCCCACATTCACAGGGGATACGCTATACCCCTGGTATATTAAGGTGCAGTTTGTCCTTTACCGGTCTCATTAGATGTTGGATCTTCAAAGGCGGCTTGTGGATGGTTCTGATGTGTTTTGCAAGAATTCTACTGATTCTGCTGGATAGACTGCCAGCATACGGGATGCAGGCAGTGGCATCGGCTTGTCTGGTGTTAGCTGAGATTGTGGTTTTCCTCTCTTGGCCTTGGAGATTGAGGCTTCAATGTCGTCTACGGAGTAGCCATTTTGGCGCAAGGTGTGCCTCAGGTGCTGTAGTTCTTGCTTTAGGTGGCTGGGATCGGAGAGACACAGCTCTGTGGGTCAGAGTGTTGAGAACTCCGACCCGTTGTGATTTATAATGGAAACTACGAGCATTCAAATAGAAGTCAGTTTGTGTTGGTTTGCAGTACACTGCATGCCCCAGAGTACCGTTAATGTTTCTGGAGACCAGGATGTCCAAAAATGGCAGTGTTCCATCCTTCTCCACCTCCATGGTGAACTGAATTTGGGGTCGGAGACTGTTGAGGTGTGTGAGATAGCTCGACAAAGTGTCTCATCCATGTGGCCATATAACGAATGTGTTGTCAACGTAGCGGTAGAAATGAGATAGCTTAAGTGGGGCTGTGGCCAGTATTTCGTGTTCCAGGTGTTCCATGTAGAAATTTGCTATTGCTGGTGACAATGGAGAGCCCATTGCCACACCGTCTACTTGTTCATAAAATCTGCCGCCAAACAGGAAGAAAGTGGACGTCAGAGTGTGCCGGAAGAGCTCAATGATGTCAGCCGGAAAGTGATCCATCAGAAGCTGGGTGGTTTCTTGTAGTGGTACTCTTGTAAAAAGAGATACCACGTCGAAGCTGACGAGAAGATCAGAAGGGCCAGTAGTGATGTTGTCCAAGGACTGTATGAACTGTGTGGAGTTCGTCACGTGGTGTGGGCAACAGATCCACTAGGTGGCGTGCCAGCCGGTATGTAGGGCTGCTCATGGCGTCAACAATGGGGCGTAATGGAACGTCCGTTTTGTGGATCTTGGGGAGCCCATACATTCTAGGAGGCCTGGATCCTGACGGTGATATAAACTGCTTGGTTTCTGGAGAAAGGCTGGATCTTCTAATTAGTTGAGTGGTCTGTCGCTCAATGGAAGTGGTAGGATCCTTTCCGAGGATTCTGTAGGCTGGATCGTCTAAGAGCTGCTCCATTTTCTCTATGTACTGGGCCGTGAGGAGGACCACAGTTGCATTCCCTTTATCTGCCAGTAAGACAACCAAGTTCTAGTCATTACGCAGTCTCTTAAGCGCAAAGCTTTCGTCTCTGTTGATATTCGACTTAGGAAGCGAGGTTCGCGTGATGGCAGTGGACAGCACATATACTGGTCCCTTCACTCTTGCTAGTTATTCATCCTGAAGATGGGAGAGATGTATACTCCCGAAACGCTGATGGCTATGCATCACTACACCTGGCTAGAAGCCTGAGAACATCTTGAGTATGTTTCTACTCAGTTTATTCTGAATCCATGTGATCAACCTCACTAATATAATAATCCCAAGAATAATAGCCCTTTGTGGGCCAAGGCCTACCAGCCGACTGCTGCATCCGTGTTATGAGTGGGGTGCAGTACTGGAGGTGGGACGTGCACATTGCGTCAATCCCACCTGGCTGGTTATGCAGGGATCGCTACTTCTCAATCAAGTGGCTCCTCAGGGGCCTAATTAGGCTGAGTGCACCCTGGTCCAGATCTCCCCACGCCAATACCGGGAATAGAACCCAGCCCCCCACTTCGTAAGCAGCAGCACTACCACTACTGATACACATACAGACCAATTGACAACGCAGGCAGAAACATGATCGCAATTTTATTTTACATGTACACCACTCACTAAAATCTATACACAGATCACTGCAGCGGGTACATTGCATAAGAATAAGAGAGGAATATTACATATATGTTGCTGAGCGTCTGAAATTAGAGTATTCTGTTTCAAGGAACAGCAACTGCTGTGCACCATGCTTCACCTTGATAAACGTAGAAGTAATAAATGCTTAAACAATACACAAGCCCAATACATAATGCCAATGAGACTTCTTACACAATAATTAAGTATGAGGTTTACCAAAGCTCATATGATCAAATGTATGTCAGTTCCAAGAATACTGCACTATTGAAGTAGAAAATAAAGGGTACTGCAGGTATACCTACAGCTGAAGGAACAAGTGAATCAAAAGAAAAACCAAGACACCCTAAAAGGAAGAACAGCATCGCTGCAACAACTGTATGTAAAGAATACAGCTTGAAGCATTTTTACTTGCCATGAAAATGCATAATGAAAAGCTAGATCTGATATAAAAGAGGCAATTAAAAGGAACTTTACTGAACACTTGCTATGTAGAGATTCTATTGTGTATTAATTTTTGAAGCACTGTAAAGAGATATATAACATCTTTACTATTTTGGTTCAATTTCTCAGTCCACTGTGTACTGTGACGTCACTAATGAGACTAACAAACACCACCATTCTTGTGCGAGTACAAATGCCAAGCATAGTCCTGGTCTTGAGGGCCCTAAGCCACAAAGTGTAGCCAAGGAATTCTTTTTATAAGAGCAGTAAAAGTGCCACGCTCCAACTGTGAAAGGGTGACAAAGCATCGTCAGTGTAGCTAAAAACCAATGATTCAGGTGCTCTCATTCTCGGGTGTGCAGCATTCTACACTTATTGTTTTCTGCTGTCTTCCTGCAGTATATTGCTGTACCACAAAGACTCCTAAGTAGGGTGCATGAATGGGTCAGACTACTTAGCCATGGTAAAATCTACTCTGTTGTTTAAGAGGTAGAACTGGAACTTAAAATTTCAATGCCACAACTAGGATTTGAACCACAGACCTTCCGCATTGAAATTTTAAGTTCCAGTTCTACCTCTTAAACTTTGCCCACACATGGCTTGTGTGTTTAAAAACACCAACAGTAAGTTTGTTGGCATAAATAAATAATAATTACTCTATTGTTGTAGTGTTTAACGCCCGCTTTTACTACTACGGCACCATGAATGGGTCAGACTACTTAGCCATGGTAAAATCTACTCCTTAAACACTTTCCAAGCTATTCTCTGTTATTCTATTCACTTGTTTTGTCATTACTAAACTGTACCAAACTTTGCAGTGTTAGGTTAGTGTGTATATGAGTGTGGTAACAGGGTCCTGTGTTATCGAAACGTTTACAACTTGGGCAGTGTTTGTGCAACAATTTCAATGTAAATATATATTTATCAATCATTCTAGCATATATTATACTCGTGTATAAACATTTGCTAAGTATCCGCCGCATAGGTGAAATAAAACCGCTGCATCATACGTACGGAAGTTGCCCATTAATCAAACAGGAAGCTTGACCGCCAAAAAAACTTTCAAAATAGTAATCAGTAATTTCTGACCCTATTTAGCACATTCTCAAAATGCTTCAGTCACTGTTTACACACATATGTACTTCCTAAAAACACTTTTATTGTTTTGCTGTGATTGCTTTGTTCATGAAGACTCACACCATTTTTCCGGGGCAATCTCGGCATTGAAACATTACTTGAATTACCTTTCGATTTAACACAGGCCCCTTAAGAAAAATTGGTTAGCAAACTTATGAAAACTTTTTCTTTGGAACCATTATTCACAATTGTTTGCGTTAATTGAAATTACAACTACAATTAGCTTACCAGTTCGAGATCCTACGGGACACAGAAGAAACAAATGTAATCAGTTGTGGGTGGAGGATAAACTGAAGCCGGTAATCTACTGCCGGCGCATGCGCAGAAGGTAAGTTCGGACTTAGAATCTGGCTGGCAAGGCTGGCAAGTGGAAAGTGAACGTTTCTAAACATGAACCATTCAAACTTCCCGTTTCCCTTCTTCCTTCTATATAATAATAAAAAAATTAAAAAAAAAACAGTGCATGCAGCACAGATTATACATGCAGTAAAAATGATTTGTTCTGTATACGATCCAGTCCTCCTGTCCACAGAATATATAGCTAACACAGAACATCTAATCCACAGAGCGACTCACTCTTTGCATAATTTCTTTTATTATTTCCTTTTTTCATTGACGCTTTATCCGGTGTTGCCATTAATATCCTCGTCGGTTATCAGAGAGAACACAATCTGAAGTTGTGGATATTGCTTACCTGGTCTCAGCTTCATTTTGTATTTGTAGATAAATCCAAGAAGTATTGCAATATAATGGATGTCTGTATATAACAAGGAAAGTAGAAGCAAACAACTCCATTTCTGGCACACATTACTGTTTGTTAGATTAGACATAGGTAACATCAAGTTTTAAAGCAGTACCTTTAGTACTTACTGACAAGAGAATATTTGCATATTTTATGGGTCTTATAGTAAAAAGTCCTTGCAGTTACGTTTTTACTTTTATAGCGTTTTAGTCTATGAAAACAAAGTTATGGAATAGCTTAAGATTGAACCTACCAGAAATGCATTTAAAAACAAAATATATTTTTCCTTCTTTTTTAAAATTAGTATAAACATTACATGTTTTCCTTGTAACCCTTGGCATAACTTTTACTTCTTGATGTCTAAAAGAACTCTGGTGAAAATTTGGCTTAGATTGGTTAGATTTTAAACTGCAAGGAGAATTTTGTACTATGGCATGTGTATAAAAATGTAGTTTTAAGAAAAGTCAATTTTAACATACAAAAGGTGATTTGTAGCCAAATGGTTCCAAGATGTCCAATAAAATAAACAGTTTCTGATGCTCTGTTGGCACTTGCGTCGTAGAAACCTAAGAAATGCTCCACAACAGATCCTTCAGCATTAACGTACCTACCTCACTATTACATAACACTGAGACATCTGTGTAATATCTGTCATATCATCTACCAGGATAGAAAAAGGAAAGATCAACAGTTTCCAATCATTCAGTTTTACAAACGCATTCATGTAGTCTGAAATGCAATCCAATAGTTAATTTTGTATACTTTTTGATTCGCCACTGAACACACTTTTTGTCTTGGAATATTGGGTTTTGTATTTCTACAGGATTCCCAGATACCAGTAACGTCAGCAGTTGCTCCATAATGACCGAGGAATGCTAATTCTTGCTTAGTACTGCAACAAACGCTAACTGCAGGAAAAGTCTGTTCAGTGAACTGCGCGTTATACAGTCTAGCATTCTCCTTTAATGCATCTTAAATTGTATTTCGATTTCTTTTAAGAGCTTTCAAATTAACCTGACATTTTAAATGCTCTGCCGAATCTGAGTTTCTGTGTAATGAATCTGAGTTTCTTATCTTCGTCTTTCCACAGTGAAAAGGTGTTTCTAATAAAATATATACTGTTTCATGAGCAGGATGCCTATTTAAAGCATTACTGCACTAAGCGTGCACTTCGCTTCGAGTCCGCTGTGAGAATGCGCGCCTGCCCGCTTGCTTCTACACCAAAGCACTGCGCAGTACAAAAATAGGGAAATAGGCAGTAAAAACCCACATACCACTTAAGATAAATATATTTTAAAAACAAGTGTGGCAAGGTACAAATATTGGTGAAGTGCCACTTCAACTACTTCCCCTTATTGCTAGAGGGCTGGACATATAAATCATATTTGTGACAAAATTAGTAAATCTGTGTATCCCCTACGTCATTTTAAAAATATCTTAGATGAGAAGGGGCTCAAAATGATTTATTATGGAGTTATATACCCATATTTACTGTATGCGATAGAAATTTGGGGCTGTGCTGCTGCAACCTATATGGAAAGGTTATTTAGATTGCAAAAAACGGGCAGTCAGATTGATTTTCAATATGAACTCTCGTGAATCATGTAGGGAAATATTTAAGGATAAGCAGATATTAACATTGTATTCTCTGTATGTCTACAAAGTTGTAACCTATGCAGTTCAGAAACAAAACCTAAAAAATAGCAATATCCATAGTCACTACACCCGACACAATGATGATTATTTTCAGCAGAGATTTAGTAAAAATATTTCAAAAAAGGATCCTAATGTCATGGGTTTAATGCTTCATGCAAAACTACCTGCATATTTAAAATGTTCTAAAGGTAAACAATTTGAGAGTGCTCTGAAGAAGTATTTGATAACAAAGACGTTGTACAGTATCAATGAACTATAATTTACAGACCCTCTGTATAAATCACAAATGATAGGTAGCTATAGTAATATGTGTAACCATTGGGTTGTCCATTTCTGTAATACAAATTATAAATATAAATGTGTGACAATGTCAAAAACTGTATTGCAGTCTATTGACAATAAAGAATTTAATTTAATGATTGTCTTGTCTGGAGTGAGAATCCGTAACCGTTTGAATCTGCCAGCAAAGGTATAAAATGGTTCATTCATTGCTATGCTATAAAAAAGTCATCAAACCATCAAAGTTAGGAAGTTTGCATCTATGACAGATATATTGATAATGTGTTTTTACTCTCTATCAAGTTTATCTAGTGTAAATGCAGCTACTACAAACATTCCCAATTGCCTATTACGAAAGAGTATGTTGTCTAATGCAAAGAGATAGACTCTATAGTGAAAATGGCGGACAGCAAAGGAAACAACGTTTTCAACTAGAAAATTATTTTATACCTTTATGACTGAAGGTACCGAAACAGACTGTTTAATCAAGTGTATGGAAATGTGCTGGTGGTTAGGTTATTTAATGTGGACTCAAGTTCTTTACCACCTGTGCTCTACGACAGTCTTGGGTGAGCCAATCTCTTATTGGTTATAATTCAGGACCAACACATACAGCTATGAAGAAAGGTTAGGTCTAGGTCAGTAGCAAAATAAGAGCAGTATGGAAACGTTTTACCTGAGTGGCTGGAAGGCATGCTTCATATCAACGGTCCTGGATGAGTCCCTCTCATACTGGTTTGACGTCTAAAGTGTAGATGAACATAGGTCAGTTTGAGGCTCAGGAGCGAATGAAATGACAAGTAGGACGAACATTAAGTAAAGTAATACAACTAATTACAGTCCTAATTAGTAAACTATGCATCTCGGGCTAAATGCTGTGGTCCACTGGGCTCCTTCATTCCTCTCCCAGACATTTCGCTTGCAGCTGCAGCAAGCATCATCAGCTGCGATGTATAACTCTCCTAGATCTCTCGGTTGCTACTGAAGTGCCGTTAGGTTAGGTTATTTTATATTATTTTGTCCTGTTGCCGGTACAGTCGATCCGGGTCGCAGAGGAAACAATTTACACACACACACACACACACACACACACACACACACACACACACACACACACACAGAGAGAGAGAGAGAGAGAGAGATGGACTGGGTGGACTTGTGTATGTGGTAGCGCTTCGTTTGGCTGTGTGCAATGAAGCGGTAAAGTTTTCTATCTGAACTGCAAGTTTCAAGTTTGCTTTATTCCTTAGTTTTGGCCTGGTGCCGGTACAAGGGGCCCGGCTTACAGTCTATACATTTACATTTATTTACAATTATTTACAAACTTATAATTTTTTGGGTTTCACCAAAAACCTATACGGTGACCATCTTTAGGTCACCGAGAATAGTTTTTGTCTTTTGGTGTCTATTCCAATTGTTTTTTTCCCTTTATATATACATACATACATTTATATACACAGATACAGGCACGGGTTCACACACACACATACCTGTACTGGGCACACCAAAAATATGCGTCCAAGCTTGCACACTTCACTATTTACAGTTTCCTACTGTCTTCCTGCGCGGGCAGGGTGCAGCTCCTGGGTGCTTTCCGAGGCGCGGGCCTCTGCCGAAATGAGTGTGTGGCCTAGGGCCGGGGTTGCATGAATATGCATTAGTCGACATTTTTATTCTTGCATGTTTGCGGTGCTTCGACTCGCCTTTGTCAATGTTGGCGATCACGTAGTTTTCGTGGTTCCTAATGCATGTCCATGCTGCCATTGCTCTTTTTGCATTTGCCTCTGGAATGAATGGAATCTGGGTTTCTACATGGAGGGTTTGGTTAGTGGTTCAAAATGGAGCGGATAGGATCTTTCGAAGGGAAAAGTTTTGAAGGGTTTGGATTTGTTTAAGGGCAGTTTTGGAGGTATTAGCCCAGGCTACACATGCATACAGGACCACCGAAAGAATAAATGATCTGTATAGAATAAGTTTGGACTTCAGTTGCAACTGTCTGCTGCGGAAGATGGGGGCGCACAACTTTAGCCGCTGTTTGCCTTTGTTGTTAGCGTTTTTTATATGGTTGGACCACCATAGGTCCATGGTGACGCCTAGGTATTTAGCATGCTGACGACAGTGTAATATTTGACCACCGACCGTTAGGTCCATTGCCAAATTGTGATGCCGCTTTGAAAACTGTATTAGCTGGCATTTATTAGGGTTAATTTTGATTTTCCAATCATGAAGCCATGAAAGGAAGTTGTTTATGTATCTTTGCATTTCTGCAAAGCCGAAACGAGGGTTTTTGTGGTGGTTGTATATTGCAGTGTCATCAGCATACATGGCGACCTAGCATCTAGCGTCCACGGGGAAATCATTGGTAAAGAGTATGTGCAGAAAAGGCGACATAATTGCCCCTTGTGGGACGCCAGTCCGCATTACTCGCTCCCTGGAGGAGTTTCCCATTTGGGCGCACAAATATCTATTTTCTAGGAAATTATGCAGCAAGTACATGTAATTTTGAAGAACCGAGAAATTCGGTGCAGTTTGTAGAAGAGGCCATTGTGCCAGCACCGGTCAAACGCGGTTTCTACGTCCAAAAATAGCGCCAACGTTGAAGCTCCATTGTTAAATTGCTGTTACGTCATCAAGTTTTCGTAGCTGTAGTATGGTCATTGGTGGCGGCCTCTTTTATCATTCACTTGTAATAGAGTAGAACATTCAACGTCGCTTACACTGTTTACATATCTACTGTGTGTGCCGCTTGCTGCATGGACCTCCTCCCTTAGCTTCCTAGTGGCCAAAAGAATGAGGTGTAGCACAGCCAGTTTAATATTTACAAACCAACAGCATATTATATCAGTATACTCAACTGCAAATATATTTTGGCTAAACATTTTTATTTAACAAAATTGTTATGTATACATTTGTGTATCAGACTACATCTAGTAATACTCACATTACTAAGGCAGTTGTATAAAAGCTGACTATTTTTGCATTTCAATAAACTTTACATTGGGATACTTGTCTTGCAGGAGTGGGGCAGTGCTTGTTCGGACCACTCTAAGGTTGGGGCAGTGCTGCAGGAATGTGCTGACCATACTATCACTGTTAAACTCTCGCAGTTTGACAAGCGAGTTCTTCTTGAGAAGGTTCTGCAGACATGAGGTGTAGCCGACAGCTGTGAGCGAGTGTGATATAAACCAGGAGTTCTCCAGTAGTGTCAATGTCTCCAGATGGTACGATGCAGTTAGCATGCACCACTCGTGGAACGTGCAGTCTTGCACATGCAGTTTCCTTAGAGTTAAAAACTCGGGTGCAGGGTCTTGGTAATGCAGAGTGATGTCCCTGCAGGAAGTTAGCTGTAAGTTTTGTAATTTGGGGCAATAGCGTGCAAGGAGGAGCAAGTCTAAGTCCCAGCCATACAGTTCAAGGGTCACCAAGTGACAACCTATGTTCAGTAATGATCTTACATACCTGCTGTTGCAGCTGTACTCTACTCGAAGTTCAGATAGAGGGCCTAGTCCTGAATCTAGTGCACAGTCGCATTCCAGTCGAGTCACGGAGAGACACTGGAGGTCTGGGAATCTATGCAAGCTAATTAACAGGTTTATATCACTGGCTCGTATATCACTGCAGCTAAACTTGCGTAAACAGCTTGGTAATCCAGATATCAGGTCTACGAAATGGAGAGAGTGGATTCCAGTACGGGCAATATCAAGCTCTTCGAGGTGTTGGATTCTGTGCAGAGTTGCAATGCTTCTCTCTGTTATGTGAGCACTGTTGAGGTTCACATGACGTAACAGAGGACACTGGTCTGCCAGAAGCGCTAAGGTTTCATCGTCACACGTCAGCGAGACTGACTCGAGCTGTGGTGGGAATGCAGCCTCCCTGTACCAGTTGCCATAGCCTCTTACTTTAAGACTCTTCAATTGCGATAAACGAGGAATCACATCTTTCCAAAAGAAACTGGCGATGCTCAACCGTTTACCATTATACACCAGGTGCTCTAGGTGAGAAAAATTCAAGGATATGTGTGTTACTTTTGGATGTATAAGGGATGCAACAAGCTCCTTAGTTATACAACCTCCATTACTACAGATGTGATGATAAGTTTCTATTAGAAAACCTCTGGTGATCTTGTTGGCAAAACAAGGAGGAATATTCTGAGACAAGAGTGTCTTGATAAGATCACATGTAGCACCTTCGTCATCTCTTCTCAGCAGTTTCATTACGTGATCAACAAATGCATCCATGGAAAGGACCTCAAGGCTCTCCTGAAACACCACAATTTGACATAAGGTGCACCAACGCAGGTACTCGCTGGATCTAAGTTCAAGGAGTGTGCTACAAGAGGCTTCAGTTATAATGTGATGTTTTACATCTGCATGTGCCAGATCAAACAACAATGTTACACAGACTAGTCCATAATCATTTCATATGCAACTATCTAGTCA
Source organism: Tenodera sinensis (assembly GCA_030765045.1). NCBI lineage: Eukaryota > Metazoa > Arthropoda > Insecta > Mantodea > Mantidae > Tenodera > Tenodera sinensis. The sequence goes on from CM060971.1 coordinate 24,551,605, forward strand.
TTCCATAAATTCTGTCACAAGTATAAACTTGGGTGGCATAACTAAGGAAGACACTATACAAAATATTTATTAACTAACGGGAGATCCAAAAGACCGTAAACTGGCTGCGCTGTTGTGTTTTGTCTGCACAGGTTCTCTGCGCTCGTCGCCAACTGCTGACGTCATAGAACACCGCGGATGAAACCATATAGCATTTTTAAAACTACTTTTAAAGGCTTTACTTACCAATATAACCATAGCAGATGCCACCGTCGTTGTCCATACATTTTTGGCACCTCTTTAGGAAATTGTCCATCAATCGCCTCAATTCAAGTTGAGAAATGCTGGAAATTTCCTGACGGATATTTTGTTTTAATTCTTCCAGGACGTGTAAGTTTGTCTTGTGTACTTTATGATTTGTTATCCCAGAGATAGAAGTCGCAGGGAGGTTAGGTCGGGAACAGGGGGTCACACATTTCTGCTGATAATTGTCCTGAAACAGACATTGAATTGTTCTCATTGAAAGACTGGCTGTATGAGCTGTTGCAGTCTTGTTGAAAAAATGCAAAATCACGTTCCCTGTCGGTTAATTCTCTAAAAAGAGGGTACCTCAGCCAGCGACACCACGCCGAAACCATCCACCAACCGAACACAGACAACACTGCCAGAGGTTTAATGCTGAACGCCCACACCGAGTCATCCTAACCTCACGAGGCTGCAGAATTACAGCACGGTAGTGCGCGGAGTTCATCGGCAGCTTCCGGATTCTCTCCTCCTTAGCGCAGCCCGATGTAATTGGCCTTCTCTCAAGAAAGCAACGTGCATTGTCACAGCCAGAGGACCGTCACCACTAGTGCGCCTGGAATTTCGAGAGGGGCGGATTACCGTGTTGCCTTGACTGCCCTTGGGCAGCTGCTCCCAGTTGAGCCTAGCGGGGTGGCCGCCCTACTCCCTGCCAACGCTGCTGACACTACGGTGAGACCGCCGACACCAGCATATACGCCCCACGCTGCCACTACCGTGTTGCCTTGACTCACGGGCTCCCAGTTGAGCCTAGCGGGGTGGCCGCCCTACTCCCTGCCGACGCCCCACGCTGCCACTACTATGGCACTAGCACCACACTCTGCACCAGCCACGACCTGACACGTCGGCCCATGTTTTGTGCCACGTGCAGTTGCGCCGGTCACTTCACTTGCTTAAACATACTAAAGATAAATCACGAAGACCATTCAGCAATCAGAGCGGAGAAGCCCCGCCCATCTAACACACACCTCCTGCTTAAGCCCTGCCAATCCCCTGTAAGTGGCCCAGATATATATGCGGCACCTCCAGCCACAGACGATTCTGTTGTAATTGAACCTTCGCCGAGAAGACTATGATCACACCTCCGATGATGTCCACCGCAGGTGTGGACGAAACGTCTAGACCTCTAAACTCCAGCAGGCCACGCTTTTAAGCCCGGACGAAATCTCTAGCCTTAAATACCGTAAGTCCGGTAACGGCCCAGAAGTTCGGTGGAAAGTTGACGAAACACCGAACGAGGGGTAGTTATCTTCGCACAGCCCGACAGCTCCAGGTCGAAGCGTGCACGTTGGAGTTGCCAGGGAGGAAAGTGGCCAAGTGAATACCGCTCTACGGCTGGCAGTCGGAGGGCTTGTGCGGCGAGCAGTTCTCGAAATCTGGACGGGAGATACTTGTATTCCGCACATAACGGCGCGTGAGATCTGGACGCAATACAAGTGGAAACGGAGGATGACCGGGATGAGCGGCCAACCTTGCTACGTAGGAACAAAGTAACACCGAGCGTCGGACAGACAGTGGAGGTTCGTCAGAATCAGCATAAAGACAATCTACTCTACTGGTGCGGAAAGTCCCAGTAGCCAGACGGATAGCAGTGTGGTATATTGCGTCTAAAATAACGATCTTCGGGCTCTTTTGACACAGATTCCGCCAACAGCGTCTAGAGCGCAGTATGCATCATAAGCAGATAATAGGAAGGTAGGGACACCAGAGTTTAACAGAATTAAGCCGGACATAGCGCAAACGTCTGCTAAAAAGCACCCATGAGCATCGTCAGTGTTGGAGCCCAGTGAGTCTGCTTGGCATTCAGATCGCTGAGAAAGATGAGCGGTGGCGGAATCTGTGCCAAAAGAGCCCGAATATCGTTCTCGTTTGCGACACTGACCGGTGGTAGATGTACTTGCAAACAGACATGCACACGCGCCGTTACAGCTTGCAGCGGTGTTAAGGGGTATGCTGGTGGCAGAGTTGGTATGTGCCACTAGAGTAGCAACACCACCGCTTGCTCACCTGTCCGCTGCAGAGTCGCGCCGGAATGCCGAAAAACCCCGAAGATGGAGATCGTGATTAGGCTGCAAGTGGGTTTCGTGTAGATAGTCGATTGATGGAGAACGTAGAAGGACTAAGAGCTGTATTTCCGGAGCACGTACCCGGAACCAATTAACATTCCACTGGATTATTTCCATGGTAAAATGATATTAGTGTTTGGTCTTCATCTTTTTCTTCTTTGCCTTAGCTGACTTCGGACCGTAAATGTGGAATTCGCCTTTCCCTTGTGACTTCTCTGATGTGCGAGAGTCCCGCGGAGCGGGAGTGGGACCAGCGAGGAGGAGCGGCTGCTGGCGCAAACGATGTCTAGCGACAGGCTGCCTACGGCTTGTGGACGTCTTGTGAGCAGGAGTCTGCATGGCGGAAGATGTAGTTGCCGGTGCAGGTGTGGCACTCGCTGGTAGGGCTGTCTATGTTGAAGCATCGGAAACGGGAACGTGTTAGGTGGCAACAGTGTTCACAAGAGTGCGGTGAGCCGCAGACGCAGGTTTTAATTGCTCGAAGTGGCGACGCGCTTCCGGAAATATTAGGTGTTGTCTGACTCGCAACTCCTGTCTTGAATTCTCGTCCAGAAACTTCGAACACAGAAGGATAACTCCCTCCACAGTTCACACAGCAAGGGTCCCGGGTACACGGCGTGTCCTCATGGGCTGGTGAACCAGAACGTTCACAAATAACAGGATAGTTACCCGGCGTCCTAGTATGTCCGAACTTCTGGCACCGAAAACAGCGCATTGGGTTCGGAACATACTGACGCACCGCGGCACGCTCGTAGCCACAGAATATACATTCTGGCAACTTCGTGCCCTTAATGGTGAGGAACACCGTGCTTAAGGGATGCCCTTGGCCATCCTGCTTCCGAGTGAGACGCTAGGCTTGACACACCCGTTGGTCGGAGAGGCAGGTTACAAACTCCTCGTCTGACAAACCGTCCAGACTAGAGGTAGTGGAGAGCCCAACATACACGCGTGCAACAATTTCTGGTACTGGTCTGCAGTGATCACTTCTATCAAAAGTGTGTCGTCTCGAACTCGAGTGGTGTTTTTAACCGGGCCACAGATCCTGCCGACTTCTCGTTTTATGTGAAGTGTGCTAAGATCCTTCATCACTTCCCGTTCACATGCCGAGGTTATTACTAAAAAACTGTCCACAAGGGAGAGTCTGCGCGGATGCATGAGAGATTGGATCCCCTTCCGGAACCGTCGGCGTAGGGTCCAAGAAAGAAGACACGACCCCATAAAGGGGAACAGGGAGAGGTGATCGAAGGAGTAAAGCACTTCACACTTCCAATGCCCATCTTGCCAGCCCTGCTGTAAAACATGCCCTATGAAATAAAAATGTCGACAAAATAACTCTTAAAAGTGGTTTAATTTCACTCAAAATATGTATTGTCATTGCAGCTGACAGTGGCAGTGCAAATCATAGGACGCTCAGGGTCAAGCTACCTCATACCACATGCCAGGCCAGCGTGCACCAAAGGTACTCAAGGTCAGAGTGCCTCACGCCACTGCTTGTGAATACATGGCTACAACCACAGTAGCAGAACAGAGGATTTGCTAGAACCTTCACAAGTCATCTGGCTGCCAGCAAGTTACAGAAAAAGGTGCATTTCCAGAGAAATCCATGCTACATCATCCCCAGTATAAAAACTTGCACGACGTGAGAGAGGAGGCAGTTGTTTTGAGACAAAAGTCAGTTGTGGGAGTTGAACGAGACAGCTGCTAGGTGTGTGTGTGTGTGTGTGTGTGTGTGTGTGTGTGTGTGAGTAGTCTTTGAGAAAACTGTCACATCAAAGTGAAAGCAGCGACACAGTTTTAGCAAATGTTGAGTGATTGTATCATCCAAGTCAGCTGTTTGAGAGAAAGAGAAATCTGATGTGTTACACTCACATGACTTTCTCTACTCTTGTACTAACCATTCTTACAAACTCTTATTCCTATATCTTCTTCGTGTTAGTTGAGATAAACATTGTATAAATTATGCTACTGCTTATTTCCTTGTAGGTACAAGAGGAATATGGGAATACAGTAGGCTTTTAGCGATAGCCAAATCTTTTAAAGCTTTGAGATTCCGCTCTTTTTGCATACTTAACACATAAAAAAATGAACAATGTTCCATTTCATGAAAGTTTTAAGTTTTCCAAAACTGATACAAATAACAAGGAATATCTCCAAAATGGTTCACTCTACAAAAACATTTATTTGGACATAAATTGTGTGTTTTAGTGAGATATACTTTTTTGTATAGTAAGATTTTGTCTACCTCTTACGGTTTACGAGTTATTCAAAAGTCATCCAGAGTAAACAGGACTACATAGGGTATAGCTACAAAATTCAAAATTTATATATTTCATTTGTCATACAAATATCTTAAACATATGACATTTTAATCAAAATCGTTAAGAGCCATTTTCAAGAAAATCAAAATTTTTTAAACATTTTCCACATAAAGGGTAGTTTAGGGTGAGGCTATTTTCTTCAAAATCTTTGTATCGTATCCTTGAAATACATTAAATTTAAATACCAACTTTGGTTTGTAACTAACTTTTCGTTTTTGAGTTATGCTGTCCACAGACTGACAGACTCACACAAACACACACACACACACATGGACCTTTTTCTAAAAATGCTTTTTTTTTGGATTCAGGAGGAATCAAAACATATTTCTGGTGAAATCTTAACATCAAATTTTGGGTGGAATACAATACTTCCTCTACTTACCAGTAGAGAAAGTAAAAAGTGAAGAAAAACAGAAAAAAGTGCTAAGTTTTCACGAAGAAGACAGCTATAAGTTGTAAGATCACAAAGAACAGTAGACTGGTGTTTAAAAACACCAACACTAAGTTTGTTGGCATAAATAAATAATAATTACCATCTGAAGGTTATTTAATCCAGGTACATAAAGTACTTACAATAGTAAGTCACCATTGGGGTAATTTGTCTCTGATGTGAGACTGCCTTTGTGGTTTACCAGGAGAAATACGAACTGGTTTGAGAACTCAATGCCATTCTGGCAGATTGTCACAGTAGCTCAATGGTTAGAGCAGCCGACTGGTAAGCAGAAGATCTGTGGTTCAAGTCCCAGCTGTGGCATTGAATTTTTAACTTTCAGTTCTAGCTCTCAAACAGTAGACTGTGTTAACGATGGTAAAATAGCATCAGTTTATGCATCAGTTTTAAAATGAAAATAAAGTGACAGAGGGCTTGATTTTGTCGTTTGTTATAATAGTTTCCACATAGCATTACCCTACATTGTCAGAAAAACATGCAAAATCATCAAAACCCAATCCCTAGTCATTTGTACTTTGTTCAAATTACATGAAGCTTAGGCTGAACATTAAGGAATTAACCATGAATATTACTTAAGTTGAAATAATGTTTCTCCAGAATCTTACTTTTCTGATTATAAGAATGATTTCATCTTATTTTATAACATAAATGAGCTGAAATGGCACAGGCAGAAGTTGAGATGTAAAAATCACATGTTTAACCAAAGCCTTCTTCTCGGTGCCACTAACAAGTTACCAACTAAGAAACACTCTTCCAACTACATAATCACACGGTGGACAGACTCTCACAACACAAGACAACTACTACCAACATAGAAACATACAACATCTGCACGGTGTAAACATGCATACAAATGGGATCTGTTGTATTCAAATATCAATACTATTAGTTAAATTCTCAGTTATGTTACAATTTAAGTATACAGGAACACTATTAGAGGCAGATTCAATACCATGTATGTGTATATATATATACAGTGTCCCAAAAAAGCACATACAATGCTTAGTATGTTGTGCGGGATGGCAAACTGATTGGTTTTCAAACAGGAACCCCTGTCCGAAAATGCATGGTTTGGATGCTGTAACATTTTGAAGTGTAAAATGGGCGTACGTTCACATTTCATGAATAAAGCTAATATCGAGCTGTCTCCATTACAAATGGGCTTCAAACTGTCTACCTCCTATGTCATTGCAGAGCCTATATTGGCAGTGGTGGGCCTCATGCACATGACTCAATATGTACATTGTCTTTGAAGATTATCAATCGCTCCGTCGGCTCGAGCCATGAGGTCCTCCGCTGACATTACAGGAGTGCCATACACCATACTCTTCATACAACTCCACAGAAAATAGTCAAGAGGTGGCAGACCTGGCAACTGTGATGGCCATGGAAATGGTCCACCTCTACCAATCTATTGATTTGAATATGCGACATTGAAGTTACTCCGCACATTTATATCAGCAGCTGTGTACTGGTTCATGTCGCACTGTTGTTAAAAATGTTACTGTACTAGAAATGACAGAAGTAACACAGTAGGATGCGCACAAAGGACTCTATAGAGGAATGTAGTGCATGTGCAGGAATGTTATTATGGTCAGGTCATTTATCCTAGTACACAGATGGCTATAGGGTTGCACAGTTTCCATATCAAGATGCCAAAAGGAATGTTCTCAAACTATGATGCTCTCCAGCATCCAAATCGTGCCTTTCTGGACAGAGGTTCCTATTTGAAAACTGATCACTTTGCCATCCCACACAATATACTAAGTGTTGTCTGTGCTTTTTTTGAAACACCCAGTATGTATATAGAAATTCACTTCCACCTTTCATCTAACAGTGTACGGTTGTGGTATTTCTATCAACATTGCCAGCTGGATTGATGGTTGGTGTCAGGTGTAATTTTTAGAGTATTTTTCACCAGGAGCTGCCCCCCAGTAACTGTTTGCAGAATTTACATGACTATACTATTAGACTGTCCTTTGAACCCGTCCACATGATATGGAAGCAGATATTCAGAGCTACAGCATATCATTGCTAGTAGAGAGCAATATGAACTGCCATGTCTACATGTTGGAATGGTATTTTTGAACCAGATTGCTGAATGAAGTGGGATATGAACTGCTGCATTGATGATTTTCTTCTCAGGTATGAGGAATTCCAAGAGAAACCTTGCAAAATCCTAAGATACCATGATTATTTTACGGTACTTTATCATGGCATCGCATACATAAATGACAATTAAAATACCATTAAGTACGATTATGACACAAAATTTTAAGCATATAGAAGATATTCAAAAGAACAACACAAAATTGTGAACAAAGAAGAAATGCACCACTAATTGAAGAAGCAAAGGAAAGTTTAAAGGTCATTTGAAATGGAATATTATACAAAAGGCTGGAAAAGAAATGCCTAGTTGGAAAGTGATTCCATCATGCATGGAGAAGAATTAATAAGACATTTTCACATAGAATCAGCATACTCAGAAATGGATCAGATGACGTCTATGATTTCAGAAACCTTATATATTTTAGAACTGCATCAGAAAGTTTAAAACACGTCATCATGCTGTGATATATGACAGGAAGTCAGGAAAAGAAATGCAGAATATGCATTTAGATCACTCAACAATTAGAGAGAGATTTGATAAGTGTTGATATGGACTAATGGCTACAAGTCAGTTCAGAAACATATACAAAGTGTTCCAAAAAAAAACAGACAACACTGTGTGGGATGGTAAACTGATTGATTTTCAAGAAGGAACCCCTGTCCAGAAATGCACAACTCAGGCGATAGAGAGTGCCGAAGTTTGAGAACAAATGGTTGTGGCAGTTTATTAAGATTCATTTTCGTATCTTAATACGGAATTGGGCATCTGTGTGCTGTGGATACATGGCCTGAACCTAATAACATTGCTCAATGCTTTACATTCCTCCGTAGAGACCTTGACGCACATCCTACTGTGTCACTTGTGTAGTTTCCAATACAGTAACGTTTTTAACAGCAGTGCAACACGTACCAGTACACAGCTGCAGAAATGTTTCCATAAATTGTATCCTTCATTGAGATCTACATTTACTGTATGTTTACCAGTTATGCTTGGGTTACCATGTGTCCAGAAATTCCCAGACATGCGCTACATTTTAACCATTTGTCCAGCATCTGGGCCACTTTTTGAAGTTTCTAATGTCCTAAATTTTCAGAAACAAGCAGTAATTTAGAAAATAAAGTGGAAACTGAGAAAATAAAAATGAATAATTGGTTCTTAGACGCAACTAAAAACTGCTATGGCAACATGGCTACTCTGGCTACAGTCAAAGGGTATACTCATACATTACTAATATTGAACAAGAGATTGGCAACACAGCATTTGCACTCCCAGGCAAAAGATCGGTTCTGTAAAGGCAAAGAAATGCTTTACTGCACTCTTCCACCGGCATTTTGGCTATCGAAGCATAAGGAAGTGGAAAGTAAACAGTTGTTTTCTAAGAAACTAAACTTCACAAAATTGTGCCAGTATTTCAGATATTAAAGGTTTTGCTGCTCGGCCCACAGTTAGCATATTGTGTTAGCACTGCAGGGACAACACTTGCATTTCATGTTGTTCATCATACAAATCCATGGAAACAATATCATTGTATATTTGAGACACTTTAGTACAGTAAAGAATGGAAAAGAAATCTGTAGCATTTGGAGCTGACAAAACAAACAAAGTTTGGTGGCGTAAGTCAACTAGAAGGTAAAAATGTGTTTACCAAACTAAAGTAATATTAAATGGGAAAGATTAATTCTTCAGAGAAGTATGACTGACTATTTATGATCACATTTAACACTGTATGTTTCAGGATTTTAAGAAGATATAAATGTATACGCCTGAGGATATACAGAGTGGAAGGAAAGTCATTACATTAATTTATACCAGAGGTACATCTAGGTATTTGGAACACATTTTGTATCTTATGTCTTTGTCTCTGAGCATTTCCTACGGAGATATTTTAGTTTTGTTGAAAACAAGCTGGCAACACTGCAGATTGTGTGGGTGTCACTTTCCCTAGTTCAGTACATAAACAAACTTCCTAACACTGCGTCTTGAGAGGATAACACATACCATGCCTTGTCCTTCTGTGTTTCCTGTGGGAGTTTAGGCCAATCACAAGTATTAGTTCCCAAAATATTACACAAAAAGTGAAAGTGCCTGATCTGTTTACATGCACAAAGCAGGTCAATTCCTTGACCAACCTCAATGCAACATTGTCAACATACTTCATGCCTCAAAGAGTTGCTCACAGTATTCCTTCACGTCTTTTAAGTGATTATTTATTTTGAAACCCTGTATGATGTCCCATAATTACTACCAAAGCTATGTCAGAAATAAGTTTCTCTACGCATCTTACAAGAACAAACTGTCATCTTCCTACATTCTTATGGAATTACGCATACAATTTGGATAAAAAAAGAAAACATTTATTTTTTCAAAATTGGCTGATCAAAAAACAAAATCCCATTTGACTTTGTTTGTAATGCTTCTATGAAGGGCATATTAGAAGAAATGTAATGACTTATATTCTTTTTAATGCACCAATAAGGTCCTACATTTTGCTTTCTCTGCTATGTATAGTACGTAGAGGAAGTATTTTATTCCACCAAAACATTTGATGTTGAGATTTCATTGAAAATATGTTTTGAGGCCCCCTGAATAAAAGAAAAGGCAGTTTTAGGAAAAGGTCTGTGTGTGTTGTGTGTAAGAAGGTTGTTCAATATATAATGCCCCATATTTGTTTAAAAATCCATTAATATACATACAGACAAAAGTCCTTGTAGGTGTTTCACATTTGATGTTTCTTCTGTGCAATGGTTAAATTTCGAACCGTTCCGGCAGATAGCAGAGCTGTAGTGCAGCATCGAAATGGTATCTACACACGACTCACGTTACAAGCAGCGTGCTGTTATTGAATTCTTGTGTGCAGAGAAAGAAACAATGGTGAACATCCATAAACATTTGTGTGCAGTGTATGGCAATGATGCAGTTTAAAGGAGTACTGTTGGGCGATGGATAAAGAAAGTTAAAGCCTCAGGAAATGCAGAAACAGAGCTCCATGATCAGCCATGCTCGGGACGTCCTATCACAGCCACTGCTCCAGACATGCTGAATCATGTGGATGCCATTATTCATTCCGACAGGCGCATCACAACTCGACAACTGGCTCTACTGTTGTCGGTCAGCATTGGAAGTGCGTCTGCAATGATTAAGGTTCTTGGATATTCAAAGACGTGCTCACAATGGGTTCCACAAATGCTCACAGCACACCACAAGTTTCAAAGAAAGGCTATTTCATCTGAATTGTTGGAGCATTTTGACACCAACAGAGAGGCCTTTCTGTCTCGGATCGTTATGGGGGCCAAAGCTGGGTGCACCACTTTGCGCTGGAAACAAAAGGGCAGTCCATGTAATAACGTCATCCTCATTCACCACAAAAGAAGAAATTCAAGACAACCCCCTCTGCCGGAAAAGTCATGGTGACAGTCTTCTGGGATTATGATGGCGTTATTCTCGTGGATGTGTTGTCAAGAGGGTCAACCATTAATTCAGAGGCATAAGTGGAGACTAAATAACCTCATGGAACTTTTCAGACGTATTCGTTCTGACAAAATTCCAGCAGAAATCTTACTCCAACATGATAATGCATGCCCACACACAAGTCTGAGAACCTGGGAACACATCGCCAAATTGGGTTGGACATCATTACCTCATCCACCCTACGGTCCAGACCTGGCACCCTCAGACTTCCATCTCTTTGGGCCACTTAAAGATTCTCTATGGGGGACACACTTTGAAGATGACGAGAGTGTCATTCACGCAGTGACAACATGGCTACACCTACAGGACAAGAGCTTTTACCAGCAGGGAATACATGCTCTCCCACAACGTTAGCATAAGGCCATAGAACGTGATGGAGACTACGTAGAAAAATAGGACATGGACAAGACATAGAGGTATATTGTCACCAAATTCTGACTCTTGACAATAAATATAAGAGAAACAAAATGTGGGGCATTATATATTGAACCTTCGTATGTGTGTGCATGTGTGTGTCTGTGGGCAGCATAACTCAAAAATGAAAAGTTTGTTAAAAATCAAATTTCTCCACCCTAAACTACCCTTTACATGGAAAATGTTTTGAAAATTTTGATTTTCTTGAAAATGGCTCTAACGATTTTGAAGGAAGTGAAGTCAGTCATCTTTTGCACTGAAACGACCTGAAGAGGCAATGTTTTGTCAACTTTCACCAGGCTACTCGCGATAGGTAGACCCCAACAGTGCTTATAAAAACATTACAGTAATTGGTTTTTGCCCCTAAGAAAGTTCCTACTTTCAATCATTTTAATACTTAACACATAAACACTTAAGGTCAATATGTTGTCGTATTTGACGAAAAACCACTTAATCCAAATTTTCGCTAATCCGAACAGGGTTCGGTCCCAATTATTTCAGATTAGTGGGACTCTCAGTAATGAAAAATTGGGGACTTTCTATAAAATTCCTTTCAAAATGAATGCATGGAAAATGCTTAACTTAAATACATGTTTGATAATAGCCCTTCGGGTTATGCTCTTCTCCCTCTCTCTCATATGTGGACATGCATGTGCGTACGTGCACACACACTCAACCTTTTTCTATAATTGTATTTTTTTTTAATTCAGGAAACCCAAAATGTTTTCCATGATATCTTCATTGAATTTTTGCATGGAATACAATACATTTCTTTACTATAGATAAGCAGTAGAGAAAATAGAATGTCTTGTGGATTTTTGCCATAGAATATTGAAACTAGTGATGAAAGCAGAATATTTCAGTATGATCCACAAACTAAGTAATCTGAATCTCCCCAACAATAGTGAGGTAAACAAGGTAATGATTTGTTGTCTCTTCTTGACTTGTAGCCACACTGCGGCACTTGTGAAACAAAAGAATGTCACTGACAATGAAGTGTCCTAAGACCGGTCTCAATAGAATCCTGCTGGAATGTCTCTGCTATACCAGAAGCAGGAATCTGGTTTCTCTCTGAAGTTCATATTTGGCCCTTGTCACTTTCTTGAATTTCCAAAATAAAGGAAAAACATGTAATTTGTTATTTTTACATAATTTTCTGTGCCCACTAAAATTTATTTTTATCTGGGCTCTACAAGCTGCTCTTACAAAATCTTATTTTTATCTATTTTTACCTCACTTAAATTTGATAAATCCTGCTGAAATAGTTTCATTACACTTGTTCATTATAATGAAAATGCCCCTTTAAAAAAAACCTGATGTGTTGCACTCATATGACTTTCTCTACTCCTGTACTAACCATTCTCACAAATTCTTATTCCCATATCTTCTTCGTGTTAGTTGAGATAATTATTTGCAGAAATGATCTTATTGCTTATTTCCTTGTAGGTACAAGGGGAATATTAGAATACAGTAGGCTTTGTGCGATAGTCAAATCTTTTAAAGCTTTGAGATCCCGCTCCCTTTGCACGCATAACATATAAAAAAAAAGAATGATGTTGCATTTCATCCCTAATGATCTAGTTGTCGACGGGCCCTTAAACACAATTCACACAATGTTCCATTTCACAAAAGTTTTTAGTTTTCCGAAACTGACACAAATAACAAGCAATATCTCCAAAAGCTTCACTCTAAAAAAAATGTATTCAGACATAAATTGGGTGTTTTAGCGAGATCTACATATTTTGTATAGTAAGATTTTGTCTATGTCTTCCAGTTTACGAGTTATTCAAAAGCCATCCAGAGTAAACAGGACTACAGGGGCTATAGCCAGAAAATTCAAGATGGATACATTTCATTTGTCATAAAAAATATCTTAAACATATGGCATTTTAATCAAAATTGTTAGAGATATTTTCAAAAAAATCTAAATTTTCCACGTAAAGCGTAGTTTAGGGTGGGGCTATTTTCTTCAAAATCTTTAAATACCAACTTTGTTTTTTCACCGACTTTTTGTTTTTGAGTTATACTGTCCACAAACTGGCGCGCGCGCGCGCACACGCGCACACACACACAGACCTTTTTCTAAAAATGCTTTTTTTGAATTCTGGGATCTCAAAACATATTTCCGGTGAAATCTCGGTATCGAATTTTTGGTGGAATACAATACTTCCCCTACTTACCAGTAGAAAAAGTAATAAAAAAGACATCCACAAACAAAAAGGTGTGCTCGGTTTATTTTGATGACAAATGATTCAGTTACTGAATTTCGTATTGCTGTTTTGTAGAAGTGCAACAATTTTGTTGTTTTACAAATTGTATGTTATTGTGAAACCGGTTAAATGGGTTATATAGGGTATCCACTTTCAAAGTTGAGAATAATTTTAATTTTATTATTATTGCTTCTTAATAATCGGCACCACAATGGAAAGCATGATTAACCGCAGAAATTAAAAACATACATATGGGTTCACAATGGTTAAGAGAAAAACGATTCTATTTATTAATTGCAATTAATACCTAATGTTTAAATATTGCACAAATAGATACTACGGGAAATTAAATTCTGATTTTAATAGAACGTTTTGGGTGTGGCTTATTGCTTAATGTCTCCAATACAATAACGGATAATAATACGCATGCAATTAAACCGGTAAACACATTTGAGGTTAGTTTTTCCACAACTACACATTATTCATTAAATAAACCACTATTTTAAACACAATGAACACAAATAACAGCGACTTTGAATAATGATCATCAATCAATAGAAATTAAAGCTTTCTTTGGAAGATTTGTAAAAAGTAAAATATAGATCTTCTTAGAAAATACCATTTGCCGTGAGTAATTTCCAACTTCAACAGAAACAAAACAAGGACCGAACAGGCGACCACCAGGAAAGCGCGTTTTTAAAACTTCATGCAGTTCTTCCTTTTACGAAAAGCACCTCCTTTTGGATGTGCCGCACAATGTTATGAACACAGAACATGTAACTATGAATGAAAACAGAAAGGTTAAAGACAAGCAGATCCGCAACAAATTTACTGAAAGTACCAGAATTCCATAACATTACTTGTAAGATAATGAAATATTACGGAAGGTAGTCAATTCACGAGATACATACATAGAAACACATTCACTGCTTTTATTTATCATTTTCCCTTCTTATCGAAGAACATTACGCAATCATGTATTACGTCATATGTCAAACGTCAAGGAATAAACCCGCGAACTATATCCTGACATTTCATACCCGCATGCCCCGCGTCGGCAAATTTTTCACAGCCCAAAAATAAACGGGGAAAAAAATTAAATCACGGCCCTATTGAGAAAATCAAACGCCATTATTAGAACTGAAAAATAATAATCATTGTGTTACTAAATAATACACGAAATATGTGAAACCTAAATTAATAGTATTTTTTATAGTTTTTGTAAAAACCGACCGAAAAAAGTATTGACAACAATGGGGTTTTTATTTGTTACATATATGTGCCGAAAAGACAACTTTTTTAACTTTCAGATGTGTCTAAATGATATATAGATTATACCTATTTTAAAAGATGTGATATTACAAGAAGTGAGGTACCTACCTACATGGAGTGCATAAAGACTAGTTGGGGTTGACCATGTGTTGTAGTGTACACTGTTAAGGCTCATGAATCACTGCAGATCCCAAGATCCAGGGGACCTCACCTCAGAGGACTCTGCCCCAATCTGTTGTGTTGTCAATGTTCAAGGGAACGTGGCTCCTGTCAGACTTCCGGTGCTTGATGATGTCACCATCACTGTTGAGGGAACGAAACCTAAACAACCCCTGTGAGTCAGGTTTTATATTATTGTGTGTGTGTGTGTGTCTGTGCATTTGGAATTTCATATAACTGTCTGATTGTATACGTAGTGCAAGTGTTTCAACTGTCACTCCTCCTCTAACCAAGTGAGTTGTGTCTAGGAGGTTCAGGGTTCAAATACTGACAGATCAACCGATATGACTAATGGTCTTTACCCTCGTACAGAAGGTTCAAATGGGGCTCCTAAGTGTAATTTTTAAATCTGAATTTAGGAGTTTTTTTGCCTTCTTATTTTTTATTTGTACTAAGTTTAATACATCAGTAACACACCAGTCACAACCACTTATAGAACAAAAAAATAAATAAATAAAAAATCGTAGAAGACTTTAGTATTCATCTGAATTTAAGGTAACACAGCCTGACTCGCAGGTCTCCTCGCCTTACTGGCTCTAGCCATTTATTCTATTCTTTGCCCTATATATATATTTCACAAACAAACAAAAATTGTGACATCTGCCTGACCTTTCAGGTGACCATAAACATCCAGAATACAAAGAGATATGACAAAGTCAAATTTTTTTAAAAAAATTATTAAAATTAAGATGCAAAATATTGAAAGAAACATTAAAGGAGTATAACAAGAAGATAACAGCTAACACATGCAATATACGTGACTATTTAAAATATATAAAGTCTTTTAGGACATGTAAACATATATTTACAATTTCGGACCATTGCACACCCAGTGCTTTGAGGCAGGTACTTGTGAATTTAAAGCATGTTCCGCGGGCACTAAAGAGTAGTCGTTTTACCTTCCATGCATTTTCAGGTACGTTATCTCTCACTAAGGTGAGGAATGCATGATTGGTAGATGGCTTCCTTTTCCTCATTCACCTGTGTCGCCTGCTGTAAATGTTGCTCCATTCTTACAGTTGGATCAAGAATGAGACCCTTTCCTGCATCTCTCTTGATGGCTATGATATCCGCTCTTCGATGGCTACTATCCTCAGACAGGCAATGGACCTCTTCATGGACCTCCCAGTTGTCTCTACGAAGGGCTGTAGAAATGGATGAACGCACACGGTGGTGACGAGTGTTGCGAAGTAATTCTCCCTTTGGGCAATATCCTAGTACATGCCCAAGGGTTTCCACTTCTTTACAATTTGAGTGCCGACATAGTGTTGTTTGCTGATTTCTTCCCTTACTGCTGATGCGTTACATGACATTTTGATGGCATTAGTCCATTCAGAACATGATAGGATTTTTCTGTTGCTCATCCATGAATTGGCTCCACAAGCTTCCTCAAAAATGTTTCTTACTGCCATTTGCATATTTAATTTTTTGTGATTTGCCACATATTGCCTGCTTACGCCATTTACTTGTTCCTCAACATTCAAACATGATATGTTGTGCATTTTTTGCTTTTAAACAAATAGGACAAATTCCATAGCATTCACATGTATGCAATGTTTGGTTTTATAAATGTGAAGCCTAGTGATATTAAATACTAATGAGATGTTAATTGTTTATTGTTATTTGTCTACAAAATATCACTGATAAAAAATTGACCATGCATTTCCAGAACTTGGGAGACTGTCAGTAAAATTAAGCAGACATTTTGCTAACATTTAATGTGATTTTTTGTTCATTATTTGGAATAGTTAGGACTGTAATTATAAGATAACAGAGAGGATTACTATAAAAAGCCTCTGCTATAAGGAGGGAGAGGTAAATCACTGGAGCTGTACACGTTGCGTAATCCAGTTAGTCTTACATAACCTGTGTGTTTTAACTAAAATTACAAGTTTTGTGCAGCGATAAGCTTTTGCGTATATCTTATAATTTACCAGTTATATAACATTCATTCAGCAAGAAGAGCACATCACAAACTATTCACAGACAATTTAACGTTCACATTTTACTTGCCATAAAAATATCTGAAACATGTCACTTTAATTGCAGCCATTTCTGAGGAACTTAAAAACAACAAAAAGTGTTCCATGCAAAAGCTAGTTTGGGGTTAGGGGAGTTTCTTGATAATATAACTGTTACAACTTTGGGAGAGGCTGAACAGCGTAATTCTAAAACAAAAAGTCACCAAAGTTGGTATTTAAGTTTAATATCATTCAAGGATGTGACAAGAAGATTTTGAAGAAAATTCCTTCACCCTAAAACACCCTTCATATGGAAAATTTATCAACAATTTTGATTTTCTTGAAAATGGCTATAACAATTTTGATTAAAATGCCATATATTTAACATATTTTTATGACAAGTGAAATGTTGTTCTTGTTGCATATGGCTTTATTAGAATTAACTCTAATACAAAGAAAGGTATCTTTAAACAAAATAGTACTTAACATTGAAATAGTGATATATTTTAATATATTATGAAATATGTTAAGGAACAGGAACATTGTGTCATTCTAATATAGGGCTGATAAATTGCCTTGTTGCTCTTGAGACGACCTGTACCTTTAAGTAGATACGTTGAATCCATCACTGATTTAGTTTATTTGCAGAGGACACACTCTTCTGTTGGGAATATGTTTATTCTTGCTAGATCAACTCCTAGGCAATCAGGTCCAGAAAATCGCTACTGCTTCTTTCCTTGACTTATTTTTATTTTTAGTCCATAAATCATATATTTTTGCCCACTGCTTTGTTTTAATGAGTGAGGCAATTTCACTCTGCTATGTTGTTTGAATTTTCTTCTTTGATTCTGTCGACTGTGAGTGGTTTATTTCCCATGTGAACTATAGTACCTGTTTTGGCTGCAGCATCTGCTATTTCATTGTCTTTTACTACAACATGGGCAGGGATCCATTGTAATGTCATTACTTTCTTTTTAATATACTTGAATTTATTTAATATATGTTTGATGTCCTGAATTCAAGACGAGAAAACTTTGCTATTCGAAGATACAGCTTGTATAGAAGCCAAACACCTATAAATAGTACTCTTTTTAAACAATTTAGTTCTATAAATCAAATTTTGTAGAGCTAAATAGATAGTTTTGATTTCTCTATTGCAATTATTATGATATTTACCTACTAAAGCATATTGTGAGAATAATTTGCAAAAGACTCTGTCACTTATACATGAGCCATCTGAAAATACACGTAACCACTGATATTCAGGATATTTCTCATTTAGCATACTAAGTGTATAGTATTTTAATATTTCTGGATTTCCAACCCTCTTTGTGAGATTGTCTGGAACGGATAAGTTGAAGTGTGTTCTAGTGGATTCACTATTTCAGCTGTGAGTTCAATTTCAGATGTATACAGAAAGCTTTTAAAATATGTCTGCCAACATTTATAGGTGTTTTTTGAGCTTTTAGCTGATCAACATGATTTAACCTGGATATCCAATTTGACCTTTGTGACGTTTGCATTTTAATTATGTTAATTGCAGTTGTTTTTATATGCAGATATTTGTAAACATGTAGTTGCAGTACTGTAACTGGTGTTGTTTTTACTGTTCTAGATATTATTCTTAAAGCCTTTGACCATAATCTTTCTAGTGGTTCTAAGCATGTTTTATTCCCAGTAACTATAACTTCACTACCATATGTAATTATGGGTTTCACGTAGGTATTTATGTATCTTACTTACATCCCCATTTAGCACCTACTGGTCTCCTTATTAAGTTTATTCTTTTATTTGCTTTTTCAGATGTTTTCCTCATGCTTTTTTCAAGGTCATCTTTTAGAGTGAGGTTGAAATTGATATTTTCATGTTTAAGAGTGAAGAATTGGTACACTGTTTTTGTTTTGTTGGTCTTCATATTGTTTTCATCTGCCTATAAGAGTAATTCCTTTAATGCTGCATTCATATTTTGTTCTAAATGTTATTTCTATTTTTTATTTCTGTTGCTGGCTGAAGCCCAGATAACATCATCAGCATACATGCTTACTTTAATATCATTTACTTTGTTTACTTTATTTGGTAAATCATTAATAATAAACATTGAAGAGTGTGGTGCTAAATGTTGCTCCTTGTGTTAAGCCTATGCTTGATTGTTTATAACAAGATTCTGTGTCTTTCCATCTTGTCTTAATCCATGTTTGATGTAGAAATCTTTCAAGCCAGCTTAACATATTCTCTCTTACTCCATAACTTTTTAGTTTACTAATCAATTTTGGTCTCCATTGAGTGTCATATGCCCCTTTCAAGTCTATTAATACTGCTAAAGTGCCTTTTTGGTTGTTGAAGTTTTGTTTCACATCTTGAACAAGTTTAATGATTGCATTTGATGTTGACATATTTGTCCTAAATCCTGCTTCTTCTTCACTAGGGGCCCAAATGACCCAGTTGTCAATGGGCCCTTAAACTCTACACTCCACTCCTCTTCAGCTACGTATTGTTGTTTTCTAAGAACCAATTTAGGCGTGTTGTTATCATACTTTCACATATTTTAGCAAGTATGGAAGTTAGGGTTATTGGCCGATATGATTCTATTTCAGTATCTTTTATCCCTGATTTTAAAATTGGGATGATGGTACCTTTAGTGCAGTCTGTAGGTAATGGCAACGTACTATGCCACAATATTTTATACATTTTAAGAAGTATGCACAAGAGCCAAGGTGTTTGGCAAATTCTGGGAAGATTTTGTCACCCACTGGTTGTTTCTTATTTTTGTGTGTTTTTAATTGCTTCTTTCAGTTCTTCTGTGAAGTATCTTGTAAATACGTCTTCTAAGTGTGTACTGCCAAAAGAGTTTCCTTTTCCTTTTTTAAGTTTCTTTTCTTTACCTATTTTATGTTGATTTAGATAGATAGTAATGATCTTTTTATTTGTAATAATATTATAATTTATTGTAATGGGGTGTCTATGTTTTCTTATTGGGTACTTATTGTTTAGTAAGTTCAGTAGATTGTATGCTTTACGTTCATCTTTCCTGTAATCTATTGTACTTTATAATTATTTCAGGTTGTTCTGTTAGCTTAACTGATTTTTCTTTTCAATACTGCACTTTCCCATCTCCATTCTATTACATCTTTCATTTCATGTGTATTTTCAGCTAGCTCTCTTGCTTTATCTCTACTATTTTTCTGTTCAGTTCATTCTTTATTCCAAAAAGATTTATATCTTTGGAGTCTTCCTCTGGGTATAGTGTTTTTGGCATTTTCTTTCAAAATTGAAGGAAATTAGCAGACATGATTAGGTGATAAGTGAAGACAATTAGCAGACATGGCTAGGTGATAAGTGAAGGTAATTAAACATGACTAGGTGATAAGTGAAGGAAATTAGCTGACATGACTAGGTGAGAAGTGAAGACAATTACCAGACATGACTAGGTGAGAAGTGAACACAATTGCCAGTCATGACTAGGTAATAAGTGAAGGTAATTGCAAGACATGACTAGGTGATAAGTGAAGGAAATTAGCAGACATGGCTAGGTGATAAGTGAAGGAAATTAGTAGGCATGGCTAGGTAAGAAGTGAACACAATTGCCAGTCATGACTAGGTGATAAGTGAAGGCAATTGCCAGACATGACTAGGTGATAAGTGAAGGAAATTAGCAGACATGGCTAGGTGATAAGTGAAGGAAATTAGGAGACATGACTAGGTGAGAAGTGAAGGCAGTTAGCAGACATGACTAGGTGATAACTGAAAGCAATTAGCAGACATGACTAAGTGATAAGTGAAGCCAATTACCAGTCATGACTAGGTGATAAGTGAAGGCAATTACCAGACATAACTAGGGGATAAGTGAAGACAATTACCAGACTGCATGTTCTGTGATGGCAGATATTTCTGGTGGAGGGAGTTTCATGTATTTTGTATGTTCCTTTTTTCTTGTATTGATAGATCTGCCTGTTTGACCTACATACGATTCACTACAATCACAGGTAATTTTGTAAACACTCACATTATTCTGCAAAGGATTCTTATCTTTGACTCGTCTTATAAAGGAACACAGCTTTTTCACTAATGTGTATCTTATTTGAATTTTGTGGAGTTGCAATGTTTTTGTAATTCTTTCTGTGTTCTTTTATAAGCTGCAGAAACACCAGCCACCACAATGGCTTTGACAATTTAAACCTTTGAGCAATCTCTTGAAAGAGCATAAAAATAGTTAAAGAAAAGAGCAGTCTGAACCTAGACACAGGCAAACCACTCAACACAATATGGAGGACCTTATTAGCAGGATGACTTTCTAAGGAACCAATAGGATTACGAGTGGGACGGGACGACAAAGCCAGTCAGAGTAGGCAGTGACTAATTGGATGGATGTTTTGCAGTCGCCCGTTGAAGAAGCCAAACATAGCTTTGCAGTAAGGCATTGGCATAATTTGTTAATTTCCTCAAAAACCAACACGACGCGGCCCATACTAATGGACAAAGGCTATGGAAGTCTACATAATCATTTATATGAATTCAGTTTCTTTTTAACTAGGTCCTTGGAAATCTTTGCATTTCTGGATGCACTTTATTAACTAGAACAAATTGTTGGAGAAGCAGTAATTATTGCTATTGTATTATTGCAGGGAGGTGAACCAGCCTGAGGTGAATGACACGGACAGCTCCGAGGATGATACTGGTTAGTATGGTACCACTGTCTTGTATGTAGCAAGTCAGAACTATCAACATCACCCACTATTATATTGCTTGTACTGACAGGAGTTCCTGGTTCGAGTGCTGCCGCTCATGGAGCTGGGAGTATGACTGAGGAACAGAAGTCTGTATTATTGGACTTCCTGGAGGCAAACCCAGATGCTGTTCTACCTCGCTGGTCACGAGGCCATGCTGCACACACCACACTGTGGCAGGAGATGACTCAGCGTCTCAATGCTTGTCCTGGTGGCGTGCAACGAGATGTCTTTGGATGGAAAAGGGTAACTTCATCACTGAATTCATGGCTTATACAGATGTCCCAGAATTAGACGGACAAACTTTGGGAGCTGATAGATAACATTATTTTAAACACATTTTGTTAAGGAACATTCTTTCCTGTGCTGCTGTGTTTAAGCGCTAGACGAGTTAATATCATAGATTACCACCTTCCACTCAGTTTAAGTATTTACAGCAAAATCAACAATGCAAATTAGTATTGCATTTAACTTAGTGAGGTACACAATCTAAATCTAAAAGAAACAAACACAGAACACATAAACAAAACACAAACATCTCATTGTTTGCAGTTAATCACAGCTTTACTGTTCAAAATTACACCAATAAACTTTTAAACCAGAGAATTGGCTGGTGTCTTTGCGAGAGTATGACAGAATAGGACATGTTGATGCACTCTTTGTGTTAATCGCAATGGGCATGTGTTCCAACATTTACTTTGAATATTAAAGCTGTGATTAACTGTAAACAACGAGATGTTTGTGTTTTGTTTATGTGTTCTGTGTTTGTTTCTTGGATTAAGATTGTGTACCTCACTAAGTTAAATGCAATACTAATTTACATTGTTGATTTTGCTGTAAATACTTAAACTGGGTGGGAGGCAGTAATCTATGACATTAACTCGTCTAGCGCTTAAACGAAGGACCGCAACAAAAATGTTCCTTAACAAAAAGGGTTTAAAATATCAGCTCCCAAAGTTTGTCTGTCTAATTTTGGGACATCCTATATATTTATGAGTGTATAGGCCATCTAATTTTGTTGTGCAGACTTGGGCCATTTGGTCTACAAAGTCAACACCACCTTTGAGTTAGAAAACAGATTGATATGTGTCTTCTTTTTCTCTGTTCCAAAATTTGCTCCAGCATTCCGATGTTGGCTAAACAGAATCAGTAGATGTTTTTAGGCTCCTTTTTAGTGATATAGGAAACAGGAATAACCGGAGCTTCTTAGAAGTGTGGTCAGTGAAGGCAAACATGAAACAATATTGAGGTTATAAATGTTTCATTAAACAAATTAATTTTAATTACAAATATTTCATTAAACAAATCAGTTCAAGGTCCAAAGATTTGATTAAAAAACTAAAGAAGTTACAAAAGTTTCATTAAACAAAGTAATTCAAGTTAAAGATTTTCGACTAAACAAACTAATTCAAGTTGCAAATTCAAGTTACAAAAGTTTGACTAAACAAACTGGTTCATTATTAAGAGGTAGAACCGGAACTTAAAAATTCAATGCCACAACTGGGATTTGAACCACAGACCTTCCGCTGTTCATTATTATTTATTTATGCCAACAAACTTACTGTTGGTGTTTTTTTTTTAAACACACAAGCCGTGTGTGAGCAAAGTTTGAGAGGTAGAACTGGAACTTAAAAATCCCAGTTGTGGCATTGAATTTTTAAGTTCCAGTTCTACCTCTCAAACTGGTTCATGTTACAATTGTTTGATTAGGTAAACTAATTCAGTTTACAAAAGTTTCATTAGATAAACTAATTCAAGTTACAAATGCTTGATTAAACAAACTGATTCAAGTTACAAATGTTACATTGAACAAACTAATTCAATTATTTATTTATGTCAACAAACTAAATGCTGGTGTTTTTAAACACAAAAGCCATATGGGGAATACTTGAGAGGGAAAATCAGAACTGAAAATTCAGTGATACAGTGGGGATTTGAACCATAGACCTTCTGCTTCATATGCGGCTACTCTAAACACTGAGCTGCTGTAGCAACTTGCCAGTATGAGATTGAATTCTCCAACCAATGCATATTTTAAATTATTTTTTCAGAAAAAGCAAGTATTGAAAATATCACTATTTTTGTTATTTTTGCTCTTGATATAGGGAAACGGATATTTTATTTTAGGGTGGAAATCAGTACCAGACTTATATGAGGTCTTTATTTATTTGCATTAATTGGTAAGATTATTCAAATTCAGAATTCATTACATAAATTCAAAGTTTGTGATCTTATGTATAGTTGTGTTACATTCAGGCGATTTATACTTCCCTCTGAAAGTTTGTCTCATTGTGTAGATATAAAGTGCAATTTGTGAAACTGGTTATGTAATTTTGGCAGACTTGGGACGACCTGCAGAGACGAGAGCGAAGAAAAGTGCGCTTCAGACAAGCACCAACATTGTTACAGCAACGTATTGCTCGCATTGTGTCAGATTTTGATGACCTTAACAAGGTAGGTGATGCACCGTTGATGAAGCTGAGTAAGTGTTCTGGTACACAAACCTGCAGTAAGGTGTCACTGTGTTCCAGGGAGATGAGATGTTTGCCAGCAGGGATGGAACATTGTCCCCTGACTGGGAGGATGGTGAAGATGAGCGACAGAACGATATCAACTGTGGTAAGTATTATACACCAATGTTGTACGTATAGTCACAGCTACCATGTGTTCTTAGGCCAGCCGGAACGCCCCATGGTAGAAAGGGACTGCACGAGGGCTGGCACACTCTCTGCCAGAGTTACACGTAAAGGACCGGCAAGTAACAGCTACAGAACACTAACTTGCATTAGGCTTCCTGCATCACAACCAGTGGTCTTTTTCTAGAAGAAAGTTTAGGAGAACTCTCAGGCTGGATTAATTTACTTTAAGGTCTAAATAACCAACATGTAACACAAGAAATTAACTAAACCAGACAGTTCCCTGCTTTCATTTTTGGTTGCACTATTATCCACTATCAACAAACTTCCAGCATTATAATCTCAAATGCATTCATCCTTGCTCTGTTTTATTTTCTTGGATGCTGGAGACCACGTAGAATAATTTGTTATTTTTTGACTCATTGCATCTTCTAACTCAGAAAACCACATGCACAGTGTAGAATACACCCAGTACACTACAAGTGCCAGTAAGCTGCTAGGCGTAAACAAAAACAACTTGTTTCTGCGTCTACCATGCAACGATACCTACAAGCATGGAACAAACCCGCTCAGATCACTGCACATGATACGCTATTCATAAACACAAATTAACCAATAGTAAACAAGAAACTTGCTGATGCAGTTACTGTTATAGGTTTATTTTTGACTGTTGCAGAGAGGTTGTGGTTGGTTCTACTGGCAATATAACCTCTTTAAATGGAAGCCAACCCAATAAATATGAATAAAACCATTGGTAGTTATAAAATCACATTTCCTACTTCTTTAATGGGAAAATTTTGTGGTTTTTAAATTTTGTCGTCAGAAAATGTTCAGGAGAACGTGTTCCCCAGTGATCCCCCAGAAAAATAGCACTGATCACAACTAAAAGCTAATCCCTAACGCATCAACCCATTAAGGACCAAGGCTTGCTGCCCAGCAGGTGCGTCCCCCATCTCTGCCCACTAAAGGCGTCATTGGTGGGGTGCAGTACTAGAGGGGGGGATGTGGATAGTGCCCCGAGCCTTCCCAGCTAGTTATGCAGCCTTCACGACCTGGGGCCTCTACTTCTCCATCAAGTAGCTCCTCAGTTGGTCCCCCGGGATCTAACGAGGCTGAGTGCACCCCGTGCCAAACCTCCTAGAGGGAATAAAATCCCCATGCTGGTACCAGGAATCGAACCCGGGTCCTCTGCACCAGAGGCAAGGGCACTATCAACTGCACTATGGAGGCGGTCACTGATCACAATAGATGTTGAAATTGATGACCTTCAACATGGACACATTCTCTATATCTCCAAAAACAATTCTGGTTTACTTGCACAAGTTTATGTTGACTGATTGCCTGCATTTCTCTCATTATATTCTCCTTCAATTCTTGTAATGTGTGTGAATTTAATACGTACACTTTATTCTTTAACTTTCTCCATAAATAAAACTCACATGGAGATAGGTAAGGGGAACAAGGCGGCCACAATCCTCGACTAATTATTCTGTCACCATACACACTTCCCAATTATGTATAGAATTACCAGCAGTGTGTGCTGCAGCTGAATCCTGCTGAAACCAGCCACACAATCTTTCATTTCTTTTTAGTTGCAGAAAAAATAGTTAAAATAGAATTTATATAAACATGAGAATCAACTGTTGTGCTGTAAATATGAGACTGATAACTCTACGCATGGTGAGGAACTATAAAATAATATGGTGATTTTCGGTAGCCCAGCATCAATTGTTCTGAGTAGAAACTGATCTTGAATTGAAGATAAATGGTATAAACATGGTATAAACCCTCTTAGAGCCAAGCAGTTAGGCATTAAGGCATGTATCTATGAAAATTAAAAAATCCACAGTTTTCTTCTGATTGCTTTGAATTGTCTTTCCACACACTTAATAATAAATAACTTTCCGATATGCTCATATGAAATGACCCTTGGACCCTGCAGTTTATTGTATCCCTCCAAAACTCTTAATTTGAGTTCTGTATACAAATATAAAGAAATTGTCATACCAAAATTGCTTAAATTTAATTAGTTTAAGAGAAAAAAAAATGTTTTGTATACTATTTATCAATATTTTCAACTTTTTCAGTGTGTGTTATGAACAAATTTAATTTCAGCCAAAATCAGAGCGAATGAAAACGAAAAATGCATTTCAAAGCTGTGAGGAACGCTCACCCACCCTAGGGCTGATGTGAGTGGCTTCAGAGGTATGGCCGCCTTAGTGCTCGAGCTGGCCGTATCAACTCACAAAACATTATACAGTCTACTGAACAACCTCTCAGTCTGTATTTATGTGAGAAATGGCAAATGGCAATTTAACTGTGAGAACGCTATCTGAAAAATCTGAAGTATTGCACTCACATGACTTTCTCTACCATTCTTACAAAGTCTTATTCCTACATCTTCTTTGTGTTCAAATGACCCCGTTGTCGACGGCCGTTAAATCCTACACACTCACTCTTTCTGTTAGTTGAGATAGACATTTGCAGAAATTATCTTATTGCTTATTGCTTGTAGATGCAATGGGAATATGGGAGTGGAGTGTGGAGTTTAAGGGCCCGTCGACAACTGGGTCATTTGGGCCCGGGAATATGGGAATACAGTAGACTTTGAGCGATAGTCAAATGTTTTAAAGCTTTGCGATCCCGTTCTCTTTGCATGATTAACGAGTTATTGAAAAGTCATCCAGAGTAATCAGGACTACATAGGCTATAACCAGAAAATTCAAAATATACATTTCATTTGTCATGAAAATATCTCAAACATATATCATTTTAATCAAAACCGTTAGCCATTTTCAAGAAAATAAAACTTTTTTAAAAATTTTCCGTGTAAAGGTAGTGTAGGATGGAGAAATTTTCTTCAAAATCTTTGTGTCGCATTCTTGAAAGACATGAAACTTTAATACCAACTTTGATTTTTACTGACTTTTTATTGTTGAGTTATGCTGTCCACAGACAGACAGATAGACACACAGACATGCGCACACACACACATACGCTAAAATCTTGAGTATGCATACTAGAGAATGTAAAAATATGTGTGCTTTGTTTTACTTGTATTTATTTTGTAATAATAAACATATTTTTGTGAAATAAAACAACTAGTTTATTAAACTTGTGCATTTATTGAAACTAATGTGTACATTGGCCAATGGTAATCCACGTGCAGGAGCTGAGCGCAAAAAGACACACCTCACATATAAACAGAAGGTGGCCATGCTTTCGTTTATGGAGGCTCATCCAGAGATGAACAGGCCTGCCAACTCACGCACACATCGCCGCTGTCGACAGCTCTGGGATGAAATGACAAAGTTCCTTAATGGATTCAGAGGTGGGGCAAGACGGAAACCTCGTGGCTGGAGGAAGGTATGTGTGTCTTATGTCTTAACTTAACCTTAATAACTGCTAATTAATTTACACATTAACTTTGAATAGCTTACCAGACGAAACTGCTCAGTCTATTGTTACAAAATACATTCTTAAATTACTTCATTAATTGCCAAAATACAAATACAAATTTGTTTGTATAGCTTTGAGAATGAGTTGGAGACAACTTGAAACCCTGGGTCAGTTTGTGCAAAAAGAACATGCAACATTACTAAGATAAGTGAAGTTTTTCATTTCTAATTTGTTCTTACTTTAGAATGCCAGTAAAATTTTCTGATCCCTCTACAATAGATGTTTCACCTTTGAATTTGGAAGTAGGTGTCCTTGAACAATTGATGGTGTTTGGAACGCCTGTAAAGAGTGAAAACTCCTGGACATGAGTTGCAAGAGTCTGCTCCAGGGGAAACTGAGGTGCAAAGCAATTGCTCGGTTTAAGTGACAACAAACAGAGCATGATCACTGGTAGAGACAAGGCTTTTATAATGTAGGAACAAAGTCAAACTTATTATCCCAGGTAGAAAACAACCTCCCCTCCACTCCAGAGTTTATATGTGAAAGCTCTGTACATGTAATATATGTCAATCTTGTGTGTAAGAGGACTCTGCCATTCAAATACTCACATGTCTTTGTTGCAGTTTATATAACGATTCAGTTGTGTATTCAATTTTCTACATTAAGTTTAAAAATATAGAATTTTGTTAATGTATATTGAATCTTTATATTATAGTGTTGGGATGCACTTAAAGCGTACTCCAAAGTAAAGCTTGCCGCTGCGGGGAGAAGTCCTTCCAAAGTGCGACTTAACCTTCTGCATCAACGTATTCTCTGGATCATAGCACACACACTTGACCCAAACGAGAGTGCTCTGCTGAAACACGTAAGTGTACACGGCATTACGGGTAGAGGAGGCTTGGTTCACAGTAACCTGCACGTGAAAACCAAAACACTGCTCACAATACCACAGTAAACAGAAGAAATGTTTATTGATAGCCATATCAATAACAAGTGAAAATCCAAATTTATACATTTGGATTTTATTTTTTTCTGACTGAGAAATCATGACTCAAAAATTCAATGCCACAGCCGGGATTTGAACCACAGACCCTCTGCTCATTAGGCACCCAGTCTAGGCACCTAGTGAGTGGAGAGGCTGTAGTTCAAATCCCAGCTGTGGCATTGAATTTTTCAGTTCTGATTCTACCTCTCAAACATTGCCCACACACGGCTTGTGTGTTTAAAAATACCAACAGTAAGTTTGTTGGCATAAATAAATAAATAATAATGACAAATCATACTTTTTCACCTGCTTCCATTTTAGGAAACATAATACAGATTACCAACTTTAAAATTTGATAGACTAAAGATGCAAACCCATTACTATTTCCAACTCTTCTAGTTGTAAAAAGCTTCATCCTTTCATGAATAGCATACATTAAAATTGTTTATTGTGCTTTGTATATTTCTAACAGTATTTTGCTATTCTTTGTTGCTTATGAGCAAATAGTGTGTTATGAGTTGCATATAAACAAACTACAGATGTCACTTTCACTACAAGAACCAACACTCAATGGATCTGAGGGAGTCAGGACACACATTTGTTGGAATTTCTTCTAGTTTCATTTTCCCAACTTGTGACTGCAATCTGATTTTTAAAACAAGATACATGACAGCTGTCAACTTCTTGAGTTTTTCACTAAGTATTCCTTCTATCATGGCATTTAAATCCTTGGTGTTGCTGTTGAATCTTCCCTCAAGCACGCTGAGGTGTTCCCCGATATCCTCAAGGGCGTGAAGGCCTGGGTCAAGATATTTTGTCTTTCCTCACCCCGGCCAGTTGCTCATTAATTTTGCTTGATAGCGCCATCTTTATCTCAGAAATTTCTGTCTTCAGTTCTTCCATCAGGCTCTTCATTTGTTCTTCATCTTCACCATCCCGCATTAAATTTTTGATGTCATTTTCTCCATTCCAGATTTCATTGTGTTCACTTCACTTATTGAGTGCTGAAGTGTTTCCTCCATCACAAGGTATTGTTCCACTTTTGGCACCGAGAATTGGGATACGTTCTTCACCACTCTGTCCTCTATGTGATCTGCAAGAGGAAATGGATCGAGACCACCTTCAAATATGCCCGGCCACTTCTAGTGCCCCATCCATCAGTGAACTGTCCTCTGTGTGATCTGCAAGAGGAAATGGACCAAGACCACCTTCAAATATGCCCGGCCACTTCTAGTGCCTCATCCATCAGTGAACTGTCCTCTATGTGATCTGCAAGAGGAAATGGATCGTGACCACCTTTAAATATGCCCGGCCACTTCTAGTGTCCTTCCCATCCATCAGTGAAAAATATTGGAGAGCAAGAGGATTAATGACTTCATTGTCAGAAATCCAGCGTTAGTTAACAACAACTTTTGACACCGATGTACATTTGTTTCAGTTTCTGCAAAGCACACTTTATTTGTCTTGTAAGTAATTAGTGTAGTATTGTTACACACACCATTGAATGGAGTCACAGCCGTATCGCTGCACTGTTCGCTGTAACTGTCTCACTAGGCTCTCAGCCCCTTATATAGATGCTGCACACAAGGAGAAATGTTCACCAGGCGAGAAGCTTGTAACTTACCTGCTCGGATGACCGTCAGATTCTAGAAGCTCCTCGTGAAAATGGCAGTTTATCTGCTAACAAACTGCAGTCACCTTTGCTCTGAAGTCTGCTCACAAGAATGATCTTGTAATGTCTGGTGAATAAATCCATTGTTACTTTGGTTAGGTCGACAGTGGTGTGTTATTGGTTGCAGTTGTGATACTTGAAGTTCTGATTCCCTTGCTAGCTATCATTTGGGTATACGCTGGTGTAATAAACAATGAGCAACTCTTCACTTTTGTACCAAATTTAATGTCTGAACTTGTTTGATATTCATAACGAGATGTGCCGACCTCTAATATTGTGAAATATTCACTCATTGTTGTGAATAGTTTGAATTTCACTAATCTCCATATGCACTTTAATAATCCTTCATGGTAATTAGTAAAGACAAACTTTGTATCACTGGTATTGCACAACATTTAAAGTGGATGATGCTCTTTCGTACCTGTTCCCTTCCACTAATGAAGGGTGAGTGTGTGTCTGGCTGACCCACGCTAACTGTGAGAAACCACGCTATATTTGAAAAAGTCTGTTAAAATAGAACTCTTGGACCCCGATATATCTCCTATTTCTCTTTATATTTACACTTATTAAATTTACTTACATCAATATTTTTATTTATTTATTATCTTTAGTTAATTACTATTGTTATTCTTATTAACAAGTACTTTGTTCACTTTAAAGTATAAGTTACTCGTCTTATAAAAGAATATGACTGCTAAAGATAAATGACAACCTGATACACCACCCACCGTCAAATGAGTAACTGGAACATTCCTGAGTGGCACAAAACAAAGGCTCCAGAGTCAAGAAGCAGTACACGATAAGGCTTGTCTTGTATGGCCTCTTGTTCAGTCAAGCGGATGGGCCACAACCAGCCTGGAACAGTAACCTGAACAGAAAGGCATTTGAGAGGTAGAACTGGAACTTAAAAATTCAATACCACAACTGGGATTTGAACCACAGACCTTCCGCTTACCGGGCGGCTGCTCTAACCACTGAGCTATTGTGACAAACTGCCAGAATGGCATTAAATTCTCAAACCAGTTTGTATTTCTCCTGGTAAACCCACACACGGCTTGTGTGTTTAAAAACACCAACAGTAAGTTTGTTGGCATAAATAAATAATAATTACCATAGAAAGGCATTTATTAATCATCACATTGATGCAAAGTGCAGGTTGATATTGCATAGTGGGAATTCATTTGTTTCTAACTGACCAATAGACATGTGTTTATATTCAGGGCATGCTCATGCCATCCATTGGAAATTCATCACATCATTCTTCAACTCGTTGCTGAGATCCACCAACTTTGCAGCACTTAACTATCGTGCCCGAGAAGCAGATGGATACTCGCATAACCTATCTAAATTGTAAACACCTAGTCATCTAATGGAAAATGGAAGCTGCAGCTTGCATTATTTGAATGGCTAAATTAACACATGAATCGTGTGGAAATGGATAAACAGCATACATTGTTACCAAAATAAATAAAGATTTCATTCGTAGTATGTCAGCCATATTGCATGAATCATCAAACCATTTCTCAATTCAGTACAAAATATACCCATTGCAATTCCATTGGTTTAATCCACTGCTCATTTCTCTATTGAATTAAAATACTTGCCGTATGATACTTTTTCCAGCTTGTGACTAGAGAGAACTCTAGCAGCTTCTTCATGGCACGGCCAGCTTCAGTAATTTCTGTAATAATAAGTCTAATATGCACAATATGACTCTAACATGCCGTGCAGGTAGCAAAAACGGAAAAGCCTTCTTTCCTTTTCCTGGGGCCCAGAAAAGCTTTCCATTGGTTGTGAACACTCCCATTTGAATACATGATTGTAAGTCACCCTTGGGGTATTATCTCTGACGTGGGATTCCCTTTGTGGTCTACCAGGAAAACACGAATTGGTTGGAGAATTCAATGTCATTCAACATGTATTTCAAGTTTATTGTTTTGGTTATCACTGCCGCTACTGGTGTCATAACAGTAGCTGCTTGGGTTCTTACCTTTGTATCGGTAACTTGCTGCGGCTGTGATCTGATGTGTTGCACTCACATGACTTTCTCTGTGCTTGTATTACTCTTATAAACTCTTATTCCTCTATCTTCTTTATGAATAATTTGCAGAAATTATCATATTTCTAATTTTTTTATGGGTGCAAGCACAGCCAAGAGAGAAAAAAGTAAATAATGACCTTCCATTTAAAGTTTAAAGTAAAGTAAAGTTTAAGTATTGCAAAACTCACACAAATAACAAGGAATATCTCCAAAATACTTCACTCCACTAAAAATTCATTCCAAATAACTTGTGTGTTTTAATGATCTACATTTGTTGTATAGATTTGGTCTATCTCTTACGGTTTACCAGTTAGGTAAAAGTCATCTAGAGTAAGCAGGACTACATGGGCTACAGCTAGAACATTCAAAATGCACATGTCTTTTTACAAGCTAATAACAGTGATGTGAATCTAAATTATAATGAAAACCGAGTTGGATTGAAACACAGAATATCACTTACATGTAATTAGTCTTGACTGGTTTCAAAAGCTTAACTTGCTCCCGTCATCAGAATTAAACAACTGGTTCTTGTTGATATTGTTTGATGTATGTTTGGTTGGGGTGACATCTAGTGGTGAGCCGATAAGCTTCCATAAAGGGTAATTACTATTTATTTATGCCAACAAACCTACTGTTGATGTTTTTAAACACACAAGCCGTGTGTGGGCAATGTTTAAGAGGTAGAACTGGAACTTAAAAATTCAATGAACCACAGACCCTCCGCTTACTAGGCAGGTGCTCTAACCATTAAGCTACTGTGACAACTTGCCAGAATGACATTGAATTCTCAAACCAGTTCATATTTTTCCCAGTAAACCACAAAGGCAGTCTCACATCAGAGACAACTACCCCAATAGTGACTTACTATTGCAAGTAAGCTGTGGTATTGAATTTTTAAGTTCCAGTTCCACCTCTTTTCCATAAAGGGTTTTGTGGAGGCAAATCAAAGTTCATTACGTGGAGCTTGTTTTTTATTATATGAATTTTTTCAAAGTTTGGCACAGATATGTAGACAATATTTTTGCAGTAGTACCTAACAAGTTCATCCAGGATTCCCTAAAACTTCTGAACTTACAAAACAGAGCCATACAGTTCACCATGGAAATGAAAGAGAAAGATACTTTACCCTTTTTGGACTTAAAAATAATTAGATGTGGAAATAAAATCAGTTTTGGTATCTACAGAAAACCTACCCACTCAGAAAACTACACATACAATAACAGCTTCAACCCAGTTGCACACAAACTTGCAGTCCTAAACAGTTTATCTTACAGATTGGTTTTTACTCCATTATCAGAAGAAGAATACAAACACATAGTCAGCACAGCAATTAATAATGGATTCAACAAACAAATCATTGATAAGAAAATAGCACAATTCAAAAAACAGAAACACTTGAAAGAGAACAAAAAAACAATATGATTTTGAAAAAATTCAGTTACATCCAAGTAAGCACTCCAAATTCCACAACATCTTCAAAAAATACAACATTAACTTGGCCCCACAAAATAATTTCAGCATAGAGAAATTACTGTGCAACAAGTCAAAGGACCAGATAGCACAGAACAACAAAGCAGGACTCTATCAAATCAGTTGCCCAAATTGTGACCAGATTTACATAGGGAAAACCAAGAGGAATTTAGAAACCAGGCTAAAAGAACACGTGAGATGTATCAAATACAAACAGATGGATAAATCTGCAGTTGCACATCCAAGCACAACATTACGCCCAACATAAAACTTTTAAAAGCTACAAAACATGCTGCAGAGTTGGATGCTTGGGCAAAAATGCATATAATAAAAAACAAGCTCTGCGTAATGAACTTTGATTTGCATCCACCAAACCCTTTATGGAGGTTTATTGACTCACCACTAGATGTCATCCCAACCAAACATACATCAAACAATATCAACAAGAACCAGTTGTTTAATTCTGATGATGGGAGCAAGTTAAGCTTTTGAAACCAGTCAAGACTAATTACATGTAAGTGGTATTCTGTGATTCAATCCAACTCGGTTTTCACTATAATTGAAAATATACATTTCATCTGTTATAAAAGTATCTTAAAGATACATTTGAATCAAAATCATTAGATATTTCTTAGAAAATCAAAACTTTTGTAAAATTTTGTAAAATTTAAGGGAAAGAAATTTTCTTCAAAATCTTTGTGCCGCATCCTAAAAGTATATTAAACTTAAATACCAACTTTGGTTTTTAACCCATTTTTCATTTTTGAGCTATGCTGTTCACAGACACCGACAGACAGACACACACACACACACACACACACACACACACACACACACACACACACCACACACACACATATTTCTGGTGAAATGTCAACATCAAAATGAGTTGAGTTGAATACAATACTTCCCCTACTTATAGAGAAAGTAGAAAATGAAAACTTTGCATTGGGTGACTGTGTTATTTGTGTGGCAGTTGTCGGACCCTGCACAAGTGGCGACTGCTGCAAGCGAGGAAGCCAACAAGGAGGACAGAGGCAGTTCTGGAGGAAGTGCAGAAGACGGAGGCACTAGTGGTCGGTGGGGGGAGTTATGGGACGAATCACCTGCGCCACCAGTGTCCCCACTGCAGGTTAAACAAGAGGTGGACGTTATGTACATGGAAGAGGAAGGATACCAGCGCAATACACAAGAGCAGCATGACTCAGTACCGGTCGAAGTGGTGTACCGACAACAGGAGGAGTGTGCCCCAAACAAGAGACCGGCTCCGACTGACAAGTGTTCAGACAGCAGTGATGGTGAAGGTATGCACCTAGTTCTCAGTAGCAAAAACATTTTAACCCTTAAGGTAACGGCAGAGTGAAAAACTTCTGGACCAGCTGTGCCGTGTTTTGCCTGCTCATATCCTCAGCGCTTGTCACCATCTGCAGCTATCAGAAAGGTGCAGATGAAACCATACAACATTTTTAAAACTACTTTTAAAGGATCTAAACTAAGAACAAATTAGAAACTAAAAGCTTCACTTATCTTACTAATATTGTAAGTTCTTTGGTGCTGTCAAGTTTCGAGTTGACTCCAACTCATTCTCAAAGCTATACAAACAAATTAGTTACCATAGCTACCGATGCTAATTTTAATCACTAATCTCTGAAAAAAAAACCTATAAATACAGTCTATTGGAGGGATTTCAAAATTCATAAATGTTTTCTGTTTTTAAAATAAATATCTTTTCCCAAATCATTAAATCTATAGGTCCACTTAATTGTTTTAATAATTCAACCTCTGGATTAATTTTATGATTAAATGACCAAAAATGATCTGCCACAGCTGATCTATCAGTTTGTTTAAATTTAATATTTCTAAAATCATGCTAATGGCTTCATTGCCAGATGCAAGGCACTAGAAAACAACATATTTCTAAAATGCTTTTTTATTCTGGTTTCTAAATGACATTTATTTTTACCAATATTATCAGTTTGTTTAAATTTAATATTTCTAAAATGATCTTTTATTCTGGTTTCTAAATGACATGTATTTTTACCAATATAAACCTTATCACAATCCAAACAGCTAAAATGATAAATGACAGACTTTTTATAATTTGGAATTTTATCTTTTTTAGAAAAATTTAGTAAATTTTGTATATTAAATTTATTTGAGGGACCAAATTTATTCCATATTGTTTAAAAATTTTTGTAAATTTTTTATTGGCCCACGGATGGTAAGTAAACTTTTTAAAAATACAATTATCTTTTATTTTTTTGAGGGTAGAAACTTCCTTAACAGCCTTTTGATACTTAATTTTTTCTATCTTTTTATGCATAAAATCTGTATTAAAACCATTAATTACTGCAGTGTTCTAAAGTAAGAACAAATTAGAAACTAAAAACTGACTTTAGTCAGCTTTGTACCAAGAACTTGCAATATTACTAAGATGGAGTTGGAAGTGAGCAGTTGAAGGAGAAGGTTGTGTCTGCAGGAAGCTCTGTCACTGAGAAGAAAAGTGAAATAAGTGACAATGGGGGTAGAACTCACAGTTTACAGAATGAGAATAGGGCTATTTGGGATACTGAAAGTAAGGAAAGGAAAAACAGAGGAAAATATGATAAACTGGATAATAATAGGAAGCATAATATTGATGCTATTAATGATAGGAGGGATTGAATTAAACCCAGGACCTGATGGAATTGAAAGAATGTTGAAGAAACTGGAAGGAAAATTAAATAAAATGGATGGCATGGAAGAAAGAATAAGAAACAACTTGAAGCAAGTAGCTAGCGAAATAAAGGAGGATATTGGAAAAGAAGTACAAGGAATAAGAAGGGATGTAGATGGAATAATGGAAAAGATGGAGAGGATGGATGTGAAGAGAAGAAGACTAAATTTGGTATTTACAGGTGTAGAAGAGAGAAGAGGTATCTGGCCAGCAGAAGAAATAAAGGAAATTCTGGTGGACAAGCTTGAAATGGAGTTGGCTGGATGGGAGATTGTAGAGGCATACCGAGTAGGCAGACTAAGCAGGAAAAGGCCAATTATAGTAAAATTTGCAACAGCAGACCTAATTTATAAAATTTTAAGAAGAACAAAGAAGCTGAAAGGAAGCAATATATTTATAAATAAGGACCTGACAATAACACAAAGAGAGGTAAAAAAGGACTTAATTAAGAAGATGAAAGAAGCAAGATCAGAAGGCAAACAAGCGTTTATACGAAATTTACAACTCTGGATAGACGGAGTAGATGTAACACATTTGAGGAAGAGCGGCATATGGATGAAAGGAACAGCTCGGACGGAAACAAGTCAGCAAAAAAGAAGTGAACAAACTGATTCAACATTAGCAACAGGCAGAGGAAGGGCAAAGTCTAACATGGAGTTAACGGATGGAGAGGTATCAAAAACGATACGAAAGGAAAACGCTGAAATCGCACCAGCTGAGGATGCGTCACATCAGTCGCAGGAGACAACAGCTGTAAGGAAAGAGAGAACCGATATATCACCGGTGACGTCACAAGATGCGTCATCACCAAAGAAGATTGTGACACCAAGGAGGGAAGAGAGGGATGCAGCGCGAGATCTAGCAGAGAGGGGGAAGGAGGCGTGGCGTCAGTGTAGTGAAGTGTCCAGTGAGGAAGAGGAGGTGGGGAGAGAAAGAAGGGAGCAGCGTGTGAGCCACGGCTTGGTGTTAGAGAGGGAAGAGGAGGATGATATTATATCATCCCCGCACGGAAGTATTTTGGTGTTACAGAAAGACTCTCAAAAATCTATGGAAGGATACAGACTGAGAAGTAAACAAAACCTAGAAAAGTTTAGGTCTTTCAGGGACAGAACAGGGTCGCAATAGCAGAAAAAAAGATGCTGGGGTTTTTGGAACTGTGAAGGTTTAAAAAACAAAATTTATACGGGGAGTTTACAATATTTGCTAGAGAAGCTAGACTATCTGGCAGTGGTGGAAACCTGGATAAAAGAGGACGACGTAGAAATAAACGGATACAAATACGTGGGGAGAAAGGGAGAAATGCTTGCCAAAAAAGGGAGAGTATCGGGAGGGTTAGGATTTTACATAAAAAGCTCCTTGAAAGCAACTGTTAAAGAAACGTGGTCCAGGTCAAAGGAAGTATTATGGGTCATAATCCAAGATAAACAGATAGATGACGGGAACATAGGTGTGGGTATAGTTTATAACCCGCCAGTTACCTCACAGTTCCACAATCCAGACTTGTATAATGCTTTAGATAAAGATATAGGGAGTATAAGGGACAAATACACACACATTGAGTTTGTAATAATGGGTGATTTCAACGTAAGAATAGGGGAAAAGGATGTAAATCTAACGGAGGAGTGGGGCGTAAACGAAGTGTTACAAAAAAGAGACAGTCTAAGGCACAGCAAGGACAAAACGGAGGATAGGGGAAGCGGAAAATTTATTGAGTTTTGTGAGTTAAATGAACTAGATATCTTAAACGGGAAATATGGGGAGGATGAGCAAGGGGAGTATACTTTTATAAATATAAATGGTCAAAGTGTGATTGACTACGTTTTGTGGTCGAATAATATTAATTATATGGTAACGAACTTTAGGGTCACAAATTTATGTACGAACAGTGGTCATTTCCCACTATTAATTGACATACTTATGAGAGTAAATGTAGAGCAGCAGGTGCAAGAAAAGGAAAACACACAAGTGATTAGGGTAAAAACATTTAAATGGAGGGAGGAACAAAGAGAAGGTTTCGTACAAGATATAAAATCGACGGTAGGGCAAATCTTAGAAAGAGGAATAGTGGTAAATATAGGGGAAGAAAATGCAGAAAAAGCATTACAGCTATTAGAATTACTAGTAACAAGAGCAGGGAGGGAAATGGAAGTAAGGCAGAATAGGAAACAAAAAAATAGGGGGTGGTTCGATGAAGAGTGTCAGGCAGAAAAAAAGGAAGTGCTCAAAGAGCTTACTAGATGGAGGAGAACAGGAGAGGAAGCAGATAGAAAAAATCTGATGATTAAGAAATGGGGATATAAAAATCTACTAGAGGTGAAGAGGAAAGAATGGCAGGAAAATATGGGGAAAATTATTAAGGAGGCTATAGAGGGAAAAGACAGTAAAAAAGTTTGGGAGGTAGTAAGAAGAACCAGTAAGAAGGGGGAGGTCAAAAATGAGATTACACCAAATGAATGGCGGAGATATTTTAGAGATTTGATTGGGGAAAGAAAAAATACAAAAATAGAAATAACCGAAATAGGAAAAATAGATACAACAAATGACAAATTAGATGATAAATTTACAGTGCAAGAGGTCTACCAGCAAATAAAAGGTATAAAAAAAGAAAAGGCAGTAGGGTATGATGGAATACCAGGGGAATTTTGGATAACATATGGAGAAACAGAAAAGGGTTTAGAAATAATGACAAAGGTATTAAACAAAATAAAAGAAAGTGAGGATATTCCGGAAAGTTGGAAAATAAGTATGATAGTACCTATATATAAAGGGAAGGGGGGACCAAACAAGCCAGAAAACTACAGAGGAATAAGTCTGCTATCTATTTTAGGAAAAATTTACACCGGGATACTGGCAGAAAGATTAAAAAACTGGGCAGAACAGGAAAGGAAGCTGACAGAATTTCAAGCAGGCTTTAGAAAAGGGAGGCAAACAGTAGATAATGTGTTTATAATAAAAACAATAATAGATAAATACCTTAGTAAAAAGAGAGGAAGAGTATACATGTTTTTTGCGGATTTTGAGAAGGCATTTGATACAATAAACAGGAGAGCTCTTTCATGGAAATTAAGAAGAAAGGGGGTGAGCGAAAATTTTATAAAGGAAGTAGAAAAAATATATAATGGGATAAAGTTTTGTATAAGATGGGGAAAGAATGAAATCACAGAAATGACGGAACAAGCAATTGGTTTGAGGCAAGGATGTAAACTTAGTCCAATATTATTTAATTTATTCATAGACGATATAATAGATAAAATCCAAAAAGCGAACAAACACTGTCCTGTAATAGCGAATAAGGAAATACCAGGATTGCTATATGCTGATGATTTAATGGTAGGATCTATAACAATTGTAGGATTACAAAGGGCAATAAATGAGGTGCAAAAATTTTGTGAGGAATGGGGAATAAAGATAAATATAAGCAAGTCCAAGGTCATGGTTTTCAAAAAGGGATTTAAATTGAGAAAAGAGGAGAGGTGGGTATTAAATGGGAAAAGATTAGAAGTGGTCAAAGATTTTGAATACTTGGGAGTGAGGCTAAATAACAGAGGAGAGTGGGAGGCACATGGAAGAAAGATAGAAGCAAAAGGGAGAGCTGCAATGTCAGGAGTCAGAATTTGCAAATACAAGTTAGAGATGACAACCAAGTGGCTAGAAAGGATGTATGAGGCAGTAGTGGAATCAAAAATGCTTTATGCAGTAGAGATCTGGGGGGCCACAGATATAAACAAGAAGGTAGATCATATGTATAGAATGTTCTGCAAAGAATTATTGGGACTACCGAGATCGGCACCAAGAGAAGTGGCCTTGGTAGAGCTTGGGAAAACGAGAAGGAAAGGAATAATAATGGAGAGAATAATAAAATTTTGGTATAAATGTTTGGTTAAAGAAGATGGAGAAATTTTAAAATTGTGTATGAAGCAACAAAAAAATCTAGAGAATGAAAACAGTTGGTGGGCAGGGGTTGGAAAAATTATGGAGAAAATAGGAATGGGAGATATATGGAAACTTGAAGAAAGAAATGAAAGTAATGTAGATAAACTAGTAAAGTGTAGGGTAGAAGACATAGAAAGGCAAGAGATATGGGGAAGTTTAGAAAACAAGAAATCATTACAATTCTACAAGCAAATAAAAAGAGGATGGGGGCGAGAACCATATGTGGATTATTGTAACAGACAGGAAAAAGAAGGACTAGCGTGGATGAGAACAGGAGCAATATTTTTAAGAGGGACAAGAAGCGGTAAAATAGGAATATGTGAAATGTGCGGTGAGAAAGAAAGTATAGAACATTATTTGACAGAATGTAAAGAATTAGCATTATGGAGGAAAAAGGTTTGGGAGAAAAAATGGGAAAAAATAGAGGGGAAAATGGTAGCCATAAAAATGTTAACAGTGAAAGAGGAAAGGAAGGTTAGAAGTATAGGTGAGTTTTTGAAGAAAGTAAGAGAAAAATGGGCAAGAAAAGTAAAGAGTGTAAATGAAGAAGGCAGAGTGGGGGAGAGGGACAATTAGTTAATATAAGATGGAATAGATTGATCAGAACTACCTGGGAGGCAAATGGCCTGGGTGCCATGCAAACCAAGGTAGCAATAAGGTTATGTAAAATTTGTATGTAGTTTAGGTTAGAGTAGGATAATTGTAAAAGTTATGTAAAAGAATTGGTACAAATAAAATTCATTCAAATTCAAAAATTCAATTCATATTACTAAGATAAGTGAAGTTTTTAGTTTCTAATTTGTTCTTACTTTAGAATCTTGTTGCTCCACTGTTAATAGCTTCAATTTCCTTAATTCACTGCAGTGTTATAATTGTGTTTATATTCTGTGTCAAATTCTTCCTTATTAAGGGGTATATTTATTAACCTATAAATTAAACGATTGAAAACAGCGAATTTATGTGTAAAAGGATTAACACTTTTATTTTTTATGTAATTATCAGTGTGAGTAGATTTTCTATAAATACCAAAACTCAATTTATTGTTATGTATTGTTTGTACAGCTTTGAGAATGAGTTGGAGTCAACTCAAAATTTGTCAGCACCAAAGAACTTGCAATATTACTAAAATAAGTAAAGCTTTTAGTTTCTTACTTTAGATTCTTGTTACTTCACTGTTAATAGCTTCATTATTTCCTTATTTTACTTTTAAAGGCTTGAAGAAACTACAGTTCAAAAGTATTGGAAAGCGCGAATGCTAATGGCTTCATTGCCAGATGCAAGGCACTAGAAAACAACAACAACAACAACAACTTTTAAAGGCTTTACTGACCAACTTTATGTCTGGAGATGCTGAAACTGGCCACTGTCGTCTATACATTTTTGGCACCTCTCTAGGAAAATTCCCACCATTCAAATATGCTGACCATTCAACCATCAAGTTGAGAACACATGACTAAATATTGCCACATTTGTCGTATAAACTAAACCTTGAACACATTTCAACACTAAATTGTGGCTAAATTCATTGAAATTAAGATAAAGATGTGTTACAGCATTGTCCAGATTATGTTTGCACTACAGTTAGTGAAATAATAAACAATTTATATAGGGGAAAGAGCTTATTGACAGTTCCCAAGTATGCAATATGGCTGACATTCCACTAAACTGCAGTGCACATTACACAAGAAAGCAGTACTGCCAACCTACATAATAGTAGCAGCATTATTTCTAACCTCAAATACCAGAGGGTTAAAGCAACATGCTTTCAAACGATAATAATACTTGGATATCATTACCACGCAAAACAGAATCAAATTAAATTATTTTGTTTTTTAACAATGCTGTCAATTGCCAGGATCATATAAGCGTTGCCGGTGTGCCGGAATTTTGTCCTGCAGGAGTTCCTTTA
Source organism: Tenodera sinensis (assembly GCA_030765045.1). Lineage (NCBI taxonomy): Eukaryota > Metazoa > Arthropoda > Insecta > Mantodea > Mantidae > Tenodera > Tenodera sinensis. Next base: position 24,593,861 of record CM060971.1, read on the forward strand.
CAAGCCAATAAATCTACTCACATGGAGCTGTCGTTTTTAAGTGCTCTTAAAAACCATTGGTCTGGACTGGATTTGAACCTGCAACCTTGGAATCAGTAGGCCAGCATCTCAGCAACTGAGCCACCCAGACTGATGTTAACCACACAATTCATGAGCCTACTCACCTTTGGTAACAACACTTTTGGATAAAATCATCTTCAAAGTCCAAGTATATAATATATTTAATGCACTTCTGTGCTGCAAACACAAAAGTAACAACAGTAACTATAACTGCATATAATGCTCTAATACGATTCAAGACAAAACCACGCACACATTAACAATACAATGGCATCCACAGGTTAAAAACTAAACCCCCAGTGCAACAGTCCATGAAGGGCCAAGGCTTGTCACCTGACTGCTGTGTCCCCTACTTCTGCCTGCTGCAGGCGTCATGAGTGGGGTGCAGTACTGTAGGGTGGGATGTGGTCAGCATCCCAAGCCCTCAAGGCCAGTTATGCAGCCTTCACGACCTGTTGTTGCTACTTCTTCATCAAGTAGCTCCTCAATTGGTCTCTCCGGGACCTAACAAGGCTGAGTGCACCCCATGCCAGACCTCCATGCCAATACCGGGGATTGAACCCGGGTCCTGTGTACCAGAGGCAGTCATCCACAGATTAATTCGGCTTCTCTGCAATGGGTTCAAAAACAAGGGCTTCTGTGGCAACATAATAGATGCAATAACACCAATATGGCCGTAGGTTTACCATGGTTATATTTTAAGGACAGTTGGCACTACTGATACAACCTAACATATGGAATATCACCAAATATAACCAGACCTTGCCATAATGGGTTGGTTTATGGAGTATTCGAATAAACTGTTTCCTCTATATCCATTAGTGAAGAACCTAGATGTCTCCAACTATTTGACACCAATTATGTGAAACAGGCCTTTATTGATAATAATTGTATTGGACATGTTTGATCCACTTATCGTATAGAAGCCCTGATTAATGTATGGCCAAAGCACGGTGCTCATCAACTCAGCAGTTTTGCACCTCTCAACTACTATTACTTTGGTCACACAATTTACTTCAACTGTAGGAGATTAAATATTGATAGAGATGGAGGCAACCCAACTGAAAGATAAGACAACTTGTGTTGTTATTTCAGGGCCAAGCAAGGGGAAGCAGCCACGCCTCACTGGAAACGAGTCTACACTGGAGCGCATTGCCAAGGCGCTGGAACAGCGTGTCGAAGTTGAACGTCACAAAGTCAATGTCATGGAACGCATGTTCAATCTCCTCTCACAACGTTTCCAGTAAACAAGACTGCTTTTTATTTTCTATTTATTTACCATGTTTATATATACTTTCATATGTTTCTAGCTATGTCACACAGGGTTGCCACAATTTCAAATTTGTTAACCTTCTAAATTGTTGCAGCTATATTCAGTCAGTTTTAGACACTAGATCACTTACTATTTTAAGAAAGGAAAACCTGTTTCAAATTTAACTTCAGTTCCTTGTCCACTAGTTGGTATTACCTCTGGTGGTGGTTGGACGAACCTCTATTGCTTGGCAAAACAAAAATCTGATGTGTTGCACTCACATGACTTTCTCTACTCCTGCACTAATCATTCTTACAAACTCTTTTTCGTGTTGGTTGAGATAAACATTTGTACAAATTATCTTATTGCTCATTTTCTTGTAAATAAAGGGAAATACAATAGGCTTTGAGCAATAGTCAAATGTTTTAAATCTGCTCGCTATATGATGACTTTGAAATTCCATTCTCTTTGCATGATCAAGAGATAAAAAAATTAATAAAGACCTCCCATTTGAGAACACTATAATTATTACAAAATTCTGACAATTAACAAGGAATATCTCTGAAATGGTTCTCTTCACAAAATAGATGATTTGACATATGTGTTTTAAGGAGATCTACATTTTTTTTGTGTTTCATATCTAAAGTCAGTCCGACACAAACATTAGACATCACATATTATTTACACCTGACAGAAGAAGTTAAAAAAAGTGATACTCCAACTAGTGTTCTAAAATTATTGGCATTAGAGACAATCCATACTAGATTTCCAGAACACGAATGGCTCCATATTTATACTGATGGATCACTGATATCAAATCAAGATGGAGCAGGTGCTGGAGTCACATGTCACCTCGTTTCCTATTACAAATCTTTAAGTTATGGAATTACTAACTTTGATGGAGAAATTGAAGCAATTCGAATGGCCCTACAAAATCTTTTGTACAGAATTTCACATTTTCAGCAGTTATTCTCTCAGATTCCAGGGCAGCAATTATAGCAATTACTTCCAAGTTGTCACCAAAAAACCAAACAATTATAGAATGTTGGAAAATCCTTACCCATCTAACAGCGCTTCAAAAATACCTAGTCTTCCAATGGATACCGGCTCACTGTGGACTGAGTGGTAATGAGAAAGCTGATTTTCTTGCAAAAAAGGGTACCGGCAATGTGCAGAAATCAATAGTTAATTTACCATTTTATGCAGTTGAAAGATTAGTCAACTCTGACTCCATCTTAGACTCCTCTAAGACAACAATTTATAATTGGTACAGTGAATTCAAAAGAGATCAGTTTTTTCTTAATGATGAATTTCATGAAGAACGTCCAAGAGCTGTTGTTACAGGTGAAAATATTGTCATTGTTCGAGCAATGTTTGATGTACATCTTATGAATTTATTCAGACGACATTGATGTGAGTCAAATATAAAACATTTTACATTGACAGTTATACAATTTTTAGTCTGCAATTTGCTAAATTTCCTTTTTTTTTACTTCTACTACATATAGTAAGTCACTTCATATTAGATCACAACATTTTATTATCCAAACTGAACAAGTATGGAATTAGAGGAAGCATGAATACGTGGATTAAATCCTATCTTACCAATAGGAAGCAAGTAGTGGACATGAAACACAATAAGCTATCAAGCATCAGTAATTACCGATCTACCACTAAAGAAATTACGAGAGGGGTTCCTCAGGGCTCAGTACTGGGGCTCTGCTGTTTCTAATGTACATAAATGATATACCAAGCAATATTCATCAAGCTGAGGTAGTCCTCTTTGCAGATGATACAAACATTCTTGAACAAGGCGAAAATAAAACTATATTGCAAAACAAAGTTAACACAGTAATGACTAACCTTAGCAACTGGTTTAAGATAAGTGCACTAATTATAAACAAAGAAAAAACTATTGCAATGTCATTTCATACATGGCAATGTAAAAACAGTGTCAGACGTCAAATTTCTTTTGAAGCAAATAATATCGATTACAAGAAACAAACACAATTGTTAGGTATATGTGTGAATGAAAACGTAAAATGGGATAGCCACATTCACATATTAGCAAGTAAACTTAGTTCTGTGTGCTATATGCTCAAATATCTAAAATGTACAATAAATCTTGCTGGAATGAAAAATGTATATTTTGCCCAGTTTCATAGTCTACTAAAATATGGAATAAAATTTTGGGGTGGAAAATGTGAAAGAATATTTATAATCCAAAAGAGAGCTTTAAGAATCTTAAGTGAAATAGACAATAGTACATCCTGTAGATCCTATTTTAACCTCTTGAGGTTAATGGCGGATGAGCGATATGGGCGTCCTGTGCATTTAAGCATTTAACCCTTATTTATCCCTTATCCAACTCAACTTATTATAATTTTCCCTTTATGAAACATTTTAGTAAGGTCTATATACTTTATTGACTCAGGGGTCTCCGTCTAGGGGATATGTGAATGGCAACCACAAGGTACCTAAGCTGAGCAGAACATTACTTCCACTTATTGGTGTTTTGCTCCTCACTGTAACTTTTCTATCTGACCTTACCTTGGTCATCTCTTGTTCTCTTCCGACCCCGATGCTATTAGGGTTCCTGAGGGCTAGGGAGTCTTTATTTTTCCAACCTCTCCATTTCTCTATAAAATCTTAACCCCTAACATGCTGACCTGTCATGGCATGTAATACGTTCTCTGATTGGTAACCAGAGGATATGGTCGGTGAATTTATTTTGATAATTCTCCCGGTCAGGTCGGTGAGACCCGTAAACCAACGACAGGTGTGGTCCTCCAGACATTCTGGGGGTTGTGAGAGAGCGATGTGACCGCCAAAACATAAAAATATGGTGCTCTCTAAAAAGCGGTTACTATTACTGCTATTGCTCTCTTCAATATCATCAGTGAAAAATATTGGAGAGCAAAAGGATTAATGACTTCATTGTCAGAAATCCAGCATTAGCTAACAACAACATTTTTTTTGTATTGACTCAGGGGTCTCCGTCTAGGGGATATGTGAATAGCGACCACAAGGTACCCAAGCTGAGCAGAACATTACTTCCACTTACTGGTGTCTAGGGGATATGTGAATAGCGACCACAAGGTACCCAAGCTGAGCAGAACATTACTTCCACTTACTGGTGTCTAGGGGATGTGTGAATAGCAACCACAAGGTACCCAAGCTGAGCAGAACATTACTTCCACTTACTGGTGTCTAGGGGATATGTGGATAGTGATCACAAGGTACCCAAGCTGAGTAGAACATTACTTCCACTTACTGGTGTCTAGGGGATATGTGGATAGTGACTACAAGGTACCCAAGCTGAGCAGAACATTACTTCCACTTACTGGTGTCTAGGGGATATGTGAATAGCAACCACAAGGTACCCAAGCTGAGCAGAACATTACTTCCACTTACTGGTGTCTAGGGGATATGTGGATAGTGATCACAAGGTACCCAAGCTGAGTAGAACATTACTTCCACTTACTGGTGTCTAGGGGATATGTGGATAGTGACCACAAGGTACCCAAGCTGAGTAGAACATTACTTCCACTTACTGGTGTCTAGGGGATATGTGGATAGTGACCACAAGGTACCCAAGCTGAGCATAACATTACTTCCACTTACTGGTGTCTAGGGGATATGTGGATAGTGACCACAAGGTCCCAAGCTGAGCAGAACATTACTTCTACTTACTGGTGTCTAGGGGATATGTGAATGGCAGCCACAAGGTACCCAAGCTGAGCAGAACATTACTTTCACTTACTGGTGTCTAGGGGATATGTGAATAGCGACCACAAGGCACCCAAGCTGAGCAGAACATTACTTCCACTTACTGGTGTTTTGCTCCTCACTGTAACTTTTCTATCTGACCTTACCTTGGTCATCTCTTGTTCTCTTCTGACCCCGATGCTATTAGGGTTCCCGAGGGCTAGGGAGTCTTTATTTTTCCAACCTCTCCATTTCTCTATAAAATCTTAACCCCAACATGCTGACCTGTCATGGCATGTAATACGTCCTGTGATTGGTGATCAGAGGATGTGGTCGGTGAATTTATTTTGATAATTCTCCCGGTCAGGTCGGTGAGACCCTTAAACCAACAACAGGTGTGGTCCCCCAGACATTCTGGGGGTTGTGAGAGAGCGATGTGACCACCAAAACATAAAAATATGGTGCTCTCTTAAAAGCGGTTACTATTACTGCTATTGCTCTCTTCAATATCATCAGTGAAAAATATTGGAGAGCAAAAGGATTAATGACTTCATTGTCAGAAATCCAGCATTAGCTAACAACAACATTTTTTTTGTATTGACTCAGGGGTCTCCGTCTAGGGGATATGTGAATAGCGACCACAAGGTACCCAAGCTGAGCAGAACATTACTTCCACTTACTTGTGTCTAGGGGATATGTGAATAGCGACCACAAGGTACCCAAGCTGAGCAGAACATTACTTCCACTTACTGGTGTCTAGGGGATGTGTGAATAGCAACCACAAGGTACCCAAGCTGAGCAGAACATTACTTCCACTTACTGGTGTCTAGGGGATATGTGGATAGTGATCACAAGGTACCCAAGCTGAGTAGAACATTACTTCCACTTACTGGTGTCTAGGGGATATGTGGATAGTGACCACAAGGTACCCAAGCTGAGCAGAACATTACTTCCACTTACTGGTGTCTAGGAGATATGTGGATAGTGACCACAAGGTACCCAAGCTGAGCAGAACATTACTTCCACTTACTGGTGTCTAGGAGATATGTGGATAGTGACCACAAGGTACCCAAGCTGAGTAGAACATTACTTCCACTTACTGGTGTCTAGGAGATATGTGGATAGTGACCACAAGGTACCCAAGCTGAGCAGAACATTACTTCCACTTACTGGTGTCTAGGGGATATGTGGATAGTGACCACAAGGTACCCAAGCTGAGTAGAACATTACTTCCACTTACTGGTGTCTAGGAGATATGTGGATAGTGACCACAAGGTACCCAAGCTGAGCAGAACATTACTTCCACTTACTGGTGTCTAGGGGATATGTGGATAGTGATCACAAGGTACCCAAGCTGAGTAGAACATTACTTCCACTTACTGGTGTCTAGGGGATATGTGGATAGTGACTACAAGGTACCCAAGCTGAGCAGAACATTACTTCCACTTACTGGTGTCTAGGGGATATGTGAATAGCAACCACAAGGTACCCAAGCTGAGCAGAACATTACTTCCACTTACTGGTGTCTAGGGGATATGTGGATAGTGATCACAAGGTACCCAAGCTGAGTAGAACATTACTTCCACTTACTGGTGTCTAGGGGATATGTGGATAGTGACCACAAGGTACCCAAGCTGAGCATAACATTACTTCCACTTACTGGTGTCTAGGGGATATGTGGATAGTGACCACAAGGTCCCAAGCTGAGCAGAACATTACTTCTACTTACTGGTGTCTAGGGGATATGTGAATGGCAGCCACAAGGTACCCAAGCTGAGCAGAACATTACTTTCACTTACTGGTGTCTAGGGGATATGTGAATAGCGACCACAAGGCACCCAAGCTGAGCAGAACATTACTTCCACTTACTGGTGTTTTGCTCCTCACTGTAACTTTTCTATCTGACCTTACCTTGGTCATCTCTTGTTCTCTTCTGACCCCGATGCTATTAGGGTTCCCGAGGGCTAGGGAGTCTTTATTTTTCCAACCTCTCCATTTCTCTATAAAATCTTAACCCCAACATGCTGACCTGTCATGGCATGTAATACGTCCTGTGATTGGTGATCAGAGGATGTGGTCGGTGAATTTATTTTGATAATTCTCCCGGTCAGGTCGGTGAGACCCTTAAACCAACAACAGGTGTGGTCCCCCAGACATTCTGGGGGTTGTGAGAGAGCGATGTGACCGCCAAAACATAAAAATATGGTGCTCTCTTAAAAGCGGTTACTATTACTGCTATTCTTCTCTTCAATATCATCAGTGAAAAATATTGGAGAGCAAGAGGATTAATGACTTCATTGTCAGAAATCCAGCATTAGCCAACAATAACAACAACATTTTTTGTATAGTAAGATTTGGTCTCTTACAGTTTATCAGTTTGTAATGGTATTAAGAGTAATACCGTTGGATAGAACAAATTATTACAGGCCAGGGAACAGCCAGAGTGGCCATGTCCTGAGAGTGGAAAGGTTGGTGTTGACGTAAATAGTGGAGTTGAACTGAAGTTCAACCTGAAGTTGCCAATCCCCATTATGCATCTCCAGTAGGATTTGTATTAATATGCGCTGTTCTTGTATTTGCATTTGGATTCAAATCTGCGGAACAGACTGCATTTGCCCAGGACGTATACAGGCGATGACTGGAAACCAACTGGCAAGAAAAGAAAAATTAAAGATAAGCAAAAGTCACATGTTGGGCAAGGAAATACATCAAGTGATGAACAAGCAGATATAAAAGGGACCGCTAAAAAGATGCTGAAAAAGAGCAATCCATAAAAACTGTTTCTAAACAAAAAAGACAAGAAGCTTAACCTGTAAAGGAACAGAAAAATACAAACAAGGATGTTACCAAAGTAATTATTGGTAAACAACAAAAATAAAATCGAGAATCAATAGCAAAACCATTAAAGCAGAAGAAACAAGAAAGTTCAGAAAAATCCCCAGCAAAAGACAGTAACAACCTAGCAGTTAAACAGACAAAAGGAAAGTGTAATGAGAGTAAAGGAGAGGAAATAAGAACAGAAAGCTGAAAGGAACCAGGGACGTACTCCTGATGGAACTCTACCAAGATAAGGAATCAGCGAGAGTGCAATTCCATTTTCCATCATGATATAGGAGCATTCAGGGGGTTGTGTTATTTAGTGTAGGTCAAGTTTATTGTATAAAAAAAAGAAGTCTTGAGTTTTGAAAGTTTGTGTAGTTAGGACATGTAGGTATATGATTTGTAGTTTTCTTGTATTGTTAATTTCACCAGATCTGATGTAATGTTAGAAAGGTTTTACTTAGCATATATATATTGTTAGTTATGCACATGTTGTTTAATGTGAACTTGCTCTATCCTGAAGATCCGGCAGATAGGAATTAATCAAAGGGGAGAGATATTTAGAAGGGTAATTTAATAGCTAATACCAAAAGTGGCGCAAGTTATACCAAAATCATCAAGAGTAAAAAGGATTACATAAGCTATAGCCAGAAAATTCAAAATATACAGTTCACTTTCATAAAGACATCTTAAACATATGGCATTTTAATCAAAACTGTTAGAGCCATTTTTGAGAAAATCAAAATTTTCGAAAAATTTTCCATGTAATGGGTAGTTTACATGGAAATTTTCATGTTGTATCCTTGAAAGACATTAAACTTATATAACAACTTTTTGAGTTACGCTGTCCACACACTGACAGACAGACCTTTTTCTAAAAATGCTTTTATTTTATTCAGGGGCCTCAAAACATATTTATGTTGAAATCTCGATATCAAATTTTTGGGTTGAACACAATACTTCCCCTACTCAGTATACGTAGTAGAGAAAGCAAAAATTCAATGTCAGCCAGGATTTGAACTATGGATCTTCTGCTCTGTATGTGGCTGTTGTTAATCACTGAGCTACCATGGCAATATGCTGGTACAGCCTTAAGTTCATCTGATTCCAACTTTCATGATAGACCACAAGGGAATATCATAATTTAGACAATTACCCTAATGTCAAATTGATAATCCTAAATAGGAGATATGTCCGGAAACTAAGTACCGTTTTGGAAAAAAAAGGCATAAAATATTTATTTTGACAGCAACATTTATTTGCACATGAAAGAGCATTACTTAACATATTTTTTGACATAATTGTTCAGCCATTTGTTATAGTGGGGAGTCAACATTTGGATGCCCTCTTCAAAGAAAGATGCTATCAGTGACAATTTCTTGCAAAAGTTTTTGATTTTTGTGCAAGCACAAAAGAAGCCAAGATAATGGACTGCTTCCTAAAGTGACTCTACTCTCGTCATATTTATTGCTACTTTCTCTACCACATATAGTAAAGCAGAAGGAAGTATTGTATTCCACCCAAAAATTGATGTCAAGATTTCACTGGAAATACATCTGTTGAGACCCCCTGAATCCAAAAAAAGCATTTTTAGAAAAAGGTCTGTGTGTATGTCTGTCAGACTGTGGACAGCATAACTCAAAAGCGAAAAGTTGGTTAAAAACCAAAGTTGGTATTTAAGTTTAATGTCTTTCAAGGATGCGACACGAAGATTTTGAAGAAAATTGCTCCACCCTAAACTACCCTTTACATGCAAAATTTTTTAAAAAATTTTATTTTTTTGAAAATGTCTTTGAAACGATTTTGATTAAAATGTCATATGTTTGAGATATTATTATGTCAAATGAAATGTATAAGTGTGCTTAAATTTTCTAGCTATAGCCCCTGCAGTCGTATTTACTCTGGATGACTTTTGAATAATTGGTAAACTGTAAGAGATAGACCAAATCTTACTGTAGAAAAAATGTAGATCTTGCTAAAATACACACTTTATAAATTTTTTTGTAGAGTGAACCATTTTGGAGATATGCCTTGTTATATGTGTGAGTTTTGGAGAACTTATACTTCTGTCAAATGAAACATCATTATTCATTTTTTTATATGTTAACCATGCAAAGAGAACATAATTTGAAAGCTTTA